>JAWNPN010000042.1:6580000-7180000 GCA_035047485.1 Drosophila peninsularis | reverse complement strand
TTGCTTAGCCCACTCCTAATCGCAGCTAAAAAGTGTTCAGTAAATGTACATGAGAGCAAAGTCGATTAGCTAAAGTATGGGAATGGAGTTTGAAGAAGGTTTTCCTCGCGAGAATTAGAGACTTGAGACTCCAGTGCTTCACTTCACTCTAGGCTATACTATGACCTTTAGGTCATTAGAGAAATCCTTGCACAATCTTAAGACATCACAAATATATAATGCATGCTAAGCTTCTTCCAACTGCAGAATATCTCTCATTGAATCTCAGCAGCTGCTCGATTTATGCTCAGAGTTTATTGGCACATCCATCAGCAGGACGCTGGCTGCGAAACGTTTTACACATCATAAAGGCGTCAAGAGCGCCATAATAATTATCAGACGCATATGACTCGTACCACAGCAACAGAGCCATTCCGAACGAGGACGAGGGGGTCCAAACGTGGGGAATTATTAAAAACACAGACCCGAAAACTTGCTCATAAAATGAGCTGCATGGCAAATAAAACAACTTTTCGAGAGAAAAGAAACAACAACAAGAAAAACAGAAAAGAGGAAAAACTATTACAAACAAAGTGCTTTGGTTCATGTCGAGGGCAGCGCGCGCAATGCCGCGCAACCCTCTGGCAAACACACAAATATATATATATATATATATATATATATGAGTATATATATGAGTCTATATACACACGCTCCCTCCCCCTGCCTGTGTACCCCTGCCAAACAGCTGGCACGGGTGTTGATTGGCATGTTCGGCTGACTCTCGTGTGGCACTTGCCAGCGCAATTAGGCGGCCATTGCACTTGTCTAGGGTCCACAGCCCCCACTCTACCAGCCAACCTCCCACCCTACCCCGCTGCCTCGCCCTCTATCTTCACACTGATATTGTAGATATACTCTTCATATCCATTTCTCGGATTGCTGTTGAAAATTTGATGGGTCGACAAAAGAGCAGCAGCCGCAGCCACAGACAACGTTGCTTCTTCATTAGCAAATGCATTCTAATAAGTGTGGCACCAACTCAGCCTCGTTCTTCTTATTATTATTGTTATTCATTTTCTACAAGTGCTTCTTATGTTTCCACAAGAGTTCAACTAACTGGGCCAAAAACTTAGGCCTACTTTCAAATTTCACTTAAGAAATTAAACAGAAATAAATAAAAATACTAACAAAAATACTGTTATGAAACTACCAGTTAATTTATACAACTGTATTTTTTATAAAAATATGTAATATAATTTTGTAGAATATATTTCTGGGATTTTCCATAAAAAATACTTTTAAAAAGTATTTGAAAAATACTACAAAACAACAACAAACAAAAATCACACATCTATATAGTATTTTTATATTTACATACTCATATAGTATTTCAGTATCAGCATGCTGGTATTTTTTTAGTATTTTTACTGCAATTTTATGGTATTTTCGTACATCCCCAGCTCAAACTAACGAAGCACATAATTCAAAACTACCAGAGCTGACAAAAATTCCATTGGGTAACTGAAAAACTAGTTAAGCTGACATTTTTTTCTTTTCGGTATTTTCCTTTCGGTATTTTGCATGTAATTCGAACTGCAAATGAAACATTTTGTCAAGTTATTGAACTTCCGAGTCTGAATCTCAGTCAACAAAGCTGTGAATGGTGCAGAAGCAAATGCCAGCAGATGCTTATGTCAATATGTGAGGCACACAGAGCGAAAGAAAGAGAGAGAGAGAGAGAAAGAGAGAAAGAGAGAGAGATACATCTATTGCAATTTCTATTTGAGCTTGTGCTTAAGCATTTTATTTGCATTTTGCCAGGCAATGAATGAAAATTTGTACACACATGCAAATTGGCTGGCGCGAAAGAGAAAGAGTCCAAGATAGACAGAGAGAGAGAGAGAGAAGAGGTTGAGGCCGGGCGAGCATAAGGAACTCCAAGCTGACAGGCCAAAATGACAAACTGGCTGGCAGTGCGACGTTGCCAACGTGACAACTGCAACAATAATTGGCATAGCGCCAGCTATTCAAGTCCATTGATGAAAAGCAGCCGGGAGAGTGAGAGACACAGATGCAGCTATAGCTATAGCTCTAGATACAGATACAGCCACAGATACATCTGCAGATAGAGATCCATGAAACGCAACTCATTCGGTTGCGTTTTAAATTTAGCTACATGAATTTCCGCCGCAACTTTTCGACTTTCTGGATTTTTATTTTCTTTATTTTGTTCTTTTATTTATTCTGCTCCTCTGCTGTTTACCAAAATATATATAAATAAAAGCAAATGAAGTGAAATATTTTGTCGACTTCCGCTCGTAATCACCAATTAGTAATGCCACACTGACAAATATGCCAACAAAAACGAAAAGTTTGAAAGCGTTTGAGGCGGAGGGTTGGGACCTTTGATATATGATTTCTAATAAATTGCTGCGGCCCAAGAAACGTATCTTGCCAATGGGCCAAAAGTTGGGTCACACTTGCAAGCATTCGTCATTAGTCAAGATACATTCAAATTCAGCATAAGATACATAGATACATCTTGCTATCTATAGATATATAGATACACAGAGACATAGATACATAGATACATCTAGGCATCTATAGATATATAGATACATAGGGCCATAGATACATAGAGACTTAGATACATCTAGGCATCTATAGATACATAGATACATATACATCTCTGCATCTGTACACATATAGATACATGAAAGATACAACTAGGTATCTATAGATATCCAGATACATAGATCATCATCATCTCTGTCTATATGCATCTATAGTTATAAAGATAAATGGATACATCCACATGTATATACAGATACACAGATACATACAGCTTCAGATACATAGATACTTTAATACTTAGTTACATTCAGCTGCGACTCCGGCTGCCGCCACACTTTGCGCGCTCTCAAATCTAGCAAATCGAAGTGTATCCAGTGGAACGCTCTGCGCCCTGGGGACCAATTTGCAGGCGACGCAATAAAAATCTATCTGTGGCTCTGTCTAAATGTATCTGTAGCTGTGTATCCGCTCTGGCTATGCTCGCTTGAGAAAATGGCCAAAAAATTAAATAAAAATAGCTAAAATGGCCGCCGCAGGCCCTGGCACGCCCCCCTCTTAGCCATTGTTGTTGTTTGGGCTATTTGCGTGCTTTCCGTTTGGCTGATTTTTTGGCTTCGCACTTTTTTTTGGCATTGGGCTTGAGTTTAGCGGCTTTTGCGGCTTTTCGATTTTGGCCAATGAATGAAACGCGCCGCTGACCAGTTGCCAATCAATCGATGCGCCAACAACAACAATAGGTTCTTAAGCACAATGGCCTTCCCCCAAATACAAGCAGCCGCCTTCCCTGCCTACTGCCTCTAGTTTGTTTGCTTTTTTTGCGCTTCTTCTTTCATTCGCATAGATCAAAGCGTTGCGAATGCAAAGCGCTTGAGAAATGCGCTCAAGTATGGTGTGCGAGTGTTGTGTGTGTGTCTCTCTCTCTCTCTCTCATTTCTTTTGATTCTCGAGTGGGTGCCCAGAGGTGACGACTGTCTGAACTACAATACTTTCTCCCTTGCCTCCCTCGGCAACTCTTTCCTCTGACATTTTTCATGGGATTTTAATGCGCGCGGCACAGTTTCGATGGCATTAGCGGAGCATCAAGTGCTGCTCCATTTGAGGTCTATACATAATGCCAGCTAACACCCAGCTCGACCCCAAACATGGCTAATAAAAATGTTTTACCAAAAATTAAACTTAATTTTCGTGCTTTATAATTCGAATAGCTCTCATGATTTGACATTCATATATATGTATATATAGTATATTTTATGGATATTCCACATCTCTGTTTAAACAACTTGGGTAGTGCTGAGCGATGTCTAATTGCCTGTCGATTGATTGTTCAGTGATTGATGGGCGGAGTTTTAACTAGCTGAAGTCTTTAGAGTTTTTTCGTTTACACTCGGAAAATAAGTGGAAAATTCAATTGAGTTGATGATTTAGAAAGTGTATTTTAAAATTGTATTTTTTTACTAGTTGAGGAAGTGAAAAGGAGTATATTGGCTTTGTATGCTGACTGTCTTGATGTTTGCTCGTATGTCCGTCCTTGCGAATGTAAATATTTTTTTCTGTCAGTCAGTCATTTCGTCTCTCTGTCTCTGACCGTCCGTCCGGCAGCCCATCTCTGTACGTCTGATCGTTGCTCTGTCCGTTTGTCTTTAACTCTATACGTCCTACTATCCGTCCCTCTATCCGTCCTCTATCCGTCCCTCTATCCGTCCCTCTATCCATCCCTCTATCCGTCCCTGTGTCCGTCTATTCGTCAGTCTATCCATTGCTCAAAAATATATTCGTATATATTCAGCTATATATTGCAAATTTCTCATGAATTCTCGCACTTTTACTCTCAATATTTCCCTGCCTCTCACATTGGAGACTCATAAATAAATACTTCAAGAAATACTTGTAAAATTACTTTGCTCATTAAATATTAATTGCTGAAGCATTTTAATGAGAAAATGAAATTATTAAATTGCCGAAATCAATTGCTGCAAGTGACAAATCGCATGCCAGCCACACACACACACACACACAGAGGCGCTGTCTTTGCCAGGAGAAGCCGCAATGCCAAAAACTGAACGCAAATTTCTTGTAATGTCTTTGCGGTTGTTGTCAGTTGGTTGTAGCTCGGCTGTTGTTGTTGTTGTTGTTGTTGTTGCTCCACGCATATTAATGAAAATCGTTTAAGTGTCTCTCCGTGGAGTGGGCGTGTAGAGCGGCGGCTGTTGGCTGTAGTCTAGAGAAACGTGAAGTGTGTGTGTGTGTGGGGCATGCCGCATGCGGCACGCGCGCATAAATATCAGCAGGCAACAAGCAGCAGCAGCAAAGCAATTGGCAATTCGGTTTGTAGCTGAAGAACACTCAATGATAATTAAAGCAATTTCCTGTGCCAATTTTAAAAAGAAGAAACTAAATGAAAATAAAATAAAAGAGACGGAGACGGAGACATAGAGAGAGAGAGAGAGAAATGCACGAATTTGTCAACTGGGAAGCCGCCATTCATAGATATTTAATTAGCAAACAGAGTGTGATAGACAGATAAAGCGAGACAGAGAGAGAGGGAGAGGGAGAGGGAGCGAGGGAGATGGCAATGTAAATTGGCAATAATCTGAAAGGCAGTGCACTGCAGTCCCTGGCGACGTCGAGAGGCAACAAAGTAAATGAAGATGAGCACTTCCTGCAACAAAAGCGACAACAACAACCAGAAACAGCCGCCGCAGCAGCCGCAGAACAAGCCAGAGTGAGTGCGAGAGAAAGGAGGAGTGACTGAGTAGGAGAGGGAGAGGGTGAGCAGGGAGGGAGCGAGGCAGCTAAAGATACGAGCACATTTTTAATCGAGTGCAACATCATGAATGGCAGAAGCCGCCGTCAGTTTTGTTTGTTTGCACAGAGTGTATGTGTGTGTGTGTGTGTGTGTGTGTGTGTGTGTATCTTTTATACGAATGAGTTAAATGCTACGCTCGAGTTGAGTGAGTGATGCATCCCAGGGCGCATCCGTAAGATAAACAGGCGCAGCACGCAACGTTTAACTTTTAATTTGCAGCTGCACAGCTCTCTCTCTGTATGTGTGTGTGTGTGTGCGTGTCTTATGCTCTGTTGTGGGTGCCTTATACCACCGCACACCGCACACAAAGGTCATGGACATGCGACGTTGCACAAATTTAATGCTTAAAATCATTAAGAAACATTTCGCAGTTACGTGCAAAATATATCAAGAACAAGAGGAGCGAAAAGAAAGGACTGAAGAAGGGCAACTGGAGTGGATGGCACATGAAATACCCTAGAAGGCCTGGAGAGATATCAAGCAGAATATTATCATAATAGCTAAAGGCTAATATTATCCAAATACCTACAAATTTATATTTTAATTTAATCAATTTAATTTAAAATTAATTTCAAATTTTTTATTTTTAAAATTGTTTTTACTCTTATTTTTATATATTTTTTTACCTTTTATTATATATTTTGTTCTATTTAAACATTTTTTTATTTATTTATTTTATATATATTTTTAAGCAAAAAAAGTTTTAATATTTTGTATTTATTATATTTTTTTATATTTTAAAATTGGATTATTTCATTTATTTATTTATTTTTAATTTATTAAAATCTGTTTATAATTTATTTTCTAAATATTTTTGTTTATTATTAATTATATTTAATATCTAGTATTTTAATTTTTGTAAATTATTTAATTTAAATTTAGCTGAGTTTCCCTATAGTGCTCCCATTGTGCATTGTGCATTGTGCAGCTCAAGTGCATCATGCCCGCTGCTAAGCATTTGATTTGATTATGAAACAGGAAGCAGCAGGAGCTGTTTTTCTGGGCGCGTCGCCAGTTTGTCTGCCAGAAGTTGTTGTTGCGCCCACGGCCCAAAAAAAAAACAAGAAACAACTCAAAAATAATGCAGAGAATTGTGTTCAATTAAGCGCACTAAATGACAAAACTTTTACAGTTGACTGAGAAGTGTACAATAAACATAGAGAGAGGGCGAGAAAGAGAGATAGTTAAAGAAATGAAAAGTTCAGGGAATACTTCCTGATATAATATGCCCTAGCTCTCTCTCTCTCCATCTCTCTCTAAATTTTAATAAATTATTATATAAAGTCCCCAGTCTAATCAATTTGTTAATGCATGAATTGCTTCAATGCTTATCTGCATTTCATTTCGATTTCCCATTAATAGATTAATAATAATTATTTTCTTGTTTTATTGCCTCGCGTCTTGAGTGCTTGACTTCTGGCCGCTGTTTTATAGCTATTTTAATATTTTTTATATATTTCTCTCTAATATTTATTAGTCTCTGCTTGGAGTCAGCATGGGTCTATGGCCTCTTGAAGTGCTTGTGCTTATCTTCAGCTGAAAGCTTGTTAGATTAAGAGCGCTGTCTGTGAGCAGCTTCAAAGTTTATCTACAGAGGGGGAGAGAGGGCGAGAGGCAGATCACTCTCAAGAACTGGGCCAATGCGATGCGTTGTCTTGGCGAGCAATTTGATTGAAGAATTTGCATTCAGTTTGAATATCAGCCGAATGGCACTTCATATCCATGCGATTACATATGTGCACACACTTCAAGCTGTTTGGCATAAGCAGGCCAAGCGGAAGAGCTCGAGCGGCTGCTGCTGCTGGTGCTGCTGCTCAACAATTTCGAAATGATTTAACTTGCCCAAACACTTAAGCGACTCTCGTCGTCAAATGAGAGAAATATGAAAACAAAGTCAAATCGAATGCGAAATGAATGTGCGTGGCCCGCAGCAACAGATTGGATGGGCTCCAAGGGGAGCAGCAGACTTGAGTCGGCTCGTCTGGGTTACACATATTTTCTTCCTCAAAAACTATATCACGAGCTGCTTGCTCTACGCAATTGAAGCCAATTGAAGCTAATCATTTGCTATTTAAATACGGGACGGGCAGTCCAATGCACAGATACAGCTCGCGATACAGATATAGCTACAGATATAGCTATAGATACAGATATAGCTACAGATACAGAAACAAATGCAGCCAAGCTTAACGAATGCACCGAAAAAAAGTTCAAATTGCAATTGCCCAAAAAAACAAGAAAGACAAAAGAGCAGAGGCAGAGGGAGAGAGACGGTGGGTGAGGGAGGGAGAGGGAGGGAGAGAGAGGGGAGGGTACGTGGGGCACCCACATAAGAGTGCAACGTGCTCAACAATCACAACAATAACAAGCGTCAAGTTTTTTATACCCTGAGCCCATTGAAAATGGGAAATCAGGGTATAATGTTTTTGTGAAAATGTATGTAACAGGCAGAAGGAGACGTCGCAGACCATACAAAGTATATATATTCTTGATCAGCTCGATGAGCTGAGTTGAAATAGCCCTGTCCGTCTGTCCGTCCGTCCGTCCGTCCGTCCGTCCGTCCGTCCGTCCGTCCGTCCGTCCGTCTGTGTGAACGCAGCGATCTCGTAAACCACAGAAGCTAGAGAGCTGAAATTTGACATGTATACTCCTGAATACCATACGCTATACGAGTTTTTTTCAAAAATTCGATAACTCTTCCCGTTCTCTTTTTATCGATAAATTTCGATAACTTTTCGTCTCTTTTACGTACCGTAAGAGCTAGAGACCTGAAATTCACTACATAGATTCCTGTTGTGAATGCAGACATTTTGTAATTTTTGGTTTTTGGATGCCACGCCCCCTTCGCCCTAAATTTGCAAAAAACGCATTTCAAATACTAGAGACTTGTGCTTCGGCACATACACATATATGAATAACATAATCATGCCCTGAAAGTTTGAATCAAAAAGTCCTGCTAGAAAAAAAGTTATTAAACATTTAATTTCCCATAGCGTAGGCGTCTTGCAGCCCAAGCGCTGTCGCTACGTCAACTGCGCAGTTGGCAGAGCGTGTGCTTGAGCGTGCGTCTGTGTGTGTGTATGTGTTGCTTGCAATATATGTATATGTAAACTAAGCATAGAATATTTGAAGTATCGGCACTTCGCAGGGCTCAGGGTATCTCCTAGTCGAGCCGTCTCGACTAGAGCATTCTTACTTGTTTTTATTGCTTTTTGTTTTTATCTCCCCTACACTTCAGCCTAACGAGGAAGTGAGAAGAGCGAGCGCCCTTTCTGGCCGATCTGGGCTGTAGGTGTTGCGAATGGCCGGGCGGACACTTGTGGCAAGTGCGGCGAAGAGAGAGAGGGAAGAGAAAGAGAGAGAGAGAGAGAGAAGAAAGGGAGAGAGAAAGGAGAGAGGGAGGGAGAGAGAGAGAGAGAGAGAGAAGAGAGCGAAGGGAAATAATGGAGAGAGAATGAGAAGAGATTGAGAGAAAAGAAAGAGAAGAGACAGAGACAGAGAGAGAGAAAGAGAGAGAAGATTGAGAAGAGAGAGAGGGTAAAAGAGAGAGATAAGAGAGAAAGGAGACAGAGAGGAAGAAAAGTGAGAGAATGAAAGAGAGCGGCACAGCGAACAGAAAGAGGATGGCAAAGAGAAACAGAGAAGAGATGGGAAAAGAGAGAGAAACAGAGAAAGAGAGACTAAAAAAGCGAGAAAGTATTACCTGCCGGAAGAGATCTGTAGAGAGAGCAAACTCATAGTCTGCATTTGATCAACTTTTGTGTAAACTTTGAACACGGAAAAGCTTTTCTCATTCCTATTCCTAGTGTTGTTAATAACACTACATATTTTAAAAAAATATCTAGCTATTAAACAAAACATCTTAGACTAGTTTACTAAGATATATAGCTTGAGCAGCTCGAGTTCTCATTCATATTTAAAGCAGTTGCTGTTTCTGCTGAATCTTACTTAACGAGGCAACACTGTACTTCATACAGTTAATATATATATATATACATATAACATATATATTTTTGTTATGCATGCTCATGCTCAAATTAATTATGAATTGAATTTGCCAACGCTTGAACAATTACTTTTCAACTGTTTTGCAACACTGTTTGCTGACCCTTGAGCCAAATGTTGCTTTCTTCTTGACTTGGCTCTGGCTGCTCTATTTGGGTTATATTGCGTTGGCCATTGCCAAAAACGTTTCACATTCTATGCAGTTGACCCCATTTTGGAGCAAGTCAGAAGCTGCCACGCCCCCCCTCGCCTGCCCGGCCGCCAGGCCAGCAGCCACAAAGTATGGAACGGGGCCAAACATTAAATTATATTTTATGTGCAAATTATTTAAGTTTGTGCGCAAGTTTTTGGCAAAATAGGAACATTAAGAGGAGATATATATATCGTGTATATATATATATATATATATCTAGCATATATAGCAGTCATTATTTGAATGAGCATTTTGCATAGTTTCTTGGCCAACGGCCATCAATGCCAAACAAAGCCATTAACATAAGCAAGGACAATGCATCAGCGACAAGGACAGCCATAGAGAGAGAGAGAGAGAGAGATAGAGAGAGAGAGAGAGAGCGAGTGTGTGTGTGTAGGCGAAAGAGTTGAAAAGTTTGAGCTCGAGCTAGGATGTCATTTGGCAATTGGCATTTGGCGCTGATTTTCTTCTTTCCTTTTTACTTCGATTCAAGTTAAAAAAGTGGGCGTCGCCACGCCCCCAGCATGCATTGATGCGTTTGCATTTTCTATAATAATGTTTTTTCTTTGCTTTTTTTATTTGGTTTTGTTCATGCGAAAAGTTTTCAATTGCTCTGGCGTCACTTTTTGATTGCTTTGATGTGTTTTTCTCGCACATTTCCCAAGCCTCAATTCATGACAAAAGTTTTGCGCCGAGCCAAGGATGCCAAAGGATGTGCAGCAGGACACAAAAGCCGAGCACAACTTTCGCTTTGATTTTCAAATATCACACACACACACACATAGATACCATGTGCATATATATATGTTATATATATAGATAAGGAGACGTGTCTGCTGTTTGCATAGAACTATCTCTCACTCTCTCTCTCTCTCTCTGTCTCTCGCTATTTTGATTGGCTTGACTGAAAAATGAAAGTTTAATGCATTTGCCAAATATAATTTTCTTCAACTCAGCTCAACATTTAGATATATGTATGTATATAGATGATATACACACGGTCTCAAAGAAAACATATTAATTGCAGAAAAAAAACATCTATAGTCTTAAAGATATTGAGGCATCAAAACTTATATAGCCAAGGCAAAGGAAGCTTCAAAAACATTATTAAAATGCAGAAATTTGATAAAAAAAAATTATAAAAAAAGAATTCTTTTAAATTTAAATTTAAAAAATTTTAGAATAAATTTAATTTAAAAATTCGAGCTTCTGCAAGAGCTTACAAATTTTTTATGAATTTAAGAAACAAATACAATTAAATTAAAAATTCAAGCTTCAGCAAAAAATTAATTAAATATATATATATTTTTTATAATAATAAAAAATATAAATAATAATTATTTAAAAATACTTTAATAGCTAAAACTAAAATAATTTAATTTTTAAAAACTTTCAAACTCAAATTAAATTACAGAAACAATCGAAAGCCTTAGAAGTGGCAGCAGCTCGAGCATTTATTTATTTATTTATTTTCTAGTTGGCAAATTGTGGTGCTCTCTGCACGCTCCTTACACTCCCTTATATATATATTTATCTCTCTATATTATATATATATATTTTAAATATTATTTTCCTTTCTATATGCATTTGTTGGCCGGAAAATGTGTGCGGCTGTACGGAAATTGCATTTTTTTCTATTTTATTTTGCCCAAGCAATTCAAGTTTCAGTGTTTTTTTTCCGCCTGTTGTGAACTTTTCCCTATCTGTTTTTGTTTTTGTTTTTTTTTTTTTTGTTATTTGCATTTGCCCAGTTTTTTCAGTTTGGCTTTTCTTTTTTCTCTATACTATTTTGCTGTGAAAGCGCAGTATCCTGGCCGCCGTTGGGGGCAAGTTTAAATGGTTTAAAGTGCTTATAATGCAAATATTCAAATAGCTAAAGGGACGCGGCAAAAGTTAAGCTGCCAAAGTGTAAGAAAGTTAAGTGCAGGCAATAGTTGCATATTAGTTACAAGCGCCGCATAAAGCAGCGAAGCCAACACAACAACTTAACGGCCAATAAAATGAAAACGTTTGCCATCATTGGCCATAGAATTGAGCCGAGTTGTCAGACAACAGCGAGCTGCAGCCAACATTGTCCCGCAATCTAACTTAATCTAACGCATTCAATTGTCACACAAAGGCAAACAAAAGCTTCGCACTTAAGCCGTAACTAGCTGCGCGTTATCAATGCAATTCTATAGAAAAGATTAATATTGTGTTCTCTCGAGATAGACTTAAGTATCATCTGGGAAAGGCGCTCGCATCAACAACTGCTGTAAACGTGGAGAGAACAACTTGCGTCGTTCGAGGTAGAGGAAGGTAAGTGCACAGATGCACTCAAGTGCATCCATGCTTGATCAGTATCAACAGACGCCATGACCTGGCCTCAGTGTATGTATCTCTGTCTCTCTCTCTCTCTCTTTATCTCTCTCTGATCTGTCTATCTAGATCTTTCTGGATCAAGATTATAGCAAATATGCAGAAATTTTAGAATTTCGATAAAAATCGATAACAAAACTATCGATTCTTCAATATATCATATGATTCGTTCTCTTATTTGCTGTCTACTTTCTATATCTATCTTTCTTTACTCTATCTCTCTCTCTCTCTCTCTATAATTTCCTCTCTATCTCTTTAATATTAACTTGTCTCTTTCTCTCTCTCTCTCTCGCTCACTATTCTTTCTCTTTCTCGACGCTTTATTTACTTTTCTCTCTCCGTCTACTCTTCTCTTGCCCGGGCATCTGGCAGTCGGACACTTGCAAGGCTTACTCAGCTCTCACTATATCCCTCTCCCTCTCTCTCTCTCTACAAGACACACACTCTTCTATCTAGAACTCCATTCAAATCCCTGCTCTATTCTATTCATCTCCATTCACACCTAAGCAACTCGACTCAACAAAAGCTGCCTCTTCTGCTGCCTTTCAGACACGTTTAGCAGAGCTGAAGCAGAGCTCCTTGATATTTTGTAACAATTACATGTCTTACATTGTTCTTACGCTGTGCCACATATTATTTATTGTGTTCTTATGGACTCTTTTTAATTGAAGTTTTAATGGCTCGGGCACAATTGATAAATGACAACAGCGCCAGGAAGCAGGACAAACACACGTGTCCACAACGCAAGCAAAGGTAGAGCCGGCAAACAAACATAGAGAAAGTGTGTGTGAGAGAGAGAGGGAGATGGAGAGAGGCAGGGCAGGGATAAACTTTAATCTATAAATTGAAATTCCCTACATAAAAGCCGAACATTTCTTTTAATTGCCGCACAGGCTGACGACTTGTGTTTACATTGCGCCCAGGCTAAAGGGAGTCGGACCGGGGCCCAGGTAGAACTTGGGCAACGATTTGTTGCCTATGGGCGACGAATTTGTTTGCCTGTCAAATAAAACAAGACGCATCAAATTATTTCAAATTTATCGCACAGCCAGAGAGAGAGGGAGGGAGAGAGAGTGAGTGAGTGAGAGAGAGCAGCGCGCATATCCTGTGACAGACGGGACGACCCTTCGGGGCAAGCTCAGGCAGCTGGTCACACAGCCACAGGAAACAACCACCCGGCGGAGATAGACATGGAGATAGTAAAGAAATAGAATGAACTCTAGTTCGCTCCCTCTCCTTCTCTCTCTCTCTCTCTCTCCCCGTCTCAGGTAGCTCGCTTTTCACATTTGCCACAGATTTGCACCGCAAAATGACAACCAAAATGGGCAACAATAACGATTAATGACCCAAGTATCCATGTATCTATCTATCTATCCTGAGCTACACACTGTGCGCTATTTGTTTGACTGGCTGCCAAATCAAAATTATATTTTGACACGCAGCAGCAGTGAATGAGTAAAGCTTGCAATTAGTTGGCCCAGATGATAGCTGTTGCCACAGCCGCAGACACTGATGAGCGCTGCACATGCTACAGCCACGGCCACAGCCATAGATACACTAGCAATAATAACAAATAGAGAGACAGAAAAAAAAGCAACGTGCTATGGAAAGATACACACGTACTTTATGGGTTTTTCTCTCGCTTTCCTTCGCTCTCTGCTTTTCAATTGTGGGTTAATGGCACTTTAAACTCGACTTCGCACAGGAAGCGGCTCCCATGTATCTCACAGCTACTATCTAAGGTTTCTGTTTGCTTTGCTTGTTGTTTTTTTTTTTTTGGTTTATTTTGTATTCTCTATGTTTTCTGTTTTCATTTTGATTTTATTTTTGGTTTGTCTTTGTCTTTGATTAATATTTGGCACGCAACACTGCAATTTGCGCGGCTTGGTTGGGTTTTTTCTCTCCGAATCGCTGGCCAAAACTGCAAATCATTGGAATACCCTGTAAAGTTGGAGCTATGGGTTGGGGTTGAGAAGCAAGATCTGTGGAGTGAACTGCGCTGTAAGAATGTCTATATCTCTATATGGAGTCATAACTCCAAGCAGCTGCTTCAAATCTTCAAGCTTGAGTCTTTAGGAAAGGCTTCAAGCATCAGGTATTCGAATCCCAGTTATAGATTAAACTAAAGCCAGGCTTAACTATGTAACATCTTCATCTATATCTATATCCCTACAGCTATATACACCCATATCTCTCTAGAAGATTGTGACCTTCACGCCGCCAGGATGAGTCAAGCCATTAAGAACTTTGCTGACTAAGCGGCCATTGTGAATGCTGTGAACTGTCTTAAATTTGTTTGCCAATTCCATTTCATAGGCTGCATTCGCCGGGATCTTTTGCATTTATGACTCAGTGAGCGGGGCGTGTCGCATAAATCAAAATCAAAATGAAAACGAAAACGAAACACTCAAAAAAAAAGGCCTAAAAAAAGGAGTAGAGCGCTTAAAATGCAATTTAGTCAATGCAATTAAGCTAGAGAGAAGCGAGAGAACAGTGTGTGTCTGACTAGGCAGCATTTTTGTTGTGCTTTCTGCTGCTCCTTATAGCTTTGGGCCACGCCCACAAAAAAAGAGAAGAAAAAAAAAACAAGCGCCGACTGATTTTTATCAACTAACCAAGCGTAACGCAGACAAACACTTCCTAAATCACTTGAGTCGTTCCAAACGTACCCTCGTCGCTCCTCCATAGCAGAAACACCCTCATTTAGTCAACTCTGCCTGCCAGCCCTCTCCCTCGCCCTCTCTCCCTCTCCCTCTCTATCTCTATCTCTTTTCTGTAGCAAAGAAAAACGTTTCCTGCGCACATAAAACATAAATTATTTAACCAAGACAACGACAACAATGGCATAGAAATATATTTTATATGGCTTTTCGTTTGCCAGGGGGGGCCTGGCTCGATAGGGGGCGGCTGGGCTGGGTGGCTGTGTGTATGTCTGTGTGTAACAGTCTTATCAGCGCCAAGCATAAAAATTATGAAACACTTTCGCTCATTGACTTCATTAAATTATTTTGTATTTATTTTGTGTCGTCTCGTGAACATTTCGAACACCTTTTCTATGCTCGCTCGGCAAGGGCAAGAGGAGTATATTGGCGAGGCTTTATGTGCCTCTCATGTTGTATATATATCGTGGGTAAAGGCCAACTCGCGGCGTGACAAATCGAGTTTTACTATAGCTGATGTAAGAGTGTGGCTCTAGAAACTTGTCTCGACTAGCCAATACCCTACCTCTATATAGCAGTTATGGCTACGCCCTTTGAAGGCATTGCCAATTGGGCTAGAACTGTAGCCTTGATAGCTTTAGAGCTAGAAACCCAAGCTTGAACTGCAGAGACTATCTTTAACTGGCACGGGTATTCCGTAGTCAATAACTCCCCAGTCTCTTGCTTCCTTTGCCTTTGCCTTTAGTCTTGGCACAGGTATGCCGTAGTCGCTATCAGCCCGTACTACGTTCATCCCTTGCCCTAATCATTTGCTCAACTACCTTTGCTCTTGGCACCGGTATTCTCAAGTCGATATCACCCCATTCCCCTGCTTCCTCTGCCTGCATTCACTTCGGGATTCATTTTACGCACTCGCCGCTTCATTAAGAGCCCTCAACTGGGCAGGGGCATCTGCATTTTCTTCAGAAGTTCGCTCGGGTTACGCTGCCAAATAATACAATATATATAAAAAAATATATATATCAAGTTCTTAGCCAAGGCTTTTTTTCGTCTTGGCCATTTGACACCGCTGTAAAGAGCCGGGCGCAATTAATTGATTCGCTTTGCCTCTTTGACTGGCAATTGCGGTCAGGTGAGGGCAGGGCTCGATTCGATTTAAGAAAATATTTCATCAAGTGCTTGCGACGCGGCATGGCCTGGCCAATCTATTAAATGTGACTTTTCTAGGGCCAACTTTTGCCAGACCCACGCCCCGACTCCCTCTCTCGCTCGCACTCTGTGCCTGTCTCGTTTTCAATTCAATCAAACTTGGCAGGAAAAACTTTACGACACACTCATAAGGCAAACTCGGCGAGCGCAAGAAAAAAAAAGGAAATGAAAAACGTGCGGCATATGAAGAAGAAGAAGAAGAAGAAGGAGACGAGGGAAAGGAAGAGAAGAGGCAGAAGCAGAAGACGCAGGCGCCACGTACTATAGACCAAAAAAGCAAACGCTTTGCATAGAAAATGCGCACGAGAGGGACACAGGAATGGGTGGTGGTGCGGGGCAGCGGGGCGGTGCTGGGTTGCTTTGGTTGGGTTTTGCTGTTTCGGCGGCACCGACAGGAATAATAAATATTCAGTTTAAGTAAATGGGCTTTTATCGCACATCTCTGGGGTGCCATAATTTGCCATTTTTGCCTGGCCTGCCCTGTGCCTGGCAGTCTGCGCGCTTTTCTTTCGCTTTTCCTTCGAAGAGCTTTTCCTTTTTGGCTCGCTTCTTTTTTTTCGGGTGCCACACACTTGCAATTTGGCTGGGAGGCAAAATGTATGTAATTGATTCAACAAACGGCGCAAAGGTGCCAAGAAACAAAGCGAAAACTTGGCGACGCCGGGAAAAAAACCCAAAAAAAAGCGAAAAAAGTAAAAAAAAAATGCAGAAAAAAATATAAAAAATTTATATATACTTCGGGGGCAACAACAATTATACGCATAATATATTTTCAACATAAATAAGTGTGTGTGTGTGTGTAAAGGCCTTTGACAGCGTCTTGGTTTCCAAGTTTGGCTTTTAAATGCAAAAAATTACAGTTCAAATGATAAACAAAGTGCGAGGCAAAGATACAAGAGCATAAGCCAAAGGATACCCTGTAAATTTTAGCGAATGATAAAGTGAAAAGCAGAGTTGAAACAGCTTAGGCCCAAGGATACCCTGTAAAACTGGGCAAATGATATGCAAAGTGCAAAGCATAGGCAAAAGAGCCTCAGTTAAAGGATACCCTGTAAATTTGATGGAAATGAATAAAGTTGTGATAAGGACAGCATATGAAATGGAGCAATATCAAGCTGAACCAACCTATAACTCTATATCTTCATACCCTATTCATCGAGATGTAGGGTGAATATACCCTAAGAATAGGGTATAGATATGAAGGGTGGTATACACCAGTCACCCTATCTCTGTAGAACCCTAACCCACAGCTAACCACCCTCTTTACCCCCATTTACAGGGTATTCGCAAGCAAAGTCACGCTCACCGCTTTAGCGACCCTTGTGCTCTGTGCTCTGTCCTAGGTCGCCTGCTGCCCGTTCGTCTGGGTCATAAAATAAAAGAGAGAATTTTCCTCTTCATTTTTGTTTTTTTTTTTTTTTTTGCGGCGGCGGCGGCAAATCACTTCAGCGCCTGGCAGCAACAATTTAGCTCATTTATTTTTATACATTTTAAGAAACAATAAACCGACGGCCCATAAAACACGCAGTTACAAAATGAAAATGATTTAAGACAATGGGCCAGGCGAGGCCAAAGCCAAGTCGCCTCACCAGCCCCACTCCGCCTGCCCCTCCCCAGAACGACGTCGACCTCGACTCGCATGAATTATACGCATTTGGGCAAAAAGTTGAACATTATAATTGCAACGTTTTATAATGGCAGTGCGAGGCGATGTTCTATGTGATTTACGGCAAGTTCTCAATTGACAACCAAAGCAATTAAACTTTGTAAAAAGGTAAGCTCAGGTGTGTGCATAGCTTTGACTTGCTTTGACTCGCTCTAATTGCCTCAAGAGAGAGTGGGAGAGTGGGAGAGAGAGTTCTATAAGCCGCTAACATATCAACTTTTAACTAGCTAGCAAACAAACTGACCATAGAGCAAAGCCCGCAACTAAATGTCGAACTGCGCAAATTGAGCAAAGCTTTTGGCATCAAAGTGAAGCTTCAGCTGGGAAGGGCAGGCCAAAGCATACAGCTGAGTTGCATAGAAGAAAGTGAAGAGAGAGAATCGAACAGAATAGATGAACGGAAACGATTCCATTAGTGCCAACTGCATATGGAGAAGGCTTTGCTTGCAGCTAATGAGAGCTGAAGGCATTCAAATGTCCAAGTCAAGGGTAAGTGACTGTGGAGAACTATGAGATACCTAAGACATGGAGGAGATATCAAACAGGGATCATGGAGCACCAATATGTAGTCCAAGTGAACCTGGAAGACATCAATTATGAACTATAGAAGATGAAGGAGGAGAAGAGAGCTTCGATGACGAGCTATGCCCTAAAGTTGATGAGATACAAACTAAATCTAATCATGGATGGAGGATGGAGGATGGATGGTAACATAGATGATGGTAACATGGATCATGTTAACATGGATAATGTTAACATAGATCATGTTAACATGGATCATGTTAACATAGATCATGTTAACATACATCATGTTAACATAGATCATGTTAAAATAGATAATGTTAACATGGATCATGGTAACTTAAATTATGTTAACATAGATTATGTTAACATAGATCATGTTAACATGGATCATTATAGATCGTTTATGAAGCCATATGGAGCCCATAGCAACTTAACCTGGCTAATAAAGAGATATCAAACAGGAATCACGAAGAACCTTCATACACAGCCCAAATGGCATGCATCTTGCATAGCTAGTTTGGCTAATAAGGTATAGATTGTTAAGGAACTCTGGCTGTATCGGCAGAAGAAAAGTTCGATAAGTGAACATAGAGCAGCCATAGCCAACAGTTAAGCAAGTGACTGAAGAAACTCAACTCAACCCTCAGTTAATTATCTTAAGATGGAGAAAAACTGAGCACAGATGAGCGACAGAAAAAAAGAAAGAAAAATTTTGTTAGCTTTGCCACAGATTAGATAAATGCGCGAGTGTGTGTGAGAGAGCGTATAGGTGTGTGTGCGTACGTATGTATGAGTGAGTGTGCATTGGTATGTATGAGTGAGTGTGCATAAGTGTATGTGTGTGTAGCTGAAATACACTCATTAGTGGCACACGCGCTTTGGCTGACACTCAACGTTTGACTGCCTTAAAGCTGCAGTGGATGCAACCAAATCGTGTTGCCCAAGTTGTTGTTGTTGTTGTCAGCTGAAAACAATTCGTTGGCTGGCATTAAATGAGTTTTGGTTAGCAGTAGCTGTCAGCCTTTAAATCTGCTTCAGTCTGTTGCAGTCTGTGCTCCAGTTTCCATTTCTGCTTGCCGGCGCCAGAGAGGAGAGCGGTGAGAGGGGGGTGTGGGGGCGATGCGAGAGGAGGCGTGGCATGACTGCAGGTTGCCTCAACGTAAAATTTAATTAAGCTGCTTTTAGCTGCAGTTGCAAGGCGACGTCTTAAGCTGCACAGATGCGCACAGACAGAGAGGGAGAGAGAGGAAGAGAGTGAGACCGAGAAGGGCCAGGCAAACACTAAAGGAGTGTGCGTGCGTGTGTGTGTGTGTGTGTGTGGCAAATATTTTTGCAACCACAGCCACTTGACTCCTGGAGTGCAGCACTTTCTTTTCTCTCGAGCAGCCAGCCCGCTTGGCATCCTTTGGCAGCAGCAGCTTGTGCCACCTGTGCAGCTGTCATGCAGTGCCCCCACCTGCCTGCCCACACCTGTGTGTGTGTGTGTGTGTGTGTTTTAAATGCTTAATGCCCCAAACCCTCTGGCCCGCCCGCAAATTAGCCTCAATTTTACGTTTTTGTGATTTTCTGCGTGGTTTTTCTTAACATTTTCCATTTCATTTTCATTTTCCTGCTGCTGCTGCTGCTGCTGCTCTTTTGCCGCCTTCTCAAATTCTCAACAAGTTTCGGCAACACTTGGTTTCTTCGTTCTCCATTTCAACTACTACTTCTACCTCGTCTCTCTCCCTCTCTCTCTATCTCTATGCAGCCTCTTGCATTGCTTCGGCTCTTAAATTGATTGCCTTAAAGTTTTTTGTGCAAAGCAAAACGATTTCGATTGCAAATAATCACTCATCTTAGGAGTACTGAATGTGGCTAAGAGAATAAGTGAGGCATTGCGTGTTGCACATATACTAAGAGTATAACTCGATAAAGAGAGTTTCTATTTCACTTATATTACTATTTAGAACTAATGTCTGGACTTGTCTCTAGCTTGCCTCTATCTCTATTTCTCTCTGTCAATATCGATCTCTCTCTCTCTCTATATATAGATCAATCTGGTTGACTCTTACCTTCTTTCTGTATTTCTCTTTCTCTCTGTCTTCCTCTCTATCTGCCTATCTCTTTCCATCTCCGCTTTTTACCCATGTTTCTCTTTCATCCTCTCTTTCTTTCTCTTTACCTTGTCTCTCTCTCTCTCTCTCTCTCTCTCTCTCTCTCTCTCTCTCTCTATACACTCTCTCTTCGTCACAATTTCTTACTTTAACTCTCTCTCTCTTTTTCTTCATCTATCTCTCTCTCTTTTTTTCTCTAATTATCTCTATATGCCTGTCCCTGTATCTCTCTAAGTCTGTCCCTGTATCTCTCATGTCTCTGTCTCCTGCTCTCTCTATCGCTCTGTATTTGTGTGTCTCCCTCTCTCTCTCTTTCTCTCTCTTTATCTCTCTCTCTATACACTCTCTCTTCGTCTCAATTTCTTACCTTAAATCTCCCTCTCTTTTTCTTCATCTCTCTCTTTTTCTCTATTTCTCTCTATATGTCTGTCCCTGTATCTCTCTATCTCTCTATCTTTCTGTCTCCTGCTCTTTCTCTATCGCCCTGTATTTTTGTGTCTCTCTCTCTCTCTGTCTCTCTCTCTCTCTCTCTCTCTCTCTCTCTCTCTCTCTCTCTCTCTCTCTCTCTCTCTCTCTCTCTCTCTGCATGTCTCTCTCTCTCTCTTTCCCTTTCCCTTAGCATCTATATATCTTTCTTTCAACATATATATATATATATCTCTCTCTCTTTCTCTCTTTCTCCTCTCTCTACAACTCTCAATACATCCATTTATTTACTCATCCATTTAGCTACCTGTCTACCCATCTCTCCACCTCCCTCTCCCTCTCACCTCATCTCACCAATTTGTGCTTATTGTTTCCTCTTCGTTTTATTACATTTTCTTTGATATCTCTCAAATCCTATCTTTCATATCTGTTAATAGTTACTTCAATTACTTTTCGAGTGAAATTCAAATGGTTTTCCACGGCGCTTTGGCCCCTTGAGCCGCCAGCCTTGGCCTGTGCCGCATTAAAAATATTTACATATGTATCGTCTCTTCCGCTTGCCACATCTCTCTCTCTCTCTCTCGCCCCTCTCTCCCTCGCACTCTTTGTGTTTGCTCCAATTCATTTAATGGTGCAACACGCAATTGATTTTCTATTTAAATTTCTAAACTTTTGTTTTTGTTATTTCTATTTGAATTTGTCATGCAACAAGAAAATACGAAAATCTTTAGCATATTTCGAATTCTGTTTATCCCACAGTGTGTGTGTGTGTGTGTGTGTGTGTGTGTGTCTGTGTGTGTGTGTGTGTCAATCGAATAATGTCAATTGGCATTGCGTATGTTAGAATCACAATTTACATTTGATAATTTCTTAACTGGGAAAATTGTTTTCAATTTCCTTTGTGGCAAAATGTCTCCATCTCTCTCTCTCTCTCTCTCTCTCTCTATCTGTCTCCTGTTGTTTTCGATTACAAAAGCGTTGATCAAATGCATTTTACGCTTTTTAACTATTTTTTCTTGTCAATAATTCGAGCAATTTGACTTTCTATCAATATTTATGAAGCTGAAGAAGAAGCAGCAGCAGCAGCAGCAGAAGTTGACATTTAATTAAATGTGAAAATCAAAGGTAAATAAAACGAGAAATTTGGAATTCTAAGCCACAGATAAAATGCATAATAAATGTAATTAAAACTTGATTTAGCCAGAGATATTTTTTTTTTCTTTTTCGCCAGCTTCACGTGTATTACGCATATCTTTTGCCTAAGCAAGCAGAAAACAAGTAGGAACGTCGCAGTGGGGCGCACCCGACTGCAGAATACTCATTCATGGTCCAGCTCCCTAAGGGGCGTAGATATATCCGTCATAGCTTAGGCTGTCCACCCGAGTATACATTCCAAACCTCAACTCTCTGGCACTTTCCCAAGGCGTGTTTCTGAGATACCGGAAAATGGATTTTCCGATTTGCCACGCCGCTATTGAGCGTATCGGGAAAATCTGCAGATTTTATCTGATGACAGTATAAACGAGTATATTATTGCAAATTGCAAGTTTCTAACATCATTAGAAAAGGCGGACGGATAGACAACCGGACAGCCGGACGGGCAGCGAAACGGACATTGCACAAAACCAATATACTCATTTCACCTTCGTGACTGAGTACAAAAACTAAAGGAAGCAGATGTGGAGAAGCAGAAGAACAGGAAGAAGCAGCAGCAGAAGATGCTGCTTGGAGCCGTGCAAAATGTTGGCCAGCTTCGGCCGTAGAGGCGCAAAATCAACAACAATAACGAAACAGCGAAAAATCAGTCAAGTGTTTTGCTAGCTCTCTGTACGTGTGTGTGTGTCTGTGTGTGTAACAGTTGTGCTGATTCACAGACACAGCGAAGAGGTGCCAAATGGAAAAACTGGCCAAGTGAGCGACAGGGGGAGGCGGGCGGACGGACGGAGTAGCTGTGGCTGTAGCTGGAAAATAAACGATGTTGTCTATGACAAGGCATGACGGTAATGACGCAGGCCATGGGGAGGATAGAGCAGGGCAACAGCAGCAGCAGCAGGAGTTGACTATGTCTGTGTGTGTTACCTGTGGGCCAAGTGTTTCGGCCAAGTGGACGGCACGGCACATTGGCAATGCTTCTTTTCTACCTTCAATTTTCGTTTTAGCCGCATCATTGTCGCTGTTGCTGTTGCGTGTTTTGTTTTTGGAATTTTTCAATTCAAGGTTTTGCCTGCGCCCCTCGCGCGCCTGGTTTACCTGCCTTCACACCTCGCGCTAAGGCGCGCACATTCCATGTCTCAGGCTCACAACTTGGCCTCTTCGTCTGCTTCTGCACAATCATGCGAAAGAGACACAGAGAAATGCGGAGAGCGAGAGAGAGCAAGAGATAGAGCTGGGCTGTAAGACACTCAAATCGCGCTGACTGCTGCTATCAATGGCACTGCCTTTTGCTTTTCCTTTTCTGAGGCGAATGCTCTATGGCAGAAGGTCCTTTGGCTTTAGAAGAGAAGCTGTGACTACAGTAGTCATTCACTATGAGTAATAACACTGTGAGAGAAAAGCTCTAAGATCAATATGGAGTAATTTTTGCTATGATCAAATTTGATTTGATATGAATATGGGTCTGAATGAGGAATTGAATATAAATATGTATATGAGTGTGAGTGTGAATATGAGTATGAATATGAATATGCGTGTGAATATGCATATGAATATGAATGTGAGTGTGAATATGAGTATGAATATGAGTATGAATATGAATATGAGTGTAAATATGAATATGAATATAAATATGAGTATGTAAAATCTGATTCATAATCCTTTGAAAATATAAATTTTAATATGAATGTGACTATGAGCATGAATATGAATATGAATATGAAAGTGAGTGTAATTATTTATATGAGTGTGAATATGAATGTGAATGTAAATATGAATATGAGTGTGAATAAGAAATATTTTAAAATATATGAACAATTTGCCTGACTAGTTGAAGTTTCGAATTCTTTCTATTCGAAATTTTATATTCCTTTTTAGTCTACTTCAAGGATCTAAGGACTCCACAGCCCGCTCTATACTATACTACAATCAAATATAAAACTGATTGAAACTGCACTTAATTGAATGAACAGAACTGTGCTGAAGCATAGCTTATAAACAGGTTTCTCTCTCCATGCAAAGTGTATCAGGAGCTGCGGCTAGGCCCTAAGAGCTAACTGCTCTTTCTGCTTGTTATTTTAGACGCTGATGCTGCCTGTCTGCACCAATGCTGTGTGTGTGTGTGTGTGTGTGTGTGTGTGTGTGTTTGAGTGTGTGTGCTGCCTGGCATCATAAATCATCTCAAGTGGCTGCTGGTGCTGCTGCTGTCTGCCTGCGCCTGCTATTTTGGTTTGTATCTATAACTATAACAATTTGCAAGTGTATCTTACGGATACACAGAGAGAGAGAGAGAGAGAGAGAGAGAGATGTCAGTCAGCACTGCCAACACCTTGCTGCCAAGCGGCAGTCACTTTGACATTTCTGTTGCACTAATTTGCAGCACTTGCAACGTAAGATACAAAGAGAGACTGAGAGAGAGAGAGGGAGAGTGAGCGAGAGATAGAGATACAGCTAGAGCTAGCGCTGCAGTCTGAAGGATGCGCGCAACAATTATACAATAGAGCTGGCTGAGCACAGGTAACTGACGCCCCTGCCGCTGCCTTGGCCTGGCCGCTCGCATCCATCAGATACAGATACAATATCTTTTGCGCTGCTGTTGTGTTAAACAGCCAACAGCTGTGCGCCACATTTGCAGCGCTCGATAACCAAGTTAATGCCGATAATGATGTTCGCGCCGCTGAGGATTTGACGTCTTTCAGAGTTGCGCTGAAATGTGGCAACGGCGCAAGAACAAGCAGCAGCAAAAACTTATATATACATACACATATATATAATAATAATAACAATATCTGTACAAAATACTCTTCAACAGCTGTGCGAAATTTGAGCTAATTTTTGTGAGGGGCGACGGCCACTCATGAGCCGGAGCCGAACATTATAATCAATCAAATTTGTGGATGGGCCACGGCTTCAGAGCAAACAGCTTGTGGCAAGAGCAAGAGCACGAAATGTACTAAAAAAAACTTAAAGCGAAAAAGTCTTTACTGTAATCGAATCAGTGTGAAGGAATGTGTAAAGAAGACAGCAGGAATCCATGGATATATATCTTTATATATGACTCCATAGCTTATCTTTATGTTTTGCTATACACAATATCTATAGCTATAGCACTATAACAAGTCTATAATATTTAATTTGTTGAATATATAATTAATATTTAAAAAAAGCTAAAAAATTTGAGTATTTTTTTAAATGCTCATACATAAATATATAAATAATACACATATTCTTTATCTAAGTCGAAGTGTGCGAAAAGTTAAAAATTGTTAAGATTTCATCAAAAGTATTTTCCATTATATATTATATAAAATAAAAAATTAATTTGATACAAAAATAATAAAATATAATATTCACAAAATTTTATAAAATATTTGAAAATTATGATTTTTGCATATAAATTTTTTATATTTATTTTTTAATATTTATTATTATATATTTCTTAATCAAATTTCGCTAGTAAAACGCCCAAACTACATAAGATATACATCTCAATATATATATATATATATATATATATATATATATATATATATATATATATATATATATATATATATATATATATACATATATATATATATTTATATATATGTCTTTTATATTTCATATATAAATATATTCATTTGAAACAACAAAAAATTTCGTAAAAATAAATAAATATAAATATTTTTTTTTTAAATTATAAAAATAAAAACTTATTTTGAAATGCAATGAATTATTTTATTATTATATTATTACTCATGCAGCAATATCTTTTATTTATATCTTGTTATCTATATTCAAACAACTTTATCTTTTATCCATCTATCTTTACCTTTATAGCCCAAAAACTGTTCAAAGACTTTTTCAAGTTTTTCACTTCACTTCGCTCAACATAATTTTGGCCTAAAAATACATTTATCTTAGACTTCTTTTCTGCTTCTTCTTCTTGGAGTTTGCCATCTCTTAAGTATCTAATCAAATGAAAAGCCAAACTGAAAATCTCTACCCTAATCGCAGCTAGCATATGTGAAATGGAAAATCTACTCAGTTGGAAAAGCCTTTGATATCGGCGTCAGTTTAGTGCGTTGCAAGCGAAGCAATCAATAAAAATGAGAAATGGTAATATAATTTTGTATTACTTATAAAATAATATAATAATAAAATAATTTATTGCATTTCAAAATAAGTTTTTATTTCAATAATTAAAAAAAAAATATTTATTTATTTTTACGAAATTTTTTGTTGTTTCAAATGAATATATTTATATATGGAATATAAAAGACATATGTATATATATATATAAAATTCTTATAAGTTTCTATAAAATTTGTATTAAAGTTTTTTGATATTCATTAAAAAATATTTGGTATATTTGTATTTTATTTTTATTTTGAATCATTTAAAATATTATTATGGACTTATTATTTATTTGAATATTTATTTATTTTTATTACCTTTCATTATTTTTTTATTATCCAGGAATATTCTTAAATTTTTGACATATTTTAGATTCTTAAAGTCAATTCAAATCGAGTTAACACTCAAGAACTCGACTCGAACTCCCTTCTCGCTTGCTTGAAACTATAAATTACAAATGCATTAACTCCTGCAGATAAACATGCATATATTCATATCAAATATATATTCAAATGCATTCATATGCTTTCATATTTGCGAACTCAAATATTTTTCGATTATTTTTGTTTTTTTTTTTCCAGGCATTTTTGCAAATGGTTAAAACTGAAAGATTTATTTGGCTCAAGTTCAGCGTGGCATTAAAATTGTGAAATTGCTGCGATGCTGCGATTTCCTATTTATTTACTCAGCGAAAATAATGGGAAGAGTTCGCTTTGTGGAAATGCCGTCGGGTCGAAAGATACCAATTCGAACATCAGCCAAAACAACATTTGGACAGACAACAACAACAACCGGTGAAAAAACGCATGAAAAAGGTAATAAAAATGAGAATTACTGGGAGCAGCGCGCCTAACTGACTGCGCAATACTCGCCAAAGGTACGAAAGAGTAAACCGAGAGCAGAAGCTGACCAATCTCAGTTTTCAGACTGTGCTGTCTATAGGTAAGGCCAATCACAACCATATATACGATATACTTCAGAGTACAGCTATCAACCAATATACCCACTTAGCGCCAGGCGAGCGTGTATAAGACAAGAGCAGCGTAAACACAAACAAAATGTATAAAATATATATATATAAAGTGTCTAGACATCAATGCAGAGCTCAACTGCGCGTAAATATGAAATTTATTTATTATACTTTGTATACCTAGATATATAATGTATATATATATATATATATATTTTTTTTTTTTTTTTTTTTTAAATTTTTTCTTCTTGTTTTCGCTTCAACTAATTAATTAGCGAAATCATTTCATTGGTTTTCTGCTTCAACTAAACAATTTCGCTGGGTTTTCGCGACTTTTGAGTTTTCAAAAACTTTTTTGCAAGCCAGCTAAATTTTTAATAATTTTATAGTTGACTTCTATATATTTGTTAATTTTTAAACTTTATAATTTATGGGTTTTCTTCAAATATTTTTAAAACAGTTACTTTTTTTTTTAATAAATATTCTAATTTTGGTGTAAAATTTCAATTGAAAAACTGAATAAAATAAAAAAAAAATCAATTTTTGCACAAAGAAAATATTATTAAATTTTCCAATTTTTAATTTCAATATCAAAACTTATTAATCTTTGGCTTGACATTTGACATTTCAAATCTTATGGACAAGTGCGAAATATGAAGAAAATCCTGTCTAATACCTTGAGCTCTAATGAATAATTATCAAAAAGACAATGAATAATGTAATGACAATGCTAATTTCAGTTAAAAACTCAAAAAACTCGAGTAATAGGAAAGGTGGAGAGTTTTTGTATATTTGTAATATTTATTTATTATATATTTAATTATTATTCTGTTATTATAGATCATATTATCATAGTTAATTTTATATGATAATGTTATTATAGAGCTTGTTATCATATGAATGTATTATATATTATAATTCATAATAGTCATATTATAGTATTATATTTAATATATTCTTTTAATAAAATATATTCTAGAAGTACATATATTTCTATAAAAAAAATTTGTAAGCAAAGAAAGTCTGGAAATTAAATTTTTAAATTATTATTTTTTTTATGTCTCATATAATATTATCACTATTTATATGAAACGTTTATTATTATTACTACTTTTAATTTTATAATTATTATTACTATTATTATTGTTTATTATTTAAAACTTTCAAAACTTCGAACTTTTCCATATAAGAAATATTATTTTATATATATTACATTATTATTATAATATAATGTAATATTTTAAAATATTTTTTATTATTTTATTCATATTTAATTTGCTTTCTTTTCTATAGAACCGCAGGTGAAACGTGAAGGCGTCAAGGAAATGGCGCACAAAGTTGCCAAAAAAAATGTAAATATTTTGTTAAAATTTATCCCATTTTTGGGTTAATTTTATAAATGTTTAATAACGTTAAATTGACCTACATTTGTTGCTTCCTTTTGCAATTGTTTGCTGTTTCTCTAGACGGCGACGTCGCTGTCGCAGTCGCTGCACTTGGTTTCCGCGCTGCTTCTACGCACTTCTTCAGCTTCTTCTTGAAATATCCAATATATACGACGAGCAGAAGACCCAAAAAAAATCAAGCAACAGCCGCAGCTGCTGCAGCAACTGTTATTATTGTTGTTGCTTCTGCTTCACCTCCTTCTTCTGCTGCTGCTGTTGTTAGTATTCCACGCGTAACACTCTAGCGGTACTTTACCGCACACTCTCGATTTTTGCAAGTCCTTTTTCGTACTTGTCGTTCTTGTTGCTGTTGTTGCTCTTACAATTTGCACTTGAAAAAAATTGGCAAAAAAATATATAATAATACATAGAGCGTATGCCCGGAATAACCGTAAAAACAAAAGATGCACAAATAAAATGCGATAATATTTATGTGCAGTTTCTGTTGTTTGTGTTTGTTGTTGCTTTAACTGTATTTGGGCTGCTGTTAGGCGCGTTACACGCGCGCACACAGACACACGCACAAAATATACGCACACACACAGAGACACCCGCGCGCACTACACAGTGAGAGACGAACGAAATCGGTTGGCGCTGATTAACGGGGACACACGCACCGCGCAACGTGTCCAAACGCTTCAATGAATCGCACAGAACTAAACGCGTGCCCGTCACGATGGCTGCTGCTGCTGCTGCCTGCTGCTTGCTGCCTGCTGCTGGCTGGCTATTGCTGCCGCTGCTGCTGCTGTTGCTGCTGCTGCTGTTATTGCCTGCCTGCCTTACCCGTTTAACACGTGAGCGCACAACAGCGAAAGAGCGAGAGCGCGCGACTGCATATGTTATGGCGCAGCGCTCTCGCACAAAGATGTAAAACATGCGGGTGGCTCTCACAGCCTCTGTAAGCGGCCTAATTGATTACATTGATGCTGCTGTTAACAGCGCCAGCGTCTGTAAACCAACGGTCAGCAACTGTTAGCTAGCCCAGTAAATTGGCAAACAGTTTTAAACAAATAAATAATAAAATTAAATTTGTTTAAATGCAATTCAATATAAAATTGAAATATGAAAATATAAATTAATATGTAGAATATAGAAATAAAACATTTCATCTTAATTTTAGCTATATATAATATTTTGCATTCAATTCTTATTTGTTCTACGTCTTCATTTGTATTCTACTACAATCATTCCCCGTTGACAAATTGCATTTGTTGTCTAAAGTAAATGCTAACAGTAAAATAAACAAACAGCTTAAGTGCGCTCTGTTACTTTACAGAGAGCGCTCTCTCAATCTCTCACTCTCAATCTCTCCCTCTATCTGCGCTCTTTCAGTCTGTTGCTCTCTGCTGAGCCACGTGACTGTTATACGCGCGCTCAGCCTGTTTACAGTTTACAGGACAGCGCTCCTGTTAGCCGCCACAGGTTTCTGTTGTTGCGCTGCTGCCGCTAAGGCCGAACAGCTGTTCCACATTGTTTACTGCGTCGCATTATGCGCGTATAACAGTTTCCGCACATTAATTGCTATGCAATTAATTTTACACAATTCACGCAATTTTTTCAATGAAAACTATTTTTATAAATATTTAAATATATATATATTATTTTATTTATTTTATTTTATTTCTGTTGTATATGACAATTTTTAAAAAATTGTTTTTTTTTTTATATGATTGCTGTATTTTTTATATAGAAAAGAATATATATTTATGTATTAAATTCATTTTATTTTTTTCTAATTTTTTGTTTGTTTCATTAATCAAATGCCGTGAAAAATTTAAAAAAAATATAATCAAAATTTTGTTGTTTATTCTTAACAACAATTTTTATGTAACTTCTGTTCTGGACTCTCTTCGCTGTGCCTTTAAGAGCAGCGACCGTTATCTGGCCGTAACACAGTTTTTATGGCAAAGCGAAAAACTCTTATACAGGCGACAGGAGAGCACGTCTCGCAGGTTGTGAACTTGGCTAATGCTGCAATGTTTCGGAAACAACTTGTTGAGAAATTCGTGAAATCCCTAAGTGCTGAAGTTGTATATAGTACAGCCGTATATATGTATATATAAATAATCGACTAATATATCTTAAATATATTTTGAGAGCTTTAAAAGTATTTTATAAATTACACATGCTGAAATATGTTTGGATATATCGACTATTTGGCAATCGATAAGTTCATTTTTGTTAAAATCAATACGAAAATTGAATACTGATTGAAACTCATTTTCAAATCGCTTCACAGTTACAATAGCTTTTTTACTTATCACAGAGCAGCATAAAGTTATCGATAGTTTTTCCAAGAGAATTATTGGCCCGAAACTAATTGTTTAATTTCCTGGTAATTCAAGTAATTCGAAAATTTTTAAGTTTGAAAGTAAATAAATAAAAACTTCAGCTCGATATATATCGCCTTGAGCATCGCCTACCATCTCTTAATCACGCTAAACGCAGCTTCTTATAATTGATAAATGCGCTCTTCACGTCTTATAAATGACAGGCGACGCAGGCGTCAGCGCAGCAGCGGCTTTCGCAAGCTGCGCTGCCGCCGCGGACCCAACTCAAGACGTAATATGACACCTCGGCATAACCGCAAAAACCAAACTTCCCTCTCTCTCTCTCTCCCTCTATCGACTGCACCAAGTGCCAAACTGCAGTTGTTGTTCCTCATCGATAAACAGTTACAACACATTTTGGGCACATTTCTCATGCACGCACACGCACACACACACGCACTGAGAAAATAATAAGGTCAATCAACGGGCGCAGCGGGCGGCGACAGCGACGTTGTCAACAGCTGCGCTGGCGCAAAAGGCAAGCAGCGAAGGCGAAGGCGCATACGACGGCGACTGCGCAGGCCGGCCCAGCCAGCCAGGCAGGCAGATTAATTGCGTCGTCGTCGCTGACGACGCCGTTGTCTGCGGCGTGAATTTATGAGTTTCACATGAGCGATGGTTGGCCATCCAGTCAGCCTGTTGTAGTTGTTGTTGCTCACTCGCTTGCTCTCTCAATCGGGTATGCTCTCATGATTTGTATGTGTGTGTGTGCACACTTGAGCGCCGGCTTTGAGCGCCACTTGAGGTCCGAGGCCTGAGACTGTTATTCTTCTTTGTCTTCTGCTTCTGCCCGCTGCCCGCCTCATGCTGCCCTCTCCTTCTCGCTCTGCTGTGCAGTCTAGCTATTTGCTGCGTGGGCCCGCATTGTTGTTGTTGCTGGTAAAACGATATGATATGATATGATTTATATGCTTGTGAAGGTAAGCCTCGTTCTCTGCGCGTCTCTCTCTCTGTGTGTGTGTGTGTGTGTGTGAATGGGCGAGCGTATGTATGTGTGAGTGCAATGCACAAATGAACGAAATTGATCTATTTGGAGAGAATATTCGATTTGCATGACTTAAATCCCATTTTTTGTTGTACTCCAATTAAAGATTCTGAGAAAACTGAATCAAGTCCACTTAGGAGCTATTTGGGCGATTAAAAAATAAAAAAAAAATGTACAGAAATTTTTAATCACGTTTTAGATGGAATTAAAGATGAATAAAAATATTGATATACATAGCTATAATTTCAGTCTTATATAGTCCTTTCTATGGTATATTAGTGAACAAAATTCATAAAATTTCAACCCTAGTTCAATTCAATTTACATTCAATAATTAATTGAAATTGAAGTGGATTTTCAACTACTTTTGTATCTATATTTTCAGCTCGATTTCAATTTCAATTTTAAATTAAATTATAGAATTAATTTACTTTTAATTCAATTTCAATCATCATATATTTAATTCAATTTCAACTTCTTTTCATTCAATATTCATTATTCTTCAAGCTTTCAATTAAATATTTAATTGAAAGTGTTTTCTTTGTTCATTCAATTTCAATTATATTTTAATTTGCATTGAATTTGCCTTCAATTCAATTATCATTTCAATAACTTGTCGAAATTCGAATCTAATCAATTCAAATCGCTTTTCAACCTGTTTCAATTCACGTTCAACTTTGCATAGGAAGCAGATTAGGGCAACTGCAGCATCGAACTGTAATTAAGAGCGAGTTCAGCTGAAGTTCAATTCAATCAGTCAATGCAATCCATTGACTGCAGCGAGCCAATTATACGAATAGCAGCAAATGCGGCTTTCAACCGTTGCGAATTCAACTTCAATTGCCGCCGGCTAATTTGGCGATTTGTAAAGTGTAATTAAGCCAAATCAGACGGCTATTAAACAATTGAAGATAATTAAGCGAAATTAAGGGAATATCAGATGAGTGAAAGAAGTCCAACTTGAGCTAATTGCGAATACAAATGGAGGAACCCCCAGAGCTGGCCAGATATGCAAATCAGATAGCCCAGAGACAGAGATCTTATATAGGCATAGGTATAGCTAGTATGAGGGAGAGAGAGGGAGCAAGCGAGGCATCAAAACAATAATTAATAAAGAAATAAATAATATGGAAGGGTTTCTCGGTCTCTCGCTCTCTCTCGCTCTCTCTCTCTCTCTTTCTATAGTCTTTAGCTTTGTGGTTCGGTGGTTCGTGTCTCGAGACCCAACACAGTTGGACGTCGCGCCGTTCTTTGAATATGTTGTACAACTCCTACGACTCGTGTTTGTTGTGCGGTAATAACAGCTCAAGAAGTGAGTGGAAGAGGGTAGATTGATTGACTGAGTAATACCCTGTAAAATAAACTTTATAAAAGATCAATACTGAATGCTACATGGGTCCGACTTATGTCAGGATTTAAGCACACAATGATAAGTTCTTCGACTAAGCAATACCCTGGTTTATATAAAGTCATATAAGTCTAATCTTATACTAGTCTTATACTACTTTTGCGACATATATTGAACAGAACAGCTAATAACAGTAAAGACTTTCAATTTTTGGCTTCTAACTCTTAATTTGCATGCATGCATGCATATTTGGAATATATACATCTAAGTCAAGCCTATATAGACCCACATACCAAATTACATAGCTCCAGCTAAAGCCAGCTCTGAGTTCTTTGGGAAGTAGGGAAAACGTAAAACGTGTCTAAGAACTGATAAAAATAAAAACTTTCTTAAGAATGTATAGAATGCAATAAGAATATTTATACACTCTGGGAAGTCTATGAAATCAGTAAAATTTTGGTATCTATATATGTAAGTAAAGCCCATATAAACCCACATACCAAATTGCATAGCTCCAGCAAAAGCCAACGTCCAGTTCTCAGAGGTCAACTCAGCGTAGTCAAGCCGAACATAGAGCTCAACAGCTCACAATCTCTAACAATTACAGGGTATGCGAAAAAAGTCAGCTCAGCAAGCAACTCCTTTAATGAAGTGAAAAAGTAAACACTGCAGCGGTGCTGTCTGCGCCGCATATCCCACAGAGAGGTCGCGGCAGCAGCTGCCAGAGGTGTACGAAAAGAAATAATACAAATATCGAAATGCCCAAAACAAAGAAGGAACACATCAGCTATATAGAGATGTGTGTGTGCGTGTGTACAGTTATAATTAAGTGATACACATAGAGAGAGAGAGAGAAAGAGAGAGGGAGGGAGGGAGAGAGACGCAACTCAGCCTAACTTTTTCAGCTCGTTTTTTTTTAGCCCTTTCTTAATGATTGTTTTCAATTACTTTTTTTTTGCCTGCGTCTTATAGGCCGTGGTGGGGGCGGGGCGCGGGGGTGCTGGGGTCAGCTAAGAGTCAATCGCGTGGAATCGATTGAGTCGGAGCCGGAGCGCCTTTTAAGTGTTTACGCTTGTTTTATTAATTTCCATCATACGTCTTCGGCTGTCAGCGTGCATCTTCCTCAAGGAAAACAACTCGAAGAGGAAAACTCGCAAAAGATGTGGCGGCGGAGGCGCGGGGCGGGGCGCGGTCCCAACTTAAAAAAAAAAACTTCTGCGCTTAACGAGCTGCCAATGAAATCAACATTTGTTGACGTTGAAATACGTTAAAATATTGACCCTGAACAGCATATGAAAAGTGAGGGAAAAGCGAAAAAAATGAAGATAAATCAGGTTTGTTTGAATTGAAAGTAAAGTTGAATTGAAGCTGAACTGAAGTCGAGCAGCTTTTCGCTAGATTGATTGAAAGCTGTTGAAAGCTAAGGCATCTAAATATTGTGATGGATAAACAAATTGGGGCTGGGAGCTCAGCTAATTGAAGTGAAAATATTGCTAGTCCAGGAATGGAAAACGAACTCAAGTTGAAATCAAATTAAATTGAAATTGAATCAACAAAACATATTGAATACATTTGTAGTTTAAATTTCAGTTTAACTAGGGCTTTTTAGCAAAATCAGATTTTGGATATTATGAAAAGTTTCCATATGATTGAAATTGAAAGTGATGAAAAGCATTGAATGGCTAAAAAACGAATAATATTGAAAGCTATACATATTACTGAAGCAAAGTAAATTAGAAAAAATTATTAACTAAATTGAAAACAACTTGAATTGAAGTTGAAAGTGAAAAAAATATTGAATAGTTAAAAAATATATATAAAGCTTAACAGATAAGCTAGGCAAAGTAAATAAGAACAAATATAATATCACATAAATTGAATTGAAATTGAAGACTAATTGAAAGTGAATTGAAAGTAACATGAAATTTTGCATGACTGAAAATTAAAAATTAAAAAAAAAAAGTTTGTACAGTCCAAATTCAATATGTTTAGGCAATTTCAATTTTCGTTCAACCTGAATTGAATAAAGTTGAAAGTAAATTCAAATAAAGAGCAAATATTGAATAGCTATTAATAGTAATATATAATTCATTAGAGAAAAAAATAAAAAAAACTTAAATTGAATACAAATGGAACATAAATTGAATTGAAATTGAAAGTAATAATAAATTGAATGGTTACAAAGTAATAATATAAATATATAGAATATATTATGAATAAAAATGGAAAAAAACTTCAATTGAAACTAAATTGAAACCAAATTGAAAGCAGCTCAAACAAATGAATGCCAAAGCGTTTCAACCATCATTATCTAATACATACAGCATTAGTTGAACTTGAAAAGGTTGCGAACGAGAGCGGTTGAGAATGCAAAAATGTCACAACTGACATTTGGCTGTTCGACGAGTGCTGTAAGTGACAATTGAATTGAACAAGCTGACAGCTGTTCTGTCAAGTAAGCCACCAACCACATGAATGATCCATTTAAGTTTTGCAAACCCCTCGATGCCCTTCAGCCCCCGGCTGGCCGCCCCATTTGGCCGTCGTTTATCGTGACGGCGACAAAATAAATGGCAGCTCGAAAGCCTTGATGTAATCCAGTGAAATGTATTATTAATGCCACAGCCTAGGCCATACATATATATATATACACATAGATACGTATATACAGCTAAGCCCTGGCCCAGCTAACCCTCAATTTCAGATGCGAGCGGCAGGACAATGGCAATTGCACTGGCTGCTCTATAAGGCACGAAAGTTTACAGCTAAAACGATTCGAATTGCCAATTTCATGCTTCGAGTGCAGGGCTTTCAATCAAACCAGAGATCGGGAGAGAGACGGAGAGAGTGTGCGAGAGAGAGAGAGAGAGAGAGAGTGGGAAAAACTAACGCGAAAAGCAACGCTGACATGTTCATAGAAATGTAATATAGTTAGATACATAAGTATTCGTACTTAGAGTTACATATGCAACCGACTTTGCTCTGTCTCCTCCGTCTGTCTCTGTCTCTCTGTCCCTCTCATCTGTCTGTCTCGCCCGCCTCGTCTGGGCAGTGTATTAACAGCCATTGAGTGAGCTGGTTTCGTATCATCGTGACCTCGTCTTGTGGCAATTGGATATGCCACCAACAACGACATCACTTTCCAGCACAGATGCTTCTATCTGTCCACGTTCCATATGCTGCCCTCTCTCTCTCTCGCTCTCTCTCTCAGTCTCTAACTGTCTCCCACCCTCTGCCTCTCTCTCTGCGAATGTCCTTTTTGGAGGCGAGCGCACGCGATTTTTATGGCATATTCGTGAGCTTATTGTAATGAATTACTTTACGTATCTTTTGCGCTCTTTCATTTTTGTTATACTTTGAATGCCCTGTAGCAAGGCCAAGCCAGCTGCGAGGGTCGCTTGGAGTGCGTGGGGGATGTGCCAATATCAATGAGATTTTAATGTTAGAATTTGCTTAAAAATTGATGATTATTTTAATAATTTTAATCATGTTTTAATGGCTACAGAATCTATATCAAAATATATCCAAGTATACTATACTATTTATTTGAACTCGAGAGTTCTTACAGCTAGGGACTGGAAATTTGGTATGTGTAGTCTCTTAAGGCAGTAGCTTCTCTGCATTTCTTGTGTATATAAGATATAAGAATAATTCTCCAAGTATACTCAACTATCTAAGGGAACTCGAGAGTTCTTAGAGCTAGAGACTGGAAATTTGGTATGTGTACTCTCTTAAGACAGTAGTTTCTCTGCATTTGTTTTGTATAAAAGATGTAAGAATAATTCTCTAAGTATACTCAACTAACTACTTTCAGATTGAAATATTTCAATACATTTTCATACCTATCGCTGCTCTTGCGCTCTAGCATAACTGCTAGTCGAGCATGCCCCACCGCCGCTGCTTTTCTATATTCTTTTTGGCGTAATCCATGACGATGGTCGTTAGTCGTTAGTCTGAGGCTCGGTTATTGACTGCATGCGGTTGGGTTTTAGCGCCGCTTGCCCATTTCCGACTAGCGAATATATATATGTATGTATATATATATATATATATATATATATATATATATGTATATAGCTTTCTCTTTGGCTATGATTGTGCTTCATATCATGTGACATGTGGTATTTTGCTGTAATCATAATTTTATGTCCATCTAAGTAGCTGCGCCTGACGACTGTCAACGACACGGCCAGGCAGGATATACAACGAAAACAACAACAAGCTGTGTTCAGTTTTAGCAGCGCTGTCAATCGCCATCTTAGGCATGTCCTTTGCACATCCTGCTTGAGCCCAGCCGCTCCTGTTTGGCTGGCATTCAGTTGTGGCACCTGCAACGGCTCAAGTTGAAAGCTCTGCCTTGACCAGATATTTCACGAACAGTTCGTTGACTCAGCTGAGCTAGAATTGGCTGCAGGTTCAATTGAACTAGTTCCGGAAATGGTCTTATATATAGTACGTATGGCTTTTAGTCTATATAGCCTATATTGACCAGACACTTCCTGATATTCAGAAGTTCACAGCATTGAATTTGGCTAAAGATTCAATTGAACTAGTTCCGGGCAGCTATGAAAATGATGTTTAATATACATAGTTCAAGTATCTTTTGGCCTTTGTAGTCTGAATCAGTGTACTTTGGCATGTTCTACACCATAGCCATAGCTTTCTATAGAGAAACGATAATTATCGATAACAGCAAACGATATATTTAGGGCATTTTCAGCTTTTGTTAGAGAGAGAATCCTCAATTTTCAATTGATTCGTGCTTGTCAAATATTTAACAGCAGGTTAAAGTAGCTAACAGACAACAGCATCTGTGAGCTCACGTTAAACTGCTTGTTAACTTTGACAAGAGCTTCGACTTAGACCCTCTCGAACTATACTAAGCATTCAGCCAGACTTATAATCTGCTCGATATTATCTTCAGTTTATTCACAGTTTTGGTCGCCCCCAAGTGCCGCGCCCACTCGCCTCTGGCCAAACAATCATTAGCCGTACATTAGCGGCATTGACGTTGCAATGTTGCAACTGCGAAACGTTTACGCTAAGCCTTTGAGCAAGCAAAGTAAGTGAACGCAGTCACAGGATACGACAACACGAGATAGCAGGAGCCGAGGACCATGAGGCAGCTATACCTATGCCATAGCGAGGGTGAGTCGGAGGGGCACCTATAAAACCACGTAATCTGCAAGTGAGTTCTTTAATTATGCTTGCAGCGCAACACATGTAAACGGCGCAGCAGGTGGCAGGAGGCGATGGGGGCGTGGCGCAGTTCGCTGTGACCGATGTGTGCGGAAGCGCAAACAAAATGCGAAGCGAAAGCCGCTTACAAAACCACAAAATGCTACGGACATCTTTTGCCAGTGGAAGGAATAGGATGGCAGCGGGAGGCAGGATGCGGGCAGCAGGAGGAGCAGCTGCTGGCGACGTCATTCCACATTCCTCCATTTTGAAGTTTTTGGGTCGCTGCGGCTTTTCGGTTCGCTCTCTCCCGCTCTCCCGCTCTCCCGCTCTCCCTCTCTCTGCGTACGCTGGCCAAAGGATTACAATGGAGATGCGAATAAACACAAATACAAACAGAGAGCACACACAGACAGGGACACACATACGCGTGTCTGTGTGTGGTCGTCCAAGTGGCTGCTGTTGCTGCCAATGCGAAAGCATTTGCGGATTTAATTGCCGTTAACATGAGCCTCGCTTTACTTTGTTATTGTAGTTCAGCTGCAGCAGCAGCAGCTGCTGTCCCCCTCTTCATCTTCTTTGTTGTCGCTGCTGAGCGTCAGATTCGCTGGAAGGCGGTTTGGCATCCGAGCACCTATTAGCTCTACCCCCAAAACTTCTCTCTCTCTCTCTCTCTCTATCTTTATCTGTCTCTCTGCCTAAGAACTTCTTCTACTTCTTTCGCCTTTGTGCTAGCTTTGAGGTTTGCTTATATGTTTATAATACCCTATAGACAGGGCATTATGAATATGAGAACAGTTTGGGACAGTTTGGGAATGGCAACAGTAAAGAAATAGGAACAGTTTTGTGGCAATGATTAAGGAGTAGCCAGAGAATGTCTATCAAATTCAACACTGGGAACAGTTTTTGCACACAAACTTGACACTTGGGAACAGTTTTGAGACATATATTTCAGATTTGGGCATAGTTTATTGGTTAAAAAAATTAATGAGTGGGAACAGTTTTAATGAGTTGAGAATAGTAAGCTATTAAGCACTTGATTTCTATATCTTATATAATTATATTAAAGGACATTTGAGCTTCGCTGTTGCTCTCACAGCACAGTATCTTTTGCCAAGTTTTGTGGTCAGTGGAGGGAATTATGTCAACTCTCAGGTATCACAGCTAAACAGATTTTCCACTCTTAACAGAGACTTAACATTCATAAGCCACACAGCGGAATAGAGCGTCGGTGGCAGCTTTATTTAAATACAGGCGCAGTAGAGTTGGCTTTAGACTTAATTAGAAATAAGAAAATTTTTATATATGATATAGGTTTATATATATATATATATATATATAGTAAATCATGTTAAATACCTATTGTACGTAACTAACTTAAAAGCCGAGTAATTAGTGCTAAGCTGAATATGTGTGAATAAAACTTACCCCTGTGAGTCGCCTGGCGAAATTGGCTTCAATTGCTGCTCCACAGTGCGCAGATTATCGCTGATAATATAATCTGAGGTAAAGGAAGAGAGGAGAATTATATATTAGACAACAGTAATGATTATATAAAAATAACATCGAACTTCCTCTTTGAAAAGCGCAGTGAGATATTAAAAGTGGGAACAGTTAGAAAAGTGTTCCCTTTACAAGAGTTGTAGTTACAAGTGATCATAAAACGTCCAAAATTAAAATAAAGTTTTGTTCATGCACAAACTGTTCCCAATTTATGTGGAGTGACAGCTGACCAAAAACAGTGTTCCCAATTATAAATTATGGCTAAATTCCGAAAGTTAAACAATATATTTAATGAGATCATATGAAAAAACGACTTTCACTCTTAAAACTTTGATATTAATAAAAACTGTTCCCATTTAAAAACTGCCTTTTATAAAAGAATTTAAAATTTGAAACAACATAAACATAATTTTTATATCCATATATATAACTCCGCCAACTTGATTCAGTTTCAATGTGTACTAAAAGCTTTCGAGCGCTGTTAAGCACATAGCTAACAGTGCTGTTAGTCATAACAGTAGCTGTTAAAGTCAGTTATGTTAAGCAAAGTCATAACAGTAGCCGTTAGGTCAGTTCTGTTAAGCTGTCCCAACGAAAGCAAAGAGAAAGCTTTTGGGAAATTCCGTTGGCTTAGCAGGGAAATTTGTGGGGAACAAAAAGCTTTAAGCTCACCCTTTTGGAGCTGGCTGGTCGGTATGAATTCCTCGTGTTTTTGGTCCCCCTTTTCCTCGTATTTGAGCTTGTAGTCGGAGTGCTTGCGCAAGGACATCAGCAGCGACTGAGTGCGCGGCGGTATCTCCGGCGGCGCCGGCTCCGGCGGTGGCTCCGACTCGCCGCTGCTGTTGTTCTCCCCGAAATCATTCGGATCGCAGGACAGCTGCAACGATTGCTTCAACGTTAGCTGCTGATGCTGCTGCTGTTGCTGCTGCTGCTGCTGCTGCTGATACTGCTGCAGCGGCGTCTGAGCGCGTTCGCTGCGATTGACGGAAAGGGCTGAGGTGCCGCTGCTGGAGCTCGTCATGCCGCTCAGTCGATTCAGCGTGCTGCGAGCTGCGCCGCTCCGCTGGCTGCGGCTGCTCGACGCCGCAGTCGACGACGACGCGGAGGCTGGCAGCAAATAGGCGCTCGCTGCTGCCGCCGCGCCCCGAGTGCTGCCCTCTCCGGCATCGAGGGGCGCCTCCTCGGCGGCGTACTTGCCGTTCAGGAAGGGATTTGTACTGCGCGGCGCCGCAGTCAGCGTCGTGCTGCTGCTGCTGCTGCTGTTGGGGAACAGTCCCAGGTTGGCATTCGAGGGATATTTGATGGCGGCGCTGCTGGCCGAGACGGTTGCCAGCTTCAGCGGCGACTGCGACGCAGCTGCGACGTTGGCAGCGCCCGCTCGCTGCGGCTGAGCGTAAGTCACCTCCGCTTGGCTGGCCTCCTCGGTGCGATGATCGCGTTTGCGCAGATATTCCGGCTCACAGTCCGAATTGTAGTGCTCCATGCCTGGCGGAGGGGAAGGAGACGAGGGAAGAAAGTGGAAGAGAAAGGTAATTAGTATAGTTTATGCATTTTACTCTAGTTTTCAGTGTTGTGGGAACAGTTTGTGGTCGGATATCACAGTTTAAGTTAATCTCATAGTGGAAATTTGGGAAAACTTTACTGAGAACACTTTTATGGTCAGCTGTCAGTGTTACCCTCTTCAGCAAATGGGCACAGTCTTCAGCATAAGAAATGGGAACACTTTTAAATTGTTCTCACTAACTGTTCCCACTAACTTTTCTCACTTACTGTTCTCAACAGCTGTTCTCACTAAATGTTCTCACTAATAATGACAATTTTGTGAACTGGGAACAGCTTGGTTATAGTTATATAAGACACAAATCTTCCTGTGGGAACAGAATAAAAACGTATTCGATTGCTTAGCCTGTCAGCCATGTTCATGGTGGGAACAGTTTGGAAGTTGGCTTATTGTAGCTCTATCGCGCTCTCCCTCTAGAGCCCTGCCTTTGTCTTGAACATTCAAATTGATTAATTCAAAGTTCTATGCATATCAAATGAGAACACTTGCCAATTAGAGCAAGTCTTAGGAACAGTTTCAATGTAAATTGTTGCCTTGATCTAACAATGTTGAAGGCAATATACTTTACGCACTGCAAATACGCATTCCATTCCACTCAAATGACTTTCATTTAACAACTCAATGAAGCGTCTATTAAAAGTCCTCAACACAACCTCCAGAATGTAGTTCGTGATGCGCTCAATATGCTCTCAAGAGGTCGTCGTAACAGATTTAGACATTGCCACGCCCCCAGCCCACTGACGACCCCTGGCAGACAGGGTCCTCTGTGCAAAGAGCAACAATCGCTCCCCCGTCGGCCGTGGAGGCACCCAATGTTATGAGGTTGTAAAAAATGAATCGTAAATTGCATTAAATATTAACAGACAATAAAAAGCAAAACACACCCACACACACCCGCACACACACACACACTGACATACAACAAAACGCAATATGCATTACGCACATAAAAATCGCGCAACAGACGCCGATTTGCGTTTTATGCTTCGATTAGGCGCTGTTTGCAGGGCCCTCAGCTGCCCCCCGAATACACTCAGGGTCCCCAGCCCCAACCCCATTTCATATTCCCCATTTGCCATTTGCCATCGCCTCCATTTCGGCTTCCTTTTGTAATTGAATTGAAGCTTCAGTTTCAGTTAGTCAATCTTTATCAGCCCCAGCGCACTTGAAACGCAAATTAATCGCCGCATTTATTGAATATTCAATATCAAATTCGCAATTTTCTCACTCGCAAAGAGTTGAAATTGCGCCGAATTCTCATAAAGCGCGCAATTTGCTTGCGGAAAATGTTGAGAATGGAAGATATTTATTTTAATTATAAAATATAACCGAAAGTCTCAGAAATTTATATTCAATTTCGGCGCAGGGTTCTTTGATCCACTTTTGGGGTGGAACAGTTCACTTGATGAGACAAAGAAAAGTGTTTGAACTTGAATATATTATGCGAGTATTGAGCATATAGCATCCACATTTGATACTAGTTCCGACTAGTTCCGACTAGTTCCGACTAGTTCCTACTAGTTCCGACTAGTTCCGACTAGTTCCGACTATTTCTGACTACTTCCGAGCAGTTCAGACTAGTTCTGACTAGTTCCGACTAGTTCCGACTAGTTCCGACTAGTTCCGACTAGTTCCGACTACTTCTGTCTACTTCCGAGCAGTTCCGACTAGTTCCGACTAGTTCCGACTAGTTCCGACTAGTTCCGACTAGTTCCGACTAGTTCCTACTAGTTCCGACTAGTTCCGACTAGTTCCGACTATTTCTGACTACTTCCGAGCAGTTCAGACTAGTTCTGACTAGTTCCGACTAGTTCCGACTAGTTCCGACTACTTCTGTCTACTTCCGAGCAGTTCCGACTAGTTCCGACTAGTTCCGACTAGTTCCGACTAGTTCCGACTAGTTCCGACTAGTTCCGACTAGTTCCGACTATTTCTGACTACTTCCGAGCAGTTCAGACTAGTTCTGACTAGTTCCGACTAGTTCCGACTAGTTCCGACTACTTCTGTCTACTTCCGAGCAGTTCCGACTAGTTCCGACTAGTTCCGACTAGTTCCGACTAGTTCCGACTAGTTCCGACTAGTTCCGACTAGTTCCGACTATTTATGACTACTTCCGAGCAGTTCAGACTAGTTCTGACTAGTTACGACAAGTTTTGACTAGTTCCGACTAGTTCCGACTACTTCTGACTACTTCCGAGCAGTTCAGACTAGTTACGACAAGTTTTGAAGAGTTCCGACTAGTTCCTACTAGTTACTACTAGTTCCGACTAGTTCCGACTATTTCTGACTACTTCCGAGCAGTTCAGACTAGTTACGACAAGTTTTGAAGAGTTCCGACTAGTTCCTACTAGTTACTACTAGTTCCGACTAGTTCCGACTGGTTCCTACTAGTTCCGACTAGTTCCGACTAGTTCCGACTATTTATGACTATTTATGACTACTTCCGAGTAGTTCAGACTAGTTCCGACTAGTTACGACACGTTTTGAAGAGTTCCGACTAGTTCCTACTAGTTCCGACTAGTTCCTACTAGTTCCGACTAGTTCCGACAAGTTCCTACTAGTTCCGACTATTTCTGACTACTTCCGAGCAGTTCAGACTAGTTCTGACTAGTTACGACAAGTTTTGAAGAGTTCCGACTAGTTCCGACTGGTTCCTACTAGTTCCGACTAGTTCCGACTAGTTCCGACTAGTTCCGACTAGTTCCGACTATTTATGACTATTTATGACTACTTCCGAGTAGTTCAGACTAGTTCCGACTAGTTACGACACTTTTTGAAGAGTTCCGACTAGTTCCGACTGGTTCCTACTAGTTCCGACTAGTTCCTACTAGTTCCGACTATTTCTGACTACTTCCGAGCAGTTCAGGTTAGTTCTGACTAGTTACGACAAGTTTTGAAGAGTTCCGACTAGTTCCGACTACTTCTGACTACTTCCGAGCAGTTCACACTATTTCCGACTAGTTCCGACTAGTTTTCACAAACTCCGACTAGTTTTAACTAGTTCCGACTGGTTCCTTCATGATTTCAGCTAAATTGTTAATTTTGCGAGCTAGTTCAATTAATCTGTAGTTTATTAACACAATGAAAAAAATAGTTCAGTTATTATGAATTATGTCGTTCATTTTGAGAACTAGTTCAGTTATTGAGTGTTAAGATATCTATGGTTAATCTCAAGAACTAGTTCAGTTGTAAATATTTATGTCGATCATTTGCAGAACTAGTTCAGTTATGTTCCAGTTCTTTTATAGTTTTGACTATCTCTGAACTAGTGCAGTCATGCACCTGTTGTTGAATGATATGAATTAAATGGTTTGAGAACTAGTTCAATTATTCAGTCAATCATTATCATTATGGTCACCTCAAGAACTAGTTCATTTTAAGAGCTAGTTCCGTTATGCAACTGCTGCATGACCTATATGAACGATAGAACTATTTGACTCATCTCGAACTAGTTCAATTATTCAGAGCCTCATGAGCTTTACAAAAGTCGCTCGTCCATGATTTCCATTAGTTATTCAGTTTCCCAATGGAACGTTTTGTTCATGAACTCAAAAGAACGTGTGGTTCACGGAATGGTGTATCATTCAAAAACCAATTGAACCAAATAGTTCATTGAATACTGAGCAGGGATAGTAGCTCATTTCAATGACCGGTTCTTTTGAACACATTCAAAGCCAGCCAGTTATTCACTCGCAGACCGCAACTAAATCTCAGTTTTCATTGCCCAAGCCCGCCAAGTACAGGGTATGAAGAGCACAAAATTGCTTTAACCTGGCAGCCAAAAAAAAAAGAAAAAAAAAACAAAATCAACCTCAAGTGGTTTAGTCCAGCAATGAAAAAAAGCCCAGAGACCAAACCCAAATCCCAAAAATCCATCAATGCAATTCAAATCCCAATGCGTTGCGTCACGTTGGCTCGAATCGAATTGAATCCAATCAGAGCCAAAGCTCAGCCCAAAAACAAAACAAAAAGCAGAAACAAATACAAGAGTTGGCTGAGTGTGTGCTCAACCAGAGGATACCCGGTAAGCGCAGCAGAAGTAGTTGTGGCTGGGGTCAGTTGATTTAGGTCTAAATTTTAGGTATAAAAAGTTGTAAGTGCACAAATTGAAGGAGGGGCAGAGTTATGGAGGAGATTCAAGCCTTATTGATGTCTAGTAAGTCTTTTACAGGGTATTTACTAGTCGGTATATTCATTGTCTCTCTCCGAGCTTGACCTTGGGCCAAGTTTTGTTGGGCATTTGCGGATTAGATCCGATGACTACTGAATAATTCAATTAAATAAAATAATGAATATTTAGTTGGCTCGACCGACTTATAAATCGCTTACTTAGCCACGATGCTCTAGCTGGGGGAGGTAACTGTAACTGGGGCCGACTGTGTGTATCTGTGGTCTACTCACTTGCCAATTGCTGACTCTGCAGCAGCAGCTGGGCCAGCAGCTGCGTATCAAAGGCCGTCGCCTGGGCGGTATTTTGATATTCATCCTCGCTGCTGCTGCCGTAGCCGTGTCCATGTCGATGGCTGTGCCACTCGGCTGAACGCTGACGCCTCAGCTGCTGTTGCTCTCCGCCAGGGTTCGAGCTGCTGCCGCCGCCGGGGTTCGAGCCACTTATGCTGCTGCCGTAGTAAAATTCGCTGCCGATGGCGCTGCCGCTGCCAACGCGTTTACGGCCAATTGTGCCCGAATGGCTGCTGGACATGTTGATGCGGGTACTACTGGCCGAGGCTCACTCTCACTCTCACACACACACACTCTCTCTCTCTCTGTCACTCTCAGTGGATTTCACCTTCAATTGAACTATGCACGTAACTTGGCCAAGCAATTTGTTCTCGTTTGTTACTTGACTTGGCTTTTCTTATTGAAGTTGCTCTTGTTGTTGTTGTAGTAGTCAACGCATTGACGTCGCATCGGCCGCCTGTGGGCCACATGGGCGTACTCCTCCGCCGGACCCCGCCCCCTTTTTGGCTTTTTTCTCTTTTGGGGGGCAGCCGTTGACGTCGCTTTAAGTGCTTAACCGAATTAACGCTGAAACGATAAAAACGACAAAGTGTCAGCATGAGTCGAGTATAGCTCACAGATAGAGAGATTCGCAAGGGCAAGATGTGGGGAGGTAGACTGATGCACGACTAGTAAGTTACCCTGTCAAAAATATTATACTCGCTTCGGAGTTCAAGTGAGTTGCAAAAGTGTTGAAGCTTATGTCATGCTATGTATATGAAGTGATCGACTGGGTAATACCCTGTAGTAAAGTTTTGATTAAACGCTTAGTGATTTATGTCTGTTTTTCTATGGTTATAAATATACATTTCTTATCAATATAAAATTAGAGTGGTTCATATCTTAGATGCACGACTAGCAGATACCCTGCAGTTAGCAAAACGAGCACTCGCTTAGATGAAATCAGTATTATTAGCTCTTGCTCTCTTCAAGATATGCTTGTAGAGCATTCACTACACATCTATATGTATTATTTATCGAAATATTAGCAAAAAATCAATTTATCGATAACTTTATTCATACTAATTTATTTAATATTTATAAAATTCTCAAAATATATTCAATAAATGTAAACAAATTATGTAAAATCCACATTTATCGGTTTCCAAATATAACATCGATATTTATCGATTTTGTTATCAACGAAAATTAAGACAAAATCTTATCAGATATTGGAGATAGATAAAGTTTCTCATACCAAATAATAAAGTATACTGATTTCTTCGATTTCTTCATTTATCGATTTATCGATTACTTTTTAAATACATTTAGCCCTCTCCGATTAACAAAATATCTCATTTCTTCTGTCCATTTATCACATTTCCTTTACATTGATATGCCCAACACATTTGTATGCCGTACAGGGTATCTATAGTCTGACAGAATGTAGGAAGTGATGCGTGGGAGCGTAAGAGATAAAACCATAAATGCTCGAAAATGAAAATAAATAGCAGCCGGCGACCTGCTGCTTTCCCTCCCCCAACACACACACACACACACAGACGGAGACAACGTTGGAGCCTTGAACTGGAACTGGAACTGACTCCAGGGCAGAGTTTTCGGTTGTGTCGTCAAGTGAACTTAATAGCAATTGCATTAAATGAAAGCTCAGCTCCTTAAACGCTGCCTGTTATTAGTCGTTCCGGCAGCAGCAACGGCAGCAACAACTTTTTATGAGTGTCCAGTCCCAGCTTCAGCTTCAGCTTCAGCTCCAGCTCCAGTTGAAGTCCCCAAAGTTTGACAAGGAGTTGACCAGCACAGTTACAGTGGCAATTGGGGAGCTGACACTTTGGCTTTTGATTTGATGAGTGCGCATTTGAATGCACTCAAAAGGGGCAACACGAGTGGCCCATTACTTGCACAGCCAGCAGAGCTTAACGCTCAGCGCTCTGGGCTCTGTTCGAAAGCATTTTCATTTATCTAATCGCACTGGCTCCGAGGGTGAACCAGAAAGTCTGGAAATTGTGTAAGCTAGGATTTTTCCTTATTCTCTCAGTCTTTATCTCTGTGTCTCTCTGTATCTCTATGTGTCTCTCTGTGTCTCTCTGTGTGTCTCTGTGTCTCTCACTTTCTCTCTTTCTTTCTCTCGCTCTTAATCTGTTTCTCTCTCTATCTCTCTCTCTCTATCAATCTCCCTGTTTCTCTCTCTATCTCCCTCTCTCTCTCTCTCTACCTTCCTCTCTCTCTGTCTCTGTTTTTCTCTCTATTTCGTCTCTTTCTCATTCTTTCTCTGTCTCTCTCCCTCCCTTTCTCTCTCTCTCACACCCCCTATCTCCATCTGTCTCTCTTTCTTCCTCTTCCCCTTGCTCCTTCTTCTCTTCCTTCCGTGTCCCTTTCTCTCTTTCTCTCTCTCTCAGTCTCTCTCTCTCTCTCTCTCTCTCTCTCTCTCTCTCTCTCTCTACCTAGCTCTCTCTCTGTCTCTGTTTCTCTCTCTCTCTCTCTATCTCTCTCTTCGTCTCTTTCTATTTCTCTCTCTGTTAGTCTCCCTCTCTTTCTCTCTCTCTCACACCCTCTATCTCCATCTGTCTCTCTTTCTCCCTCTTTCCCTTGCTCCTTCTTCTTTTCCTTCCGTCTCTCTCTCTCTCTCTCTCTCTCTCTCTCTCTTTGTCCCTCTTTCTCTATCTCCCCTATCTCTCTCTCTCTCTCTCTCTCTCTCTCTCTCTCTCTCTCTCACAGTCTCTGTCTCTCTCTTCTCTCTCCCTGTTCCCTTTGCTCCCTCTTCCGCTTGCTGTTTCTTCTCTTCCTTCCCTCTCTCTCTCTCTCTCTCTTCTCTTCTTGAACTCTACCAATTTCCTTATCTCCAGTAAGCTGCAGCTCTCCGTTTCATCTCATAAATGTCGCTGCATCTGTTGCATCCATTTGCCTGTCGGACTCAAACACATTTCACCTGTCACAACCCAAGGGGCTGGCATGAATGTCCCTCCGCCTGGCCAGCTGTCCGGTTGCCCCTGCACTCGAAGCTGGAGTAATAAACATGCCCATGCTCGACATACCTCAAACACGTGCCCAACACACGCAGCCGCATGTCGGACACCGAAACATATCCCAGATTACTCGACGCGCTGTCCAGTTCAGCAATCCGAGACATTGCTGACACACAGAGTGAGACAGAGAGAGAGAGAGAGAGAGAGAGAGAGAGAGAGAGGGAGAAATGGTCACTGGATTTGGACGTTTAATGGATTGGGATGCAGCTGCTATCGATATATATATAAATACATATCATATATCTTTCATATCGAGGATATGGGTCGAGCGCCTGCTCAACTAGCCGCCTTAACTTGCCGTTAAGCGCTTATAAAACACTTAAGCAAAGCTTCACACCTTAAATAATTCGATTAACTTTCCTCAACTTAATTTGGCTCTCGAGTTGCCCGAGCCTAAGCCGAACGCAATCGGAACTACTGCTCATTATCAACTGCTTCTAATGAGCAGAAGTGAACTGAACGATGCATAAATATAGACCAAGCTTTGCCTTTGCCACTGGCTTTACCTTTTACCTTTGCATTTACCTTTACATTTACCTTTGCCCAGGCTCTGTTTGAAGAGGTAGCTGAGAGCCTCGCCCCAACCATTTTGCTGACGTTAATGAAGCCGCGTTATTTTTAGGTAGCGCAACATGAAAATTAATTTCGCCATTTCACTTTGCCCGCATGTAACTTGATACATAAACACACACACACACACACACATGCACACACATGCACACACATGCACACACATACACACGTGTGTGCTCGTAATAACACTTATTGTGGCTATATTTGCATTCATTAGATAGATGATGGCGGCATTGAAGTACTCTGGCAGTGTGAGTACATGGCATTGTCAATCATTATGGCTATAGCCACATATAGTCGGATCGATAACGTTAGTTTATCGTAGAGGGCGTTGGCTAACCATTAATGGGAACAGTCAGCTGAATCCAGGCTCACTAGCTAAACAGTAACCTTGAGCAAGCCAGCCAACTGTCAGCTAGGCTCTATAAAAGCCAGTTTCATAAGCCGAATCGAACTTAAGAGAATGCTGAGGGTAGCTCATAGGTTTAGGCATATCACGAATGGGAACAGTAAACTGCGCCATTTGTAGAATATGTTCGTGAACAGAAGCTCAGTAAGAGCTGAGTCACAGGATAATCGAAGGGAATGGGAATAGTAGTAGAAATCGATTCTAAGCATTAATCATTTCATGAATGGGAACAGTTGATTTTTCTAAGAGAGTTTCTTAGCTAAGTTTCTAAGCTTCAATCATTTCATGAATGGGAACAGCTCACTTTTCTAAGAGAGTTTTTGATAAGAAGCAAGAGCTGAGACATAGGATGCACAAATCCAACGAAGCCTCTACGCCTCTCATGAATGGGAACAGTAAACACTTCTCTCTGGGAATGCAGAGCTGAGCCTAAGGCAAATCAAATGCACAAGCCGAACCAATACTACAAGCAAATCTAGAGAGGGAACAGTAAGCTGAACCGATTATGGGAAAATAGGATACTCAAGCCGAAACAAACATAAGTGGGAACAGTATGCTTATAGGAAAACCCTTGAATGGGAACAGTTATTGATAGGCATGCAGAGCTGAGCCACAGGATAAACAGACTCACTGACCTGGTTCAGGTAAAACTAATGCAAATCAGAACACAGCAGGGAGACGTCTAGAGAGCACCTACTGCATCCCTGAGCTCACAAGTTAGGGCATTCGCGAGTCGTCTGCCTGCACAGGAACCCATCCAACTTGTTGTTCATCGTTCGTGGCAGCGTGTTAGGTTCGAGGTTTGAGTACATTTTTACAGGTTCGCGCTCGACGCTGTCAATAATTTCGTTAGCAACGAAAAGAGCCGCACACAAGTAGATACTAGCAGGTGTACAGGTGTGTGCGTGGGTGGGTGGGTGCACCTTTGTGTATGTGCTAACAATGGCCTACCCTCCTGTGTGCATGTGTGCACGTGTGTGTGTGTGTGTGTGTGGGTGCCCTGGTAATGATGTTGTTTTGCATGTTTGGTCATAATACAACATTTTGTGCTCGACTCTGCGTGCGTTTTATCTATGCGGCCGTTAGGATACAGTGATAGCAGCAGGTGTTGCAGGTGTGTGTGTGTGTGTGTGTGTGTGGCTCGAGCTGATTCTATTTAGGCATACAATGCATTTTGATATATAATTAAATATTGTGCGGTTTTGTCAAACAGACAGCAAATCAATGTTCCCCTCTCTGTCCCTCCCCTCCTCTCTCGCCCTCACAGTAAATCTGAATTGTAATTGTGGCGCATACAATGCAACGCCACGCGTCAGCTGCTATCACAGGAAATGCGCACAAGCCCAGGCCCCAGCCGCTGCCCGCTGCACTTCCACAGTTGCAGCCTCAAATATGAAAATCAAAAATGTTAATGAAATTCAAATGAAATGAATCGAAACGAATCGCATCGCATCGCATTGTATCGAATTGAGCTTTCAGCGCTCGCCCATAATTGTTGCTCTATTTCTGTAATCATTTTGCGAGCAGCAGGAAATGCAGCAAATGATGATGTCCATGGACAACATGGCGTATGCGCAACCAAACCAAACGGAACGAAACGGAAAGTCAAGTTACGCAACGGAATCCAGGCGAAATGACACATTTTACAGCTCTTCCTACTGCCAGCAGTCAATTAGCCAATTGTTCGTGCCAAAATCGTTTATTAACTCGAGCGAGTTCAAGAGATGGAAAATTGACAAGAAATTGCACGTGAAAGTCGGGGAATCGGGGAATCGGGGAATGGGCGAGCTTAAGGTGAAATATTTTGAGAGCTTAATTTGAAATGAATTTTAACAAATTTGCCTGTTTGCGGCAAGAAACTAGAAAACTAGTGCGGTTGGCGACGGCATTCCGCTAAGGCTTGAAGGGATCAATCAATGTTGGACTGTGATGGCTCTGCTCCTAATCTGGCTCAACTGTTCCCACCTCTGGCTCTGCCCATGGCAGTGGTCTGCCTATCTCTGCTCTGCTCTGGCTCTGCTTTGACTCTGCTTTGGTTCAACTGTTTTGGGTCTGCTCCTGATCTGGCTCAACTGTTCCCACCTCTGGCTCTGCCTATGGCAGTGCTCTGCCAATCTCTGCTCTGCTCTGGCTCTTCTTTGACTCTGCTTTGGCTCTGCTTTGACTCTGCTTTGGCTCTGCCATTGGCTCTTCTCCTAATCTGGCTCAACTGTTCCCACCTTTTGGCTCTGCCTATGGCAGTGGTCTGCCTATCTCTGCTCTGCTCTGGCTCTTCTTTGACTCTGCTTTGGCTCTGCTTTGACTCTGCTTTGACTCTGCTTTGGTTCAACTGTTTTGGGTCTGCTCCTGATCTGGCTCAACTGTTCCCACCTCTGGCTCTGCCTATGGCAGTGCTCTGCCAATCTCTGCTCTGCTCTGGCTCTGCTTTGACTCTGCTTTGGCTCTGCCATTGGCTCTGCTCCTGATCTTGCTTAACTGTTCCCACATCTGGCTCTGCCAGGTTCTCGCTCACCTCTGGCTCTGCCTTTGGCTCTGCTTTGGCTCTGATTTGTCTCAGTTTTGGCTCTCCCATCTTCTCTGCCATTGGATCTGCTCCTGATCTGACTCAACTGTTCCCGACCTCTGGCTCAGCCAATGGATCTGCTTGCTTCTGGTTCCGTCTATGACTCAGCGTCGAACTGTTGACGTCCCCTATCTATATTTCTAAGACACTTGGCATCAAGCAAACATTTTGAAATGAATGAATCATGACTCATGAGTCATGAATCATTAGCTAAAATAAATTATGAAAATTTCAAGTAACAAAATTCTAAATCGAAAAACCAATAGATTTAGACCCCTAAAGGCAAATTGCTGTAAAAATGTTAATTGAATATAAGCGCTAAGCCAGCGGCAGATAAGCTGCAGATGAAGAGGCAAAGCCCGTTCAGTTCTGACAGATTTGCAGAGGCTTAAAGCGGACAGGTGCGCACAAAGAGCTGGCTGGGCTTACGGCCGGAAGGCATCATCGGCTCGAGCTGCAGAATATTTTAATTGTATTGCCAGTCATGCAGCCGATTGTTAATTATGGCCAAAGTCAAAAATGCCAAGAGCAGGTCAAGTTGCTTTGGTATGCTGGAGCAGGCGGGAAGCGCACTCCGCCGGATGAGATCTTGTTGGCTTTTTATTAGCAGGAGAGCCACGCGGTTGCAGCAACAATTCAAAGGCATCCAGGCTCGCTGCTAATGAGAAAATAGTTGTAATAAAAATCCAGCACAAAATAAAGAGCAAGAAAAAGTAAATACGAGCAGAGCATACTTTCTGGTCTGAAGTGTGTGCGAGTGTGTGTCTGTGTGTGTCTGTGTGTGTGCTAACTTAATATTTTCTTGACTCTTCGCTTTGGCAACTGTTTGTTGTTGTTGATACATATTTTTTTCCACACTTGCGACGTACTTAAGCGTGCATATGAAAACGAATTGCAGTCCCGGTCGCTGTCCCGGTCTGGAGTTGCATTCCACGCTCCCTTCGCGCAGCACATATACATGCTATATGGGAGTACATCCTCTGCATATACTGTATACATCCTGTCTCATTCAACGACTCTCTAATGCCCCACATATATACATATACTATTTGTCAGGGTAGGGGCTGGCCCAGTCACTCATTCGTTCAGTTGTGCCTTGCACTTGCTCACATTTCAGCCAGCGCATACCCTGTAGAGTTGAGTTAAAGCCAAGCTATAGCTAAAGCTCAAATTTAATTGAAGAGTTGCTTGAGTAGAACTCAAATTTTACTCAAACTCTTCAAACGAAAGCGAGCTATACTCTAATATTGATTTACAGGGTATCTGCTGGTCATGCCTGCCCATGAAATATCATATTACTCGACTTTTTTTTATCAGAACTCATAACGTACTTAATCTCTTCAAATAAAATGATTAAACTGTCTTATATCGTTTTACAGGGTATGTGCTAGTCATGCCTCTCCATAAAACTTCATATACTTAAATTTTTTAGCATAACTCAAACTTTTCTCAAACTCTACACAAACTCTTCAAAGAAAATAGATTTGTTACCTAACAATATCCATTTACAGGGTATATGCTAGTCATGCTATCCCATAAAACTTCATATACTCTGACTTTTCAACTAGAGCTCAAACTTTTATTAAAAATTTCTAATAAAATCAATTCATTATCTAACAATGTCCATTTCCAGGGTATCTGCCGGTCATGCCTGCTCATGCAACTGGCCTTTTTTTCAGTCTGCTCCTTTAAATTGTTAAAATGGAGCATGCAAAATAATTGCGTAGCCGCATATTATGTTTCTGGAGTGCTGCGAGATGAGGCGACGCCACGGCCCAGGAATATATGGATACGGATATGGCTAGGCATAGGGCAAATGCGGGCTGGCATAGGAGCTGGATTGTGGTGGCTGCCCCGGCCGTATTTTATGCAACATTTTACGTCAAGAATTTCACCTTTTATACGCTCAAAGCTGTTGCATACTTGGAGGCGGTCGCAGCTGCCGCTCATTAAAGCCAAATTGTTGCAATGCTGCAGCAAAAAGTGTCGACGAAATTAAGAGAAATAATCAAGAGCTAACTGAGGCCTGCGCTGCGAAACTCTGGATTGAAATTAATGAAATTTAAGGCGCCTTTAAGCAGGGGCCGACGGCACCTAATTAAAGTTTGTAGCCCAAGACGGAGAGTTGATGAATTTAAAGGGTTCTGGTGAGACGAATGCGAGTCTGAATCTGAATCTGTGAAACCGGAATGGGTTTACTGTCGTAGACATCTCTGGGATAATCTTGAAGGGTATTCGTTTGCCTAGATTATATGGCAATACGATCAAGTTCAACTTATGCACTCGAAAAGCATTTAAACTATATATACTATATATGGGGTATACATCACATAGAGTATGAAAAGTTTAAGTAGATAAAGTATATAAAGTATATAAAGTATATAAAGTATAAAAAGTATATAAAGTATATATGGAAAGTATACAAGGTATATAAGGTTTAAGAAGTGTAGAAGTCTAGAAAGTATACAAAGTCTAGAAATAAAACGAATAAAGAGTATAAAAGTAAACCAACTGTGTAAAGCGTAGAAATGAAAAAGAGTATGGAAAGTATAGAAATTTTATAGATTAACTGAAGGAAATTTTTAAAAAGAACAAATCAAATTTCAGCTCTCTAGCTTCTGTGGTTTACGAGATCGCTGCGTTCACACAGACGGACGGACAGACGGACAGGGCTATATCAACTCAGCTCATCGAGCTGATCAAGAATATGTATACTTTGTGTGGTCTGCGACGTCTCCTTCTGCCTGTTACATACATTTTCATTTCCCATTTTCTTAGTCAATTTCTTAGTAAATCAATATTTTTCGATTAAAAGTTATCGATCTATCTGTAAAGACGGTGAGAAGTGAACGCATTGTAAGCCAATTGTAGAAGCTTGAGCCTCTAGGTCTAATGAAGTTATAGGCTTAGGCGATTTGGTACGCATCCAAAAGGCATAGAATATCTTAACTAGTCCCATATATTGATTAGTTAAGATATATTAACTAGTCCCATATATTGACTAGTTAAGATATTCTATAGTCAAGGTAGGTAGTCAAGAGTGTACTCAGTTGTCATAGACGTAAGAAATACTGTTACCTGAAGTGCCCAAAGCTCTAACACTCTATAAGACAAGGGTAGCAATGACCACGATGTGTTACAGTCAGGGAAACCTCCATCAAGACGAGCCTTGCACAGAACCAATATACTTCCATTGCTTTTCACGCGAGACTCATAATGTTGTGATACAAACAATTTAAACAAAATAGTTATTAATGAAAGTTGTGGCCGTTTCTCATTTGCATTTAAGCCGAATCCACTCTAAGGTGCTTGACACTGAAGTCCTTTTTGGCTCAAGGCCAAAGGATGCGCGCAGCATGCGTATGCATTAAAATGCATAACGACTCCCAAAGTCAAAGGCTAAAAGTTTATTTTATATACACATTTATTTTTTTTCGCGTTTCTTTTTTTTTAATTCCATAAAAACAAGCTAGCAAAAAGGACTCACACACACACACACACATGCGCGTGCACAGACAGGCTTACAAAATGGTGTCAGCGATGGCTGCCATTGAAAGCAGAAGCGAAAAAAAGTGAAAAAATGAAAGAAGCAGAGAAGCTAGAAACTATTAGAAGGTGTTGGCTGGAAACATTTTCCAACTTGACTTTTCACACACACATACACAGCCACGTGCCAAGGATGCGTGTGTGTGTGTGCACATAAATTGCAGCTCGCATGCATGCATAAGCGAAAGGTTATTTCGTTGACTGGCTTTAGCGTCTGTCTTCGTCTTCTAGCTGCTGTTGTTGCACTTTTTTAAGTCATTCTTCGTCATCTTTGTTGTTGTTGTTGCTGAGTAAATGATTAAACTCAAAGGCCAAAAACGAGCTGTTGCCGCTTGAGCTGCTCTTGAAGTTTATGACCAGAGCTAAAGGTTATGCGCTTGCCGCTGTCAAAGTAAAGCACGTGTCACATATGAATGCCCTCTTAGCTCAGCTATATTACTTCATAGTCGCATCTATGCTAAATTGTGCCAGATTCGTATGCTCTGATTACATTTGGCCTAGGGTATGAATTGATTAAACGAACAAAGGGCCCTGAACGCAGGAACTAGGATGATAGTGCTCAGCTAGAGCACAAGCACCTTGAAGGCTTATGAGCGATTACACCTGGTTCTCAGGTTAAAGAGGATGTGGCTTAGTCGTTGAGCAGCAATGCAGTCGGCAAGACGACTTCCAAATGACGCTCCATGAAGCATCTTTGCTTACGTCAAACACTGAAAATATCAGGTTACCTTTACTATCGATAAAAATCGATAATTTTACTTGGTTTTTTGTAACATAACATATAAAACTTTTCTATTATATGTTCTACGGACTTCAAATACTTCCCCTGGCAAAACATTGTACGCATAGATTCGAATATCGCTTTTACGATCTAATCTACAACGGGAAGCGAAGGGCAGGTGGAAGGTCGTGAAACATAAAGTCCAGAATGAGAACAGTTTTGAGCAGCTTTCAATCTCTAAGTTCTAGTTCGAGTCCAAGAATTAGTCCAAGTCCTTGTCATAGTCCTAGTCCTGCTTCTAGAACAAGTCCTAGTCCCATTCCGAGTGATAGTTCTACTCCTAATCCTAGTTCAGTGCTAGTGCTAGTCTTAGTCCTAGTCCTAGCCCTCCTAGATCTGGTTCTAGTCCTAGTCCTGGTTCTAGTCCTACACCTAGTCCTATTCCTAGTAATAGTCCAAGTCCTAGTGCTATTCCTAGTCCTAGTCCTAGTGCTAGTACAAGTCCTAGGCCAAGTCCTAGTCCCAGTCCGAGTGCTAGTCCTACTCCTAATCCTACTTCAGTGCTAGTGCTAGTCCTAGTGCTAGTCCTAGTCCTGCTTTTAGTCCTACTCCTAGACCTAGTTCCAGTCCTAGTAATATTCCTATTCCTAGTCCTAGTGCTAGTACAAGTCCTAGTCCAAGTCCTAGTCCCAGTCCGAGTGCTAGTCCTACTCCTAATCCTAGTTCTAGATCTAGTCCTAGTCATAGTCTTAGTCCTAGTCCTAGTCCTAGTTCTAGTTCTACACCTAGTCCTAGTCCTAGTCCTAGACCTGGTTCTAGTCCTAGACCTGGTTCTAGTCCTAGTCCAAGTCCTAGTAATACTCCTTGCTCTAGTCCTAGTCATATTCCTAGTCATAGTCCTAACTGAAGTCCTGGGTCTAATTATAGTTCTAGATTTACTCCTAGGCCCAGTCCTAGTCCAACTCCTAGGCCTAGTCCCTTGCGTAGTCCTTCTCCTAGTTCCCGTCCCAGTTTTCCTATCTCCCATGATCAGGCTTCAAGTAGCCCGCTCACTGCATTTGTAATTGAATTCGTAAATAAAAAGACTCAGACAAGAGCCAAAGCTCGTTTAGCTTATCTCCAGCTTATCAAATGTTTCAATTCATATAAAACCTAAAACATAAATGGAAAGTCGAACAAAGTGAAAAGTCATTTAATAGCTGTCCGCAGACACTAAAAAAAAACCCAGCAATGTTGGTTAATAAAGTTATAAAGTGCTTGGTCAAAGCAACTTTTTATACCATTTGGCGAGAGAGCCGACCAAAGTTGCATGTGAGGAGTCGAGAGAGAGAGAGAGAGAGGGAGATAGAATGAGAGGGGAGGGAGCGCTGCTGGAAGTGCTGCTAAGATATATGACAGTCAACTTTATGGGACGCACCAGCAGCAATGTGTTGTTTGTGGCCTGACATTTCTTTTGGCCAGGCGGTTTGTGGGCTGAGCTAGTCAAACTCAAATTTATTATGGCATTGCACAGGTAGCTGGACTGCAAGAACAGCTTGCTGACTGCTTGACTTGCTGCATGAGTCAGCGTCCATTCCTCTCGCCTGTACCGCAGGTGATCAGCTGGCTGAGACAGATGGTGCGGGGCGGATAGCACTAGAATGAGCACGTTGAAATGATTACCTAAAGCAAACACAGACATGGCAGCAAACAAACACACACGCAAGTGCGCACACACTCACACACACACAGGCACACAGACACTCGCACTTGCACACACCTGACTATTGTTACAAAATGTTGGCCCCTGCTTCAGTTGCTGCTGCTGCTGCTGCTGCTGATGATGATGATAGCTTGAAGGCTTAAAATGTTCACTCACAAAGCGGGTTCGGCTGCACCGCCAGAGCAGAGAGCAACTGAGCTGACGGCTGGGCGCATATCTGAGCGGGAAAGGGGTGCTGCTGCAGGGGCAACTGCTGCTGCATATGGGTTCTTCTTAGGCACGCATGTGTAAAAAAAACGCAAAGGCCGGCCGGCATGCACAGCTCGTCCAGCACACGCCGCGTATACGTAATGCCATGCAAATGCATATCTCTCTCTCCCTCTCTCTCTCTGTGTGTGTGTGTGCGTGGGTGAGTGGTTCTGTGAGTGGGTTTGGTGGTGCTTGCACCACTTGAAAAACGTGTGCGAACAGGCTCTTGATTGTGTTATTATTATTGTTTCAAGTGTTGCTTTCTGTTGTTGGCTGCTCCTTGTTTATCTGCAGCCATTGTATATATATATATAGACCGATATATATAGTAAACTGATTTATGCGTGCGTCCATTTGGCAAAAGACTTTTGGCCATATGCATTTTTATTTGATTGAAGAGCTTAACTTAATATGCAATAATCTATAAGATATCGTTTTATGTTATCGATTAACGATACATTTTTAGTTAACTTGCATATGTTGATTAGTAACATACAAAGACAATCTATTAACTTAACATGTGTTCAAATTAATTGAAAGCTGTAAACTGTTATCGATTACGGTTATCGATTAGTTATTATATCAGTTGCAAATATATAATTTTTTTTGTATTTTACGCTTTCTCCTATTCATTCATAATTTAGCTGTCTTAGGCAAACTCTAAACCAATCGATTATTGTTAAAGATGAAATTGATCGATAACCGATTAATCGAGAATTTGCCGTATTTAATTTTATATCTGCAAACATTCCCTGCATTGCCACATGTAACATGAAAGCCTGTTGGCTTTCGATTGTTGTTATCGATAATCGATAGCCGCTGCTTGGCCCACAAGCTACTGCGCCCACAATAATCCGTTACATGGAATCTGTTGCATTGCACACAGAAGATATTCGAATGCACTTTGCATGCATCCAAGCGGCGGCTCACACTCGACTGCGCATCCATTTCAAATGAGCGCAAATTGCCTGCATCCAGGAATAAGACAGCGAAAGATGATTTTAATACACGCATGCAATGCTCTGTAGATGAATATATTGAATATGTCACGTGGAGTTTTTAAATTTTTTAGCACATCATACCCCATGCAATGTTCGCCATGCCTACAGGGTATACGCAGCACATGCAAATAAATTGTTAAATAATTTTCACGAAAATCTGTGCAATTATTTGATCATTTAAAATGAATTTGTTTGGCCTGAACTGGGTTAAGGCAGCGTCCGATAATGATAATTTGTAGCTGTGTGTGCGCGTGCGAGAGTGAAAGCTGCGAGTCCTTCCGACAATCCTTGAAAATCTGTTTCCCACCGCCTCGAGCGCCATTCGCGCTTTCCTTTTTTCCTCCTCCTTGCTCATTCCTCCCTCCGCCATCGCAATCCTGCGTGCCTTTGTTCGCGCGTCTGAAGGGTAATTTATGAAAATTACTAAACGAACTACACCGAATGCGTGCAAATGCTGTTTCTCTCAGTGCAGAGCAAAGCGTAGATAAGCCAAAAAAATACAAAGTGAAACGCTTAACCACTAATTTATGGGTCTAGCCGATACCCTGTGAATGGAGTTGCAGTAAATAATGCAAATAACGGTGTAATTGTCAAGCGAATCTGTTTGAAAAGATAACTATGACTTAAAGGCACCTTTAGATCTTCATGGCTCTTAAATTTGTAGCATTAGCCTAGTAGCTTGAGCAAGTATATAATAGCTAAGATTTCTATCCATCTATACTATCCTATTCTTGCTGTGCATCTTATCCATGTATCCTCTCCTATCCAAAAAAATCTATCAGTAATACCTATCCTGTCTATCGATGATATCTCTCCTATACTGTCTATACTATCTATCTATCCTTTTCACTAGATTATATATATCTATCAAATTTATTCCATCTTATCCTATCAATCTATCTAAATATGAAGTCTGTCTAATCCTATCATAATCTGTCCTATTCTATCCTATCCTTTCCTATCACTATGCACTATCTACCCTACACCATCTATCCTATCATATCCATATTTTTGTTTATAACTTAAACTTGAGATTCAGTTCCTCACTTCAACAAAAATATAGCTAATGCCCCCTCTTCCTAATTACAGGGTATTCAAACGGGTTAAATGCAGCTGTAACATACAAAATAAAAAAACCAAAGCTGGAGCAGTCGCAGTTGGGCGTGGCAATGGCGCATCACAGGATGTTGGCGTGCTCTTCATTGTCGTAAACAAAAAAGTAGCGAGGCACAGCAGGATGCGACGCCCGACCGGATGACCCAGCCAGAGACAGAGACAGAGACAGAGAAGAAGAAAAAGATAGACACAGGACGGAGACACAGAGCGGACAGTGCACCATGATAATGCTAGCCAAAGCTCTGGCTCTGGCTCTGGCTCCACTTGCACATAATCATGATGATGAGGACAATGATGATGACGTTGCCACTGCCGCTGGAGCTGAAGTCCTGGCATGCTCATTAAAAATTACCGTTCTTATGAAAAGTGGAATTAAAACGTGAAGTTTCTGCCAAGGCGCGTAAAGTTTTAATTGTTTACAATACGCGACGTTCCGAAAATACGCTCAAAACCTCTACCAGTTGAGAGCAGAGAGATGCCCTGTAGAAGGACTTCAGAGAGATGTTTGTGTGGAGAGAATAATGGAAATTTTGAACATTTGTCTATAAAGCTTGAAAAGTTTTCGAGATTTTCGGGAAAAGTCTTATCCTTATGATATATTAAAATTTTTGATATCATTTTTGTCCATAAAACTTATAAACTTCTCGAGATATGCTAAAAAGACTTTTACTTAAGATATATACAAAAAGTTATCATCTTACTTCAGATTCAAATGATTCAATTTCTATCTATATTGACATACATAGAAGGGTATATTAGCTTGGTATATAGCTAATATACCCTTCTGAGCAAGTTAGGTACTAGAGCATACATAATAAATACGAAGATGCCTCTTGCAGTGCGCATCTCTCATGTTTATGCGTGACAAAATTGTGATAATTGATGGCCATGAACTTCCGCTGACTTAAGGGACTCAAGTGAGCAGCATGTTCACAAACAGCACAGAAACTGAAAATAAAAGCTTAAAAAACTATTTTGATGGTCATTAAGACACAAAGGAACAAAAAGTTGAGCCGAACAGAATCATGATAAAGAGAAGAGACAAAGGCTTTTCAAAGGTACGACAGAGATATATGTTTTATAATTTGTTTCTTAGACAAAGCTAAATCAACAGTAGGTGTACACTCATAAAGAGTCTTCACTGTAGAGAGGGTTTGCTTTTTACGATATTGTGGACCGCATAAACCTGATTAGTTGGGCTGACACTTTTGTAGCGCTGCATATAAACGGGCAATCGCTGCAAACTATAATAAAAAAGCAAACACACACACACACACACACACACACTCTCAGCTGTTTACTCTCTTTTTAAGTGGAAATTTCATTTGTCGCCGTCAGCGCAAGCGATGCAGCCTAGCACAGTAGTTAAGGCCTAGCGCCTACGCCGCATCGTTTCTTCCGGCCCATCACACTAAGCCACGCCCATCGCCCCCTTCAGCTAAATACTTTCATTTAAAGAGAGAGAGAGAGAGAGAGAGAGAGAAAAAAGAGTTTTCTTTTTATGTGGATGCTTCGCTGGCTGCAGCTGCATTCAGGCCTTGACTATTTATTTGGCTTGCGCTCCCCAGATTTCTCTGCCCCTCTCTCTCGCTCGCTCGCCCTCGTTGCTGCAAAGTCATTAAGACTAATGGCCACCTAAACAGCTCAAAGTGCAGATTGTTTGAGTGGGCGTGGGGCCGGGCTTTGGGCAGGCGTTTGCCGTTGCAGTTGCAGTTCCACTTGTTGTTGCTTGTTACAGTTCCGTGTTGTTGTTGTTGTTGTTGTTGTTGTTGTTATTGTGGTTTTGATTTTGTAGTTTTCTGGTATTACAATACAACACGTTCCACCGCACACGAATTTATTTGCCACTCTCCTTTTGGCTATTGTTTGGCATTGTTAGCGCTGCCTCTCCCTCCCGCCCACACACACGCCCTCTATCTCTTTCCTCACCCTGAGTGTGTGTGTGTGTGTGTGTGTGTGTGTAATTAAGCACTCCAGCTGAGTTGTAAAATGTGTTTCAACACTTTTTCACTTGTTTCCCCCAGTTGTACTCCATTGTATCATTCCTTATGCCTGCTTCCATCCCACTCATCACGAAATTTGTCGGAAAACAATTTAAGGCAAACCGTGCGGCTTGTGGCCCCATTCCCGCTCAGACCGACAGCAACACAGAGCGACCAGGCCACTATATTCCACTATTGACTACCAATTTCGGTTGATTTTATTGAATTTCAAAGAACCCGAAAAAAAACGAACGAAATAACAAACAAACACAAAAAAGCCACAAAACGAATGAACTGCATAAAGTTTGCATTGTGTGAATGCCAAGTGTTTGAAAAGTCGCCGAAGAGGAAAATTCAAATGGACTTTCTTCAGCTGCATAGAATAGGAGAAAGGTGTACTAAAGAGCGTGAGAGGGAGGGAGAGAAAGAGTAAGAGAAAGAGAGGGAGAGCGTGCAGCAAATGAGTAAAAAGTTAAGTGGTTGGCAAATTGTTGAGAATAGGGAGAACCAAAAGTATGCAACATTGTTGAAGGCACAGAGAGAACCAATAAAAGAAGTTGGCAAACTACTGATAAGAGCGACGTAGCCCTAAGAGAGAGAAGCAGCATAAGCAATGAAAGATTCAATCGGAAATAAGTTTAGCATAAATAAATATAATTAAAAATAATTAAAAAATGTTATGAATAAATAAGAGAGAAGCTATTAGAGAAGTTTGAATCTAATACGAAGATAAGTGAGAAGGCTACATGGAATATAGGAATAAAGTAAGTGAGAAGTGACACAAAGAAAGAAGCTATTAAAGAAGTATGAATGTAAGAACAAGTAAGAATGCTCTAGTCGAGACGGCTCGACTAGGAGATACCCTGAGCCCTGCGAAGTGCCGATACTTCAAATATTCTATGCTTAGTTTACATATACATATGTTGCCAGCAACACATACACACACACAGACGCACGCGCAAGCACACGCTCTGCCAACTGCGCAGTTGACGTAGCGACAGCGCTTGGGCTGCAAGACGCCTACGCTATGGGAAATTAAATGTTTAATAACTTTTTTTCTAGCAGGACTTTTTGATTCAAACTTAATTAATTACAAAATGTCTGTATTCACAACAGGAATCTACATAGTGAATTTCAGGTCTCTAGCTCTTACGGTACGTAAAAGAGACGAAAAGTTATCGAAATTTATCGATAAAAAGAGAACGGGAAGAGTTATCGAATTTTTGAAAAAAACTCGTATAGCGTATGGTATTCAGGAGTATACATGTCAAATTTCAGCTCTCTAGCTTCTGTGGTTTACGAGATCGCTGCGTTCACACAGACGGACGGACGGACGGACGGACGGACAGACGGACAGGGCTATATCAACTCAGCTCATCGAGCTGATCAAGAATATATATACTTTGTATGGTCTGCGACGTCTCCTTCTGCCTGTTACATACATTTTCACAAAAACATTATACCCTGATTTCCCATTTTCAATGGGCTCAGGGTATAAAAAGGGAGAACTCAACTACGAAAGAAGCTATCAAAGAAGCACGAGTCGAAGAAGAAACTAGTAGAGCAGTCAGCAAAGAAAGAAGCTATTAAATTAATTAATTATTAAACTGAAAAGAAGAAAGCAAAGAGGATGATTGAACTACAAGAATAAATAAATAAACCTCATCAAGAATGTAAGTCTAGGAAATAAAAGCAACCAGTCGATAAAAATAATTGAAAAGTTGTGATAAGTAAGAAGCTTTATGGCAAGGAAGATGTGAAGTCGAACTAAAAATAAACGAACAATCAATCGAAAAGACAGAAGCTAAAAAAAAGTTTAAGCAATAAGGCATATAATGGCTGCAGCTCACAGAACATTGACTGACAGTAAAAGCAAGCAGCTAGAGTAGCAAGTCAGAGAGAGAGAAAGAGAGAGAGAGAAGAAATCAAGAGTAAAAGGATAAGTAAAATTGAATAGTTAAAGCCCGCAGCGATCAAATCAGAGCAGCAAATTAAGAAATCAAAGTGAGAAGCTAAGCCCGAATTGAAGCGAGGAGCAAAGCGCATTGCTTAAATCAACAGTTATGCGAGGCGAGAGAAGCGAAGCGTGAAGTAAGCCAGGGAATTGCCAGGAGGAACGCTTTATCACTCAAACAAGCTATCTACTTCACTCGCAGCTGACTTCACATCAATGGTGGCAAACGAAGGTAGAACGCAAATCAAATCCAAAGCAACGACGTCGCCTCCATCTTCGTCGTCGTCGTCGTCGTCGTCGTCCTTTTGGGAATACGTCCTGACGACTCGCAGCAACCTTGAATGGGGCAACATTCAACTGCGTTAAGTGCATTTGCTTTCAGCATTTTGTGGATGCTTTCAAGCAGCAATTAGACACTTTTAGCTACATTTGAAATTAAATGCTGTCAGGCTGTTGCGAATTGAGAGATCACTCGACGCACACGCACAGCGAGAGCTCCCCTTTTGGCCAAGACAATTTTCATTCCTTTGCTTCCACAGCTTCATCCCGTTTTTTCCCTTTTTGCACAAACTAAATGAAATTATTTCCGTATAATTTATTCGCACTAACAAGAAAATGATATAAGCGCCTTGGGCGCTAACTCTGCGGCCCTCGGGTGGCATTCATTAAGAACGGCATCCACCTTCCCTATAGATAGATAGACATATACATACATATATATATATTTATATACGCAAATCCTAGGACTCTGTCGCGACTCTCACTGTCTACGTTCGTCTTCATCATACTTAGAGCTATACACGGAGAGAGAGATAGAGAAAGCTAAAATTTATGCTTGACATAGAAACACAATTTCGTCTGACTGTCGACCATTTTGTTCATGTACTTGCATCTGCCTCCAGTTGACTTGTTTTCATGTCTACTGTATCTGTGCCTGTGCCTGTGCCTGCCTTTGGATGTGTGCTTCTTTTTTCTGCACTTCCATATTTCGGCTTGCTTTCAAATTGAGTTGCAACACGCTACAGAACAAGAAGGAATGCGGCAGTCGCCAGTGGACAGGATGGTGGACTAGGAGATACCCTGAGGTTTGAGTGGTGAGCTTTAAAAATATACTTTTTGTTCTGCCGATATTGGGGGTATGTGGGTAAGCTGTATTAGTGAGATGGATGGGCGGACGGAGAGATGGATGGACGGACGGAGTGATTACCGGATAGATGGAGCGGTGACTGAACGGACGGAGGGATGAATAAACAGACGGACGGACTGAGGGATGGACGGACGGATAGACGGACGGACTGAAAGATGGGCGGACGGTCACAGTGCTGGGCGGACGGATGGAAGAGGCGTACTGGAAGACGGACGGATAAATAGACGAATAAATATATATAAAGATGGTAGCCAGATAATCGGATGGGCGAAGTAGACACACAGTTGGACGAACAGGACTAACCCAACTCGGCTGCTGCTACTTCCGCTTGTTACATTAGTTCCAACAAATCCAATATGCCCAGAACTCCAATTTTCCGAGAGCTTAGGCTTTAAAAATGCATGTGTATGTGTTTGGTATGTTTGCAGTTGTTCGTTCGACTAGAAGATGCCCTGTTCTATCCTGCCCAAGCGCAACGGCAACAACAAGAGCAACAACAACGATTCCAAGTGTACTAGCTGCAAGTCCTTGTGCATGGCTGTGCACTAACGTTTGCCCTTTGAGTGGGTCAAGGCGGCTAATAAGCCCCTTAAAGTCTCACTCGGCTTAACATGTCCACTTAACCTCCAGTCTTAGTTCGCTCTGCTCGCAGTTATTTTTGTGGCTGGCATTACTCTGACCTGACTTAATGAATTTTGTGGCAGCACTTGTCCTCCATGACTGAAATTAATTAAGTTATGGTTTCTATTTTCGGCATAGTTCAGGTAGTTATCTAGTAGAAAGTCGTGAATCCATCGAGTTGCCTTGAGTCGTCTTGTATTGCTGGCCTTTTTACTCTTCGCACTTCTATCGTATTTCATCTTCAGTCCTGAGCCCATGTTATTTTGCTCCATTTCTCTTTTGGGACTTCCTTTTTCGTGTCAACATCATCACTTAAACTCATCATCACTCAATCTCTAGTCAAGTCCATTTCTTTACTTAAGTCTAGAGCAGATATCGAGGAAAAGGAAAAGATATCGAGGAAAAGGAAAACCTTTAATTGATATCAGTTTCTCCTTTTAGGCAAACGGAAGACTTTTAAGACTTTACCCGAATCAATAATTCACTATTCCACTAGATACCCTTTTATTTCCGCCAATACCCTGTACAGAACTTAAGCTAATTAGCTGCAGCTGACAGTTTGAGACACACAAAGTGCAGCAGACACAAAAATGGTAGAGAAAAAATACCTATTAAGCTGCCCTCAAGTGTCAGAACCGCACAAATTCTGTTGTCTACCCACAACAAGAACTAAAAAGGAAACTGCACACACACACATGCATAGAGAGCATACACACGGATGAGCCGTTGAGCTGTGTGTGCGGGCAGATAGCTTAAGGTCCCATGTATCATGACGAAGCTGTTGACACTTCATAAATACATGAGTTGCACTCGGCGTCCGCTCACACGTGCACAGCGCACACACACACAGGGCACACACACACTCATGGCATACATTAGGTATGCTCATAGTTGTGCACAATTGTTAATGTTCACGTTTTGTTATACCCTGTAGAGTTGGCTACATGTGGCATATTCTTGCTTGTAGATAAAGAGGAGTAAGCGGCTGGGCGTGGCATTATGATAGCATGCATAAGAGAAGAATTCGTAGAAGTCTACAACTAAATTCTCTTCAAGAACTGTACTCCAAATGGAGATAGTTCAGGTTGGTCAGATAGGATAGACTGAGATTGATGTGGGTAAAGCAGTATACCTAGTATACCTAGTATATGACAGCTTTATACCAATATGATACTCTATGACAGTCTTATATGAATATGCCAGTTTCATAGCTATATATACATATATCACAGTTTTATGACTATATTTCAGGTTTATTCTTATAAGGCCGTTTTATACCTATATGAGAGTGTTATACTCATATGCCAGTTTTACACGCATTTGACTGGCATATAACTATATGCCAGTTTTATACCTATATGACACTTTTATACCTATATGGTATACCAATGGTATACCTATATGCCAGTCTTTATCGTATAATATGCCAGTTTTATACCAATATAATACATCTGCCTAGCCTAGCTCTTGGCTTATTCCTTTCACTTACAAATCAAACTTAAAACTCTTTAGCAACTCAACTAACGGTTGATCTCCTTACTGCAGGGTATTTCCCAGCGCTGCACTTCCTCTGCTCACTCAATTTTTTTACAAGTGTATCTTTTTTGTGCTTTGTCCCCATCCGAGCACTTCAACAAATTTACACTTGTATCACTCATACGCTACGTTTTTATGCTATTTGCACACACACACAGACACACACACATACACACACAGATACAAACACACCTCAGCCAACGTTGTTGTTGTCAACGCTTGTTTAACGCCTGAATCGTCGCATGCGGGTTACAAGAAAAAACTACAAAGCAAAAAAAAAAAAAAAAAAAAAAAAAGAAAAAATGAGGAAACAAATTTGAACAACAAAATTAAAAGCACGCGAAATTTGTGTGCACTATGAAAATAAAATGAAATGGAATGAAACGAAACACACAATTCGAATGAGGGCGGGCTAAACAAGCGGCAACAGTGCGAAAGGGCTCAAGGATATGTGTGTATGGGATAATTGCATGCGCTAAGTTCGCTGAACTAGTTCAAAAGTGTATCACTTTGACAGTTCGGGCAAGCGTTCAAGGCGCAATGAATTGAACTGATGTGGAAGGGTGAGCACCGAGGGGTATGAGACTTGCACTGATTGAAATTGCAATATCTTACGAGCTTTGTTGCCTTCTGTGTGCTGTGAACTGGCTCGAATGGGGAGCAGAGTGATCGAGCTGAATCTGAATCTTTTGTAACTTGAAGTGAGAAATATTTCATATATATTTAATATAACGCCCAATTAAGCCGATGACCTTTGCAATGTGTCACATGTGGCGCAGCAGCAGCCACAGGACGACTCCACCTGGTGGCGCGTGCAGGACGGCCCTCTGGCAGACATTATGTTTCCAGATGAATCAATAACATATAACATTTAAAATATATAACAAATATATTTAAGAGCACATGATTATTAACTGAAGTGTATATAGAGGTATATGAGAGGTCTTTTTATACGATTTGGCTTTGCTCTGTTATTCAAAATATATCTTAAACTTATCAAGTTAGCTTTAATTTTAATTATAGTTAACTTTAGTAAATAAAAAATTAAATAAAAATAATTTTAAACTTCGGCCATTTCGATTGCTTTGATTGATATCGATAGTAGAATAGTTTGTAGAGTTGTCAGTACTACGATAGAGCACAGAGTTGCTGTGGCAATAGTCGATACTATTGAAGTTTTCCCGAAGTCCTGCTCTAATCGTCACTTTCTGCTCGTCATTGAAGGTGAATAGAACAAAAATGAATATAGTTCAGTATTTGCTGAGTATGGAGAATTGTGAGGAGTTTGTAAGTTAATAGCAGCGAAACAAAGTTGATCTTCTATATATATTTAATATAACTCTCAATTAATGATCTCTGTATGCCCATTTGGTATGAGGATCCACAAAACCCCTACCAGCAATTGACATTCCTTATGTGTCAGATGTGTCGCAACAGCGCTCCCAATGAGTGCCCCAACTGTTCTCAGGATGACTCCACCTGGTGGCGCCTGCAGGCCGGCCCTCTGGCAGTTAGCCTCAAGCTGGCGCCCAATCAGCACCCGGATGTAAGTCTACTCTCTGCAGCTGCGCGCGTCGAGGCAGTGGCCCGCTATAAGCATGTTCTGACAAACTATCCAGATCTCGAGCTTGAATTTTAAAACGTATTCCAGATGAGTAAATAACTTCTTCACTGAAATATACAAAGCCTAAACACAAAAAACAAACTGAAGTTGAGAAATTTATTGAATAATGAACTTTGATAGGGCCGCCTGCAATAAGGGCGCTGCATATGCCTATGTCGGGAGCTCAAATGAGCTTTTGGGCTGAAAGGTGACAGTAGCACGAGGCTTCTTGCTGACCTGTTTGCGCAGCCATTTTTGTTCAGAGCAACTCGAAATACTTTTGCCTCTGCTCTTTCTCACGTGTGCACACACATCAGCAATGGGCCTTCAATATTTGCATACGCAATTCTCTGCATTCCCCTGGCTCAAGTGTTAATGGATCTATTAATAGAGTCATAGTTCACTTGTCAAATTAAATTGGCATAAAATCTTTATTTATTCCAGTGAAGAAACATAAGTTCTAAAAGAATGTTGGACAATTGTCGGAGGGCATCGCAGCTCTGCCTGATCACATAGTTTTCTTTTGTGTTTGCTCTTAATGTCGCCGCGGGTGTATGAGAAGTGGCAGTACGACCGAAAAAAGACGAAAGAGAGAGAGAGAGCAAAGAAGCATTTATTAGAAGAGGCAAACACTACGAGTAGCTGAAACTGCCAATGGAGGCGTGTCAGTTGGCTGAGCTGTGCGAAAGGCAAATGAAGGCGCAAATAAATGCCAAGCAGAGCAAATGAATCACCGACAAATTACGGTAAGAAAAGGAAATTTCAAAACGGAAATGGCGGCAGCAAAATTTCGTTATGGCCGCATCACAATTTTGTTTTTTTTTTGTTTTCTTTCCGTTGCGCATTTTTCCACTGAGCTCCTTTTGTGTGTGTTTTCTTCAGCTGCTGCTGCTGCTGCTTCTTGCTCATACAGTTGCCAACAATATTTGCAGTTTCTTAAGTTTTCGTCTCTCCGCTTTCTCTTCCTTCCCTTTCTCTCCCATTTCTTTTTTGTTTTATGGGCCAGCGGCCAAACGGAGTAGTAGTAAAAATTTTAACATAACTCGAGCAGTAGAGAGCAGAACCAAAAAAAAATTACTAAAAAAAAAGAGAAAAGGTCTTATGAAATATGCATATGCTCATTTGGGCTTACAGCGTGCCACGCCCACACATAAACAAACACACTCAACGCCTTCAGCTTTGCACAATTTCATTAAAGTTCGAGCGAATAAGACCTTTCCTTTAAGATGTTCGCACTGGGAATGCTAAAGAACGAGAGTTAGAAACAGATTTAGTGGCACTGACCAGGCCTGAGTTCAAGTTAGTGTTCAGTTGAACCAGCTCCGAGGTTGAGGTTGTGGGAGAGTTAATTACCTGAAAGTGAGAAAGAGAAGTGAATGAGTATGCTAGTAAGGACGTGCTTATAGATAGCTTATAGTATAGTTAAGGTGTTTGTAGTGTTAAAAGTATCTTTTATATGTGTAAAGTATCTGGAGCATATATATATGAGGTATTCGTCTTATAGAGCTTAGCACTAGTTCAGAAAATGAGCCTAAATGCTAAGAAACAGATTATAGTTTAGCTAGAAGCTAAGATATTCATCGAGGAGCTGGCCTATAAATGTGATATATCCAATATGAAAAGTATCTTTTACATATAGAAAGTATCTGAAGCACAGATATGTGGGATATTCGTTTTATAGATCTTAACAAAAGTTCGCAGCATATGGACTCAAGGTCTAGGAAGTCTATAGTCCATTCCGAGATACTGACTATGGAAGCAAAGGGACTCTCGCTGAGAACATATAATATAGCTGCAGACTATCTGAAGCAGTACTCAAGCCACCACTTCAACGGAGGATTATTGGGAAATTGAAATAGGAACTCGGAATAATTGAGACTTCATCGAAAAACTCTATGCTTCATCCAACTCTAGTTGCTTTGCGTCAAACATCATTTCGGACAGACACGTCAAGAGCCAGTACTCTCAGAATTCGTCCAGTATTCCTTTTTACAACACGTATGCTAAGGTAGGAGCTCAGAGCGTAGGGCTACAAAAACAAAACTAAAAATTGTAAAAAGAGGCAAAGGTATAAGTGAAAAGAAATCAAGCGAACCAGAGGAAGGTTTATACAAATTTTTCATTTAATTTATTTATTTCTAAATTTGCATATGGTTTTCTAAATTGTTTAAAATTTCGTAAATCAAAATTGTAATTTGCCAGAAAATGTCGGTCAGACTCTTGCTGGCATTGAGCGTGGGCACAGCGAGCGCCATTGTCTTGGGCTACTGCATGTACTTTGATCGCAAGCGGCGCCTCGACCCGGCGTATAGGCGCAAGGTGCACGAGCGCCGTCAGCGGGAGGAGATCGATGTGTTGAAATATCGGCTCATCAGTGGCAGTGAGTGGGCGGTGAATGACAACATTTTGGATGGCAGCGATCATACGAATCTGGAGCGCTGCTTCCTCGACGAGATCAAGGTGGGCGAGCTGCTCATCAGCCACGGCAACATGTCCGAGGGCCTCGGCCACTTGGCCAATGCGATCATGATGTGCGCCCAGCCGATGCCCGTACTCCACACGCTGAAGGAGTCGCTGCCGGATCGCATCTTCATGCCATTGATCATGAAGCTGCACGAGCTGCAGAGCATCGAGACCGTCACCACGTCCAGCTCCAGTTACCAGACGACCAGCTACCCAGACTTGAACTAGAATCCAACAACGACGAGTGAAGTGAAGCAGAAGAGCTCCAAATTATTCGAATTATATATGTATCAATCTATATATGTGTGTATGTATATGTGTGTGTATGTATGCCCCATATATATATAATAAGATCTTTAGCAAAATTATCAGTGTCAGTTCAGAGCAGTAAAATTACACAGTGGAACCACTTTATTTTAATATACTGGAAGAAGATATATATAAAAAAAAAATTAAATAAATAAAAATATAAATATATAAATAAATAAATAAATAAAATATATATATATACATATCTATATCTGTTGCTCTTCCTCTCACATTGACTTTTATATTTGACCACTTTAAGTCAACTGTGTCCCACTATTGCAGTAGTATTTGTGTCTTCTCTCGAGTTGATGTTTGTTATTCGAATGAGTTTGCGTTTCTTCGAGTCAGAGTGAGTGAGAGAACAGCCGCTGCCGCTACAGGCCAGATGGCGTGTGGCGAGAGGAGCTATGAGATTTTACAGCACTGAACAATTAGCAACACTGCGCTACAGGGCTGCTATTCATCGACACTTTTCAAGTTTCCCTGAAGTTCTGCCCTAATCGTCACTTTCTGCTCGTCATTGAAGGTGAATAGAACAAAAATGAATATAGTTCAGTTTTTGCTGAGTATGGAGAATTGTGAGGAGTTTGTAAGTTAATAGCAGCGAAACAAAGTTGATCTTCTATATATATTTAATATAACTCTCAATTAAGGATCTCTGTATGCCCATTTGGCATGAGGATCCACAAAACCCCTACCAGCAATTGACATTCCTTATGTGTCAGATGTGTCGCAACAGCGCTCCCAATGAGTGCCCCAACTGTTCTCAGGATGACTCCACCTGGTGGCGCCTGCAGGCCGGCCCTCTGGCAGTTAGCCTCAAGCTGGCGCCCAATCAGCACCCGGAAGTAAGTCTACTCTCTGCAGCTGCGCGCGTCGAGGCAGTGGCCCGCTATAAGCATGTTCTGACAAACTATCCAGATCTCGAGCTTGAATTTTAAAACGTATTCCAGATGAGTAAATAACTTCTTCACTGAAATATACAAAGCCTAAACACAAAAAACAAACTGAAGTTGAGAAATTTATTGAATAATGAACTTTGATAGGGCCGCCTGCAATAAGGGCGCTGCATATGCCTATGTCGGGCAATGTTTTGGGGCTCGCAGGGCCTCAAGAGGTGCCCCCAGGCAACGTTTGAGGTTTGCTGCGAGAAACGGCCTCAAATGAGCTTTTGGGCTGAAAGGTGACAGTAGCACGAGGCTTCTTGCTGACCTGTTTGCGCAGCCATTTTTGTTTAGAGCAACTCGAAATACTTTTGCCTCTGCTCTTTCTCACGTGTGCACACACATCAGCAATGGGCCTTCAATATTTGCATACGCAATTCTCTGCATTCCCCTGGCTCAAGTGTTAATGGATCTATTAATAGAGTCATAGTTCACTTTTTAAAATCTTTATTTATTTCAGTGAAGTATCAATATTCAAGATCTGAATGATTGGTCAGAATATGCTTGTAGCGGGCCTCTGCCTCGGCTCGCGTAGCTGCGGAGAGCAGAGTTACTTCCGGGTGTTGACAAGGAGCCAGCTTGATACTAACTGCCAAGGGGCCGTCCTGCACGCGCCACCAGGTGGAGTCGTCCTCAGTGCAGTTTGGACACATATTCGGGCTGCTGATGCGACACATGTGACACATTTCAAAGGTCATCAGCTGAAAGGGACTCGCTGGATTCTCATGCCAAATGGGCATACAGAGATCCTTAATTGAGAGACATATTAAATATATACAGAAGATCAGCTATGTTTCGCTGCTATTAACTTACGAAATCGTCACATGGCTCCATATTGAGTAAAAATTCAACAAAATTCATTTCTGTTCTGTTCAGCTTGAATGACGAGCAGAAAGTGACGTTCAAGGCAAGATTTCAGGGAAGCTTGAACAGTATCGACTATCGCCACAGCAACTCTGCGTCCTGTAGCAGAGCTGTCAGCTGTACTGAGTTTGAACGAACAGCGGCAATTCGAAAGAATATGATTGGAAATGAATTCTTGATATTGTTAAGCTCATGAAATTTCTATAGCAGTGTGTAGCAGGGCAGATGCTTCAGCTACTGTTGCTTTGGCTGGATCCATTCAAATATTTAAATTTAATATTTTTTTTTATATAATTTTTAAATTCGCAAAGAGCATGTTCTTGGTATATTATTTTATTTTTCTGCTTTCCTTAGAATACTTTCCGAAATTCTATTACGCAAATAAATATTTGCATATGAGACATGCCTTTTAGTATACTTATCGGGCAGATGTATGGGCGTGGCATTATGCAGCGGGATGCACTTGCTAGGTAGAAGGTGTTCATAGATAATTTCTTGCAGCCAAAGGAAACTCTTTTTGTTATCGATAGCGCTGAGCAGCCGTGAGAAGGGCTGCAAATTTTTTTGTATATTTTGTTGTTGTTTGCTTCTACAAGCTGATTGGGGAAAGGCAGCGGCAGCGTTGTGAGACGTGGGCTTCAATCGAGTGCAGGGTCGACGTCCGTGTGCGCGGCCACGGGCAGCTGCAGGTCGGGCAGCTTGGTCAGCAGCTGATTGAAGATGCGCTCCGGCAGGGCCACCTTCATGGCCTCCAGCAGGGCGACGGACTGCGCGCACACCATGATGGCATTGGCCAGGTGGACGAGGCCCATGTCCAATTTGGCCTGCCTGAACAGGTCTTCGGCCTGCTTGATCTCGTTTTGGAAGTAATGCTGCACCGCCTCGTGATCGTTGAGATTGAATGCTTCCTCGCTACTCGCATTGTACGCAAACGGCGGCGTGTTTATCTTCTGGCGACGCTCGTGCACCTTCCGCTTATAGTTGGGGTCGGAGCGACGCTTCCGGTCGTAGTAAATACAATAGCCAAGCAGAATGGCGCCGGCTGTGCCTGCGGTCACAGCCAGCAGCGAGTTCCTGGACATAGTCGTGTGGGTCAATTTGGAAATGACGAGCAATGGACGAGAGCTTTTATTATAGTTTGTATAGTTATCTGAAGTATAATAATCTAATATGTTCTATTTATATTGAAATGAAAATTTGAACTAACTGTCGAATGGGAAACTCAATGTTCACTCAATCAGCCGGTAAGTGGGCCCTTGGGGAGTAGGGAATAGGGTGAGGGAAAGGAAAGGATATAGGATAGACAGTAGATCGGATGTGGCCAAGTGGAAGAGGGGTAGGTGAGGGATTAGAAAAAGGAGTAGAAAAGGAAGTAAGAGCATATAATAGTAGTAGATATATGTCAGGCTGCCTAAGCCCAATGGGCCCTTCAGGCAGCCGCATATGCTTACTATATACAGCAAAATTAAAGCCGCCTGGAATCCAGCTTTGTTCTTCAAGGCATCAGCTTCAGCCATTACAATGCTTCGGGTTACAAAGGCCACATCAAGCGAAATGTCCGCAAGTGTAGTTAACCTGTGGTGCGCTGCATTAAGCAGCTCTTTCTAATTTTATTTCGGTCTGTTGTAAGTCACAAATGAAATACGATTCATAAAAAATGTTTATCTCTTTAGCCGTGCGCTCGGCTGTCATTATTTAGCGGCTGGACGAAATCCTTGGTCCCTTTTCATTATTTAAGCCAACATGTGCGCAAATACACACACACACACACAGGCACACACAGGCACACATTCACGCACGCTTAAATCTCACGTTACGTTAACGTCAAAGAATTTATCACAATGACAAAATCAGGCGAACGAAGCTGGTGGACGAAGGGGGGCCAAAAGGAGGGCTGAGCAGAGAACAGACTTTACTTTAGGGTTTAAATGTAACACATTTACAAATTGTTTACACACACACACACACACAGACGCACGCTCGCGTCTCAGCATGGTGATAAATGATAACAAATTAGCGGTTTGTCTCTTAAGCGAAAAAGAGCGCACCACGCACCACACGCCGCACACAGAGAGTGAGGGGGAGTGGGAGACACACGCATAGACCGTGGCAGAGCGATACCTAAAAGTTACCACAATGCAATAAATCACATCACCTGGCCACACACACACATACACACACACGACTACACACGCGAAGCTGAAAGCTTGCTTATACAGTAAACTCTGGTAAATGACAAACATTATCTTGATACTAAACAGAAATGCATGAATGTGCGAGCAAAGAGCAGGGAAATATGATGAAAATGGGCGAAAGAGCGCAGAAGGAGAGAGAGGGAGAGAGAAATATGAATAAGAAGAAGCACAAACAATTAGGTGCAGCAGAAGCCAACATATTGAATGGATGGATATATGAGCAAATCACAAGGTTAAATGATTCTAACAAGTATAACAAATTGGATAAGAAGAAGAAGAAGAAAAATAAGAAGAAGAAGAAGAAGAGTAGAGGGAGCAGCAGCAGAAATAAAAGCAAAGAAGACGAATTATTAGTCTAATTTGAAGCTCAATCAATCATGAGCCTGAGACAAAATCCTTGACACAGCCAAATATTACGTATACGCTGCAAGGATTAACTCGCCTGCATGTAAGTAAGACAGCAGCAGAAGGATATGAAAAAGAAGAAAAGAGCAAGCATATTGTATTAAAAAAAATAAAATAAAATAATAATAATTAACTAAAACCTAAGCACAGATAAAAAAAACAAAATTATATTGGAAATATTACGTAAAGCCTTGAGAGCAAGTGCTTGCTCACTCTTCCAGCTTGGCATGGCTTTGTTAATTAGAACATATATTAAAATCAGAGCAAAATTAGAAAAGCCTTGCTAAATGCCAATCAATTGGCCATTAGAGAGGTTCCTCTTAGTGAGTTGGAATTGTAAATATTGCGTATACCAGCGCTTGACGCTTGAATGCTTGGAGTTTTTACTAACGCGCGCCCCTCGGTGTGTGGTGGGGTCAGAGGGCGTGACGCTCGCTTAAGAAGCTGCTTTCTTATGCATGCATGAAGTAGATGCCAGCATCAGAGTCGGGGCCGTAAGCTGAGACAGCCAGTGGAGAGTTTACCGTGAATCCTGACGCCTGAATCCTGACCCGTGCCAGCTAGCGCACGTACTCCGGCTGCCGTTACTGCCTGATGTCCTACTGGCATCTTGTGTGAATCCTTTTTGCTCGCCTGCACAGCATTTATGAGTTGCTGCCACGCCCATTCAAGCGCTGAGCCGCCCACCGCCCCCACAGCCGCCCGCAACGACTCTTCAACTGCAGCAGGATGCCACGTGGTGAGCCGGGTCGTTTGGGTGTTAAGTGTGTGCTTGCGCATAATTCATGCCGCACACACAAGCACACACATATCACACACACACCCACACACACGCTGGCAGCCCGGCTCTAGCTGGAGGCTGGGGCGCATTTTAATTATCATTTTCGGATTCGGGCGCGTTTGGAAAACTATGAAAATTTAATGAGAGCTGGCTGCGAGTAAAATTAGAGCCACCAATTTGCTGCAGGCGCAACCACACACACCCACACACACACTCGCACACACACGGCTGTTCATTGCCGGACAAGGGCTGCTTCTTCAGGGCCTGCACGCCAGAGATCCTGTTGAACTTATTTCATTACATTAGAAAATATACAAAAAAGTAGGATGCAACCTCAACGCTATTTGTTTTTCAGTTTATGCATCCTAATGAAGCAACTTCTGCCAACTGTGTGTGTGTGTGTGTGTGTGTGTGTGTGCTGGACAATTTGGTAAGCGCGAACAGCATTGCTTACAGCTCCACTTGCCGCGCGTCCACTCAGCAGCGTCAGCCGCAGTTTAATCGCTTTAAGTTCATGTTTTTTTTTTTATTAGCTTCATTTATATAAAATGCTTCGATTTTATATAAATGGTGATCAAAAGCCTTGAATAAGTTGAATATCTAATTTCTGGCTCATTCGTCAGAATCTGATGTAGCGGGCCTCTGCCTCTGCAGAGAGCTAAGTCGCCTCGGGATGTTGACTCACAGCTAACTTTAGCAATACAAAACAAGTAGAAGCGTTGCCTCTTGAGGCTCTGCGAGCTCCAAAACATTGCCCGACATAGGTATATATATGCCCTAGTCTAGGGCAAGTCTAAATTTGCAGGCGGCCCTATTGCAGTCAAAGTTCATTATCCAATAAATTTCTCAACTTCAGTTTGTTTTTTGTGTTTAGGCTTTGTATATTTCAGTGAAGAAGTTATTTACTCATCTGGAATACGTTTTAAAATTCAAGCTCGAGATCTGGATAGTTTGTCAGAACATGCTTGTAGCGAGCTACTGCCTCGACGCGCGCAGCTGCAGAGAGTAGACTTACATCCGGGTGCTGATTGGGCGCCAGCTTGAGGCTAACTGCCAGAGGGCCGGCCTGCAGGCGCCACCAGGTGGAGTCATCCTGAGAACAGTTGGGGCACTCATTGGGAGCGCTGTTGCGACACATCTGACACATAAGGAATGTCAATTGCTGGTAGGGGTTTTGTGGATCCTCATACCAAATGGGCATACAGAGATCCTTAATTGAGAGTTATATTAAATATATATAGAAGATCAACTTTGTTTCGCTGCTATTAACTTACAAACTCCTCACAATTCTCCATGCTCAGCAAATACTGAACTATATTCATTTTTGTTCTATTCACCTTCAATGACGAACAGAAAGTGACGATTAGAGCAGGACTTCGGGAAAACTTCAATAGTATCGACTATTGCCACAGCAACTCTGTGCTCTATCGTAGTACTGCCAACTCTACAAACTATTCTACTATCGATATCAATCAAAGCAATCGAAATGGCCGAAGTTTAAAATTATTTTTATTTTATTTTTTATTTACTAAAGTTAACTATAATTAAAATTAAAGCTAACTTGATAAGTTTAAGATATATTTTGAATAACAGAGCAAAGCCAAATCGTATAAAAAGATCTCTCATATAGCTCCATATACATTTCAGCTAATAATAATATGCTCTTAAATATTTGCAGATTAAATATTTACAAATGTCACTTTAGCATGAAAATCATTTAAGCTTTTTTTTGCAAATAAATTATTAAGTTATTTGAGCTTTTTAAAGGAAACCAATAAAAATTGACAATTATATATAGGGAAACTTTATGAATATTCAATAAAAACAGAGCGTATAGAATCCCAGCATAAAGTTATATCCTGATTGATTTAAAATGCTAAAAATGCCAACAAATAAACCAAAATGGAAGTATATAAAAAAAAACGAGGAAAACTTAACAACAACAACAACAACTACAACATGCTGTAAAATTGACAAAACTTCTAATGGATTTTTGGACAACACAATTTTTTGCAGTTGTTGTATGAGTTTCAGTTGTTGTTGTTGTTGTTGTTGTTGTTGTCACAGTTGTTTTTTGTCGCTGGTCAAATCACTTGCGCCATTTCCATTACGAATTTCCTGTAGGTTGATTTAACCCCAGCGAAATTTCTGTTCGCTTTTTTCACATACAAATTGTCAAACCGTTAACGTGATATAGCTATATATATATATATATATATATATATATATATATATATATATATATATATATATATATATATATATATATATATATATATATATATATATATATATATATATATATATATATATATATATACATAATATATATGTACATATATATCTCTATATACAGATATCTTTATAAATATATATATGAGTTTGGGGACTTAAAAAAAAATTGTAACAAATATTCAAAAACTATTTTCAGCTTGCGCTGCACATTTCCTTGTGTCTGCCTGGCCCTGTGTGCGTGTGTGTGTGTCGGCCTGCCTGTGTGTGTGTGTGTGTGTGTGTATACGATAGTTCAATATTCATTGGCCGTAATTTGATTGAAATAAGTGAAGCGCGCTTTGGTGCGTCGCCCGAGTGAGCAGACGTAACGGATAACTAGGTGGATCAGGTGGCCTAGCTGTGTGGGCGGCTTCATATTAATACAAAATGTATGGGGTGGGCCTGTTGGGTGGGGGCCTAGCATAGCTGGCGGCAATGGCAAGCGTGTTCTGCTTGGTTCATCATGCAATTTATGAAGCATTCAACAGAGCACAGGAAATTAAAATTATTAAGTATCACTTTTTGTGCCCCAAAACAAGGTGTGCGCGAGCATCTGCATCTGTCTGTGTGTGTGTGCGTGTGTGTGTGTAACTGTTTTTTGCTTGCTGCTGCCCACACACATTGTCCGTTTAATGTCACTTTTGGAGTTCACATTATGGAAAATGCGAAATGATGCCGATGAGTGCACAGCTCACTAGGTAAGCAAAGCCAAAGGAGTTACTTAATCAATAGTTAAGGTGGGCACAGTATAGACCAAAAGATACCCATTAATAGTAGTAAACGATACAATTAAATCGTCAAGTGAGACTCTCTCTAGCTGAGACTCTTAGCAGCTATAGCCAATAAGGTGAGCTATTCAAACGATATGGTATTGGAGTTACCTTAATTCTTATTTGTCTTAGTTAGTTATCGATTGCATCGATAATTCTTCACTATTATGGACAATATCGATATATGTAACTATATTATAAGTATATGTTTTGCAGGAATTGTTATTAGTTTATTAAGTACTTAGGTGGATTATGAACTTGATGTCGACAAACAAAGTTATCGATACTGACTATGCATATCGATATACAAATAAGACAGCAGATTTCCGGCTATCGTTTTGAAGGTCTCTTCTAATTACTGTTTAAAATTATTAGCTCTTTCACATATATTATGAACGCTTTTTAGCTCTCTAAAGCTCTCACAACAACTATCGATAACATATCGGTAACGTGGGAATATATGTCGTGGTTGATCAAAGTAAAGTCTGGTTGTATTTTTTCCGTCTCCCACTTTAAACTAGCTGCAAGATACATGCACGGCTCGTTCCCAAACAATTTTAATCAAAATAGAACAAAATGTTGAAAGTTCGTTCGTTGGACTAATTTTAAATGGGAATTTTCATCGCGTGGGGCTTCAGCGAGAGCGTGTGTTACACTAATTAAATTACCGCAGTTCTATTCGCATGCGATGCCATTGTTAAATATCTCTGACTGGGCTGAATGCGCTCTCTATTTATCTCTCTCTCCCCCTCTCTCTCTCTCTCTGTCCCCCCCTCTTTCTGTCTAACTCGGCCGGTATTTCGTTTTTCGAGAGCATTTTTGGGGACGTCATGTGGCATTGTCGTTTGGCTTTTACCATTTGACTGCGCGCAAAATAAAAATTGGCACATATTTTTGGTATCAATGCGGTTATTGCTGCTGCGTTTTCACTTTTCACAGCAAAATAAAAAAACGATACAATTGCACTGCAAAATGCCTGGCTACGTTTTCGAATTTATACCTTATAGGTATGAGATGTCATTTAACAGGGTATACTCGGCGGAGCGTAGCACAGTAAGTGTACTTGTTATATGTTACATATATATGAGCGAATTTGTGCTCGAACTGCACTGAGGACGACTCCACCTGGTGGAGCGTGCAGGACGGCCCTCTGGCAGTTAGCATCAAGCTGGCTCCTTGTCAACACCCGGAAGTAACTCTGCTCTCCGCAGCTACGCGAGCCGAGGCAGAGGCCCGCTACAAGCATATTCTGACCAATCATTCAGATCTTGAATATTAATACTTCACTGAAATAAATAAAGATTTTGAAAAGTGAACTACGACTCTATTAATAGATTCATTAACACTTGAGCCAGGGGAATGCGGAGAATTGCGTATGCAAATATTGAAAGCCCATTGCTGATGTGTGTGCACACGGGAGAAAGAGGCAAAAGTATTTCGAGTTGCTCTAAACAAAAATGGCTGCGCAAACAGGTCAGCAAGAAGCCTCGTGCTACTGTCACCTTTCAGCCCAAAAGCTCATTTGAGGCCGTTTCTCGCAGCAAACCTCAAACGTTGCCTGGGGGCACCTCTTGAGGCCCTGCGAGCCCCAAAACATTGCCCGACATAGGCATATGCAGCGCCCTTATTGCAGGCGGCCCTATTGCAGTCAAAGTTCATTATCCAATAAATTTCTCAACTTCAGTTTGTTTTTTGTGTTTAGGCTTTGTATATTTCAGTGAAGAAGTTATTTACTCATCTGGAATACGTTTTAAAATTCAAGCTCGAGATCTGGATAGTTTGTCAGAACATGCTTGTAGCGAGCTACTGCCTCGACGCGCGCAGCTGCAGAGAGTAGACTTACATCCGGGTGCTGATTGGGCGCCAGCTTGAGGCTAACTGCCAGAGGGCCGGCCTGCAGGCGCCACCAGGTGGAGTCATCCTGAGAACAGTTGGGGCACTCATTGGGAGCGCTGTTGCGACACATCTGACACATAAGGAATGTCAATTGCTGGTAGGGGTTTTGTGGATCCTCATACCAAATGGGCATACAGAGATCCTTAATTGAGAGTTATATTAAATATATATAGAAGATCAACTTTGTTTCGCTGCTATTAACTTACAAACTCCTCACAGTTCTCCATGCTCAGCAAATACTGAACTATATTCATTTTTGTTCTATTCACCTTCAATGACGAGCAGAAAGTGACGATTAGAGCAGGACTTCGGGAAAACTTCAATAGTATCGACTATTGCCACAGCAACTCTGTGCTCTATCGTAGTACTGACAACTCTACAAACTATTCAAATATCGAAAGCAATCGAAATGGCCGAAGTTTAAGATATATTTTGAATAACAAAGGCAAATGGTATAGACCTCTCATATACCTCTATATACACTTCAGTTAATAATCATATGCTCTTACATATGTGTTATATGTTATGAGTTCAAGAGGTATTCAGCAGGTCACGCAACATTTGCTCGAACAATTTCAGTTGCTGCTTGTTATGTTTTTGGCGTTTTATTGAATATGTGTGTTGCAGACCCCCCCCCCCCCCCCCCCCACACACACACACACACACACACACGCATTCACACTGCCACAAAAAGTACAAATTGCTGCATAAATTATAGAAATCGCAATGCGTTGACTGTCAGTTTGGTCGCTGAGCGCAAAATGTTCGCCAAAGCGTAATGAAAAGCAATGAAAATGCGACTTTCATAAATGAACAGCAGCTGCAGCTGACGCCACCTGCCGGCCAATTTCGGAAAAACGTGCATAAAACTCCAGGACGCAACACGTGTACATATAGAAACCAAATGAAACTCACAATGTATTCATAGGCCAACCGAAAGCAAAGACAGATATTGATGGAGCCTTCCTTTGAGTGTGCCCAAATATAGCTGAAAAAGTAAATTAATAATCAGCTTTGCTCCTTTACTATGCTCCAGCTGGGCTACACATCCAAAAAGAACATTAGCGCGAAATGATATGGAAATATTGTTGTTGGCTTTTGATCTAGCATTGTGGTCATGGGCTTTACATTTTGGCGCTGGCCTAATGGGGTTTGTGAGATGCTAAAAGTTTCTACATTTTTTCGCCTCCTTTTTCCGGTTTAATTTGTTGGCCACCGATGCGATGCGAGGCCATGCGATGTGCCGTTGATAGGTAGTGGCCATGTAGTGTTCCATGCTCCCTGTAATTGAATTTCTCTGCGAGCCCAAAAGTATGCCACATGCAATAACGGACGAAATTTGGATGAAAACGTGGAATTGCCTGCGGTTGCCTGTGTGTTTTTGTTTGTTTAAGCACTCGCTCACGGTGCTGGAGAGGAGTGTATAGGTTTTATGCAGTGCATATGAATGGCCTGAAGAGTTGAAGCTGAGTTGCTATTTACAGAAAAAAGGGAGAGAGAGCGAGAGAGAAACAAGAATAGCAAGAGACGGAGAGAAATATGGAGAGTGACCGGAACAGGCAACATGTGCCAGCAGTATTAGTATAAAAGTATAACAGAACAATAGTATAACAGTATAACAGTATAATAGTATTTCAGTATAACAATATAACAGTATAACAGTATAATAGTATTTCAGTATAACAGTATAACAGAACAACAATATAACAGTATAACAGAACAACAATATAACAGTATAACAGTATAACAGTATAACAATATAACAGTGTGACAGTATAATAGTATTTCAGTATAACAGTATTACAGTAAAGCAGTATAACAGTATACCAGTATAACAGTAAAGCAGTACAACAGTATACGAGTATAACAGTATGCAAGTATACGAGTATAACAGTATAACTGTATATCAGTATAATTGTATAGCACTATATAACACTCTAGCAGTATAACAGCTACCATTAAAATTAGTAAAAATGGCCTCTCTCTTGAGCGGGCATCAGGCAGTCGCACTTGCAACATGCGTGCTCGTCTTTTTTTCAGCCGTGCCCTTATTTTGGGATGGCTAGTGGGCAGGCTTATGCGCTGTAACATGCCAGTGACAATGACAGCGGCGCTGACAAAGGCAACGACAGCAGCGGCGATAATTAAAAATAATTTGCAGAAGCCGAAGCTGCGATCAACTAAAACCAAGCCAAACAGAAGCCCGTTCGCATGCATGCAGACAGCACATGGAGGACATGCCGGACATGCCGGACATGCAGGACACTCTGGTATGCAGGACACAAATTGGAAGCTAGAACATGCAACGCATTCGATATGGATGCGAATGTGCAGGCGAATGAAATGGACACTCGCACTAACCGCCAACAGCATGTTGGGCAACAGGCTCAACAACACTTGGCAAACAATCAGTCAAAAGGTGAAAGTGCGTTTCACTCTCTCTACCACTCTCTCTCTCTCTCTCTTTCTCTCTCTCTCTTTGTGATTAAAACTGCAAATGCGCGGCCGAAGCTTGGAACCGCAACGCAAGTTGATGCCCGGCGCCCGCCATTAAAACTCGAAAGCCCTAAACCAAACGCAAAGCCGAAACCAATCCAGAAACGGGGCCTAAAACCAAAGGGCTCTGGCAGTTAAAAAGCAAACGTTGAACACAACATGGACACACACACACACACACACACACACACACACACACACATTCACAAAGCACTGACATGAGCATTTTTAAGTTTGAGTGACACGAACTGAAGGCACAAAGTGCTTGCCAACATAAGAGAAACAGACAGTCAGACAGACAGACAGAGAGAGGGAGAGGAGGGCGGGAGGCAAGTTTTAAAGGGTTTGTGTCTAGGATCTGTTGTGGGTTAGTCCGTGCAGAAAGCACTTAATGCAAGTGAAAACTTGCAAAGGCAACGCCACTGGGTCGATGGGTCGGTCACTCATTCGCTCGCTTAGCTCCTCTCTCTCACTCTCTCTCTATCTCTCTCTATCTCTCTCTATCTGTCTCTCAGTTTCTCTGCGCGCTGTGGCCTGGCTTATTCGAGCATTGGGCTTTTGGTCTTGACTGGCGGCTGGCAGACAGGCAGCAGCTCAGTCGCTCAGTCACTCAGTCAAATAAACAAACAAATAGCCAAAGAAAGGACAGCAGAAGGCCCAAAGTGAAAGTCACCAACAGGCAACACAAAAGCGGCGCGAAAGAGCAAAAGAGAGGGGGGAGAGAGAGAGAGAGAGCACGCGAACGGTTAAACAAGTTGTAATACTCAACTGCTGGATACCTTTATAGCAGGTGAAAAGATGTAGAAAGAAGGAAAAATATTTAAGTATCTTTGAGGCACTCTATGAGAGTGAGTGAGATAGAGTGAAGGAGAGAGAAAGTTAAAAAGGAGTTGATTGCTGATCAAAGCTAGAGAGAGAGAGAGTGATCGAGCGAGCAAGAGAGAAAGAGACAGATAACGAAAAGAGAATAAGTAAAGAAGGGCTGGAGAGAGAGAGAGAGAGAGAGAGAGAGACAGCAAAGAGAAAGAGGCGGGCAGAGAGAGTGAGAGAGAGGGAACGGGAGAAAGATGGAGAGAGGCAAAGAATGAGAGTGAGCGAGAAAGAAAGATAAAAGAGGAGAAGAGAATGAGGGAGGGAAAGAATGAGAGAGCAGAAGAGGAAGGATAGGAATAAGAGCGAGACACAGGGGAAGGAGAGATATTCATTCTCAATGAAAGATACAGAAAAGAGAAATATTGAGAGTGTAGAGAGATAGAGAGATGTGCAGAAATGAGAGAGAGAGAGAGAGAGGGAGAAGGAGCTAACTTTTGAGTGATCGATAAACTTACTGCGGCACGATTAACTCATGGTCTAAGCAGCAAGAGCAAAGCTAAGTTCTCCCTGCCCCAGTATGGGGCATAAAACTCTCCCCTCTACCCGCTCATATGCCGACCCCATCTGCAGGGCTTCGAGGCAGCCAATATGTGCTTAACCACAAAGTGTGGCGCATGCTAAAAACATAAATATAATTTAATAACCAGAAAATTGCTAGCTCGAATATGGAGAATATTTATGGCTGAGGTCAAAGCTGTTGGCGTTTTATGAGCTCAAGCTAAATATGAAATATAAGCGAATATTTGTGGATCGCAATCATTAGCCAGTCATCTGCCAGTTAGAGCTAAACTAAGTTAGGCAATCAGAACTTAAAAAGTTTGAGCTAATGTCCGAAATATGAACTGCGAGGCGAAAGCGATTTGCTGGCGAAAGTGGAGCTAAATTTGCGCAGCGCCCGAAAGTATGCAGCATAAAAATAAAAACTCATGTAAAACACATTCGGCGGGTGTGGGGGCGGAGGCGGCCGCCGGCGGCATCTACTTGTAATCCCTTCAGGAAATCAACTAAGCATTTTAATTAACTTGGCCCAGAATAACAAAAGCGGGCCAAACAACTACCCCGCAAAATGGGCAGAAAACAACAAACAGCAGCTGCAAAATATGACCAAAGCCACAAACTAAAATCAAAGCCACACCAGAGACTTTCGACTAACTTCTGCTGCCGCACACACACACACACACACACACATGGGAGGGAGGGCGGCTGTGTGTTTGGCCGTGTATCATGATAATTTACTGAAAGCGCAGCCATTTGTACACACACTCCCACACACACACGAACACAATCAATATTAAATTTGCACTTGCCACATCTTTATTTGCTCCTGTTTTGGCGCAAACAGAGCGCGGCCCATAGACCAAATGGCAGAGCCATCGAGTCGAGCCTTAGCGATGAGCATGCGTCACGACTCCACATGACTTGCACACTTAATTGCGCAATCATCGCATATGAGTAGCAAATGCTAAGCGAGCCTTCCAATGTGACTTTCATTTAATCAACTAAAAATTACTGTGGAAATAAATAATAATAATAAATAAATATTAATAAAATACGAAAATTAAAAAAAAAATATTTTATTAAATATTAATAATACTGAAATTAAAAAAAAAATAAATATAAATAAAAATGATATTATTATAAATGTATTTTATTAAATATTAATATTGCAAAAATATTTTAAAATGTAATTGCTCTGAAACATTAATAAAAAATTCTATATTATTTTAATTATATATTATTTTATATATGTATATTTAAGATTAAAAAAAAATGTTATATTGATATTGAAATATTATTTTGAATTTTTTAAATGTAATAGAAGTAAAAAATCTTAATTTTATTTCTTATAATTTAAATTTAAAATGAATAAATTAATTTTTATATATTAAAAAATTTATATATATTTTTTTTTATTTTAAAATATATTTATTTATATTTGTAAATGTTTTTATTTTTATTAATTTTTTAACTTTTATTTGAACTTTGCTTTATATACAATACATCGCAGCATTGCATCGTGCCATCGCTAGCTGAAACAAAGCAACTGGCTAAAGGGTTTAAGGCGTGCGCTAATATCGGTCATACGGGATAATGTCCGGAACAGCAGGAAAGAGAAAGGAAGAGACAGAGAGAGAGAGGCGAAGAACGTATAATGTAAGCAAAGCACAACTAATTTCCAAAAGTTTATTTTATTATTCTTATTTGTGTGCGATTTCCAGAACATAAACACACATCGAAAAGAGTGAGGCAGAGGCAGAGAAAGAGAGAGAGAGAGAGAGAGAGAGAGAGAGAAAGAGTGAGAGAGAGAGAGAGCGAGTGGGAGATTGGGCACTAGCTGGGCTGCAGAGGGAGTTGCTGAGCAGCGCTTAGAAACACATTCCCAAATGCAAATCTAAACTGCCGCTGGCACCCACACCCACACCCACACCCACACACACACCCACCCACACGCACACACATACACCCACACAGGTGAAAAGTTGACACAAAGTTTTCAACTGGCATACAAACTGAAGCTGAAGTTGGAATTGGCTTTGAAAGCGGCTTTTGGGCCAGCGGCAAGGCAAGGGCGCAAGGGCTGCGGCATCGGAGTTACAGGGATTGCGGCGCACTGAACGTGTAAAATTTGAGTTATTTAACAAATAAAGAAAAAGAAGCAAAAAAGCACAACTTTTAATTTCATTTACAATGAGTTTTGGAACATCAAATTCGGCTGGCGCAAATGTAATATGAAACTAAGTGGAATGCATTGTAATGCGCATATAATGCGCTCAGCATGATACATAATGAAGTTATATTTGTATTTATGGGGATATATATATGTATGTGTATATATGTAGCTGATTGACTGAGATTCTACTGAAAGAAATGGAATTATACTGGAAACTTGTTTGCATAAATTCTATGAATATCTTTGAGGCTAAATCAATATATAGACATGCCAAATATATATGTATATATATATGTATATATATATACTACGATGTGGGCCAACAGTAATCAGCGAATGTTGATGCAATTACTTCTGCCTTAGCCTGTGTATACATGTTAGATAACACCTAATCAAAGTAGGCCAGATTCTCGAGTCAGATAGTCTAACAACCAACAGAGTGTTACAGCAGTTCCTATCTAAACATCTAACTGTTAAATACTATACAAATATTATCAAATCTATTTTTCATAGCACTAGAACTCAGCTCCCCATATCACTACTGATACTGGGGAAGAGCTTAGCTTGTATAACACTTCTACTCTTTATACTAAATGCGGAGCTGAAGTCAAGCCTTCGCATTAGCAGAAAGCTCTTTGTCTTCTTTACTCAACATGTAGATATATCTCATATTGCATGTTTCAGGATCCTTCAGATCCTTTGGAAATGTCATTCCCAACAATAAAGCAATTCAGTGTGAGGGAAGCCAAGGCAATAGACAAAGATCTAGCCCATACAACTGATCTTTCCAGCAGCTCTCTTCCTTCCATCAGAGACAGAATACTCAGAGAGGGTAAGCAACTCAGTGTAGATCGCTGTAGCTCATGCATCTGATCCTTCGATCAGCTCTGCATATACCCCATCAGAGAGGGTAAGCAACTAAGCATAGTTCACATAGTTCAGCTAAGTCTCATATCTCGAATGATATTTTTTTCACATTTTATGTAAACCTTTTCTCAGTGCAGGCTCAGTCAAGTGAGCTAGATGAATATTAAGTTTGCTGCTTATATTTTCAGATGTTGCACATTTTTAGCTAGACTTCATCAATCTCTCCCACACCCTCTCGCTGACCCCCACTGCCTTTCTTCGGTGCCGCGCTTTAATGTCTTTGACCCACTTGCTTGGCCTGACAATCACATGTTTTGCCTTGAGGCTAAATATTAACTTTGCAGCTTAAGCCACTTTTCATGTACATTAAACATTTATATATTTATATAAATGCTGGCATATATATATAATATATATATATGTGTGTGTGTGTGTGTGTGTGCCGTGCTGTATGTGACAGCTCAAAATGCAATCGTAGCTATAAATTGCATTTACAGAATTCACTTGATTTCTCTGACTTATCGCTTGACCTCTGACGTGTCCTCGCCTCTTTGTCGCTCTCTCTCTCTCTCTACTATATACGTATACGTAATATTAGCTCTATTTATAGAGAGAGCGCAAGAAGCGTCCTCTATCACCTCCATTCTTCCAGTTCTGCTTCGAGTGATATTTGTAAACGTTACACTGGCTGCACTTGCTGATATATATATAAATATATATCTATTGCCCGACTTTTCTAAAGTAAATAACTTTTCAGTGCTGCACTTCACTCGAGTCGACTGCAACAGCAGCTCCGGCCCAGCTCGCGGCTGCTTCGTGCCTGGCTGCCTTCTAAGTGTAGTTTATGTCTCTGCTACCTTTTTTTCCTTTTTTTGACACTTGACAGGGCCAATTGGCGCGTTTCTTGGCAGGATTTTCAATTACGTTGCGAAAGCGCAAAATAGCACGCGATTTTTGCATACGAAACGCTGGCAATGAAGTCATCTGCGAGGCGAACGGATTTGAGTGCTCAGTCAGCCGGCAGATGTGGGTCAGACGGCGGCAGCGAGTGTGCAGCGGACACACACATACACATATACATAGGTATGTATATAGAACAGGTAGCCAAACACTCGCAGCGTGACATCTTGATGGATGCTCTGGCATATCTCTGAGATACTTTGCCTAATGCATTCCAATTGAAAGCGAATAAAGGAAATTAGCTATGCAAAGCTAGTTGAGGAATTGCATGCGGAGGGTGAGAGAGAGAGAGAGAGATAGAGGGGGGCATAGTAGAAAAGGAGGCTAGCAGATACCCTAGCATTGTGTGGGCTTAGCCTAAAGACCGGGTATTCAAAAGTCAAAGCTACCTTAACCCAAACAACAAGTTTTGGCTCGACTTCAAGCTAGCATTGTGTTGGCTAAATTCGATAAGCTCAGTTTGAGAGGCGAGGGTTCTTAGGCCGGGTATTCAATAGTCAAAACTTCCTCAGCTATATGGCCCAGCATTGTCTTGGCTAAGTTTCGTAAGCCAAGTCTGGCTATTCCTTAGTCAAAACTTCCTTTTCAAGTTCGACCGCAACTCCCTTCTCTATGCAGATCTTAGCCTGGGCCTACAGGGTATCTGCGCACAGCGCTCCGACTTGTTGCTAGCTGAATGGCAAGCTTTGCTTCCTGTTATGGCCTGGTCATAGATATTTTGGTCTATTGCCAGAAGGCTTTACAAATTGTACAATAAACATTGAGCACAACCTTTGGCATCGATGGCTCGCCTCGACTCGCATTGGCCGGCTATCTCGCTCGCTCTGCCCCAGCCGCCCGCCTCTGCATCTTTGGCAAATGCCAAAAACGGATAAAGCAAGAATTGGCAACAACAAAAATTGTGAAATGCGCAAGGAAACTGCGATTAGTTGTGTCTGCCTAGGCAAACGAACTTTGCCACTCCCACTGCTACCAGCCGCCAGCCGCCAGCCCCCTCCCCTCTCCCGCTCTACACTTTTTATCTTCCCCTTTACTTTATGCTTTTCAATATTTCCTTTTTTTCTCCTTCTTTGCTTTTAATTCTCTGTCGCCGTCGCAGTTGCTGCCTGCTGTCAGTCAGGCTCTGCTTTTTGTTTCTCAATTTTTCTTTTTTTTTTTTAGCTTTTTTCGCTTTCTTTTTCTGTCATTCATTTTGCCATTTTGTTTTTGCATAGTTCAAGTTATGTGGCCCGAAAAGGCTGGCCGTAAGGCCGTCACACACACACACACACTTAGACTGCTGTGCGATATTGCACACACATACAAAAAGCTGTTTTGTGTCTGAGCCAACTATTTTGTAGGTTATTAGGGCGTATTTCTCACAGCAGAGAGACACTCACACACTCACACACTCACAAACAAACACACACATCACACGCACACACACACATTGCTGTCAAGCATAAAGAGTGCTTTAAATTTGAAACATGTTTTTTATCACATTCCACAAAAAGCGAGCGACACCAACTGTCTGCTAAATGAAACAGAATTTAATCAATGCTGCTAATAAAGTGACAACGCTGGACGAGACTGTTATGTGGCCTGCAACAGCAATTGAGTTGCAGCAACAAATTGTTTAGCTAGCTATGGGATCAGTGGTATATATAGCTATCCTTAGCTAGCTCATGGATCCCGTGGACTTTATTTGATTTATTGTAGACTTAATTAAAGGTAGCTTGGGCTAGCTAACACCTTGCTCGCCATAAAGCACCTGAATTCCTTGACAAAATTCCGAAATTTCATGCAATTTTCAAACGTAATCATGGCGTAGCTGATAAACAGGTATTTACGTTAGCAACATCCCTCATGATATTCATGATATTTTATACATATATATTTTTTGTAAAACACGTTTGATATCTGAAGTATTTTTAGAAATTATTAAACAATTTTCTTTTTAATTAAAAAAAATTGTTACTTTAAGATAAATAAAAAAAAATCTACATGTTTAAAAAAAGTAATTTTAATACTTACATATATTTAAAAATGCTTTAATATTATAATAATAATTTTTATAAAAATTTTTTTTAATATTTATAAAAAACATTTTTTTTTTAATATTAAACAAAAATTTATTTAATATTTTGTATACAAAAACAATTATATAATGTTGTTTATAACATTAAAAAAATAAATTTTATTTTTAAAAACTTTTAGATAAATATAAAAAAAATATTTTTCAAATAAATATTATAAAAAATTTATTTGGGTATTTTGGAGAATTACAAAAAAAAAAAAAAAAAAATTAAAAACATTTCTATTATAATTTTAAAATATCAACATTTTTTTTAGATATATAAAAAGCTTTAAAAGCTTGCAGCTGAAAGTCTTACAGGGCATTGGCTTCGTCGATGTGCTGCTGGCGCTGCTTATCGGCTATCGCAACGTGACAGCCAAAGGACGCAGGAACTCAAGGACTCGATGTGAAAGTCCGTTGCCGGAATGTGCCGCTTGGCACATTTTTGTTGCTGCTTTTGTGTGTTGGGTTAATGTTTATAGCCGATGCCTTTGACCATTGACCAGGCGCTATCCCAGCTACAGCCGGAACAAGTGTTAGCAGAGCGGTCGTGAGAGGGGAGTTGGGGGGAGGTGGCTTGGGTGTGCTTTTGATTATGGAGCCCAGCTCGTTTTAAAGCGGATTTGAACGCTGTTGAATATTATTTATGGGGCTGCCTTTTATTTCGCACAGAGCTCGCAACGAGCAACGAGATGATAGCGACCCTTAAGAGCCACACACACATGAGTGTGCGTGTGTGTGTGTGTCTGAGTGCGTGTGTGGAAAATATTTGCCAACATTCTTTGGGTATTTAAACAAAGATTTATTTTATATATATATAGATATATATTTATTTTGTGCAAACGGCCAACGGAAATTGCAAGCAGAGCGTTGAATCCTTTTTGCTTCAACACGTCCTGTCTGTCTGCCCATGTGTGTGTCTGTCCGCTCTCCATTGTTCAAGGATTTGTTGGGACTTGTTTCATATTTCACAATAACTCCATTTATTGTTGTTGTTGCTGTTGTTGGGGGGCTTTAAAGATGAAATGAGGTTATCAGCTTGCGGTTTATGGTTCAGGGCTCAACTATTAAGACCTCACAAGGAGCTCGGTATGTGTCTGTGTGTGCCACACACTCACCCCCTCACACAGTTCACACTTCACTCTAATTGATGCAATATGCATATTTTGTCTATTAATTTGTGTTTATGCATAATGCAAATTAATTATGCATAATCGTGATTAACAGCCAAATGCAAATTTGGCATCGAATTAAACGGCAGCCGCTAAGCCTGCGCTTTTTTTCTCTCACTGTATTTTAATTAGCTATATAACATGCTTGTTTATGTGGGTGTCCACACCCGCTGCCCTGGCCCCTCACTCTCTCCGTGTGTGCGCTCTTTTATTTATGAGCTTTACACGTGACGCGCAATGTTTTATCTGCGCGACAGTTGGTCAACACACAGGGAGGAGAGGAGGAGGAGAGGTCAGGCATTTCGACCTGGACCACCCCATTGGGGCATTAAATGGATATCACACTGATTACTTTTGGGGCTTGGGACGTCTTCTATGCTGGCAACAAATGCTATTGAAATACCACAACTGATAGGGAAGGTCGGCAGCGAGAAGACTGGAAGAAGTTAAGTAAAGGTGAAGTGAGAAGCAAGGTGAGAATAAAATGTGATAAGTAAATGTATGTTGCAAGTGAGAAAGATGCTTAAGTAAAGGGAGAAGCATTGCAATAAGTATTAGCTCATATATGAGTAAAGCGAGAAGCGAATAGTAAGCTGCTAGAATGCTAAGCAAAAGCTAAACGATAGGCAAAGGAAGAAGCAAAAAGAAAGTCAAAGAGAAACCAAAGTAAAGTATGACAAGTTAAAGATCAAGCGATAAGCAAGCTTTAAAGCGAGAAGCAACACGGCAAATGCAGCAGCTCAAGGGAAGAAGCAAAGCAAAACTAGAAACAAACCGAGAGACTAATGAACAAAGCGATATTAAAAGCGTCAAGTGACAACCAAAGCATACAAATACGAAATGCGAGAAGCACAGCGAAAGAGAGAAGCGGAATGGGAAGTGCACAAAGGCAAATGGAGCAAACCCAAAGAGAATGACACAGCTGCAACATGAGAGAAAAGCGCGAATTAAAGGGAGCTAAGCGAAAGAGTAGCAAAAGTTGACAAATACGAATAAAATGAGCAAATGGCAGCGAGCGAAGCGAGAAGCCAAGCAAAATGCAGCTCAAAATTAATTTTATTCGGCAATTAGCGAGAGTCCAAACCGAGAAGTCTTTAAAGCGAGCTGCGCTGCTCTATGCACTCTCTGCACTCGCTCAAGCATTCAGAGCATATTATTTCGTATTTATCTATATATATAAAGTATGAACTGCATGAAATATTATCTGGCAATAAGTTGAGATTAGTTCGCAACTCAATTTGATGGCGTTGCTTGCGAAATTTGAAGGCCTTCGCCATTGCATTTCCTGCTCCGAATCTCGTTCGCAGCGCACAGTCAGCGCCTTTGGCCGAGTGCCCAAAAATGGAAAAAGGAAAAAACTTTGCCCTAAGACAACAAAATAGAACGAGGTCCGGCGATAGTTCGCACCCGACGCAGCCACCCGCTGCTCCTTTTCCACTCAATCCTAAGCTACAGTTAACTGGCTGAACAGACTCGAAACTCAACCGGAAAAAAACGCTGGATAAGTGTTGTGGCTGGGCATGCTAGACCAGCAGATGTGCTGTACTAAAACAGAAAGTTAACCGAATGGGAGGGATTCTCCAGCTGCGAACTACTGTTCTATTGTTCTGTCTAGTTCCGATAAGTAGTGTATAAACCTATCGCAATTTATCGATAATATGCAGTTGAGAGTCCCTTTAACACAGCTTGACGCTCTCTGTGCACAGCCCGCATATGCCCGCTTTCACCTGCAGCTAGGGTATTGCAAATGAAGAGCTGTGGAAAAGTAAGTGACCCTCTGCGTTTATCTTGCTTTTTATTATGGCCAACGCTTCGGCAGCTTTTGGCTAATTTTGTTTATTAAAAGTTGGCTGACCTTTTCCTGCTCCCAAAAAAAGGGGGAAATATACACCCAAAAACCTCCATATTATACTTACCCAATTAGTGAAGAGGGGTATATGGAGTCAGTGTATTAAGAGTTCATATTTATGATGACGAAGCTAATGAGTTTAAGGTGTGTAGTCAATGTGACAAATCGGTTGAATACTATATAGCTTCTGAATACTATATATTGTAGTCTTCCATCTTCCATTTTCCATCTTCCATCTTCCATCTTCCATTTCCATCTTCCATCTTCCATTTTCCATTTTCCATCTATCATTTTCCATCTTAGTCTTCAAGTTGTTAAAAACTTTTTGTTGAGCGAGTATTGGGTAGTCAGTGCGTTGCCTTGCTGTTGCTGCTCATGTTGCGAAATTAATTTCGCCGTGTGTTGGCGGAGCTTTCAGGATTGCCAAGTGTCATTAGTTTGCTGTTTGGCAGCGACTCGGAGACATAGTGAAATTAGCTAAACATTGCGGTTGCCGTTGGCTCTCGCAGTCACTACGGCCAGCTACTGGCGATCCACTCGGCCCAGGGCGTGGCAGTCGACCGCGTTTGATGAAAAAGTTGGCTGCGGATTGTTGCTGCCGGAATGCGAGTGGGTTTGGTTGGGTGGGCCTCGGGTGGTGCGGCTGGCTGGCTGGCTTGGCTGGTTGGTGTGGCTAATGCCTTTTGCTTTTGCACTTCACTACACTTGGCAAAAAGTTTTCGCATAAAAATGTAGATAATGCCGAGCTTGGGTGGTGCTTGGGTGGCACAAGGGTGCGGCGCGGGTGGTTCGCTCCACGCTATAAATGGATTTGTGCCCTGAATGCGTTTCGCCCACCAACTGCAAATGATGGCGGGCAAACAGAAGTGGGCGTGGCCAGCAAAGCGGTATGCGCCGCTTGCCAAATGAATTTGTCTACAACAAAAATTGCGAACAAGCGCGCCAGCACTAAAAAGCGCAGCACGAACAGTTTTTAACTGTTGCGGTCAAAATTAATCGAGTTAAAATTAAGATTTGCAGTTAACTGTGGCCCAAGCCAAATTTCTCATCGCCAAGCAAATGCAATTTGTAAAGCGGCAAATGCCAGTTATATATATATATATATATATATATATATATATATATATTGTTTACAGAACTAGTTTGTTTTCGGAACTAGTTCATTGTGATGCAAAGTTCAATGATTTTGATCAAGAATGTTTTTTATATCATGTGAAATGTGATTATATATGACTAGTTCTAGTTATAATTCCATTTTTATATGTTTTTCCTATTGACTAGTTCATCATTTTCTATTGTTCATACGAACTAGTTCGGAAATTGAACATATTTGCATTTGAAAAGATGTAAAAAAATACAAGTATGCAAGTAATCGGCTTTAAGAATTAGGTTTTCTTTGTATTCATAATGTTGTGGTTCATTATTTTGCACTGCTCATAAGAACTAGTTCCTAAATTCCTTTTTTATATGATAAGTTAGTCTTTAGTATGAAAGCTTTGATATATGCCCCAAGTTCTAGTTCTTGACTAGATCTAGACTAGTTCTTGACTAGTTCAAATGAGCGAACATTTTCTATATAACCTAGTTCCTTGGAGTTGTAAATTCTTTACAAAAAAAAAAAAAAATGTTCGAGGCTTGATATTCACTTTAAGTAGATTGTAGAAAAGTTTGGACTTGTTCTTTCCGTCAGCTTCAGATCAATTTTTAATTGAATGTTAAGTCTTGAGATGAATTTTAAAGCTGATGAACTTAAAGATTTATAAGTCTGCCTTTGCGATAATACAGTACAGAGATAACAGATAGTTGCAAAAGTTAACTTAACTCTGTTCAAGGCAGCAATAAGTTCAGCTGTTTGACTTGAGAGAGTCTCTGCGGGCTCGGCCATGCTGGCAAACCCATTGGCTCGTAGCATAAATTAAGTGCTGCATCAGCTTGAAACGGATATATATAATAAATTGCAATGCAATATATACACACATATATATATATATATATATATATATATATAATATATATATAGAGGGAGTATATATATCTTTGTTTGGTAAAAAGTTGTTGGCTAAAAGTTAGTTAAGTGCCTCGGCTCAGTATTGATGTGAATGTTTATCGATTTCACGGATTACGAGCAGCTATTTGAGTATTTGAAGCCAAAGTGGAAGTGCACATAACGAAGTCAAAACTGTTTGACAAGCACCTGGCATGGCTCTGTTCAACTGTCCATTCGAACTGCCCCTCCCCATCGCAGCATATATATATATATATATATATATATATATATTTATATATATATATATATATATATATAGATATATATACAACTGGTAACCCGACTCTTTGCTATTGCTGTGGGGCACAGTCGGGCATCACTTATCAACCATTTATAAACAATAAACGAATATAAACAAGAAACTTTTGCCAGCGTCAAATGCATTACAACAATGCGAGCGCTGAGAGTGAGCGGTGGCGGACGTTGGCTGGCGGAGGGCGTGCGCCGGCAAAAGGGCAACAGCAATGAGTGCCCAGATAAATGGCATAAATATGGCAAACAAAATGGCAGCAGGGTGCGTAAATTGACGCTGGGGTCTGCCAATGTAACTGAGCCAAGCAGCCAAAAAAGAATGCAGAAAACGAACGAAATAGAGATAGAGTGGAGGAGAGGCAGGGGGAGGCAGGGGGAGGCAGTGGGTGCAGATTGTTGGCTCTCAGCTTAGCCAAAACATGTCAATGTGAAAAGTTTGCTGCGTGATTTCTTTTGAAACTTATTCGCCCCGTTTTGGCTTTTATTTTGCTTCATTGGAAGTTGCTGCACAAATGACAAAAAATTTGAAAGAGAAAATAATGCTTAAGAGTGCCGGTATACCCTGCATACGAAAAGGGGGGCTTTTGGCTATGGCATGAGACTTGACACAAATGAGATGTGAATTCTGAGAGATGGCAAGAGAGATGAGATGGATAGAGAGCGATATGTGAGTAAGTCTGTCAAATATGAAGGGATAGAGTAGTTAAACTGATGAGTTAAGTGAGAGAGAGAGTTGTTTATCGATAACTATCGATCATTCGTTCAGCACAGCTGAAGAAATATGAGCAAAGAGAAGTATATAGCAAAGAGAAGTATAATACAATACAAGTATAAGGCAGATAGAGAGACAGAGAGAGAGAGAGAGAGTTCATCGATCTCATGGAAATCGATAAGTATCGACCATTCGTTCAGCACAGCTGAAGTGAGTATGAGAAAAGAGATGGAACTAGATACAATATGATGAGACATGGGACTAATTATGTCAAATTGTAGGTATAAGGTAGAGAGAGAAAGAGAGGGAAGTTCATCGATATCATGAAAATCGATAACTTTAATCATTTCACTCCAGTCTCAAGTAACGAACTCTCACTGCCTCACTGCTGCCGAATGAGCAATAGGTTTCTTTGAAATGGTCTGACTCGACAGTTCGAGAGAGTCCTTGCCACATTTAAAGCAGTCCTGAGTAGCTGAGCATCAGTCGGGCTTAGCTTTCAGAAGAAGCTTGTCGGTTGCTCCGACTATTGAACTAAACCTAACGAAACACTATTATGCTGCGTTCGCCAGTCGCTGTACGGTATACAGGGAAAAGCAAAGCTGTCTTAGAAGCAAAACGCAAGTTTAGTCAGCAGTAGTTACATAAGCTTTTGCCTAAGCAGGGGGTACGCAGCTCTAGCATAGAGATGAAAGCTGCCTTGCAGAGGGCTGAAGCTACGTTAGCTATATATATAATTGCATTTAAAGGATTTGATCATAAGCATAATTCAAATTTCCGATACGTATGCAAAAAACATAATATACATCTATTTGCTGCTTCATTTGCCACACGTTCCGCACACCTTACTTTCGCATGGGTTTTGGCATTGGGAAATGCCTCGACGACTCCTACGCCTTTCGTACTGTGTCTGCTGAGCAAACAGGAAGCTTCGTTTAGCATGCGCCACATCGACCCCACCAGACGAGCTCTAGGATATACAAAGTTTTTGGTGAGCAAGGAAAAAAACGTAGAAAAATAGAAGAGGCAGGGAAAGGGGAAGGGGAAGGGGAAGGGCAACGGGAAGGGAAAAACAAATTTTGTACCAGTACATACAATAAAATGAGGGCACGCAAAAGATGACACCAATCAGCGGCAGGAGACAGAAGAATGAATCGCGAAGTTAGTTTGGGGGAGGGGACGAGAGGGGGATGGCTGGAGCTGCGGCAAATGCGAAAAAGAAAAGGCAAAGTTTTACGTTGATGTTTGTTTACGAAATATGAAAGGGGAGAGCGCAAATAAAATGCCAACTGTAAGGGTGCTGATGGCAAGGCAGGGGGAGCAGCTGTGTGAAGGGGCTATAAAATAGGTGTGTGTGTGTGTGTGTGTGTGTGTGTGTGTTTCTCTCTGTCTGTGTGTGCGTATCCAAAAGTATTTTATGCACATTAGTTGCGCTTTTATGAACTTGAAGTTGTCATTTCTAGCCAACAAAGTTGACGCTCAACTGTCGTACACAAGCCAATGCCCCCTGCCCCGCCCCGCCCCGCCCCGGTGCCACCCCTCTGCCGTTGTGCATTGTGTTGTTGCCGTTGTGAAGTAGGCAAAACCGCTCAAAAGCAGCTGCAAATGACAAGAATTTGTTGCTCGACTGCCTGACTGTCTGCCACCTTACCACCTTCTCTCCCTCTCTCTCTCTCTCTCTCTCTCTCGCTTGCTGGCCCTGCTCAGTTGCGTTCGTGGCATGTAAATATTAACTTTGAACAAAATACGACACGGTCGAACTCTGGCCCACAGCCTACCCAGCTCACGCCCAGCCACAACTTGCAGTCCGACAAAATAATTGGCAGTCAAAGTCCATGAATTTATATATATTTGTATATATACTGGAGCCATTCTTCCTCCCCCGCTCTCTCTCTCTCTCTCTCTCTCTGTCTCTTTCTCTATCTCTTTCGCCTACTTGTTCAGCTCTTGAACGAACTCTGCTCTGCTCCAAGCAAAGGCCAAGTGCTCACGCAGATAATCACAGTCAGCTCGTCCAAACACTTTCACTTTCAATCGCTTTCACAGCAAATATCGTCTGCACTGCTTCCTTCAAAGGACTACGCCTTGTTTCGCACTCAAACGCTTGGCCTTAGCTGCAGCGCCGTCAGAACTTGTTGAGGATATATATATAGATCAGAGTTAAGCTAAGAATTCAAATAAGCTGAGCATCATGCACTGCTTCATACATATCCGAAGGAGGGATCAGAGAGCACGTAAGATGGTAATCACGTAAACGACGTTACAGCTCAATAGCATACGAGCTAAATAGCATATGATCGTAGAAGCGTAGGAGCGTAAAATAACCCAGTTACGTAAGAGTTCAATAACGTAAGAGTTCAATAACGTAAGAGTTCAATAACACAGGTGCTCAAGTGTAGGAGCGTAAAAAGTCACGTAAGAGATCAAACGAATGAGCGTATGACTGCAGGAGAGTAGAAGCGTAGAAGCGTAGGAGCCTAGGAGCGTAAAAAAGCGTAAATAGATACGTAAGAGTACAATAACGTAAGAGCACAACAACGTGAGAGATCAATCGTATGAGCCCATGAGCGAATGAGCGTAACATTATCATTCTCTTAATGTTTTGCTAGAACCCAGCCAGTGGCAAGCTATTGGCTGAGCCAGAGAGTAGCATCACTTGAGCCAGGTTATGAGTTGAGCCAGAGCAGAGCCAAAGCAGAGCCCAGCCGGAGGCGTATGGTAACTAATATTGTGCTCTATACATATAGATTATAATTATTATTCCTATTCATATATTATGTTGCTTTAACTTCCAATGAATATATAAATATATATATTTATTTATTTATATCTATATATCTATCTATTATATCAATCATACGCCACGTTCACCACTTTCTATTTCTAAAACAAAACTGCAGCTGACAACTGTTAGAGTTAAGTAAAGTATTACTGCGCGATCCTAAATCAAATATTATGTTTGTTTCTTAAGCACGCAGCTACATCACAGTGAATAAATATATATATAACTAGAGTGTGGCTTGCTTGGCCTGCTATCTTGGAAAGTTGTCTCTAAGCCTCGGTTAAATAAAACTTTGTGCTTATTTTTGTCATACTTTATGAATGTTGTCGCAGCTCGCAACACTGAGCCAACACGCTGCGCCGCACTGCATCACACTGCGTCGTCATTGTTCGCAACTATCGCTGGCTCCTAGCCAGGCGAACCTCTCACTCTAACCCTCTCTTTTTCTCTCTCTATCTCTATCTCTGTCTTCTGTGTTTTTCATTCAACGCGTAATCGGATGCAACTCGGCTTAGAAGTTTTGTAATTGTTGCGATGGCTGCCACGGCAACAGCTCGAGCAACTGCAGCTGCAGCTGCAGCTGAGCCTTAGATTTGACCCAAAATACACAGATGATGCTGCAGCTGAAAGGGAGTGATACGGCGATAGAGGACATTGCAATGGATGGGGCAGCAGACTCGCTTCATTAAAGCCCAGTTATGACACTAAGCAAAAAGTTGTGGAGCGTAAATTTGTTGCCGTTGTTACGCTGGCCCCGGAGCCGTAGTTTTCTTTACGCCATCTGAACACGTGTCAACGTTGCGTATGATTGATGAAGGCTGCCAACTCGACCAGGCCAGCAGCAGCAGCACCAGCAAAACAATAACAATAACACACAGCAACAGGGACATTGAGCAGGCATGTCAGGCACAATGATGAAATAAGTGCGTGTTCCCAAAACCCAAAAACCAAACTCGGGCGCCCAACGACGCCAAGGACTAAGGAGCGGAGTACAACTTTGCCAACGTCAGCCCAAAAGAGAAAACAGTGAAGAACCTTCTGCTTGGGTTCATTAAACTGATGGCAGCCTAATCGCATTTGCCCAAATGCCAAAGAATTTTCACAACCATTCGCTTTCCCTTACTGGCCTACCTCTCCCTCCCCTCTCTCCCACTCTCTCCCGCTTTCTCTCGCTTGGTGTATCTGTCGTTGTTGACCAAGCCGAAACTCAATATTGATACGCACTAATGTCTTTCAATTATGTAAAATTGAGCTTAAGAGCATTTCATCTTAGCCTGTCAATCGCAAACTACAAAGGTTTATGGAACACAACTGCGAGATACCCTGGCTTTTCAAATAAAATTTATTATGTAGTATAAATTGATTTTTATATTTTAGTTTTAATTAATAATTTAATTTTCTTAAAATTTTATTTATATAGATTAAATAATTTAATTTAAATAATTAAAAATGTAAAAAAAATAATCTATATTTTTTAAAAATTGAAAATAATCAAAAAACTTACAAATATTAAATTTTTGTAAATTAATAAAATTTTTTAAATTTAAATAAATATTTCTTTAATTATTAAAATTCATAAAAATTAAAAAATTATAAAAAACATATTTTTATTAATTTAATAAACAAAAAAATAATTCAATAAAGTTAGTTTTAATAATCTGTTTATATAATATACAACAAGAAAACCAAGCATAGCCAATATACTCTCTTGCGCTGCGTAACTAGGGTATGGGAATAAAAAACAAACCAAATTATTTATAAACAAACAGAATTAAATTGAGAAAACACAATCAGAGACGAAGGCTGGGCATGGGAAAAATTAAATAAAAAACGATCTTGCTGCGGGCCAGCAGGCGATAAGAGCTTAACACAGATAAGCCGTAGATGCAGCTGCCATATAAACACTTAAACAGTGAGCATTTGATAGGGTTGCTCGGAGTGCAGCTCAAGGATTGAAGCGCAACAATTTGCGTAAATGCGAAATGTGTTTGATCAGCTGGTGCCTGGTGCAGTGCAATCGCAGCTAATACAAACCCATTGAGCTGCATGTGTTATTTGATGTGCATGGGAATAAACAATTCCGGGGGGCAATCGGAATTCCGGAACTGAACTGGCGGGCGGGGGTCGGCCCGCTGTGTCATAAAGCAGCTGCAAGATGAGCAATTTTATGACTGGACGAACGATGGGGAAGCGAGTGAACGAAGGCACTTTGATTGCAAATAAAATCAGATGGGAAAACACAGCCAGCGCAATTTAGAGAGAGCACGAGAGAGTGAGAGAGAGGGTGGAGTGGGCGGCTAAAGGTTTATATGTGTATGCATACCTATATACATCTATATATTGACAAGTCGCACTTGCAATTTGTTTGCACACAATATTTGCTTATCAATTGAGCTGTGGGCAGCTCAGCACGGGCTCTGCTAATGCGACACTCGACAATTGATGGCAGCTGCCTGTGCCTGCCCCAACCACCCTGGGGTACCTGCCCCTATGTCTATAGTCGGCGCCACCTGACGCATGTTTGTTTTGAATCGCTTTGTTATAACATTTTTATACACTGCTTGAGGGTAGATTAGGTTTGTTTAGAGGGAGACTTCGGGCCTTGTTCGAACCAGTGCTGGTTCTGGTTCATTTGTGAGTTAGTCGGGTATACAAAGCTGCATGGAAAAGATAACTAGTACAAAGTTAGTTAGTTAAAGTGAACTAGTTCACGTTGTAGAATTGTTCTGGAACTAGTATCTAGGCATACCTTATAGGCATATTTAGCATATGCATTAATATGTGTTATGAGCTAGTTCCAGAGTAGTTCAAGTTTGATTATACACCTCACTGCTAGAAATGAGTTTGAACCACTAATGAACTAGTTCATAAGACATATCTCCTAGGCACATTCAGCATATCCCTTCATATATATATCTTTAGAACTAGTTCCACAGTAGTTCAATATCACTTCTAAGACACACCTTTAGGCTTGATTTTGAACTAGTTCACAAGGCATATCTCCTAGGCACATTCAGCATATCCCTTCATATATATATCTTTAGAACTAGTTCCACAGTAGTTCAATATCACTTCTAAGACACACCTTTAGACTTGATTTTGAACTAGTTCACAAGGCATATCTATATAGCCATATTGCCACTTCGTTGCCCTCCTTCTGGCTTCAGCTTCGGCTCCGCTTTGCTCTTTGTTGTCGTTGATTTATTTTGATTTTGATTGAATAAGTGCAAAGGCAGCTATCGGCTGGCTTTACACCGCGCCGGCTTCCAATTCCAATTTCGCCGAGCTCCCGCCGAATCTGATTTCCCCTTCCTTCCTGCAATTTGTCGTTGTGTTGATTTAGCGCATTTACGCGCCCGATTTGCACCATCAGAAATTTGTCTCAAATTTATTCTTTTCTTTGCTTTTTTTTATTGTCGTTTATTTTTTTTTTTTTTTTTTATAAGCTTAACGCATTTTGGCAGATTTTGTTGTTTCTTCTTTTTTTTTTTGAGGCGCTGAGCAGGCTTTGGGGTAGCTTATAAATATTTAAATGGCAGCTGCTTGACATGAAAAATTATTGTCAAGAAGAACAGGCAGCCCACCTGCCAGTGCTTCAAAGCGCCGAAAGTACCATCAATCATTATTCCAGAGCTAAAACAGTTGCAGGCTCCGGATGGCGAGTGCCAAAGCAACGCAGAGGGAGAGAGAGAGAGTGAGAGAAAGAGAGAGAGAGAGAGTGGGGGAAGGCGGAACAAAATATAAACATGACGGAAATTGTGGGTGCACAACTTGCTTAAAATGTTCGGAAATTAAAGATTGTAAATTATGACAATGTGGCGATTGAGCACCGGACAGAAAGAGGTCAGAGTGAAAATGGGAGGGAAATTGCAAGAGGCAAGCGCTGTGATATGAACAGGATAATAAATGTAGAGAGAGAGTGAATGATAGATAGGCGGACAGTAGGGAAGATGAGGTGTAATAGCGAGAGAGAGAGAGAGAGAGAGTTGGAGAGAGAGAGAAAGAGAGAGAGAGAGAGAGAGAGAGAGAGAGAGAGAGAGAGAGAGATCTCTATTTATGTCTATCGATAACCATATCGTTATCGATTGCTATTCGTTCCTCACTGCTTCAGGTATTACCAAGTGCTGGTATCGATTACATAGCCAACAACTAGTCTCTGCTGGGCACCTGCCTATCGGTTATTCTTAGTTCTTCATATCAATAATATCGAAAAGAATAATGAATTCTTAATGAATATATGTATCTAATGGCCCTCACATGCTCGACAATCAGTTATCGATAACTGGCAATCGACCCTTATTGCTTAATTACTAGACTAACAGCTGTTGGAGTATTATTTCGTCTCTTTTCAACAAGCGTCTGCACAAGTTACCTAGAAACTAGTTAGCCAACATTCCATTGAACTAACTTAAACTTAATATAGTCAGAAGCTAACTTGTCTTCACTTATCGATTTGTTATCGGACGAGTTTCGCAGGCACACTCTTCCCAGGAGCAGCTTCATTTCTGCAGTTGCCAGCAGAATGTGCAGCTTTTGGGGGCGGGCGGGCCGGTGCAGGGCGTACAGTTGGCTTGGCTAGTTGAATGGGCTGCGCTGCGCAACTCTTTAAGCCACTACTCGAGACTTTTGCAATGGGGGCTTTAAACAAATTAAGTGGCGCTGGGCGGGCATTTCAGTTTATTTCCATGTGGCCTTTTCCACTGACTCGGCGCTTGCTTGTTGTTATTCATTTTTCCTGCCACACACAGACACACGCGCACACACAAGGAGCACCTGGCAGTGACTAACCTGCTGGCTGCCCAGATGGTTGGCTGCCTTAGTGGCTGACTGACTGGTTGTCTCTGGGGCAGGTCCTTGTCCTGGTGCTGGTCCTGGTTCTGGTCCTGGCGCTGCTGCTGCTGCTGGCGGCGGCTTCGTTTTGCTGCCTCGTATTTATTTTCGGTCGCGCCATTTACTTATACGCTCCACTTGCGACCACCTTGCCCATACACACACACGCTCACACAATAGACGTCAACTTATGGCCCTAGCAAAGACGGCGGCAGTTGCGAAGCGGAAATCAACGGCGGGCAGGATGTTTATCGAAGGCAGAAGAAACAGCAAAGAGGCCAAATGTCCATCAGAAGCTGCGGGCCGAGAATCGGAGAACGAGAGAGGCAGAGAGAAAGCAGAGAGTGAAGTGGGAAGAGTGTACAGATTACAGGGGGAAGACATAACGCTTGCAAAGGATACTAATTAAGCGAACTTGATAAAGCATAATGCAATCAAAAGAACGATCGGAATCTGAGTGCGAAAGGAAAGACAGAGAAGACGGGTTTTAAGACAAAGCTAAACCAAACTAGGAAAGTAAAGACTTGTATGTCCTTGTCTTAACTGAACTTGAAGGATGGACGAAGGATAAGAGTAGAGCGGGAAATGAATGAAGAGGTAGGGAGAAAGGTAGATAAAGATAGGTATGGTGAAAGAGAGACGGAGAAAGAAAGGAGGAGAGAGACAAAGAGGGACTGCAGGAGATAGAAGCTAAGGCAAAATTCCAACTCACAAGCCATATGTACAGAGCGCACTCCCAGCAAATACTTTCGATAATTTTCGAAATTTCGAAAACAATAATTGAGTCAAGTTTGTGACAGGCTGTAGAAGTGGCAAGCCTCAGTTGCCGGCAATTACTGGCGCTGTTCGAAATTCCACGTAGTTAAATAATCAGGTGCCATTGACAGGGCAGCTTGAAGTAACCGCCCTGGCAGTCGCTCGACTGGTTTCTTGCCACACCTACCCCAGCGCTCATGTCAAAACAAAGACCCCGTAGCACAAATTGTAACCTTTGATGAAAGTTTTTCGCAACTTTGCTACCGACGAGGACGAGAAGCGAGCATAGGAAGCGGGCAGCGGGAAGCGGGAACGTGGCGGGAAAGGAACGGAACGATTTTCATTATCAGCAAAGTTGGCCGATGCGGCAGCCATTTGCTGCGCCACGCTAATTAACAGGCCCTGCCACAGCTGGGAGGCGCGCGGGGCGCGGCCTGTTGTGGCAACTGCTGTGTACCAGTTTTTGGCAACAAAACTTTTGCCCCCCTAATACGCATGCATACATAATTAGAACTGAAATTGAAACAACTCCAGCCGAACTTGAAAATATCTTTAGAAATTCCGACTCTCTCTCTATCTGTGTCTCTCCCTCTCCCTCTCTCTCCCTCTCTGTCTGTGTATGTGCGTGAAACTAACGACTGATACCCGTATCAGCAGCAGAAATTAGAGCGAGCTTTGTATTAATTGAAAAGTCTATAAATAGCTCTCGAGTGAATTCCTGGAACTGCGACCTACTTCATTTCCCCAAACAATTTTTAAAGAACTTCCCCGAATTTCACTTGAACTTTTGTGTTTTGGTTCAGTTTTAGCGATGTGCTGCTGCTTCGGCTTGGCTAATGAGTATGTATAGAGTGCGCTGACAGCGAGGTGTGCTCGACTGAAGGATACCCTGTATACAGCCTTTGCTCTCAATGTCTGGTTTTCTTCTATTCATAGAGCTTGAATCAAAAAAAAAAACCTGAATAAGACAAAAATAATAGGGTATGCTCAACTAATGGTCTGCTGCTTGGCAGACGCTTGATTCAAGATCTAAGCAAAAACATTGACATAGACAAAAAATATGAGGCTGTGCTCGACTGATAGATACCCTGCATGAAGTTGTTCTTCAACAGAGCTGCTCAGAGTTAAGTATTCTTGAAATGGGCAAACAAACTGTTAGGCTGTGCACGACTGAAACATACCCTGCGAATCGAAAAGTTGCTTAGTTTTCTACAAAAGGTGATCTATCTCTCTTTCTTCTCATACACCGCCTACTCAGCTGCGTACAGGGTGTGAGACTGGCGAATCTTTTGATATCGTGCTCTGGCTTACATATGCATATCAATACACACATACACTCACACACACGCAGCTTGCAATCAGCAAGATGAGCTTCTAATAAACACACACACACACACACACACACACTCGCACACCCACACCCACCCACACGCCCATGCACATTAATGTGTTAGGCCTAAAAATCATTGAAGCAAAAAGAAGCACTTTATGATTGCTTTCTCTCTAGCCATCTCGCTCGCACACACAAGTGCCAGCTCTTTCGCACAAAATGTGTTCGTATGTAGGCAGCACTTTGTATCTAGGCGTAAGTGCGCACATTTGTCTATGTGTGTGTGTATTTGTGAGTGTGTGTGTGTGTGTGTGTGTGCGTATTCTTTTGCTATGAAATTGCATTTCATGAATGGTAATGTGCCATGATGTGAAAGTACACACATCCACACACACACACACACACGCACACTTTGGGCCACTTCCGTAGGAGTTAGAAAATATGAACATGACAGCGCATGCCACGCCCTCACCAACATTTACCGCCTAAAAACATCTATGCACAAAAGTCAAAATGTGCTTAATATTCATAGCCGTTGCTGCCTCTTCTGCTTCTTCCATTGCTTCGGCTTCATCATTAAGTTGCTGTTGTTGCTGCTCTTTTGTATTACTAGAAATATGCCCGTAAAAATGCTGAGAGGTAAAAACCTTTGGCATCGACTTGGCCAACAAACCAGGCAAATAGCCTGAAAATATGGTAAATAGAATTTGGCTTATAGACCACTCAAATGCACTCGATTCCGTTAGTTCCTGAACTTTGGAGTTTATGGAGACCTAAGTCAGCCAGTGCACAAGTAGGCACACCTTTGAGGGCGTGGCTCGACTGCAAGATACCCTGGATGTGTTTTTGTAAGTGAATCATTTCTATATTCGTATGCGAGAGCGTGTATATAGAGTGAATATGCAAATGATTCAGACATAGCTGTCCATATACAATCACATTCGGGTATGATCGGTTGAATAATGCTCGTTATACTTGACTTAATATAGTATTATTCAGTCGATTATTCCCGATTGTGAATCTACTTAGCCTACAGCTTAGGCAGTCACTAAACGGTATAGACTCCATGCATTTACATTGAGTTATCGATATTTATCGAATTTGTTAAGAAACCACCTAAAAACTTCTGAGCAATATTGCGATGGATATTAGGGAAAGCTAGTTTCCCATAAGATATACATACAAATGGAGTGCTCAAGTAGTCTGCGCTTAATAGAAGTTGACTGATATATCGATATTTATCGAAATATGCATAGAGTGATTGCCTGCTGACTTGCCTTGTTCGCAAACGGACTCTGCTCAAATATACCCTTTCTGCTCTTTACACTGGGTGTATCCTATTGGCTCGAACTACTAATTGTAAAGGTGTTTTCAGCTCCAGCTTTCTTGGGTGAAAACTCGAGAACAGCAATCGGAAATGCCAAAACAAGATACAATCTATTATGAGCTTGGGCTGGAGCTAATGCTAAATGCTTTTCGACTCAATTGCGAACTTTATTTAAGCCTGGCCAAATGGCTTTAAAGCGCTTAAACCGTTTGCCATGTGCGAGCATTTATTATGCAGCTCTTGAAATATTTATAAATTAAATGTATTTAAATTGAATGATGCTTCACGCAGTAATGAAATGCGAGCGAAAAAAGTGTGTATATATAGAAAGAGAAACAGAGAGAGAGAGAGAGAGAGATGTATATTTGAAGAGCCAGCATAATGGCCAACTAAATTTGTTTTGTCCTAAGGGGCCGCAGCTATTTAATTCGGTGTTCATCAATATTCAGCATATGCCTGTCTGTTTTCTGTTTGCCTGTCGAGTGTTTGGCAGCTTCAGCTCGGTCACTTTAATTAATCGCAAGCCCACTTTAATTGCAAGTTTAATTAGTTATTCATTGGTTGATTTGAAATTTCGCACTACGTGTTGCATGCTCGCATTTTTAATTAAACGCCACGCCCCGAATTATTTCCAACCAAAGTATTAAATTTCACCCATTCGAAAGCGTTTTAATGCGCCGCTATTATTTAATATTATAATAGACATATACTGTTTCACTGGACGTCAGCTAGGCAGGGGGCTTTGCTCTTCTCCCTTTATTTCATTCAATTTGCGTTTTGATTAGTTCAATTGATTGCTTCAATAGAACACCTTCAAGCATGCAAGCTGTGAGGGCATGCGAAACATAATTGATATTAAGATGTGACATGTGAGTGACAAAGCACAGTTGTCTAGGGGAAAGGGGGTAAGGGTATGCAAAATATTGCTATTCATTGCAGTAGTTCGCACAGTTAATGGAATTGGGACATTTCATCCATTGTGGTATTCAAACTGCACATATAAAGCCATAGCAAATGATCGATATTTATCGATAATATAATGGGATGAACAGATGAATGATGAGATGGATGCACAAGACGGTCGCATGGCTTGATCGAGTCAGCTCGTCATACAGTCAGGCGGACGAACAGAGATTTCTAGTATGAAATAATTTCTAAAAAAAATTTGCAGAATTTAGAGTCATAAAATTACTCGATTGAAATCATGGCTGCTACACTAAATATTATGAAGAATATGTTCAAGAATAAATATATGCAAGTATTTATCTTCTAGCTAGTGGGCAGCCATACCAACCTGACTTAAGCACTGCCTATTTGCTATAGCTTATATATATATGCTTATGCATTCTTAGCTAACAACTGCAGCTCATGGGAATTGTGGACAAAGAGCTTCGACTATTCGATGGGAGGCTTCAGAACCTGAGCTGCGAACAAAGCTCACTGAGACTCGCAAAATGCAGCTCATAAGGCTATTAGAGAGAAACAAGCATTAATTAATATGCAGACAGGCTAAGATGTGGTCAATTCAAGCGGAAACCGAAAAGTGGTCAAGATGGACTTAACTTTGCTTGCGCCAGCTCACTCATTGATGTCCTAGCCAAGGGCCAGCAACAAAAGTAATAAGAATAATATTAATAATAATAATAATAATAGTATTATTATTATTGCTTTGCATGTCGCCTGTGCTGTTGACCCCTTTTGGGTGGCTAAGAATAATTGTGCACAAATTAATCTGAGCAAAAGGCCTAAATTATCTGCAACTTTAACTACGACTCTGAGGCTATCTCTCTCACTATCTCCCTCTATCTCTTTCCCTCTGAGCGTCTGTTTGCGGCTGCTGCTTTCGTTATTGAACTTTGATAATATATGCATAAATTATCCAGACACACACACACACCTGCACAAACTTGCAATGGGAAATAATTTGACAGGAAATAGTCGAAATTTGCATGCATCTATATATAGATATATATATATATATATATATGCTTCAATTACACCATAAGCTGTTCACAGCATAAAATCTGCTTAAAATATCATTGAATATATATAAATAGATATATATATATATATATATATATATATATATATATATATATATATATATATATATGTCAGACACCAGTCGCAGCCATGCACCAAATTGCTTACAGTTTCACATTTTATAGAAACAATTTGCATTGTTTTATTTATTTTGCAAAATAATTTGATGGGCTTAAAGCAACATTGATATGAGTGTGAAACTTGAAACTCGATTGAGTTATTCTTGGTAAATTTTCATGATTTCTTATTAAAAATAAATAACTAAAATTGTAGCTTATCCCAGGGCTATGCATACAAGGATGGAGAACAAAAATAAAATTAAAAAATTATTAGGTAAATTGAATTGAGATCTCGCCAGAGATTTTCACTGTGACTCTCTACAGAGACTCTCCACAGAGACTCTCGCCAGAGACTGCTTAAGGCTCCTTTGTAGTTAAAGTTTAGATAGGTCTCAGGAGGTAGCTATAGTTTGACCATATCCCAAATGTGACATTCACATAACTAGTATATAGTTTTGCCTATACGATTGAGAAGCTACACAGACAATCTCTTCAGAATCTAAGAGCAGCTGAAAAAGGCTTTGATGTGTAAAAGACATTTTACTGCTAATAATCATGATGACTTAGATATAGACGGAAGAGTCGGCAGTGGACACGACAGGAGACATGAGAGTCTCGGGAAGAAGAGGCAGTGCACGCTCATAAAATGATCACTTCGATAATACTTAAAATACTTAACTCAACGATGCATCGATAATATACATGATAGTTCCCAATCCAGCGCTGCTTCTATATATATCTAGCTTCCTCATAATGTGCAAATAAAAATTGCTCTGCCTCGACTCAGCCTGATTAGAGTGCTATTAAAAACAAAAAAAGTTAAATTTTTGCCTATTTGTATAGTCCCCAGAATAAATTTTAGCTTAAACCATTTACTGCTACACCTGATTTTCAGCTGAAACATTTTCGGCATTAGCGTGAGCTGCAACCGCACGGCTCCCATTATTGTAATCAAATTTATGCATAAAACAATAGTAAATAACAAAACGAGCAAAAACAACAACGAGCAGATAAAACAAAAATCTAGTGCACAGATAATTTTGCGTTCTGTTTATTGCTTTTTGCCGGAATGCACAATTTGAAATAAATATTTTCACATGATTTCAAATAGTTTATTTTTCTCTCTATTTTCCTTTTCTTTTTTTTTTGTATTATTTTAGAAGTGAGTGGGTCATCAACATGGAAATTGGAAGATAGATAGAGTGTGGCTGATAGATTGCTCGCCATTCCAACTGGAATACCTGAAAGTAAGCTTTAGATCAATTTCATTGGCAACTCTCAATAACAAATTAAACATTAATTCAATCAGATTGTTTATGCAAGTCTTTGATCTAATTACACGTTCGACAGGATAGCTGTGAACTATAAATGGAAAAAATTCCCGAAAAAGTCTAGAAACACCAAAAATGCAAATTTGTGAATGTGGCACAAAAATACACAAATAAATTTGTGGCCATGCTTAAAATCATAAATAAATGTATAAAGCTGAAAATGCGTCAGGCTTTCAGCATTGACAGCAACAGCAACAACAAAGGCGGCACAGAATGCAATAAAAACAAAACATTTGCCCTGCTAATTGACTAAAGTGCCACATTTCCGAAAATGTATGTGTGTGTGTGTGTGTGTGTGTGTGTGTGGGTGTATTTAGTGTATGAAAAATAACTCTCTTGACCCATTTTAATGACAGTTGATGCAGAAGTCAACTATGAAATGAAAAAAAAAAATTATATAACATTTACATGTATTTACACAAAGAATATTTTAGTTGTAATTAGACTTAAACCGAAAAAAATATGTCATTGTGTGTTAATGGGGAGTGCTCGACTGGGAGATACCCTAAACAAGGGGAGCACAGCAGAGACTTCTCTTATGCTAACATGACGAACCGCAGACGCGTACAACCTCACCGCCCTCAAGTCTACAGGTTTTGTGGCTGCGTTCATACGGACGGAGGGACACAAAATCAGACGGACGGACAGACATACGGGCAGACTTGTGGATGAACGGACGGACGGACGGATAGTCAGTAGGACGCATGGGCACACAGCCGTATAAACGGACGGACAGATAGACGTACAGGTTAGTTAGCCAAGATTAGTTTCGATTGGCCAAATCATTGCAGATTTAATGCATCGAGACGACTTGACATAAACAAAGCGAACGATAAGAGCGTGCTTTATAGATCATGTAGCTGACGGAGAAAAACAGGCTCATAAAATGTAGCCAACATTTGTGTTGCTTGTGTGTGTGTGGTGCGGCGGTTGGTTGGGCATGTGTCGGTCGCTGCATATGAATAATGGAAGGCCGCATAAAAAATGCAACCGAAAAATTATGCAAATATGCAAATAAATATCTCTAAAACATTTGTTTCAATTTCCCCAGCCCGTGCACCAAGGGCTTGCCACAAGCGGATGCGCCACCGGATGCTGTACAAACGATTGCCAGCGTGTGTGCGTGTGAGTATTTGTGTGCGGTTCGACAAAGCGAATGCACAAAAGATTTTTGTGTGTGTGTGGCCCATAAATTTACAGCATTGCTATGAAATTTAGCTGCGACGCCCAACCAGCCAACCACCCAACCACCCAGCCGCCAATCCACAGCGATTGTGATTTGCCTCAAAGCGGCGCATGGGGGCATTGCGTGAAGGCATGTTGCAAAAATGTGTTGCATACTTTCGTGCATAGTCGTCGATTGGCATCATTAAGTCGTAAAAGTGCGGGTGGGGCGGACAGTGGGCGGCGGTGGGGCGCGGCAATAGTTGCACTCACTGCTAGCACAGTTGTGGGGGCAGCCCCTAGCCCCTGCCGCATCGGCGGCTTGCCACATCATTTAATGCTCATTAAAATAAATGCAACGCATATTCTTCTGCAGCCACACCCACTGCGAAGGCAAAGCCAAACCACCCGCGCACCACCGGCGCCCACTGCCAAGCGCACAGCGCTGTCTGCAGCAGCTCACATCACTTGACATTTTGCGGTGTTTTAATTTGACGCACGTTCAAGTGCTTCAGAATTGCCAACGTCGACAGCGCCGCCGACTGCGACGCTCAACGAAATATTTTGCACTCATTTCGGTGCCACATGAGCCACAGGGGCGCAGCGCTGCGCAGCGATTAATGCCATAGATTCCGATTTCGAATGTAAACCTCTTAAGGGATTACAACAGATTTTCAGTTAAGGAACACAATAATTGGCAACTGCTGCGCTGCCGGCTGAGCAGAAGAAGAAGAAGCGGCGAAGGAAAAGGACAGCGAAAAGAGTTCCCAATTTTGGCAAGATACTAGGAATAGCCAAGCGGACAGCCAGCTCTTGGCACATCGAGCTGTTGATGCTTGAGAAAGCTGATTTGGCCAGAATATAAAGAGTCTGGTGACACAATATGATTAAAACTAAGTGTGAGGGAGAGGTGTGCTCGAAAAGTATCGAGAAATTGGATTTTGAAGTTTTTTGAACTTGGATGAATTGACTTTATTATTATAAGTAGTATTACTATTAGTATTAGTATTAGTATTAGTATTTGTATTAGAATTTGTATTAGTATTAGTATTAGTATTAGTTTTAGTATTAGTATTATTATGAGTATTAGTATTAGTATTAGTATTATTATGAGTATTAGTATTAGTATTAGTATTATAATTAGTATTAGTATTAGTATTAGTATTAGTTTTAGTATTAGTATTAGTATTAGTATTAGTATTAGTATTAGTATTAGTATTAGTATTAGTATTAGTATTAGTATTAGTATTAGTATTAGTATTAGTATTAGTATTAGTATTAGTATTAGTATTAGTATTAGTATTAGTATTAGTATTAGTATTAGTATTAGTATTAGTATTAGTATTAGTATTAGTATTAGTATTAGTATTAGTATTAGTATTAGTATTAGTATTAGTATTAGTATTAGTATTAGTATTAGTATTACTATTAGCATTAGTGTTAGTGTTAGTATTAGTATTAGTATTAGTATTAGTATTAGTATTAGTATTAGTATTAGTATTAGTATTAGTATTAGTATTAGTATTAGTATTAGTATTAGTATTAGTATTAGTATTAGTATTAGTATTAGTATTAGTATTAGTATTACTATTAGCATTAGTGTTAGTGTCAGTGTTAGTATTAGTATTATTATGAGTATTAGTATTAGTATTTGTATTAGTATTAGTATTTGTATTAGTATTAGTATTAGTATTATTATGAGTATTAGTATTAGTATTTGTATTAGTATTAGTATTAGTATTAGTATTATTATGAGTATTAGTATTATTATGAGTATTAGTATTATTATGAGTATTAGTATTAGTATTTGTATTAGTATTAGTATTTGTATTAGTATTAGTATTAGTATTAGTATTAATATTATTATTATTATTTATTTTATATCTTTCACGGAAAGTAGGAGCGCTTGTATCAGGAAATATACTGTCTATGATTAGGTACGACTTACCTGAGTAAAGAAATCATCATCATGCAGGATTCTTATTGCAAATAGTTCTAGCTTTATAAAAGCTGCAAATCAAAGGAACTTAAAAAGAAAGAAATCTACCCATAACTGATCGAAGATGAACTCAAAGCAAAGCTAAGCCAGTGTTAGCTTGGCTCATGCTGAGCATGTATGGAGATGCGATTTGATATAGCATATAGTATGTGCAGTATATATGATTCTTATGGCTATAGCATTTATATATTGAAGTCGTCTGTGGTGAATGCGGTCGTCTGCAGCTGTTGATAAGTGGCAGCCGCATTCAATCAACCAGCTGCCAGATGCTGGTTGCTGCTGCATCCGGAACATTCATTTATGTCAATGCCACAAAGCACAGTTCACTGTGTATGTGAGTGAGTGTGTGTGTGTGTGAGAGAGAGTGCCTGTATGTGTGTAAGCGCAAATATTCGTGCTGCATTGACAGTGGCAAGAAAATTGAGTTTACGACTTGGCGCACTCCTGCGACTGTCAGTCATAACTTGGCCAGGAAACATTAGCAGATAGGCGGCAGGCTTTTGCTTTATTCATTTGAATGCCATCGACATGGACAGAGGCGTTTGTGGCTTTTGGTGTGTGGCTGGGTGGGGGTGTGAGTGGTGTGGGTGGGGTGCGCGCGAGGGCTGCGCATTAGGCGGCGTCTTTTTATCGCCTTTTCATCGAGGTTATCCTGCATATTGCATGAGCTGCTGCCATATGGAAATTTATGTGTGTGGGCGATACACACACACATGCATTACATATATGTGTATATATATATATAAATGTATTTATATAGAGACATCGTTTAAATTTGAACGTGTGTTTCAGCACTCGAGCTGAGCTGAGCAGCAAGCCGCAAACATATCCTTATCGATGCTGCTCTGTTGCTGCTGTCGCTGCCAATTTCAGCCAGCAGCAAATGTTGCAATGCGAATGGGTGTGTGCGGGTAGGTGTGTGGGTGGGTGGCCGCACTCAGTTATAGATTTCTTAGGGGACTCTGTTTATTATCCTTTTTTATATCCTTTCGCCTGGGTTTTTTATTTATTGATGTTGTACATTTGAGTTAAGGGCAAACGGCATCGTCGCATTCGTTTGCCATAACCGATGCCGTTTTTCTTTACTCCATCTCCACACACACACACACATATGACTGTCCATAACTAGGACACGTGGCGTGGACCACAGTCACAGCCACAGCTACAGCTACAGCTTCAGCTTCAGCTCGGGCATTTGGGGGCTCTAGCGGCCCATATGAAACAGTAATACAAATATTGCGCATACGCCATGTACGCCCCAGCGACAACAAAGTAGCCCTGACCATATTGTACGTCTATCTCCCTCTCTGTGTGTGTGTGTGTGTGTGTGTGCGTGCTGGAAAGCGATCAAAAGTCAACGGCAACTGCCATATATATTGAACTTGCCGAGCAATGGCAGCAACCGTAACGGTTCCGGTTACGGTTACAGTTACGGCAACAGTAAAGTTGTTTGCTTTAAAACTTGTTTGCCTGCAGGCCAAGCTCCACGCGCCAAACTCCAACTGTCTCACACATAGAAGCTCGTTCGCTCCAACGCCTGAATGCAATTCCAAATGGGATTCGACACAAACTGTTCCACTCGGCAAGACGTTCCCCACACACACACACACACACACATGAGCTCTATCTGAGAGTGTGGCCCACTCTAAGCGATGTGCTATATAAATTGCAATATTTTATCAACAGTGGTGAAACAAATACTTGCTTGATATCGATATATATATATATATATATATATATATATATATATATATATATGACTGTTGCCTGTTATTGGTATATTAAGTTATATTTCAAGACCCCATGCGAGGTCTGTTCAAGAAGTTTGCAGTTTAATGAAGCTGCAGCCAGAGCATAGCCCAGACTCTGCACTCAGGCAATATCTAGTACTTTATAGATATCATACAAGATAGATTTAAACATTATTATTTATATTGGCCTCCATTGATGAGTGCAACGAATCTGAACCTGATCAATCAGTTTGCCTGAAATCAAATTTTATCAACTCTCAATTTGCAGCTTCAGTCGAAAAAAGCTGTGAGTTATTGTTGATTGTTGTTTGACCAGAATAACAAGCTCGACAAACAGATTGACTGAGGCCGATTGGAGGCGCCGGCTGGCAGCAAAAGCATTTTAATTAAACATTTTTTCACACGCTGTGAAAAAGGTGTTTGCAAACATTAATTTGCTAGCTAAATGGAGTGCAGTGAACTTGATTTGAATTCTCGGCGGCTCAAACAACGATTCGAAGTCGAATGTCTCCGAGAATCGTTTTGTTTTATTGCATAAATAGTTTTTGTCCGCCCGCAGGCGCGTTTAAAGTTTCTAACAATCGCTGAGTCCGCCAATCAATCAATATTTGCTGCTCTGGCTATTGATATTGCGAATGCCGAAATCGGACAGCTGCAGGCGCGGCAGTGCCACTCCTGATCCACTTGACATGCACTACAAATGGCGGCAAAGTCAAATTCATAATTGATTCAGTTTTAATTGCAGCATTGGCACAAAACTGCAGCTGAAAGCTGAGCGCTGAGCACTGAGCTGAAATCAAACTGAAACTGAAACTGAAAACGAAACGGAAACGGAAGCGGAAATGGCAACCAAACCAAACATGACAGCCTCGTTTGTCCGCAGGCAGCAATCGATTTCATCAAAGCCCACACACACACACACACAGCTTCGCTCAGTGGGTCGAGTTTAGCTTTAAGAGCGAATTTCTTCAGCCAAAGGCGAGATTTGTCATGCTGAAGCTTTTAGTGCAGACTCGGATTCAACTTGCCAAGTGCCCACTACTCTCTTATACTTGTATAAGTCAAGTTATCACGTGTATAAGTGTAGTTTTATCTTATACTGGTATCTTATAGACTGTTCTCTCTAATATTAAAATTATACTCTATTTTATATATTTTTTACTTATCTCTCTTATACTTGACTTATACTCTTATCTTATATCGTATGCAGTTATCTCTCTTATACTCTTATTTTATATATTTTAGTCTAATCTATTTTATAATTGACTTATATTATATAGACCTTTCCCTCTTATACTCTTATATTATATCTTATAGACCTTTACCTCTTATACTCTTATATTATATCTTATAGACTATAGACTCTCTGATACTTAACTTAATCTGTAAAGCCATATCATATCATAATATCAAGCCAATACACTGCAAAAAACATGCAACTCAAAGGCTTTGTGCTTCGCCCTCAAAAGCTGTTGAGTCTGGCCAAATAGTTTTTACCAACTCGCAACAAATTAAAGCGTTTGCGTTGGTTACATTAAAAGTTTCCAAACCGTTTTTGCCACAAATTTCATGTTGAACAATCATAAATATTGTGGAAAGTTAAGTGAATAGTTGTGAATCGCTGTGAATAGCTGTGAATATGTATGACTAGGGGATATATAGGTCAGTTGATTTCAAGTGAAAAGTGTCGCCAGCATTTCCATTCGGAGCTCGGACGTTTTCTCAAGCTGCCATGCTTTGTTTCCTCTGCTTTTGGCTTTGCTTTTGTGCTAACTGAATTGAATATGTTATAAATAAATGCTTAAGCCAAACAGTTGAGCGGCACAGTGCGCACACAGTTGCTATATGTACTCTATCTAAACGTCTATAGCAATTTCCTTCGGGCTCTCTAACTAACCAGGCTGAGTCTCTCTCTATCTCTCTCTGTGTTTCTCCTTCTCGTTCTCACTCTCACACTATCTCCCTGTGCTGTTTGCATTTGTGCTGCAGCTGAATCACATTTAATATTGGCTTGTCACGTGAATTCAACTGTGCCACGGCTGGGCGACGGCGACTGAATTTTCATTTCGCTTGGCAAAATGCAAAAACCAAAAACAAAAAAAATGGAAAGAAAAAAAAGAGACAAAAAACTAAAACAAGATGGTGCAGCTATCATATGCTAAAGCCTGAATACTCTTGCTATATATCTGAATAATGAAATGATTCGTTCTTGATATTCCCTTCTTATATGGAAACATTGTGATATGGCAGGAAGTCTTAGTATATTTGCTGTGGAATTTGTAATGAATTAACAGAGTACTAACTATAATGGCAATGATAATGATAATGACAATGATAATGGTAATGATGATGATAATGATAATATTTATAATAATAATGATAATGAGAATGATAATGATAATATTTATAATAATAATGATAATGAGAATGATAATGATAATAATAAAATTAATAATGAAAATGATAATGATAATTAAATAAATTAATTTTATTGATGATGATGATAATAATGTCAATGATATGATGTTGATATGAATGATGATGATATGAATAATAATAATAATAGTAATCTAATAGAGCTGACGACGATGCTAATGATAGTCTGATAATGATAAGAGAGTGATAAGACTAATGCCAATACCGAACTAGCTAAACAAGATAATGATTAGGATAGCTATAATAATTTTTATTACTTTTAATTATAATGAAAATATTTTTATAATATACATCTAGATCGTTCCTCTACATATAGTTATTTTATGAACTTATATATTAGACTCAGCCAACTCAGAGCTCAAATCATAATACTCTCTGTTGCTCTCACTTTCTACCAATTGATGTTTGGAACATTGAATACATTCGCGGAATATAGTTCGCGCCATTTAGTTAGTTTTTTTTTTTTTATACATATATATTTTTATTTTGATTGATGTAGAAATGCATAAATCGATTCTGAGTGCAGCTGGCTGCCAGCGAGGCAAACTAATTCAGGTAAATCATTTTTAATTTGTCACCTTTTCGCATTTCGAGCGAGGCCAAGGGGCAGCGCTTGGCCGACCGCATTAAAGCCAAACTGCGAAATGCATTAAATTGCTTGGGCCAAGTGCGCTCAAAGGGAATACTCGATCTGGCGCCCGATTGGCAAACATCTAAAGGTATTCGTGCTGGCTGCTGCTGCCAGCTGCAACGGCAGCTTCTGCTCCTGCCAGCTCCTGGCAGCGAACTTTACTTTAACACAAATTGCACAATTTAATTGAAGTTTGCATTTATTTTGTTTTTTCCCTCTCTTTTCTTTTTTTTTTAAGTTTACGCTTGAAGTAAATTATGCACAGAGAGCTGGCATCAAGTGAGCGAGCTGCATTGGCTTAACTTATATGTGGAGTCAGAGGAGATATTGATAAGGCGAATAAGTCAAGCCAATGTGAGCATGGGTATGAAATGAGCTGGAGCTAAGTCAAATCTCTGCTCGAGTTTATATAAAGAATGTTTTTAGAGAGAGATTTGCTACGTTGAGTTGGCCTCGTTGACAGCTCATCACAGTTGCTCTTTGTTGAGTTTGGCTTGACAGTTGTATGCAGGTAGAGTATACAGGGTACACAAGCAAAAGAGGAAGGAGCCTGGTGAGAGGCAAGCGCGTTGACTCTTCACTGCAAACTATCAAGCAACCCTCGCTCTCATTTGCTTGAACCAATTAATCACCTGGAACATTTAACACTCGTTCGATCCAAAAGCAAATCAGCTTAGCAGACAATCAGCCCGCTTAAAACTATAAATGGCCAGCAATCAGCTTTGCGCCATGGCCAAAGGCAATATTTCGTATTGAATTATAAACAGTAAACAAAGGCAACAAAAATAGCAAAAATAAGTTTGAAAATATCTAAATATGCGTAAAACCAAAAACATTTGTATTTGTTATGTTTACCAATGGCCTGAAGCGGCACCAAATGGCCAAAACAATTTTAATTCAAGCTCAGTGCGAGTCCAATTAAATTCAGAGTGAATAGAATCTTAAAGAAGTAGCCCAAGGAGAGAGAGAGAGAGAGAGAGAGGGGGAGAAAAATCAGCAGCAAAGGCAGGAAATTGTATTATGTGAGTGTTTTTAATGTGGGTGCAGCGGACGGGCCATGGATAGGGTCCAGATTAGTGGGCGATATCGTGACAAAGTAGCCCAAAGCGAAAGCCAAACAGCAAAGTCAACCAGTTCGCTTGAGTGACAGAGGCTATCAGTGCGTTTCGATCACAGTCACAGAGTAGCGATGGGAATGTGAATTCGAACCTGAATGGGATTGTGAATGTGGAGAAACCCATGTCACGACAGCTGACTGCGCAGCAACAACAGCCCCAGCAAGAGTGCCAAAAATAAATAAATTAAATTGTTGAAAAATGTTGCAAGTTTTCGTATTTTCATTTGTTGTCGGTAGCTGCGCCCCACCTGCCCACCTGCCCACCTGCCATCGAAGTTGCATACGAAATCGAAATGAAAACGAAACTTGCCAAAGTTGATTTGCTGCACGTGTGCGTTGCCAGCAACGAGGCGACGTGGCAAAGGAGTCCGCCCATCCGTGCTCTCATTAGCCCCATATATGCGATTCAATTATCGTCGGGCCAGAGAGCACGTCTCGCCAGCGCAAACAAACAAACGGGCCAAGCCAGAAAGTCTACTACGTTTGATTTCAAAAACGAATTACACGTAAATTAATGAAAGCCAAGCAAGAAACACAATAAAAAACAATCGAATGAGGAAACTGTTTCAGTCTGAGGCGAAAGAAACTTAAAGCTCAAAATGGGCAGCTCACATATTGTGAATGGCAGCAGGGGGCGTGGCAGGTGCTAGATAATCGCACTTACTTGATCGTGAACACGTGCTGAGTGGATCTACTCATAGGCCTCAGACCCTCTCACGTCTGTCTTTTCCCAATGGTCCGACAGTCCATTCATCTTCGTCCGTCCACCTGTCCGTTTGTATGAATCTATCTCGTACAGCTGGAGCCTTCAAGATCAGATTTGCTTCGTTAACTTATCCCATTTCCTCATAATCGATCAATATCGTATCGCTCAATATTTGTGCATGTGAAGCCTTGAGTGACTGCAAAGGTAGCTCTGTGCAGGATCCAGGATATCTCCTAGTCATACACTCCCTTCATATATGAGCACCATGACTGAACTGTTTTCTAGATCGCATCTATGTGAGCAGGATATTCCCCCACCAAGCAAGTGATCGACAGAGATCGCATCGATGTGGCTCAATCATCGACTCCTACGAGCTACGCTGAGCAGGCCCCACCAGTCGAAGGACACTCGCAGAGGAGATTAAAGTACCTGCTCGAGTAAAGAATTTTGCCTTGGCTTGATGTTAACTCATTTGTGGCGCATTCCATGCTGCCATTCAGTAGGAAAGTTTCCAATTGATTCCAATTGATTCGTTCATTTGCGTGCAACGCTCCATCGCCAGCTATTGAGACACCAAATGCGCCGTGAATCGTCAGCGAAATTGTTTAGCGGAAACACATGAGCGCAACAATTCATAATAATTGCGCGTGGCACGTCAACTAATTAAGTCAATTTATCATTAGCCTGCACAAATTTCAATGCAGGCGCCCATTTGCCGTTGCCGTTGCCGTTGCCATTACCCTCAGACATTGACATCTTGGCCTTGCCGATGCCGCTGCCGCTGCCAACGCCATCGTCGTCGTCGTCATCTCTAATGGCAGCTCGTTAAATTTATTGCGCATACGCCCCCGTGTACCTGGAAGCGGTTGCGGCGATTTGTGAAGCTTCACGAGCTGCTTTAAATGTTAAACGCGCAAATTACGGCGCACGTGCCGCAGCCATTGACTGCCACACAAACTTTGACACACACACGCACACACACACACACACACACACAGATACACGCCTCTACTTATTGAAGGCGTTGCAACCTGGCAGCCTCTTGCTTTTGACGGCAAACAAATGCTTTGATATTTATTGCCAGCCAGCCATTCAGTCAGCCTGGCTGACGCACTGCACCCAGCGCTGGGATAGCGGGAAAGAGTGAGAGAGAGGGCGAGAGAGAGAGAGAGAGAGAGAGAGAGAGAGAGAGAGAGAGAGAGAGAGAGTCGGAATGGCACTTAAAGTTGAAGTTTTGCCATTGTCTGCTTAATTTGTGGGCGCCGTGGGCGTGCCAGCTGCCAGTCACAATAGAAAGTAAGCATAAAATTAAATATATATATATACATATATATATATATATATATATATATATATATATATATATATATATACATTACTTAATAGTTGCCCTCAAACTGTGCTTTCATCAAATATATATTCTTTTCGGCCAAGATGCAAAGGTATTTGCTAGAAACTAGTTGGCCCTCAGGAAAGCTCAAGCATCGACGTGGCCTGATCATGAACGCAGGGCTGTGTGAGCGAGAGAGGGAGAGAGTGAGAGAGTGAACACAGTTCCATATTTATTTAGCACATGGAAAGCTAATATGCCCCGCCAGCTGGCCGTACAACGCGATAAACACTTGGCCGTGCTCTCAGCCGATATGAGAGCGAAAGGAAATATATAAACACTATAACTGAGCGTGTGTGAGTGCGTATTGTAGAGCTTTTAATAGTGCTTGGGCACTAATTAGATCGTTCAACATTTTCATGCACTTTTGAATGGTCGAAGTGGAGGGCAAGCAAAAGGGACGGAGAGAGAGGGAGAGGGGGAGGGAGCGACAGGGGTTAAGGCGCCTGTCGACAGACCTTTTAACCCTTATCACATAGCTGGGATTCAGGCAACTGGTCGGGGGCTAACAACGCACTAACGGGTCACGCTCGAATTGCCCTTGGCAAGCATTTTTGGTATTTTTGGTAATTTGGTGCTTTTGGCTTTGGCTGTGGCTCCGGCTTCGGCTTCGGCTTTGGTTTGTTGCTTTTAGCCACGGTCGGAGTCCGTTGTTTGCCGTGTTATTATGTGCATCCTGTGCGTTCGGGCCCTGTAATTTATTTATGGCCACATAATAAATCTGTGCATAAGACATTGCCCGGCCAGCGGCCAGGCGGAATGACTCTCCGCTGACCAGCAGCGGCCGGGGTGGCGTCTTCTGCCCGGCCTGCGTTGTATCTTTTAATGTTTTCCTTTCTCTTTATGCTTTATTGCAGTGTCATTTGCGCAAACTGTTGTTAATAGCCATGCGGTGACAAACGAAACCAGAGCCTGACTCCGGCCCGCCGTGCAGTGGGCACCAGAGGGGGAATATATATATATTATCACTATATAGCGTGCATCTGCGGAAATGCAAGGCTGATCTCTCAGCTGGACTGGGCAGCAGGTCCATCGTTGGCTATACTGAAACCATACATCCTTCTGATGCCCTATGGCAGGGCGGTAGCTCTCTCTCTCTCTCTCTCTCTCTCTTTCTCTGGGAGCATCTGATTAGCGAGCATGGGAAGCGCTTGTGACTTTGACTTTTAATAATCAACCTGACTTCAGTTTCGCTGACTCAGCTGCCAAAGTGCTGGCTGCTGCGAGCTACTCTAGACTCATAATTACAAGTGGAGCGGCATCAGCACTAATCACTATCATTATAATCAATCATCATCATCATCATTGGGATATTTCGGCTTCGGAATCGGGGCTAAGCGGCGTTAACCTATACTCCCACTGGGAATTTCCCAGCTAGTGCAACGATCACTCACTGCTTCAAGTGACTTAGAAGGCGACCAAAGTCAACAATTCGAGCTGTTGCCCGTTTTCGCAAACTCGACTAAGCCGCGCGATCCACCACTGCCAATGCTATCTGAGTGAGCATTGAGTAGGATTGATCAATAATTGAATATCAATATATTGTCAAACTCATATCAATATTGTCAAATTATATCCTATCTGCCTTCTGTAGTATCTTATCTTACCTATAATCAAATTGCTCAACTTCAATTCAGTAATATAAGATTATTGAATAATCGATAAATATCGATTATTATGCTTAACAAGATACATCTACATATGCCGACAGAGGCTACCTGATCATGCACGAATTACAGGGTATCTGCTAGTCTGGCCATTTAGTTTCAGCCAGCTGAGAGCCATGAGCCAAAAGACTTTAGGGCCGTCAGTTCGTTGTCAGCCCTGAATTTGGCATGTGGCTAGAACGCTCAATGGCCTTTGGCCAACTGACAGCCGGCTAATGCGTCAAAGTCCGCAATGGCTCAGCACATGAAACGACAACGAAATAATTTATATGGTTTTTAATTAATTTTTAGTCCACTGCGGGAAGCCCAACAAAAAATAACAAAAGGAAAATAAGTTAACCCCAATGGGCGGCTACCCTGCCTGAAGGCAAAAGGGAAGCTGATGGATATCAAATATATACTTGAGCTTTCGCATATATGAAAAATATATAGTCAGAAGTAAATATATATATATATTATATATCTATATTGAAATCCATTTTGAGCTGAAAGATCTTTTTGCTCTGCGCTGTTAGGGCATTGAGCGTCGGTTTGCTCTAGTCATTCCAGTGCTTTCTATTGTGAATGTCGCTTGTCGCTTTTCGGGCATGTTTCGTGCTCTCGCTTGTTTGTTTGTTTGTTTATTTGGTTTAATGCTTGATTTATGCGTCGCAGCTAAATGAGAAACCACTTAGGCAATGCGTCCTGCTCCATTCTGGTGCTGTCCTGACCCGGTTCCGGTTGTCGGCACTTGTGCATAATTTAAGTGCCCCAAGTTTATGGTAGGCCAAAAGGGGCTTCATAGAGCCAGCCAAAGACAGAGACAAAGACAGAGACAGAGACAGAGACAAGGGCAAGGGCAAGGGCTGGATGAGCGCCGCTTAATCAAATGTAATACCTATAATATAAATTAAACAATTTGTTTTTGTTTTTACACGTTCGCAGCAGTCGAAGTCGAACGGGTGTGCGTGTGGGTGGGCAACTGATTGGGGCTCGGGACTTGGACGTTTTACGACTTCATTTGGCGTTACGTGATATTGCAAATAATGAAAACCCAACAGCAGCAACAGCAACTAAAAAGCAACAGCATAAAACTGACTGAAAAAGAGGGGCAGGCAGGGCCAAGTGCGGGGCGGCTGGCTGCGTCTGGCGAGGGGAGGTGGCGGAGAGGGGGGCGACACTTCCGTTCGCTGGTGTCGTGGGTCGGTCGGATGTTGAGGCCGGTTAAAGGGAATTTAAGTAAAACATAAACGCAAACGGAAATAGCCAAAAAATTTAGCGATTTTTGGCACGCGACTTTACACGCAGGTAACAGTAAAAGCAACAACAAGTGTGTATGTGTGTGTGTGTGTGTGTGTGTGTGTGTGTGTGTGCAGCACAGTGACACACAAAGCGGCTACATAACAACAACAAACCGAAACAAACAAACATCGAAAGAAAAGCGAGCAAAAGGAATACATTATGCAGCTGGGATCGACGCGCAGATACCCTGTAGTAACTTGTCATACAAGTAGCTCTTAAGATATGTGTCTAAAAAACCATAATTTACCAGTTCTTAAAGCACGTTTTGAAAAATGATCGATTAGTCTGTAGAAAAACCAAATGATTGATCAAATACAAACTATCGATAACAGCATGATATCGATATACATATATAATATTATCCATCAGGCAAGATGTCTTAATATTTTGTACAAAAAAACCTGAGTGTTAAGCCGGAGCATAAGCCATCGATATCAGTTTGTTATCGATATCAGTTTGTTCTATATATTTCCATATCATCGATAGAAATATCGCCCAGGTGTTGTGTATGTTGACGCCTGCCTGACCCACAGCCCATGGGAAGTATACGCCAGGCATTGCAGGGTATACAAAAATACCGGCAAAGCACAAAAAACTGAGGGTAGACACCGGGCGTCTGGCAAGGCGAATGGGGGCACAAGAGATGGGCGTTAGTGGGGCTGTGTAGGCGTGGCTGTTGCTTGTGTGCCAACAAAATGTAGACAGCAGAAGAAGAAGAAACGCAAATGCCAAATCGTGGGCGTTGCACAAAACCCAACGGCTGATAAACAGAGCGAGCGAGAGCAGAGAAAAATCCGATAACCGTTAAGAGTTCATTTACGGAGAGAGCTCTCGGTGCTGGGATGAAGCAGCTCAATAAGGGTCTTTTCTATCAGCCATTGAATCTGAACTAAAATCAGGGAAACTAAAACTCTACGTTGTTATCGAAATTGAATTGAATTCAATATGAAAGTCTGATATAAAAATATCGATAGTTAGCTAGGTGCTATCGATATGGAGACAATTATCAGAGAATCATTTATATCGTTTACATATAAGACATAGGGTTAGAAATAGTTATCGATAGCTTTGGAAAATATGAAGAAAAATATAAATAATGTTATCGATAAACTTGATATATCGAAACGTGGACCAAGAATGAGTTTTATTAAAAATTTTCCAACTGTCAATATGTGATCGATTCCCATTCAAGGATCCTCTATATAACAGCTAAATGTGATCCAGTTGTCATAGGTGTGTGCTGCATCGATAATTGCAGCGGATTCCTTTGTTTGGCATTTAGAATCGGATTTCATGGCATATATATATATATATATATATAAATATTTACCTATATATATGTACATAATGATAGAAGTTCTGGCCTTAGAGCAGCTGGCACTAAGCCCGTTTAGCTGGAGTCCCCGCTCCGGCTGGTGCTCTCCACTCTCAGGTAACGTCACGCCCGCAACGTAAAGCGGCGCGTGCTCCACTGCAACACTCAGCAAGGCAAATACACACAAACACACACACACACACACGCACATACACTCACACACACATTGAGTAGGTAAGCGCGATACGGGATTCATGATGTTTTCTTGTTGGTTTTTTTTTTTGTACTTTACTTTGTGGGGCTTTGAGGGGGGTTGAGTTTGAGTTTTCTTTTGCTTTTGGGTTTCGCCATTTTTTTGTTCGTCTCTTTTTGGGGATACATGTACCGCTATTTTCATTCGTATTCAGTTGAGAAAGGTATTAAACCGGAAAAACACGTTGCACATCGATGTATTCCCTGTTGGCCGCAACAGCCACCTGTCCCCGCCCACACAGCTGTTCATGTCGAGCTTTAGCTACGTCTCCTTCAGCAGCAGCAGCAGCAGCAGCTTTGGCTGCGGCACGTGTATTTACGTGAAGTCGTCGACGCGAATGACCAGGCAGCGGTGGGGAGGAGCTGGCCACCGGGGCAAACGTTGGGCAGTTTCAAGAATGTCACCGAAATCAAATGAAATTACGACAGCCAAGTGCAGAAGCAGGCCTGATAAGAAGTTAATTAAAAGTGAGCGTAGCGTAGAAATTAGTTAATTAATATTAAATTCAATTTGAGCGCGCTCGGAGCCGGACCCACAATTAGTTTATCAAATGAGCGCCCCGAGTCTCGAGTCACTTGCAATTGGTTCGCACGTGACACCATTAGGGCCGAGCGAAACGTGGCCCACGTCTTGGCCGAGAAACCACAGCGTAAGGCACTGCCGGCTAAGCGGCATTTGCATGTATCCAGCAAATCCATCAATCCAAAGAAACTGGGCGCAGCTCAAGTAACTCGAAATGTCGGAGCGACTCAAGCGACATGCCTAATGGAGTCTTGCGGAAGATGATTCAAGTGGACTCAAGTTATTTGCGAGCATTCATTGCAGATGGCAGCTGACGCCATGCGAATGCCTTGAGTGGTATTCACTGCAGAAGAGAGACGACAGACTGCGAATGTTCTGAGTTTCCATTAAACATTCATTTCACTCATGTCAATCGGGTGAATGCAATGAATGTTATTCAGTTGAGTCAAGCTGTGATCAGGTACGATCATGAATCCTACTATCATTCATGGCACTCATTATAATGATATGAATGTTCTAGATAATTCATTTTGATTAAGTTTGGTTTTAGCTCAACTTCTAGTTCCCAGCTGTTTCAAGCTATTCATTTAAGTCAAAGCGCTTTTTAGCTCCAGTATGACTTTTTGGTCGTCCGTTGCTGAAGCTGCGTCAGATCGATTAACAAATTGCAGCTGCAACGCCCACAACTGCCTTTAATGGAGATGCTCTCAATATACAGATACATACATACATACACACACACACACACACACACACACACACACACACACACACATACACACATGCATACGTACATATATATGCATATATAATCTTATGCAAAAGCAGCTTGCTCTGCGGCTTTGTCAATTTGTTTATTGCTTATTCCTATGGCAACACCTTTTGGTCGGCCTTTGTCCCTCTCTCTCCCCGCCTCGCCGGCATCCATATGCATTCTTGGTCTCTTAATTTCATTTACAATTCAGCTGATACGTAAATTTGCAAATTCTGCACACATTTTAGTACAGCATTTAAGTTTGTAGGTCACTGGGCAACATTTTTGGCATCGCAGTAGAAAGTTGCCATTGGCTAGCGACGCTGGGATGCTCTAAGTCAAGTCACATGTAAACATAGAGTACCGTAATCATTCATTCATACGTCAAGCATGTAACTAAATCAATCATCATAATCCATACATCAATCGCCTTTTTCTCACTTTGCGCTTCAACCGGAAACTGCACGATTCACCTGTGCAGCCGAAGGTAATTAAGTCGGCCCGACTCACTTGTGTATAGGGTATGCGAGCTCAAATTGAAAGTGCTAACAGAGCAACCGCAAATAGGAGTAGCTACGCTTAAAACGATTTTCATAAAATAACCAACAAATAGCAGCTCAGAGCACAGCAGAGCCAAACGATTCGTAGCAAAATGTTTACAGCAATTTATAGCACTTATGCCGAGAGACTTCGAGCAGAGCCAGCCAGAAGGTCCCTTCGCCCATGAGGAGCTGTGTGCAGACAAACGTCAAATTATGTCCAATTGGCAGATATTATTTACATACACAAATAGCTCTATTTGATTTAAATGATTCGTAGTGAGCACTGCTTAGGCCTGGCCCCCATCAGCTTCACAGAGTGATTAAATTTGACATGGGGCTGGATAATGTGCTGTTAAGCTCTTACGATCATTTGAATATTATAATTAGTTCATAAATTATTGTGACAGTGACTGAAATGAATAACTCAGTTGGGGAGAGCTGAATGGTTGCCTAAAGAACTAGTTCGCTCGTGAGTTAAGTTGAGGGGAGCTGGCTCAATGCTTGAGTGTTGACTCGAAAGCTCAACTGTATATTAAGTAAGCCATATATAGTCTTAGTAACTTAGTTCAAATGAACAAATGAACTAGCTCACCAGTGCGTTAAGTATGGGGAAACTGCTTCAAAACGTAAATCTTGACTCGAAAATTTATTTGTATGCTAAATAAACCATATATCGTCAATTAAACTTTGTTCAAATGAACAAATGAACTAGTTCACCAGTGAGCTAAGTATGGGGGAACTGCTTCAAAACGTAAATCTTGACTCGAAAATTTATTTGTATTCTAAATAAACCATATATCGTCATTTAAACTTTGTTCAAATGAACAAATGAACTAGTTCGCTGGTGAGCTAAATATGGGGCAACTGTTTGGAAGCATAAGACGACTGAAAAACTAATCAATATATTTAAAAAACCATATATAGTCTTAGAAACTACGTTCAAATGAACAAATGAACTGGTTCAAAACGTAAATCTTGACTCGAAAATTTATTTTAGCTTCATCTTGATATCAGTTAAGTCATATATAGGCGAAACTTAGTTCATATGAACAAATGAACTAGTTCGCTAGTGAGTCACAGGTTCAAGCTAGCCGGCTAAAAGCCTGTGACGAGCAACAGTAGCAAAACTCTACAAGTGACACTACTGTCAGTGTGTGTGTGTGTGTGTATGTGTGTGTGTGTGTGTGCATGTGTGTTAGTGTGCATTATTTAGCTGCTGTACGAGGCAAGCAAAAAGGGAAAACAAAACACTTTGTTGCTTTCACTTGCATTTTGTTTACTTTACTTGTTGTTGTTGCAGTTCTTGTTGTTGTCGTTGTTGTTGGAGCTATTGCAATGAATATTTGTTGTTCAATTTTATTGCTAAACTAAAGCGTGCGGACTTTGCTGCTTCGTTTGCGAATGCACAGGGATAATCAAAGGGATTTGCGCCGCATGCACACGAAGCAAGCTCCTGAGTGTGTGTGTGTGTGTGCGTGTGTGTGTGTGAGTGTAGATAGCACACACGCACACATACATGCAGTGGCATATCTTTATATTTGGTTTACACAGCCATAGAATGGCCGCCATAAATATTTTAGTTTCATTCACAAACGTTGCATTATAGCCAAAATCTCCGAAAAGAAAACGCCCCCCTTTAGCTATATCAAAAAATACTAAGAAGAAGAAGAGGAGATTGTGCGTGACACTAGCTAGTATTTACATTACAATTGCGTAGCGCAACAATTGCGTGGCGCAAAAGGTGTTCACAGAAATGGCCCGTGGAGGAGGCCTGCCAGAGATTGGATACAGGCATGACTGGGTATGTCTTAGCCGTGCACTCCCCTCTAGCGCATTGTTATTCAGTTTAGCTTTGATCTCGTAGAAGTTTTATGCATAAACTGTTCTGTTTTAAATAATAATTTGATTTGTATGTAATATGGTTTTCTTGACCTATTCACATCTTAAGTCTTAAGCTTCTAAAGCTTTAGTTAATCAAGCATCATCAATCAAGCTTGAAATGCATTTATTATATATACTATATGAAAAATATAGAAAATAATATTTACTATATTAAAAGTTATTTTCGGCTTTATTTATCCCTGACTCAAGAGGAGTTTGCCGAGGGGTTTGCTTCAGCTTAACTAACAAGGAGCTTATGTTAGTTAAACACTCATGCTAAAGGCTTTGCTTTATGGTGCCTTCAAGATATGTTGATGATGCTTCATGCTTTATTTAGTACGATATAAGAGTATATTAAACTGCAGTTATAGCTTAGGGTATGATATGGAGTGTCATATGCTATGATATAGGGTGTGATATAGGGTTAGCTATACAGCACAGAGTAGGTTAGGGCTATATAAGATGACTCATATGGTATGGCATATCAGAGTTTATGGCATAGTGCAGTAGTAGTGTGGCATAGTATAGCATAAGGTATGAGCGAGTGCCTTAAAGTATGGAGTATATATATGCTGAAGTAGTATAGCTACCCTAACTATAGAGTATATTGAGAAATATACATATAGCTGATAGTTACTTTCCTTTAACAGACAATTTAGTATTTAATGTTGAAGCTTCTATTAAATTATTACAGCTGAATGCTCAAAGGCGATGTCTTTGGGCCAAACATAAAAAAAGCCGTTGAACGCTTAAAGGAAGAAGAAGAGTAAATGCTGTTTACCTGTGTGTGGACCTATTGTAAACTCATGCTCTGTGTGTGTGCAGTGATTCAATATTTATTTGGTATTTTGATTATACATCTGTACATACAGATACATCTACATATATATATATATATTTGTGTGCATATATATGTTATTTAAATATGTTTTTATATATATTTCAAATTGCATTTATGTTTGTGCTTCGTTGCCTTGCCAGAGCTTGACAAAGTGTACTTCACATGCAACCTTTCTCCCTCCCTCCCAACCTCCTTCTCTCTCGCTCTCTTTAATTACTCCCCAAGCTGCAATTATGTATATTTGCCAAATAAAATTGCTGTTGATTTTCAATGAAATTGTTCAAAACATATTTCATTATAATATATATTGGCTATTTGAAAATATATTTGTGCATTTCTACGTTCTGTTTGCCCATAAATAAAGTACAGGGTATGCGTGCTAGATGCTAGTTAGTTATACTGCTTAAGGCACGCGCTGCTCGGAGATTAGCAGAGTGTTTAGTATTTATGCAGATATTTTGATATTTGCACTTTTTCTTGTCGAGTTGAGGTCCTTTCGCATTACTTAGTGTATGCTTGTCAGCCAGCTATATAGAGCCCCTGAGGAGACACAAGCTGAGTCGATCTAGCTCGGCCTAACTGCCCATCCGACAGTTGGTATGAGCTCAAGAGATCTCATGCGCCCACCAGAGGCAGAGACTGCTGGAAATTGTAGATCATAAATATATATATATATATATATATATATATATATATATATATGTGTGTTTGCTCTCATATAAACCTGATACCCAATGAGAGCTCACAGCACAGGTACAGGCAGCTGCTAGTCGGATACTGCCCAGCACGAGCGGCTTGCCCTGTTCTCCCACTCTCACCTGCGAGCTCAAGAGCATTTCTGATTCGTCGCCGCCTGTTGGTGTTGGTAATGTGGGCTGTGCCAATCTGTAAAATGCATTTGATTATCGTGCATGTTAAATGTGCACTTTACTATTTATGCATTTATGCAAACATTTAGGCTGCAGTTGCAGGCGCTGCTGCTGCTGCTGCTGCAACTTAAGTGCATAAATAAACACATTTTAATTAAATTAAAATAAAATGCATATCGCATGCATTTATTATCGATGTCCACATCCGACAGGCCGACAGCAGCGACGATGAGCCGAATGTCATTTTACAATGAATAAATTGATGCTGTGTGCGTTGCGTTGGCTGCTTTTCGGGCCACCCTGGTGGGGCGACGTATGCTGCCGCTCGCTCGCCCGGCCGCCCGGCCGCCCGGCCGCCTGGCTTTAGTTTTCAAAATCGAATTAGACCCTTGGGCCAAATTGTGCAACATTTTCGATTTCGCTGGCCGGGCAAGTGCACTCCCTGCGGACGAGTTGAACTCATTTAGACACTTTAGTTGCCCAGTTAGGGGCCTGCAGCAGCCGCTAATGCGCCCCGCCCGCCGGCCACGCTCTCGGCCTGCTCGGCCAGCCTCAACCTTTAATCAGCCATGAGTCTAAAAGCCAAACACACGTAACTCCAATTATCGCCACACATCGCTCTGCACACTCCAAAGCCCGCCCAGCGCAACCAAATGAGATTAGACTCTCAGCTGATGTGACTTGAAACGTTTCTCAAATTTATGGACACTAATTTGATTCGGACATCGGCTTAATATATTACTGCGGGTCTATAATCTGTAGATAAGTATATTTAAGCATCCTTTGAATATGAAATGACAATGAAAGCCGCAACAATTATTAGTTTACTCGTGTACTGAGTGAAGGAAGGGTATATCGGGTGCCAGGCAAGTAAATAAGGATATGCGTATCCTTACAGCTCGGCTTAGAGCTTGGCTTACTAAGGCACAGCTGTGGAGATTACCTCTCAGAGTTAGCTTGAACATGAGACATGAATGTCCTGCAGCTGCAGCTGCGGCCAGAGACAGCCGTGCCACTGATGCCATAGCTGTCAGGTTACCCAGAGCGCCCAGTTGTCTCACCAGATTGACAGCACACAGAGCTGACTTCAAGGCTCTCACGTAGCTGACGGAAGCCTGCCTGCTCCGAGGACTACCATTGAGTTCAAGTTTGTCTCTCATTAAGCCAATATGTCGCAATGCAATGAGATCGGGTTCATATGGCCGACCGAGTTTGTAATTGACGGCGTAGCCCCCTCCTCGGCATAGCAGCACTGCAGCAGTGTGTTTTGACGCTCGACTCCCTCGGCATTTATGCTGAATGCGATTTAATGACTCGAGAGAATCACAGGCTGCTCGACAGCCAGTCATGCTCGTCCTGCGAGGTCCGTCGGCCACCTGCTGGCCGAGGCAGTTTGATAACTGTCAGTTAACCTGTAGCCCGTGGGCTGTCTAGCTCATCGGCAGAGCGCAGCATATCTGCTGCAACTTAAGACCTGACAAACTTTGAGTTGCCTCATTGTTGAGCTACTCAAAAAAGCATATCTTCATAGACATTGATATAGATATAGATATATATTTCTGAGCCTGTTCTCAACCTTCACAAGATCTTTATTAATTTTTATATATTTTTTCAAATATCTTCTTTATGTTTTATCATAAATACTCATAAATTTCGCACATCTCCCTCAACAAGATTTTGTTTTTTAACTCATTCAGTCTGATCAGCTTCTCTATTCACTCATCAACTAAAACTTACCTTTTTTGCGGCGTAAATAGTTTTGGTTTTTAATGCGAATATTCTTGAGTCTCTGTTTGCTTAATCCCAGCAAGATTTCAACGCGAGCCCGCACGCTTAGCTTAGCTCTGTTCTGCTGTGTTTTGGCTTGTTTCTGTTTTCAAATATTTCAAGAGTTTTGAACACGCACAAACACTTGACACTCGGCGGTGGCTCGATGCGATTTCAAACTGACTTATGGAAATATATATATTTTTAGAGGCATATAATTAATATTTATAATTGAATTTGTAGTTGGCCACACAGAAACAAAAATGTAAAAAAAATTACTAAAAAAGAAGCGCGAAACGGAAATAATTCAAAGAATTCTCGCCGCTCAGTGCACGGGGTGACGGAGGCGAATTGGAATCACAACAAACAACAAACAAGAAGCACGCGGTACGCGGCCGTAAACCCGGTACGGAAGAGAACTAGAAGGACTGAAAACACTCACAAAATATGGCTGAGGAGGATATAGACTTGATAGTATTTGGCAAATGCCAGCGGAAAGCACGATTCAACCGTAACGCTAGTCACGACGATATCGTCGCTGCCCGGCTCTGTGGGTCACTGAAGCAGCCAGTTGCACCGCCAGTTGTTTGGACCTACACACTCTGGCACACATGGAAGGCATGCATGTCGGCAGACGACAACGACGTAAACGACGACGACGACGAGGACGACGAAGGCGACAACGATACGTTACGTTGCCCACTGCTGCAAATACCGACAGAGACTGCATTCGCTGATGTTTTGGCTGGCGAATTTAAGACGCACACACGCAGCGCACCAGCCTTAGCCGAACAGGACGAGTCGAGGACCAACGACGACGCACGAGCCGACCGACAGCTGTTCATGCAGGCACAACAGTTCGACTGCGACTTGCGCATGACCCGTGAGCAGTGCGGGCCGAAGCGAGCCGAAAGGCAATCGGCAAACCGTAGCAGGACGAAGGATGCGGCCAACAAGCCACAAAATTGGCGCGCAATTTCAATTAGTTGATGTCCTGCCGCCTCTCTCGCTCTCCCTCTCTCTCTCTCACTCTCTCTATCCCTATCTCTTTCTCTTTCCAGCCGTAGGTCCGTCGGTTGGCCATCAATTTCTTAAGGCTGCGGCCTTGCCCCCTCATTAGTTGAAGCGCTGAAGTTCACGGACTGACGCTCTGTTTAATTTGGCGTTCAAAGTGCCCACGTCCTGCCACTCGTCTCGCACGGGGCAAGCAAATACAAAAATCTGATCAGAAGCCAAACCACTTGATGGACACCCAAACCGTTGTCCGTGCCGTCTCCTCGCATTATTTGCTGCTGTTTGCGTGCAGCTAAGTTGGCCAACGGACATGCTGGCTACCAATGCCAATAGAGGGTGTGTGTGGACTTTGTGTAAGTGTGTGCGATAGGCGCCTTAGGTGAATGGAGGCCTTTGATCAGCAGCAACAGTTGAGTCGCCAGGCGGGTCGCTGTCTGTATGTGGCTGTGGCTCCTTGCGCCTGTTTGTCTTTGCGTTGGCCTGTCTCTAGGTCAAGCTCAGAGTATCTGATGGTAATCTGTGTCTATAGTTGTTTCAGATCATTATAATGAAATCGATAACAATCGATAACAACCGATAACAAACGGTACTTATCTGAGCATAGCTCTTATGTCTTATAAAAAAGGCATTTAGCAGGTAGAAGATGGCGTGACAGACCCCACCAAGTATATCTATTATTGATGATCGATAAGCCGAGCCGATATATTCAAGTTCAACTGCACTTTCGTCCGTCCGTCTCTGCTGCTGTTCGTTTTTCCGTCTTAGTGAAAGCTGTTATATCGTGAGACTTAAAACTTCAAATACATTTTCCTGCATATCTCTTGTTGCCATTTTCTAGTAATCGATAAATATCGATAGTAGTATTTGGACTACTAAAGACTTGTGCCTTGGCAAATACACACATGTGAATGTCAGCAGTTGATCTCCTATCTTGCCTCACTCCCAAATGCATTCAAATCAAATTTCTAATAGCTATTTCTAATATTGCTTCAGCTCTCAGCTGAACTCACATCTAAACTCTGTTGTTTCCAGCTGCAATGCAGCGTTGACACGTTTTCCGAGCAGCTCGACGTCAATGTTTGATTGAGAACAAAGTTACATATATCTATGTATATATATATATATATATATGTATACAGTGTCTGCGCCGGCACTCAATGCTCAGTTCGAATAATGAAAAATTGCGACTGATAGCGTTAGTAGTGAAGTCGCGAGTGGGTTAGAACAACAGACGGGCTGCCTGGCAAGCAGGCAGGCAGGCAGGCATTCAGCGTGGCGAAGGCAGCAACAAAGCGCGCCTACGATTGCCATTCAGCTGGAGTAGTTAGCTCTCGGTTGGGTCATTGACAAGCGTCGCGGGCCAACGGGGGCGAGCGGGCAACAGATCTATGCTGAAACAAAGGAGCCACTGTGACTGCCACAATGACATGGAGGCAACTGCAGAAACGCACACAAAAAGGCGAACAGCGCGCACAATGGCAGGCTCCTTCAAAATGCTCGCCCACTAAGCCACCGCCGCCCACATGGTGTGAAATGTGGCTTTAAAATAAAGGAACACTCTAATAAGGCGCCTTTTGTTTTCGATGCAAAAAAAAAAAAAAAAAAAACAACAGAGAGCAAGAGAGAGGGAGAAACTGTCGCAAGCAACTGCAGTCGCGGCACCTTTCAGGTTCAGACGTAGGCTCCACTGCGCTCCCTGCCCCTCCTGCTGCGAAGCGTGAAAGGAAAGGAACAAGAATTTTGTAATTTCCGGCCAAATTGTGAAAGAAAAAGCTTTTTAATATCAACTGACAGATGCGTTGCAGCAGCCCGGCCCGAGCGGAGCATCTAAGCGCGGCCCGAGTCCCCAGCTAATTTCAGCCTGACACAGAACTAATTAGCATTCCACAGAAAATAAGCGAGCAATTCACGGCTTAGAGGCTATTTGGACTGTGCATAACTAACAAATATGCAGCAGAGGGAGACCTTGCACGTGTTAGTCTTATAATACATTCCCAGATCTGTATATATATATATATTCCTCTCAAGCATCTGCTGCATGGACATGCCTTGGAAATTCCAGGGAGTTTGAGAAGGCATTGAGGTTTCTGTAGGTAGCCGATACAAGTGCTTAAGCGAGGCATCTCTTCCTCTCCCTCTTTCTTCTCTCTCCCTCGCTCTCTCTCCCTTTAGCTATGCATATGCCAGCCAGAGTATCTGCTAGCTGAGCACTTCCTGCCGTGCTGCTCTTGACTTTTTGCATTGTTTCGGAGTTACATGAAAATGCTTTTCGATATTATTAGAACTGAAGCTCGACGCTGCACATGTGTAAGCTTCGGAGCAGAGCGTTGCCGGAGCAACAACTTTGCTTTTAATTAAAAGTAATAAATCCACTTTTATGTCTTCGAATGGAAATTGTGCTTGAATTGTAAAATATTTAGTCGAAAGCCAATTCGAGTGAAAACCAAAAAAAAAAAATAAATAAATAAATAAATAGAAAGAGAGGGAGAGGGAGGCAGTGCGTAATGCTGCATTGACAACCGAAATGCCATTCGACTAGAGTCGAGTCGCTTTGCAGCTTAATTGGAAATTAAATCAAGCAAGGCCTTTCACGGTTGATTAGTGATCGATATGTTATCGGCAATGTTGCAGCGACAATGGCAACATGTTAACCATGGCTCGACTAACAAGCCGAAATTTCGATTCAATGAGGCTTATGGCCACATCCACCCTCCCACAACCACAAAGGCACACACACACGCAGAGGGATAAACATAGACAGAGGTAGGTCAATATTTCAATAACATTGATTAGGACCGAGCTGTGGCAAAGGTCAGAGCGTGAGTGCTCAGATGCAAAGCCAATAATCAAATGTTCAAGCAAACTGCAATTGACTTGCTCTAAGACATTTGATGCGCAGTGTTAATGCGCTTACACGTATGTGGCATAGGCGCGCCTAAGCCGCTGCCTCTGTGTGCGTGTAGTTAATGCATCCAAAAGCCGAGGCACACACACGCACGCACACACTTACATAGTCAAAGATATCCTAGAGCGGCGCCTGGAGTGAGGCGCGCCTCACGCATTTGTCTGAATGCTTCTAATACTCGCCCAATGCTAATAAACATTTATGTCTCTGTGCTACTAAGCCAGTTGTTCTCCTTGTCTGCATGAGTGTGGGTGTCTACGTGTGTGTGTGTGTGTGTGTGCCTGTGTGTGTGTTCCAGAAAAGAATTCCCCAGCGAATGGTAAACTCAAATGTCAGTCAATTCCATGTGCAGCAAATAAATTTTAGGAATTGTCAGAAAATGTTATAGAGAACAAGTGGAACAAGTGGGAATGAAACAGAAACAGAAATCGAAATATAAATAGAAATTAGATTGTAAATATTTACTAGCTGAAGGCACTTAAGGCATGTATTAAAAGCCATTTCCATAGAGGATTTGCCGCTGAAACGTTGGAATGAAACATTTGATAGATTCTAAATGTGTTACGACGAGAGACTTGCTTTATTGAATTAAGTTTGAATTCTCTTTCAATTGTATGTACCGTTAGCTGGCAGCTAACGAAACGCTGGAATGAAACACTTTGTTGGGGCAAGTTCTATGACTGAGCAGCATTTGTGTTGATTTTTTGTATAACACATGATTATCAATCAATAGTAAAAAGGGTGCAGAACAAAGCATAATGGAACGCTGGAATGAAACAGTCTAGAAATGGGGAAACAGTACAGTACAGTTACAGTGTCAATGTGGGAAAGCAGCATTAAATGACACATTGTTCTAAGGAACGATGGAATGCAACACTTTGTTAACGAAAACTTAGCATACATTTTGGGATATTTTTCATCCTAAGTATTATTTTTCTTTTATTATACATATAATATGCATTAAAGACAAGTAAGGCAGCTAATTAATATGTTAATTATCTACAATTAAATTGCAAACGGCGAACCGTGGCAGTGGAACGGGGGAATGAAACGGCAAGCTTTAGCAACTGCCGCCAACATGTCAGCGGCACACGCACAGCGCCGTCAATCATACGCAGTGAAAGTTGTCTCATATTTCCAAAGGTTAATTGCGGAATATGAGAGATATATATATACGTAAATTTTATATGTATATGGGGTATATATGTAAAATCGATTTAATAATGCTTCTCAGAACTGAAACTTAATTTTAGATAACATCTTTGGCTGCTGCATTTAAGAACATAGCCAAAGCATATACGTGCGTATGTGTGTCCGTCTGTCTGTCTGTGTGTGTGTGTTTGTGTGTGTGTGTGCTGCTGTGCATTTTAATCCCTATAGTTACATAGACGACAACGACGACGTCTGCTGTCGCTGTCTGACTCGGCACAAAATTCGCCTTAATACGCTTCAAAATTACATTTTATTAACGCACGCACACACACACACAGAGTGAGAGGGAGAGAGAGAGAGACACTCATACACACACACACACACATGAACCCACTCAGACACTTGTCGTGCAGTTGGCAACACTTTCACTAACCTCCCAAATCACTCTTTCGCCCCCATCCCTCCCTCCCACCCTCTCTCTCGCTCTCTCTGTCTGTCTGTCTCGCTCTCGCTTAACATTTATTTTGCTTGTTATATCTTTGCCTGTTTCCCAGCACTTTATTGCGATTTAAATTCTCATTATCTCGCTCGCATTTGCTCTATGTGCGTGCGTGTGTGTGTGTGTGTGTGTGTGGGCGGGCTGCTGCCCCAACTTTAGCCGCCTAATGATAAGTTATCTAATCTGCTTGCGTCTGCGAGAGATAACAACTGTGAGAAATTTGCGCAAAATAATTTAATTATTAACGCAGCTTAAGAAAACAAGTAAAAATGTGGCTGTCGGAAGGCATCGACTGCCCAATGCTCGTTCAGAGTTGACTCTGGAGCAACTTAGTGGTCAAAGGTCGGCTCAAATAATGGGCGTAGTTGTGGATAGCACACAGCCAATTTACTCTCTAAACGAGTATGAAAGACGAACGGACACACGAAAGGTCGAACAGCAAGGCGACCAGTGCACAGCGCCAATATACCCTTCCCACTTCTCTGAAGGAGCATACAAACTTTTGGAATCACAAAAAAATTGCGAGCAAAATTTGGAATCAAACTGCAAAAATGCTGTGAACCGGCATCATCTTTTGTTCATTGGCATGTTTTTGTTGCAGTCGGCGCCATTAAAAATTTGGCATATAGTAGTTTCAATAGTCGCACTTGCTATGCTCCTTATAAGCCAGACAGAAGAGGGTATATGTGGTCTACTATGCCTGGCCTGGTCTGGTCTGGCCTGGTATAAGACATTGATAGGTCAAAGTCATGCATAAGATAAGCTATTCTATGTGAACTTCACTCATTTCATTCACATCACATGTCATTTGAATGTGCTTTCCTCTTACAGTTTGACAGCCACTAAAGTCACAGTTGGAAAGTCACTAGTAACAGTAACTATTACCTAGTCAGTGCTAACGCAGTTGCAGAGTGACTGCCCAGCTCACTCACTGCCTAAGCGTCACTGCCCAATCAACTTATAAATGAGGTAAGCTCCTTATACAGGGTATATGGCAGTCGAACCTACACTGCACTTTCTCCCATTAAGCTGCTGTTGCAGTTGACGATTTTGTTCTCCTCTCTTTTTTTTTTTTGGGTGTTATCGCATTACGTAATAGTTTCAAGCGGCGTCTGCAGCCGTGCGCTAATTAATGACGTAAAATATTTGTACTTCATCATCAGCAGCGTCGTCGGAGGCAGGCGCCATGATGTGCCAGAAGCCAGGAGCCATGAGCCCGGCTCACACACAGCCGGCAGACGCAGGCTACCCGAAAATGCTCCGCATCACATTTTTGCATGTCGTCAATTATGAAAACTTTTTAGCACGCTCTCAAGTGTGTGTGTGTGTGTTAGTGTGTGTGCCTCTCAACTGGCAGACAGCTCGTTAGTTGTTGCCCAGCCGATGCTCAACAAGTAGCAAACGCAGACAGACACACAGGGCGCATACTTGATCTTATCTCAAGTACTTCATACCCTAACCTAAGGTATGTCGCATAAGGTATGCCTTTGGGAGGTAATTAACGAAATATAAAGCTGGCTTCAAGGAAAACCTAAGTTCTTCGGTTGTTATTCATTCATTTATATTTTTATTTAGATATCAGTTCTTAGGGCATTTCAAGTTCGTTTGATTCGAGAGCATTTTCCAGGCAGCTTTGGCACGTGTGAAAATTGTCATTTTGTTCATTCTTTTGGCCACTTCAGCACTTTCCCTCTCCCTCGCCCTCTCTCGCCGTCCCGCTCTATATATCGTGCTCTTCCTTTGCTGCTGCCAGCTAATCACCGAGCGGCAGTGAAATTTGCGTGCTTTATATAGTTAATGCCGCTGATCCCTTAAGCTAGGCGCCAGCGATAGGCATCGCCTCTCGCATGGGTTTCGGGGCTTACTTAGGCGCTCAGCAAAATGATTTTGTCCTCACGAAAGGGAATTTGCTTAAAAAATAAACTTAACGAAAGATAGGCAGACGGTGAGAGATAGAGAGACAGGGAGAGAGAGACAGAGACAGAGAGAGATTTACAACTTGGCTATGTGTTTGCGTCCTGGTTAATTAAATAATTCGAGAGATGTTTGAATGTTTTTCTTATAGAAATATTCATATGCGAGGGCTGTATGAAAAGTATGGAGAATTTTCATATATGACTTTCATAGTTGACATATATTTTGGATTCATTTAACTTGCCACAAAAATCTTTTTAAACAGACCAAAGGAATTTTTGCTATTTTTCAATCAGAATTATATTTAAATTTCTCGAAAACTGTCAAATTTATTCGAGTATAAAACTTATTTTGATTGAAGTAAATGGAAAATCAATGAAAAATATATATAGCTTTAGTTTTCAGGTATTGAAACAGCTAGATACTAGAGGGAAATGGCTTAAAGAAAATAATTCTTTGATCACATGCGGAATACAATAGTTAATCAAATAAGTTATATAAATGAATATGTAGTTACATATAGGAACACTTTGCTTGATGAACTCATTTATAAGTCAAATAAAAGTTATATATATATGTCTTATATATTCTCATATTTAATTAAGATTTTTCCCCATGTTTCCCACCACTTTTATGGTTTAGGTCAATTAGCAAACCCATTCGAAACCAAGTTAAACCAAAGCCTGTCTAGCTAATGCTTACATCTATATACCTGTGTGTGTGGGGCCACTGTGAATATTTGGAATTAAGGCATTGGCAGTCGACCAGGTGGCACATTGCGGCTGCAGCTGCTGTGGCGCCACCGCATGTGTGCGGCATGTAAACGTAATCATAATTGTAACTGTTTGTCATATTAAGTTTTATAATTGTGTTGCATATGCTACGCCCACCCACACCCGCCACACACACACGTATACATATGTGTGTGCTTAAGTGTGCGTGCGCCTCAATGAAGCAGAAGCCAAAGGCAAAGACGAAGCCAAATCATCATCAGATGAAATCATTTCACACTTTTGCTGTTTACTTAAGCGTAAGTCAACTTTATGAATGCTCAGCGCTCAGGCAGCGCAGCAGCGCAGCCACTAAGGCAAATACCAAAAGTACTTACCCACACACACACACACACACACACACATGGAGTACACAGCAGCAGCAGCAGCAGCTGCACGTAGCCAAAGTCACAAAATTGCAATAATTTTTGGGTAAAATTCGTCCTCGGGAACCGCAACCGAAAGACAATTTTGACATTTTCACACTTTATTGCTGCAGTGGGCGGCAAAGGCTTGGTTGGGCTCAGAGGGCGTAGCAGCGGGCGATAGTAGGTGTCGAGATTAAGGCAAGACATAACTGCATTGCTAATGCTTGCGCAATATGTATTGCGCAATATTGCAATGCGACTATCAAAGATTCTCACATGAATGATTCGACTCCCGGATGCCGATAAGGGAAGCCGAAGAAGTATATGAGATAATAGCAATAGGTAAATCGGGAATTGGATCACGTTGCAGCATCGCGAGGATAGTTAACACTTGGGCACTTGATTGGGCAAAAGTTGCTGGAAGAGCGATTAAAGATAAACCCGTTTGACTAGAGGTTATGCAGTGAATCGATTTGTATCAAGTCTGATTACCGAAAGAGCATGCTCGACTTGTACATACCCGGTAAACTGAGTGGTAGGGCAAGTCAGCTTCCTCTTACACCTTAAACTTGCATCTATATTTCTCTCCATATTGTATATCTACATCTGGCTTGCCCGACTTGCACATACCCTGTCAACAGAGGCACAAAGCGAGTCACCTTCCTTCCTCTTACCTCTATGCACAGTGAACTTTCATCTATATATCATATATATATATATAGTCTGCCCGACTTGCGTATACCCTGTAAACATCAGCGCATTTCCAATCAGCTGCCTCTGAACTTTCATCTATATCACCTCATTACACGCATATCTCGCTTATCGATTGAGAAGTCTACTTAGCTCTTGGGGCAAACCAATCCATCATGCCACTGCTGGGACAGGGTATTGAAAGCCTTTAAGTAAATGCACCAAAAATCCAACATCACAACTCAAACATTTCATATTGCGCGCGTGTGTGGGTGTGCATGTGTGTGTGTGTGTGTGTGTGTGGGTGGGGGATAGGTGTGCTACGAACACCTGCTTACGCACGTAAGCAAACACGTGCACACGAACCTTCGGCTAATCAAATCGACTAACAAAAATTGATGTTATTGTTCGAATTTGCGGATAAAAGTGCTCAGAACTGAGCTCTTCGAGCTGTTTCCTGGGCAGAGGTCGACAAAGGAGGAAATTACGGTTCTTAAGGCAGGTAATAAGCTTTAATTTTGTGCTACAATAGATGCGAGCATTCTTTGCCCTTGTCTTTAACTAAAGTTATATTGATAAAAATTGCTTTTCTATATATATATATTTCTATATGTTACTGCGAGCTGAGCTAGATTTGAGTGCGATTCGAGAAGCAATGACAATGAATGAAGGAGGGAGAGCAGCTGGAGCATCTATCAACTATCATTCAATAATAACCACATGCACACACCCCCACACACACATGCAGTTGCTTCCATCCACTGTCAGCGCTTCGGCACACACGTGATCGATCTTTAGACAGATGCAGGAGAAATGGCAACGAGTGGAAGGGTACTGTGCATAGAGATTGGTTAAGTATGAGCCGTGGGCTCTGTCAGGCTGCGCCGAACACAAAACTTGGCCACGTCTAGGCCAAATAGTGATAGATGGGACGCGGCGCCACGGGAGTGGGAGCGAGCGTGTATGGGGGCAACACACGCTCAGGTGTCTTTTAGCCCAAGTTTTCCGTGCCAAAGTTTGCACAGAGCAAACATCAAATGCTGCGCCCAGCCTTTGTCTAGCCCCTCGCTTGATGGGTGTGTGTGTGAGAGAAGGAGGGCGAGAGAGAGAGAGAGAGAGAGAGAGAGGGAGCTGGAAATTGAATATGCTAGGTTATTTTTTGTTGTTTTTCTTTTTTGTATATCCTGTAAACTTAGCGAGCTGGGCTGGCATGGACATGGGAGGCTAGCTGGACTGAGGCAGTCTAAAGGAATGTGTCTAGGGATGACTCTACTCATAGCTGTGCTAGCTGCACTTTCTGTCTGGCATAGGAGTTTGAGTTTGAATTTGTACTCGATCTTGCACAGTTTCAATAATTCCAGGGTATCGGTCAGTCGTGCCAACTTCCCGAATTAGCCGCTATTGTACTACATATGTAGCACTTGGGCCGCTTTTCATGTTGTCTGTTGGCTGGTTTGTTTGTTTGCCTGTTTGTTTGTTTGAGTTGCTGTTAGAATTATTTTTTCCACTAGCGCAAAGCCGCGCCGCACACACACACACACACACACACATGACAGCTGTTGGCTGCATATGCGACGTTCGTCCTGGTGTGTCCTTGTTTGCAAATACATATGAAAAACAAACAAGCATAGATTTAATGCAGCTCGTTCTCTTTTCCTCTCTCTCTCTCTCTCTCCTTCTCTGTCTCTTAGAAGGCATTCTCCTTCTGAACATCCTTTGAACAATTTTTGACAATCGCAGCGCATCCTTTCTTCCTTAAGCTCCCTCTGTGTGTGTCTATCTTGAATGGGGTCTGTGACCTGACTGGCTGCATGCGCCTTTAAGATTTCAAATATTAGCTCCACACACGCCTCGCTGACTTCTGATTTCATAATGGAATTTTGTGTTGCAACTACCTAAGCCAACATTCTTATCATGTCCGCCATTCCATAAGAGAAAATGAGATTCCGTTGGGATATGCATTAAATATATAGTTTATACACAGTTTATGTAAAGTTCTGCTTATTATTAGCTGACAAGCCTTGTGCTTTGCTCAGTCAGTCAGTCAATCATACTTTCCATCAATCAGCTCAAGCAAGCGTGGGATAGCCTCAGTTTAACAATTCAACTAAGTACTTAAGAGCTTTTTAGTGTAAGCAATCTGATTTAGGACTGAGTCAATCAGTCAGCCAGTCAATCAATCAGTCAATCAATCAATCAATCAATTCATACAAATACCTCTATTCAGTCAGTCTCTCATGCCGCTCGTTACCTTTCCTCTGTCATATTGCCAGTTTGGCCTTAAGGCATTCTATGCCTCATTCAGTCAGTCAATCAATCATACCTTCCATCAATCAGCTCAAGCAAGCGTGGGATAGCCTCAGTCTAACAATTCAACTAAGTACTTAAGAGCTTTTTAGTGTAAGCAATCTGATTTAGGACTGAGTCAATCAGTCAGCCAGTCAATCAATCAATCAGTCAATCAATTCATACAAATACCTCTATTCAGTCAGTCTCTCATGCCGCTCGTTACCTTTCCTCTGTCATATTGCCAGTTTGGCCTTAAGGCATTCTATGCCTCATTCAGTCAGTCAATCAATCATACCTTCCATCAATCATATATTCTCTGAACTGAGCTAACCTATTTAGTCCAAGACTTACTTCTTAGCTTGAGCACTCTGTGCTAGTCAGTCAATCAATCAGCAAAACGCACAGTCAATCAGCTCAATCAAATATTCACCTTTAATTTCACACTATCAGAGCGCTTAGCGGCTCAATACATGTATGCATCTGTCGCATACAAAGGTAAGTCTGCTATTGATGTTTGATTTGTTTGGCAAAGACACCTCGATTGGAGCTATATATAGATATATAGACACATATGTAGCTATGTATGTATGAAGTGTTGCCAGCTTGCCTTATGCATGCATTCAGCGCTGTCAGATGTCAGCTGACACATGACTTTCTCCTGCAGCCGCATCGAACTCTCTGTGCTCTGGCTCGTCTGCAGGTCGTTTAAAGTTTACATGTCGTTGTCGACGCCCAGGACATGGACACGGATCTCGACATACCACACACACACACAGACACAGACACACGGGCGCATTCCTGGCATTTGGTTTGACTGATATATAAAGTTGGCAGCTCCAGCTCCGGCTGAGGTGGGCGCTGAATGATATAAACTTAATTGCGGAAATTGGGTTAAAAAACTTTGACACATGTGCGGGTTAAACAAATTTATACTTCTATATGCGTCTTCCCACATATATATACATATGAATGTGTGTGTGTGTGTGTGTGTGTATAGATATGCATGTGTGTGCCATGGCGTTCATTGACTTTACTTAAGCCAGCATTTCGCAGCACTATAACGGGAGCATGGCGAAAGTTTTTATGCCACGCGTCGCACGGCGCACCGCCCACCCCCCGCAAAAGCCCCTTTCGTCAGCAGCCATACCTAACGGCAAGCAGCGCCCTTGAAGCATTCACGCTCCCCGTTTTGTGCCCGTTGTAATGCAATTTTATTTCATTTCATTGAAGGCAAAGTTTTCTCTTCGAATTCTTTTACTTTACTTTGCTTTCCAGTCTCTGTGTGTGTGTGTGTGTCTGTGTGTGGTATAACATTTTTTTACTTCTTCTCTGCTTCGCTTCTTCTCTTCTGCTTTTATGTTTTTTTTTTCTTCCACTTTCTTTTGTAATGTCCCTCCCACCCCCTCCCTACCCACCACTCATCTCTTTCGCACTTGGGCTTCTGTCTTGGCCCGCTGCTGGTTTGGGCCAACGACAAATTTGGCTTAAATCGCATACGCCTAACCAAACACCTAACCTATACGCAGCCCCCAGCCCCCAGCCCCCAATATATGCAAATCTTTGATGTAAGTAATAATTTCCTTCCCCTATGCTGCAAAAAACTTTCGTATTGTAAATTATGAGCAAGCGAATATTGCTTTCAGCAGTGAAAACTGAAAACTGAAAACTCTCGACTCGACTCTGATTTTATCATGCAAATGCATATAGAGGGAGATGTGCGTATGTAGCTCAGCATGTGGATAAGCGGAAGAGGAAGGGGAAGAGGAAAGGGAAGGGGAGGGGAGCATGTATCTAAGGTAGACATAAATTATAGAACAATAAACGTGTCGCAGTACTCCGCTTAGTTCGGCTGTAATATTTCCTTTTCATGCGAGGTACGTTTTCCATATGCGAAAACTCTTTAATCCGTTGTAATCCCAACGCTTAGACTTCTGATTCGTGTTGTTAACAGCTATGCAAGTGGTATAGAACTAGAGGTGAAGAATCAGATGCAGCTGACTTCTAGGCATATCTCTCAGATATCCAGTTAAGCCAGTTACCTCTGCTAGTTGCAGCCCCCTTTCTGTAGTCTGAGATCGACAGGCAGACGGCCTGGCAGACATACAGGCCTAGAACTAGAGAGGACGACTCAGATGCAGCTGATTTCCTAGGCATATCCAGTTATATCCCCTTTAGCTTTGCTAGTTACAGCTCTCTTCTACTTTCTCTTCCTTTCTCTAGCTCTAACAGGCTCTGAGATCGACAGACAGACGGCCGAACGGACTGTGGGACTTGGCTAAATCGACTCAGCTCGTCATTCTGCTCGGGAATATGCTGCATGGGGTCTGCCACGCCTCCTTCTGCCAGTTATATTGTCTTATCCTACAATATTTCCAGGCAACATAGAGGCTGTCAAGCGAGATGACTAAGCAGCTTTCAGTGTTCGATGCAAATTATCGATAATGGTTTCGGTCAACGATAATTTCGATATTTGATAGCAGAAAAAACGTTTCATTTCATTTCATTCAATTTTGTTGGCTCTTTGTAATATTGCCATGTTATTGGAAATTAATAGAAAATAAGATTTTAGATAAATTAGTTGAGTTTCTCTACTCAAATATTAAGTTTGGCAAGACTGTGACTTAATTATAAATTAATATTAAAATTAAAACTTTGATGCCAATTGCCGAGTTCTTACGCTCATTGATGTTTGTTTAAGAAGCGAAGGCATCCAGGAGTAGACAAGAGCTAATAATATAAATATGTAAATAAAATAAAATAAATATTTGGAGTTTTCATAAGTATTTCCCAATTGTTTCTCTTTTATTTAAGGAAATCAAAATATTTATTTTATTTTATTTACATAATTATTTTATTGTCTACTCAGCAAGTCCAGGACGCCCTCGCGTTTTATTAGAACTATCTAGTCACAGTTCCAAAACATTGCCTCTGCCCTACCTTGTTGAGTAAGCTTCTATGGAAGCTTTCACACATATGCTTCAGTTTGAGCAATAAGAGAGAAATAGTCAAAGTCTATATCAAAATCTCAAATTTCCATTAAATAGTTTCAGCTATCCGATAACTGGGCCGCTACCTCGTGCTCGAGCAGGGGGTATTGATCTATCGCATAACATGACTGCCCCCATCGACGCTTTTGTCAGCTCTAAGAGAAAAGCATTTGTGACAGTTTAATGCTGCGGTGATCTTGCAGTCGAGAGGACCATACTTGAGAGCACATTTTGTGTGATACTTCAAGGGTAAGTGAAAATTGAAGTGGAATCTAAGGAACCTTTGAGTCGAGCGCCCCTAGGTCTGCCTGCTCACTGAGAAAGTAGTTCAGTCTGTTCGAATAATATTCTAAAGCAATTTGACTCAAATCAACAATCATTTTTGTTTATTTAGTAATTGATTCAGAACGAAAGCAGTCTGCACGAAGGAACAAGAGATTGAGCAATGGCCAGCATCACTTTCAAGGGTCGCCCCACCGTGGTATTGCGCACCTACCAGGTGCTTCGCATTGGCAGCAACGTCAATGACGACAAATTGGACTTTTGCCTAGAAGATAAGGTAACTATTTCAATAAGCGCATTTGCTTTAGCCAGCCGAGCACTGAACAATTCTACTCTGCATTCCTTACTCTCCTCTGCAGAGTGTGGCTAAGCTTCACGCCACTTTGACTCGCAGCGAGCACGGCTTGTTCCTGGTGAATGAGAGCCGCAACGGAACAGTCAGCATGAATGGACAGCGCTTCAGCGGCCCTATTTTGATCACTTATCGTGACGCCATTAATGGCATTGTTAAGTTACGCTTCGGCCGCGTCGAGGCCTTCTTACGCGTCTCCGGCAGCCTGGGGAGCTAAGCTTGGGGCTTTTCCTCAAGATTTCATTTGGACGAACGCTAGCAGGTTCACTGTTTTACAATTTTAAATTTATGTTTCACTGTATGTATTAAATGCATGTTTCACTATTTAGATATACACTTAACTGTTCCCCTCGCTGTCCTTCAATCAGACACTGAGTATTCAATAAAAAAACATTGCATATATGATCATCATTTATCGTATTTGACTCTTATAGTCTTTTAGTTATTTGTTATGCTTAAATCAAAGGCGATACAAGTTGCAATTGTATCTGTACTCTTGGTGAATCAATCAGCACTCAGTAATCAATTCAACCACCAATCAGCAATCATTAATCAGCATACATCAATAACATATCAGCCACCGATCATAAATCATCAATCACCAATCAGCAATCAATCATCAATCATCATATATCAATAGCCTATAAACCATCTATCAGCAATCATCAGTCATTAATCATCATACATCAATAGCATATCAATCACCTATCATCAATCAGCAATCAACAATCATCAATCATCGGTGATCAATCGTCTATCATCAACCAGCTATCACCTATCGTCCATCTTCAATCAGCAATAATTAATCATCAATCCTCTATCACCTACCATCAATCACCTATCATCTATCGTCAACTACCCATCATGAATCATCCATCATCAATCATCATATATCAATATAATATAAGCCTATAAATCATATATCAGCAATCATCAGTCATTAATCATCATACATCAATAGCATATCAATCACCTATCATCAATCAGCAATCAGCAACCATCAATCAGCAATCATCCATCATCAATCATCCATCATCAATCATCCATTGCCAATCATTGCTTGCACCTGCTCACATTTCTGTTTAACCTTCACCAAAAAAGCCAATATACCCGTCTTTAAGGTATCTAAAACTAGCCAAAACTCATTTTCAAACACGCTGCCAGCACTCGAATGTTGGTCCTAACTGCGGAAAACGTGGCTCAAGCCACGAGCAACGGGACATGAGCAGCGGCGAGTGCTAAAAAAAAGAAGAAGGGAAACGAGTTGGCAGCGGAGGCTGTTAGCCAATGGCAGGGCATGGCATGTGCCTGTGGACATTTTCGCACTCGCATAACTTTGACAGCATTTTTGCAGCATTACAATTAACTGCCTAGTCGAGGGGCGGTGCGTGGGCGTGGCAGCGCCAGCTGCTAGTGAACTGCACTGCTTGACTACGACAAAAAAAAAAAAGCAGAAAACAAGCAAAGTCGGAGTCTTGCTGGGGTTTCGAGCCGCAGCGCCTACAAGCAGAGGCGTGGCACACATAGTGTGCATGTGTGTGTGTGTGCGTGTGTGTGTGTGTGTGTGCAAAATTTGTTCCATTTTACGCTTTCTACACAAAAACAATAAATCGCTCACAGCGCCACGTCAACTTTCCTAATGCAACGGACAAGGGCGCGGATCAAGAGGATGGAAAACAGAGAAGTGAAGGGGGAGCCAAAGAGAGAGAGAGAGAGGGAGAGAATGAGAAGTGGAGAGAAAGGCTGAGAGGCAATGGGGAGCACAGCTCACGGATGCAGTCGGATGCAGCAATTGAGGCTGAAGCCATTTTAACTGCCACTTGAATGCTAAAAACAATGAGCACAGCAACTAAATGCACACATATACACACACACACACACGCACACACACATGAAAACAGAAACTGTAAATTGTAATTTAAAAACTTTTAGTGGCTGCCCTTGCAATAAATGCGCCACGTAAATCAGTCCATGATGTGCATGATAAAAGGTAAGAGCCTTAGGTTACAGGCTTCGCCCGCAAACACTCACACACGCACACACACACACACACACACCACGTGCACGCACACAACACCTACTGCCCTTCTGGTTGCCATGCTACCAAACAAATTGGTGTTGACTATCTGCGCCACAAATATTTTGTTTTCTAATTGCCAAAGCCAGGCCAGAGCCACTTTCCCTCTCCCTCCCGCTCTCCCCCGCCCTCTCACTCTCGCTCTCTTTTTATCTCCAACAAAAGGCATTTTAGCTAAATGTTTGTTTTATGCAGAAGCCAGCATTCGGCTGCTTATTTGGGTCAGCTCTTATTACGGCAATTCCGACGATCGACCCTGAGCTGCTTTGGCAGTGCTTATCATAAGAAATATAGAAGAAATTCGTAGTTGTTAATAAAAGTGTACATCAAACTGGTTTCCGGAGCTTAAACTCTTCATGCACACGAAGATGAAGGACGGACAGATGGACGGACGGACAGACGGATGGCCGAACACACGGGCGAACTGACGAGTAGATAGACGGACGGGTAGACTGACGGTCAGATAGGCAGAGGAACAGATCGTCAGACAGATAGACGGACAGCCGCACGGATGGGTATACGGACTGGCGAGTAGATGGACAGATGGACGGACGGAGAGACGGACGGAGGAACATATGTGCAGACGGAGCAACACATAGACGGACGACCGGACGGACAGCCGAACGCATGGGTATTGTACGGACGGACCGGTTGACGGGCGGACGGATAGACAGCCGGAAATGGCTAGATACCCTGAAAACCCATTTGAAATGGGTCCAGCTGCTTTAAAAGCTTTACCATATATTTATGAGGTCAAGGAACTCTATGTTTATTAGCTAGTTATATGCGGAAGAGTAAAATTAATTTAAAATTGAAATAATATTTATTTTCTTGAGATGCCTTACTCCACTCAAACAATACCCTGTAAAGTCCCATGGCGATATGCTTAAAGACTTCAAGCTGCGCTTAATGTCTTTTCCGCTCAAAACACACGACACAAATCAACAAATTTTTTGTGCTGCTTGTGCCATGTCACAGATTTTTTGTAGCCTAGGCTGGGTAGCAGATGTTGTCGTTGTTGTTGTTGTTTACTACACCTTTAGCATTACACACAAGAACACACACACACACACACACACACAGAGAGATGAATATACGTATGTTAAGCAAAAGTGAAGAAACGTGATTGAAATTTTATCTTTGGTAAAAAATCGAAGAAATATATATGTGAATTGGGCTTTGGCTGCCGCAGCTGCCCCATCTAACACACACACACACACACACACACAGACAGAGGCATATGCTTGGGTGTGTGTGTGTGTGTGTTTGACTTTTAAATTCCTCAACGTTGGCGTTAACCGTCGCCGTGGCTCTGTGTTATTTGCATTGAAATGTTGAGTAATTGGAAAACCAATCTGAAGCATCTGCACTTCATGTTTTGCATACCTGACTGACAGACGCCAAACGACGCGACGCTCCACATTCGCTTCTCCCTGCTCCCCACTCTCGCTTCTTCTTCTTTTTTTTCCATGCTCGTATGTTTTTTAGCTGAAAATCAAGAACAAATACAACACACACATAGAGCACATACCACACATCACACACAGGCACCGCGACAGGTTGATTTTGCTTCTGGCATGGCAGTTGTTAAAAATAAATTGTTTTTAAATAGCTCTCACAACGGTGCAAACGCTCCCGGGGCTCAAAGTTGCACGCGTGTGTGTGTGTGTGCGTGCGTTTACCCTTCTCCACATCATGCAGCTAGTCGAACAGTAAAAACGAAGCCTCTGCTCTAGAGTCGAGCATGTTCGGCTCCAAAATATCCCGCACCTCTCATATTCCTATTATAATATTAAACTCTAATCAGGATTCAATTAGGGATTCCGGTAATTCTGTTATCTGTTAGCTTTTTCTACCCTAAGCTTCTGCTCTCTGCTCTCTGCTCCTGCCCTTGCCCTAATCTCAACACACGACTACCCTTTGGGCGTCCTAGCCCATTTTACAGGGTATATTAGCAACAACGAGAACAACAGCCAAACGCCTAGCAAACACCGACAAAGCTAACAATGAGCGTTGGTTCTTCCGTTGGCGCTTCCTGGTTCCTGAACTTATTTGTTTTCACTTTTATTATGTTTTTTCTTCAATTCCTCTCTTTTTTATCAACCTATTTCACTCTTTAGTCTATGTTTGTGTTTCGCTCGCTCTCCTGGTTGGCAGCGTGAAGCTCTTGTTTTTTTATTACCATTTTGTAGAAATTACTTCGAATAATTTTGCATTCGTTCACAATTGTCTTATGGCGGGCGCGCTAAGCCCCAATCCCTATCGAGGTGTCACAGCTTGCCACGCAAATTGTCCCAATATGCTCGAGCTATTGCCAATTGGAGTTAACTTCATGCAGCGCAACGTATTGTTCGGCTGGAGCAAGGATTGCAAAGCAGCTGGATGCCAAGGAAGAAGCTGCAGTTCCAACCGAAGCTTCATTTGGATTTAAACTTCGAATATCGTTTATGAGTTGAACTAACTCCTTTGTTGCTCAATATGAGAGCTGGGAATTTTAATTCACCCTAATGATTTGATTTGATGAACTAGTTCCATTTGACAAGCTTTCGTGTACTTGCTTAGAGTTAATTGTACTTCGTTCATTTCTTAGTTATGTCGTATGTCGTATGTCGCATGTCGCATGTCGCATGTCGTATGTCGTATGTCGTATGTCGTATGTCGTATGTCGTATGTCGTATGTCGTATGTCGTATGTCGTATGTCGTATGTCGTATGTCGTATGTCGTATGTCGTATGTCGTATGTCGTATGTCGTATGTCGTATGTCGTATGTCGTATGTCGTATGTCGTATGTCGTATGTCGTATGTCGTATGTCGTATGTCGTATGTCGTATGTCGTATGTCGTATGTCGTATGTCGTATGTCGTATGTCGTATGTCGTATGTCGTATGTCGTATGTCGTATGTCGTATGTCGTATGTCGTATGTCGTATGTCGTATGTCGTATGTCGTATGTCGTATGTCGTATGTCGTATGTCGTATGTCGTATGTCGTATGTCGTATGTCGTATGTCGTATGTCGTATGTCGTATGTCGTATGTCGTATGTCGTATGTCGTATGTCGTATGTCGTATGTCGTATGTCGTATGTCGTATGTCGTATGTCGTATGTCGTATGTCGTATGTCGTATGTCGTATGTCGTATGTCGTATGTCGTATGTCGTATGTCGTATGTCGTATGTCGTATGTCGTATGTCGTATGTCGTATGTCGTATGTCGTATGTCGTATGTCGTATGTCGTATGTCGTATGTCGTATGTCGTATGTCGTATGTCGTATGTCGTATGTCGTATGTCGTATGTCGTATGTCGTATGTCGTATGTCGTATGTCGTATGTCGTATGTCGTATGTCGTATGTCGTATGTCGTATGTCGTATGTCGTATGTCGTATGTCGTATGTCGTATGTCGTATGTCGTATGTCGTATGTCGTATGTCGTATGTCGTATGTCGTATGTCGTATGTCGTATGTCGTATGTCGTATGTCGTATGTCGTATGTCGTATGTCGTATGTCGTATGTCGTATGTCGTATGTCGTATGTCGTATGTCGTATGTCGTATGTCGTATGTCGTATGTCGTATGTCGTATGTCGTATGTCGTATGTCGTATGTCGTATGTCGTATGTCGTATGACGTATGTCGTATGTCGTATGTCGTATGTCGTATGTCGTATGTCGTATGTCGTATGTCGTATGTCGTATGTCCTATGTCCTATGTCCTATGTCCTATGTCCTATGTCCTATGTCCTATGTCCTATGTCCTATGTCCTATGTCCTATGTCCTATGTCCTATGTCCTATGTCCTATGTCCTATGTCCCATCGTATATTGTATATCGTAAATGATGTATAGTATACTATATCGTTCATCATATCATATATCCCATACCGTATATTATGAGTCATGGCTGTATGATCATACTAACAATTAACTAACAAGGAAACGAACTTCTTTCCACTCCACTTCCATTTTATTGTTTACTCGAATTTCGATCATTTTTTCAGGCTAAACACGTATGAATTGATAAATATTTGTTATTGCAGAATCCACTACCGTGAGAATATGGCTAAGGTTGAAGACGAATGTGAACACGTTCTATGAGTGTGTCGACATGAACTCTATCGGGTAGTATTACGACTTCTCTGTTTCAAATTAGATCGCGCATTCGAATTTGTGCTACAGGTGCATGAGTTACCCTTCAGTTGTGGGGTCTTGCATTTCGCTTTGGGAGTAGACAGCGATTTGCCACGCACGGGTTGAGGCGTTGGCGGCTCGGAGCTTTGCGTCTTCGAATTGACGAGCTCATCGAATGGCGCATAGTTATCCATTGAGTCGAAGCCATGGTATGAACCAGAGGGGTCTTGTGTCGCATTGGTGGACTGAAGAGACGGGCCAAAGCTGGGCTCAGTTATGTCTGAGATCGCTGTGTTGTTCTTACGCGTCGATTGCCCAGTACTGTCACTCACGCCAGTACTCTCGAACTTCGGCATCGATATGTCATTTATGTCCTGAGTGTCTTCCGCCCGTTGACGGGAAGTGCCTGACTTCGTAAGCTTTACAGCAGCCGGATCAGCCGGGGACGGAGAACCCGATTGAGGCTGCTCACGTTGACTTGGCTCAATCTTCTTCACACTTGGCGAAGAGCTTGCAGCTTTCGGCTGGGGAGTCCCTTTCTGCGGGCTCTCCGCAATCGTGGCGCATACATCACTGCAAGCCATTTCACATGGTTCACTTACATCCATAATATTCGATTCCCCTTTCGAATAACGCGATTCCATACCCGATGGAGCACTCACGTCCGCCAACTGTTTGCTTTCTTCCCTTAATTGATCAGATATCACCTTGGAAAATCTCTTGCTATTAGCCGTCTGTGATGGCTCTGTAACATTCTCGATATTCTCGCAGCTCAGAGTACACGTGGTCACTCGGGTGGTCTGTTTGGATTGTGAACGATTTGTGCTATTCGCATAAGACGGTGCGCTGACATTTCGAAGCATCTCGCTAGGATAGGATTCATCGTTCAACACATTTGAGCACGCAGTCGAGAATTGTGATTCCATTCCCGACGGGGCACTCACATCTGCAAGACGCTTGTCACTTTCATCCTTGCGTCGATCCATCGACAATTGTCCGTACATCGTGCTATTGGCCAGCATCGATGGCTCTTGAATACTATCGATGTTCTCGCATTTCAAACTAGATGTTATTCGGCTGGCCTGTTTAGACTGCGAAATACTTGTGCTATTCGCATAAGACGGGGCGGACACATTGCCCAGCATTTCGCTCGGATAAGACATATTGGGACTACGGGGTGCACCCCTAGAGTCTTGCGGGCTATAATAGCTGTCTGGGCCGGCCAACGAAGGAGCCGATATGTCGCCGATCTCCTGTTGACTGATGCAAGGAAAGCTGCGAACCTGTCGAGCCGGCGTTCCGGCTTTCACTGAATTAGTCGAGGCAGTAGTCCTATTTACGGGTATCTGATATACGCTCTTCATGCTGCTGAACCCAAAGCTGGGAGCACTCTCGTCAGCCAGAGCGTCGCATTCAGAGAGTGCCCTACTTATATTGGCCGGTGCACTAGTGTTCCATAGCTCTTGGGTATTTCCACTGCGACCAAAGGAGGGTTGACTCACATTATTCAAGCACTCGCTTGTCATTGGCATATCCCGCCGACTCGAAGTATTGACAGTCGAAATGTTGCCAAACGATGGCATTGTGACATTATCTATGCATTGACTTCTCGAACCTGGGCCCTGCGACTGACTTCGTGCAATACTCTTGCAATTCACGGACACATATCCACTGCTGTTATAGGAAGGCGCCGATATGTCACAGATATTTTGCGATGCCATTGTCGAGTTGCGAGCGCCCGAGGCACCCGATGCAGCAAACGAGGGCATACTAACATCCTGCAGACATTCTCTAGTTCCTGGGCTACAGGGCATCGAACGCTGTTGTCGGCTCAGCGATCGTAATCTGGAGGCACCCGAGACATCTGCGAACGAAGGCATGGTCATATCCTGCAGCCGACTGAGATCTGACCGATTCTGTGACTGTTGCTGAGGAGATCGGCTCCTATTAAACGATGGCGCGCTCACACCGTTCAAGCATTCTGCGGGCATGCTGTGTTGTCGTCGCGATGAGCCTGACACTTCAAATGACGGCATACTGACGTCCTGTAAGCATTCATCGGTCATCATATTGCCACGTCCACTGCTTGCAAATGACACTGCTGATATGTCACAGATATTTGGCCCTTGCATCGAACGCTGCAGTTGCGCGGGGGTACGCGGCCTAGACGCGCCCGATATTCCTCCGAATGATGGCATGCTGACATCCATTATGCAGTCACTAGTCATGTCTGCCGACTTGCAGGCATTAGAAAGTATGCTTTGCTGACGACTTGAACGCCCACGTGAAGCACTCCGTGCACTGATATTGTTCATACACTCGGAAATATAAGCGCTCTTTCTTGAATATTCCGATGCGTTACCATACGACGGCATCGATATGTCATTCAAGCACTCATTTGTCAACCCTCCACTGTTGTTAAAAGCTGGAGCACTTATGTCGCAGATATTCTGGGATACCATCGATTGCTGTTGACGTCCACTGCTAGCATAAGACGGCGCCGATATATCGCAGATGTTCTGAGAAGGCATCGATTGCTGGCGTCCACTGCTAGCATAGGACGGCGCCGATACATCACATATGTTCTGAGAAGGCATCGATTGCTGCTGACGTAAACTACCCTCAAAGGATGGCGCCGATATATCACAGATATTCTGCGAGGCCAGCATTTGCTGTTTTCGTATTGGAGTTTGCCCACTTGACGGAGGCGTTGAGCTCTCACAGACAGTCTTCATTGATATCGATCGCACTTTACGTATTGGAGTTTGTACTCTTGAGGATCCTGATACTTCGCCAAAGGAAGGCATGCTAACGTCATCTATGAACTCAGAAGTCTTCGCTGTCGTAACACACTTTTCTGAGCTGTCATTTTGCATTGACCTTTGCTGAAGTTGGGGCGATCGGCTGGGAGCCATGCTCTGTCCAAACGATGGTGCACTAACATTATCCAAACATTCGGAGGGCATACTCTGTTGCCTTCTGGATACGCCCGATACCTCAGCACACGATGGCATAGTTACATTGTCCAAGCACTCCATATTCGATGCTCCGCGTCCGCTGCTGCCGAAAGATGGAGCTGATACATCACAGATATTCTGAGACGGCATCGATTGCTGCTGAAGTCCACTGCTGGCAAACGACGGCGCAGAGACATCACAGATATTTTGAGAAGGCATCGATTGCTGTTGCTGCCGTGTCGGAGTTTTGGGCCTTGAAGCTCCTGACACTTCCCCGAAAGACGGTATACTCATTTCTTCCAAGAACTCGCTATAAGAGACCTCTTTAGCCGCGCACTCAACATTCGATGCTCCGCGTCCGCTGCTGCCGAAAGATGGAGCTGATACATCACAGATATTTTGAGATGGCATCGACTGCTGACGTCCACTGCTGGCAAACGACGGCGCAGAGACATCACAGATATTTTGAGAAGGCATCGATTGCTGTTGCTGCCGTGTAGGAGTTTTGGGTCTAGAAGCTCCAGACACTTCCCCGAAAGACGGTATACTCATTTCTTCCAAAAACTCGCTATAAGAGACCTCTTTAGCCGCGCACTCAACATTCGATGCTCCGCGTCCGCTGCTGCCGAAAGATGGAGCTGATACATCACAGATATTCTGAGACGGCATCGATTGCTGCTGACGTCCACTGCTGGCATACGACGGCGCAGAGACATCACAGATATTTTGAGAAGGCATCGATTGCTGTTGCTGCCGTGTAGGAGTTTTGGGTCTAGAAGCTCCAGACACTTCCCCGAAAGACGGTATACTCATTTCTTCCAAAAACTCGCTATAAGAGACCTCTTTAGCCGCGCACTCAATATTCGATGCTCCGCGTCCGCTGCTGCCGAAAGATGGAGCTGATACATCACAGATATTCTGAGACGGCATCGATTGCTGCTGACGTCCACTGCTGGCATACGACGGCGCAGAGACATCACAGATATTCTGAGACGGCATCGATTGCTGTTGCTGCCGCGTAGGAGTTCTGGGCCTTGAAGCTCCTGAGACCCCACCAAACGAAGGCATGCTCATTTCTTCCAAGAACTCACTGTAACTGACCTCTCTACCAGAGTTCCCAAAGGAGGGCTGGGTGACATCGTCTAAGCATTCCTTCGTCATTGGGCCTCGACTGCCATCATACATTGGAGCTGAGATATTACTGATATTCTGGGCAGTCATTGAACGCTGTTGACGTGACGGCGTCCGTCCTCTCGACACACCGGATACCCCGCCAAAGGAAGGCATGCTGATATCTGTCAGACACTCACTGGGCATCGGTCCCCTTGTAGAGTTTCCGAAGGACGGCATAGAGACGTGATCTAAGTACTCTTGTTGTTCGTTCCCACAGGTCGGCGCCATTGTGCTGCACATCACCTGACGTATCGGAGAGCGCGCTTGCGAGGCACCCGACACTCCACCAAACGACGGTGCACTCATATCCTCAAGGAATTGATTGCCTGTGGAGCACTCAAATGCTGGCATACTGACTTCCTCTAAGCATTCATTTGTCATTGAGCATTGTCCACTGTAATACATCGGAGCAGATATGTCGCCAATATTCTGCGAGGGCATCGACCGCCGTTGAAGCGACGGCGATCTGCCTCGCGAAGCTCCCGATACACCAGCGAATGGGGGGCATGCTACAATCAGCTCCCATACTTCTATAGAATGGCATTGATATGTTATCTAAACACTCATCGCCACACGGACCCTGGCCGAACGATACGTAGGATGGAGCTGATATGTCGCAGAGAGGCTGCGATGGCATTGAACGTTGTTGCATAGATCTGCCTGATACTCCCTCGAAGCACGGCATGCTCATGTCCTCCAGAGCTGTCGAGTTCATATTACTCTGTGCTACCATCGACCTTGGCTGGCTACGATTTATCATACTACGGCCAGGACTTGACCCAAAGGACGGAGCACTAACATCGTTCAAGCACTCGCCTGTCATGAAGCCTGACTGTCTATTCGATGCTCCGGACATGTTGCCATATGAAGGCATTGATACATCTTCTAAGCGGTCATTGGTCATCTGAGAAAGTTGTCGTCGCGCAGCCCCGCATCCCATTGCTTGGCGAATAGAGTTGCCATTCGCACCAGAGATGCCACTCGGCATGGATATATCATCTAGATTGCAGCAAGCGAATGAAGGTGCTGAAATCTCGCCAAGGTCTTGCCGGATAGGAGACCGGCACGCGGGGCTACCGGCAAAAGAGGGAGCGCTTATGTTGTCGAGGCAAACACTTTGATTTGGCGTTTGCATTCGCCTCCCTCCGAATTCCCTATGCGAGTGCTCATTGCTGGATGACTGTTCTCATAAAACGATGGCATTGAGATGTCGGCAAGATTTTCGCACTGATCTGGCGAATCGGAAAAGTGAAGGTGACGTCCGGGGCCAGCTTGTTGCCCCGGAACGCAAACAGGGGTGTTATCCAAATTGCAAGATTGATCGTTGGGCTTGTTAGAAACTGTGCTAGTCTCCTCGACTCGACTTGTCACCTTTCCGGATTGGTCCCGATGGGTCGTAATCGTCCGAACCGTAGTAGTTAAAACACTATTTTTCTGTATGCGAAAGAGTTATAATGTGAGGTGAATGTCAACAAGTGAGCTGCGAAAGTGGCTAGTTGGCAATGGCCGACTAGAAGATACCCGCCACGAGATCTCTCAATGTCCAAATGCTAGATCACACCACAGGGACAGCCAGACGGACGTACATGACTCTCTCTAACTCTATCCCTCTCTCTCTCTCTTTATATATATATATCTTCCTCTCTCTCTCTCTCTTTCTGTCTCTATCCCTCTGTTTCTCAGCTGGCTACATTAACAGAAGGTCAATGTACCCATGGCTTTTTGAGGTAACTTTGTGCTGCTGTTACCTGTTCAGAGTCAGGCTTTTGATCTCGGCAATCCACTGCTGGCAATGGAGCATTGGAGCAATCACGCAGATGGCAAAAATCATGAACGACCCTTGTTTGTACGCTACCCGTGGGTACAGTACTGCTATCATTTTCACTCACACTCGCGTCAGCCGTGGTGCACAATTGTGGCGGTGATATATTAGATAGGTATTCTCCACCCGAGCCAGACATGCTCATGTCGAACTGCGGCGCCGAGACATCAGCTAGACACTCATCGGTTAAGTTGTTCACAATGGAGGTCTCTGCACGATAGAGGGGTCTGCGTGGTTGAGCCAGCCGCATCGCATTCAGTGCCTCAGCATCAGTTTCATCTGAAAATGGTTGGGAACGGTCAGTTTTGTCCGGAATACTCAACGCAGATCTACGGACATGTCATATTGCGAAACATGCGCGGATGACGCCATTCTTCGTTGCCCGTGAGACCAAATTCCCGGGGATCATATTGACGCGGCTGACCGCAGTATCCGGGACGTAAATGCTCTGGCGTATTCAGTAAATCATTATTTGGAGACTGTCCGCTGGGCGTTTTACACTGCGCATTTGGCATGGCTGCAATTCTCCCTAAGAATTTTGGTATTGTAGTTTTAGCCTGAAAAAAATTGAATTACGAATTCTTTTCCAATCGAAATTTATGTTGAGTCGAAGTGTGTGAAAGTGCTCAAGTGGAGCCGAGCGGCCTACTACAAGCTCTAAGTCACGCAGAGTCAAGCAAGATCAGCTATAAGTTTATAAGTTCGTTATCAAATGCTGGTCAGAGTCCGCCTTAATCAATCAGTTAATCCTGCAGAGTCAATCAGTCAATCCGCCCAACATGGCCAGTCCAGTTAGTCAGTCAGCGCCAGTAAGTAAATGAGAGTCGGTTTGACTGTGGGAGTCAGTCACAGCTATTCAGTCAGCTACTCAGTCCGTCAATCAGTCACCCAGAGTCAACCACTCAATCAGTCAGACTTAGTCTGTCCTGTTAGTCAGTCATTCAGACAATCAATAAGTAAATGAGATCAATCTGTCTGTCTACCCGTCAGTCATCCTAAGTCAGTCAGTCCATCAGATTTATTTAGTTAGTTCATCAATCACTCCAGAGTCAATCAGTCAATCAGTCAGACTTAGTCAATCTAGTCAGTCACTCAGTCAGTAAATAAATAACAGTCAATCAGTGTCAGTCACAGTCAATCCAGCTAATCAGCCCCTCAACCAGTCAGTCCATCAATCACTCAGTCGGTCAGTAAGAGTCAATCACAATAAGTAGACCAACCAGTCAACCAGTTAGTTCGTCAGTCAATCAAACATTCCGTCCATGAGTCAGTCACTCAATCATTCCGTCAATCTGTCAGTCATGCCCTTCCGCTGGCTCGCACAAATCCAATTAATTGGTGAATAGTTTCATTTTCCTTTCGCACTTCATTTACAGTTTTCTTAAACTTGATTGGCTTTTAGATGCCTGACTAGCATCCAGCTCTCGAGGGCGCCTCTGCGTCATGTGTGTCGCTGTGTGTGCTTAGTGGCCGGCTTGTGGGCTGGCAAGGCGTCACACGAAACCGCTTTCATTTCCGCTAAACACAATTGCATCATTAGCGATGCAATCTCCGTTACTTAACGTAACCGCAACATGCCGGAAATGAAATCCGAGGCAAGCTGGCGCGCCCAGCGTTAAGCTCGCTAAACTTTTCCAACGGTGAACGACTCGACAAGTGCGCCAAGCAAAGCGCAATGAAAAATAGCAAGCGAAAAAAGGAGAACCCAAAGAAAATAGTGCGAAAAATAAAGGTGGCGCAGCTAAAAGGAAATATGACGTCTCCGCGTGGCATAGTCAAAGAGCGACTCGACTCGACTCGAGTCGAGTCCAGAAGCCACTCGCACACGGCTAAAAAGGAAAACAACCGGAAAGCAAACGAAATGATGCTGCTGCGCACAAATAATCGAATAATGCCATACCTGGATTCATATGCCCACGCAGGTGCAACCGGGTGTTGTCGCTGCTGCCGACAAAGGCGTCGACGGTTACGCGGACTCGCTTCATTTGGCTGGGTGCACATGCAACTATTTGACAAGCCAAGCCGCCGAGGGGTGCTCATAAAGTTTACTACAATTTAGCGAATCGGGGTATATTAGTTCATTCAATACTTATTTTATGATGATCTCAACTCAGCCAAGTCTTCGAGCTACCCTCGCCACACTCACTAAAAATATATATAGGCATACTCTACTCAGTTCCAAACGGGGTATATTAGTTCAGTGAACCATATATACTTATAATACATGCTTTGTAGTTCCAGTTTACCGCAACTCAGCCAAGTCTTCGAGCAACCCTCGCCACACTCACTAAACATATATATAATGTACAATATAGGCATACTCTACTCAGTTCCAAACGGGGTATATTAGTTCACTCAGCTATATATACTAATAATACATGCTTTGTAGTTCCAGTTTACCTCAACTCAGCCAAGTCTTCGAGCCACCCTCGCCACACTCACTAAACATATATATAATGTACAATATAGGCATACTCTACTCAGTTCCAAACGGGGTATATTAGTTCACTCAGCTATATATACTAATAATACATGCTTTGTAGTTCCAGTTTACCTCAACTCAGCCAAGTCTTCGAGCCACCCTCGCCACACTCACTAAACATATATATAATGTACAATATAGGCATACTCTACTTAGTTCCAAACGGGGTATATTAGTTCACTCAGCTATATATACTTATAATACATGCTTTGTAGTTCCAGTTTACCTCAACTCAGCCAAGTCTTCGAGCCACCCTCGCCACACTCACTAAACATATATATAATGTACAATATAGGCATACTCTACTCAGTTCCAAACGGGGTATATTAGTTCAGTGAACCATATATACTTATAAAACATGCTTTGTAGTTCCAGTTTACCTCAACTCAGCCAAGTCTTCGAGCTACCCTCGCCACACTCACTTAATACGGTGTCAAATGAAAAATGAAACGTTTTCTCTTCGCAGGCAATCAACTAGATATTTGCATATGCATACACATCAGCATGTATATGCCTGCCTTTCAAGCGGCAGATCTTCAGACTAAACGCACCACGCCCACTCTGCTTAGGCCGCCTCCTTGGAGCTGCATGGAGAGAGGAGCCAGCCAGCACTCAGGTGACTGACATCATATTCATGCACACGTGTCCTCTAGGTCAGGCGGGCGAGTGGAGCGGGCCGTGGGCCAGCAAGGAGCTCGCACAAAAGAGTTGCCAAGCCTCAAGGCCACAGACATTGGTAGGCGGAGCGAGAGGGAGCGAGCGGGTGTCGGGGCGACAAAGTTTGGTAAGCGTTTAGCTTGCTTACTTTTCAATTTGAATATGCCTCTCCGTTCGGTTCCAGTGGGCGGCGGGGCTAATGGCGCATGACAGCATAATGCAATGCAATAATACAAAGAGCTTTCTTTCAAGGCTTAAGCTTCAAGGCGATTAGCAAACATGCTCCAAAAAAAGAAAGAGAGAAAGTAATGAACTGCCACATCGAAGCCTAGATATGCTTATGTGGAAGCTGGCATCAGATAAGGATAACAATTATATAAAAAAAATATATATAGCAAAATTAATCAAGAAAATATCAAAAAACATAATTTGGGTGTAGAAAATATTGAAATATATAATATATATAAATGACTAAATATCCAAACTCTTAGCTTCATTTCAGACATTTGGAGCTCCAGAAAGAGTATATAAGATCCCAGAATTCTTTCAGAAATGCTTGAGCTGCTTATTTGGCGTATATATGCATATTGTTTGCTTTCTTTGATAAAAAAAGATTATTCATTATTTTTCCTAACATTTTAAAACACTTAAGCTGAGGCCTAACGTAAAATACATGAATGAAATGCATGAAGCAAAAGGCGTTTCTGGCAGGTGAAGAAGTTGCAGGTGTATGTAGAACACTTTGGCGATCCGCACTATATATAACAACTCAAATATTTAATAATTTTAAATTTTTTAAAATTATATATAAAAATATAATATAAAATTTGTATTATTAAATTTTTGTTTATGAAAAACATAAAATAAATATTCTTATAGAAATATATATATAGTTAAAAAAATTGTATAATTCATATATTATTTATAAATATATTATATTTATACATTCTATCTTAGTTCATTTATTATTTATAAATATATTTAATTCATATATTAAAGCTAATTTTGCTCCAAATTGGGTTTTATTATAATGGTAAATTGCAGCATGGAAATTTCGCATTAAATAATGGTAAATCAAGTTGAGCTGAAAGCAGGTATTAAATTTGGGACAGGCGCCATCTAGTGGCAATTTTTGGCAACATACAGCTTTTTCGAACTGAACTGTAAGTAACAGCAGCTGTTAATAATAACACATCTTTAACAGGAACTGTTAATAAGAACACAACCTTTACAGCAGCTGTAAGTAAAACAGCTGGCACAATGTTAACATAACAGTTCGCCAACAGCAGCTGTTAACAGCAAAAAGTTTATTTTCAAATTTGAAATCAGTTTGAAAAAGTTTAGTTTATATGTCTAAGAATTTCCATTTAAAGAAAATGCTATTAGCAGTGACTACGTGTCTGGGCCATGGCAACGGCTGGGGCCACAACAAACCTGGTTGCCGCGGGCAACGTGGCGGCCAAGTCAGCTGACGGCCTCAGTGGCTGGTAAACAAAACAATTGCAGCCGTGTGAAAATCCAGTTCCCAAATAGAGCGGAAGGTGTGAAAGGAATTCAAATCAGATCTGGAGGCCAAGCCATGTGCTAAATGGGCCAGCTGCACTGCTTGCCACGCTGGTGCTGGTGCTGGGGCGGCTGCTGCTGCGAGAGGGCGCCGCAGCTGCCGGCGACAGCGCGCTTCAAGCTGCTGCTGCTGGGCGTCGCGGGCAGCGGCAAAACCCAGCTGGGGCATCTGCTCAGCGGCGAGGAGCGCGACGCCAGCGACCTGGGCGCCACGAACGGAGTCCGCTGCTATCGAGTGATGGATCCGGAGTCGAGTCTGCTGCTGACCGAGGTGGGCGGCAGCGTGGACATGCAGCGGATCTGGCAGCACTACTTTGCCACCTGCCACGCGCTCGTCTACTGCTTCGACCTGAGCGCCAGCTACGAGCAGCTCTTGGCCAGCTTCGCTCTGCTGCAGCGCTGCCTGCAGCATGCCACGCTGCGCGGCAAGCCCGTGCTGCTCGTCGCCACGCGGCACAGCGAGGCCGTGCAGCTGTACGATGTGGAGAACGCCTTCGACCTCGAGCAGCTGAGCCGCGCCTCCGGCTGCCCCCTGCACATCTGCCACATGGCCGGCGAGGAGCTGCAAGTGGGCGTGGCCTGGCTGCGACGTCAGCTGCAGGAGCAGGCGCCAGCGCTGGACCAGCGCATCAAATATGATGTTAACATGCAGGTAAGTGCTCTCTCTCTCTCCCTCTCTCTCTCTCTCTCTCTCTCTCTTTCAATCTATACTTTTCCCTCTCTCTCTCTCTCTTCTGTGTCTCTCACTTTCGTTGGTTCTTCCTATCTCTCTCTGTAGCTCTCTCTTCCTTTCTAGAGACAGAGATCTCTCTCAAAGAGAGTCTCTCTTATTATACTGTTCTCATTTTCTCCCCCTCTATATGTCCCTCTATCTTGCCTCTCTCCACTTTTTCTGTTTCTCTCTCCTCTCTCTCTCTCTCTCTTTCTCTGAGAGTCTCTATTTCTACTTGCACATTCTTGCTCTCTCTCTCTCTCTCTCTCTCTCTCTCCCTCTCTCATTCCCTCATTACTTAGGTAAGTACCTCACCTACTCTTTCCTTCAATTGTTTCTCTTTCTCTCATGCTCTCTCTCTCTCTCTCTCTCTCTCTCTCTCCCTCTCTCATTCCCGCATTACTTACCTACCTCACCTACTCTTTCCTTCAATTGTTTCTCTTTCTCTCATGCTCTCTCTCTCTCTCTCTCTCTCTCTCTCTCTCTCTGCAGTCCTGGGAGCGACGCAATCGTGCTTTGCCTTCCAACGGTAAACTGCCTCAGCCGCAACGGCAACGCTTTCGACGGCCGCATAGAAAGGTAACGGTCCACACGCGATCAGCTCTATTGCGCTCTCGCTCACTCCGCTCTCACTCTCTCCATTGCAGCTCTGGCCCATGCAATTGGCCGGTGACGCCACGCAGTCGCGGCCATCGACAGCGCCGGCCGCCATTTTCTCAGTGCGTGCGCCATGAAAACTGCCTTCGAATGCTCAGCGAAATGTGCCAAAGATCAAAGTTTTTTCTTCTCTCCCAGGATTAAGATAATTTTTTTTGATGAAATAAATAAACTCATGAGAATTTTGTAATGTTTCTCAGGTAAAGCAAGTGTTGAACTTTAAGGCATGAAATTGCTGCATTTGGCCTGCGCCGGTTAGCGGATGCTTGCAGATTCTCCCACCCGGGCTGGCTGCCAGACGATGATGTATTGCAGCGCAGCAATAAGTAAACCACAAGAGCACCTAGCACACACACACACATGCACAGTCAAACAATTACAAACACTAACACAGATTGCCAGGGAGAGAGAGGGTTGGGCGGGAGGGCGGCAGAGGTATAGCCGCTGACATTGATGATTGCGGCTCGTCCGCAGCGTCGTCGACGGCGGCGGCGGCTTTATTGTTGTCGTTGGTGTCTGGAGACGCTCGAACGTGTGCTCATAATAATCCCGATATATAAGCCAGCCAAAAAAACACCGCACACACACACACACACACACACATAAATAAAACATGTGTCGCCGTGTGTTGTAACGAAAAGTGTAAAATAAGCATCAATCATCGCTTATTCGAGTTGTCATCAATCACACACACGCTGCACACACACACACACACACACACACACACGCACACAGAGAGAGCGCAAAAAGTACAACAACAACATGAAGCAACAAGCGCCGTTATCCTTGGTGGTTAGCTCTTGACGAGCGGCTGCCCTCGCTCGCTCGCTTAACATTTACAAATTTGCAGCAGCCTTTAAATTTGCAACCCCTTTGCCTGGACACAGCCCGCCGCGCGCCCCTGGCCCTAGACGCAGCCCCCTATCTAATCAGCTTTGCGGCAGTTATTAAATCATCAGGTTGCACGATCGGGCGACCATGCGCTGTCACATGTCTGTCAACAGTCAGCGAAGGACACGACAACAACCAAAAAATTGGTATAAATTTATATGCGAGGGCAGCTCGAAGGGTTGGCGAGCTGGTAAAACTAAACATATATATTATATTATTTAATATATTATTTAATTTTCTTTGTGGAATTTAAACTTTGAGAAATTTTAAGAAAAATCTGCGAGGGTAGCCTGAAAAGTCTGTTACATAAATATATATTTATGTAATATATTTTATACTTCATTTTTAATCTTTTTATATTATTATTTATTATATTATTACTTTTGAAAATATAATAAAAATTATTTATAAGCGAGGGTAGACTGAAAAGTTTAGAGACTAACAGCTACACTCATAGATATCTAATCAATATACCTATATATATTTATTTTATGCACTCTTTTTTATATAAAACATTTACTATGTATATATATAGACGAGGATAGTTTTAAGAATAAACATAAATATATTAGCTAAATTATATAAACAATATATATATATTTCAGTATGTTCAATAAACTAATCAAATGAATTTATTTTTATATTACTAGCTGGCAAGTAGTCGAACCACCCTCGCATGTGCCTGCATATACGTATTGTGCGTAACCAAATATGCTTTGCCCTGGCCCTCTGCGTGCGTCAAGGCGGAAAATAGAGATTTAATCGGCATTTACGTATAATATTTTTAGGTTTTTATGATAATGCGTTCTTCTTCTTCCTCCTCTATGGAGCGACCCTTCAAACGGCTGAGCCTGTCATGTGTGTGTGTGTGTAGAAGCCGTGTTCACAGCCAAAGAACGGAATATGCGAACTTTTATATAGTACTTCGAGCAGCATTTGATAAAGAAAACGTATTTTATGTCCGTCGCTGGACGCAGTTAAAAAGGCGCAGGGGGAGGGACAGCAGGAGGGCTGAGGCAGCTGATTAAGGTGACCAAATATGCACGAGCATGAATCGGATTTGAACTATTATTAGCAGGGGGAAGAAGAGAGAGGGAGAGAGAGAGCGAGAGAGAGAGAGAGAGAGAGAAAATGAGAGAGAAAGGGAGAGAGACATAGAGAGAGAGAGAGAAAAGGATAGAGTGAGTGAGAGAGAGAGAGAGAGAGAGAGAGAGAGAGAGGGAGAAAGAGTTAAGAAAATGAGAGAAAGAGGCGAAGAGGTAAAGAGAGGGACAGCAAGAGGCACGTAGTGAGAGAGAGAAAGACAGATAGATAAAAACAGAAAGAGAGGAAAGAGAGAGATAATGAGGGAAAGAGAAAGGTGCACTTAGAAAGGGCAAGGTAGAGAGAAGACAAAGAGAGCGAGCCACAGAGAAATTCAGGGAGAGAGAGAGAGAGAGAGAGTATGGGAGAAACAAAGAAGAAGAAGCAGACACACAGAGAGAGAGAATCGGAGAATGAGAGACAAAAGGTCAATTGCAATCATTATTATTGCAGCCTTGACTAGTTGCCATGGATCGAACCATAACAATCGCCAGCCCAAATGGCAACCAAAGGTGAAATGGGTTTTAATTTCAATTTGTACAACAATCCCGTTATATCAGAAAAGCTTAGGGCTGCCACTGTTTTTATATAATTTCGTATGCGGATCTAAAAACAAAGTGGAAACCCGAAATGCCAACGCAACTGGGCAGACAATCAAATAAAGTCACGCCGCTTTAACATTTGCGGTCGGCAGGACGACTCGAGGGGACATGTGAAGGACAGTTTTTGGGCTGTGGGTAACACGATATGCACACACACACACACACACGCACAGGGGCAATGCAAAAGGCTGCAGGACATGTACACGAAATTAATTTGCAACGAAGGGCATGGCACGCGCGTTCTCTCTTCCTCTCCTACCACCTTTCTCTCTCTCTCTCTCTCTCTCTCTCTCTTACTCTTAATCCAACATGATATGATGCTACAGCAAAATGCAAAATGTAGCCGGAGTCCAGCTGCTGAACCTGAACCTGAACCTGAATATGCCGCCACGCCCCCTTCGCGCCACGCCACGGCACGCCGACTGACTGCAACAAAAATCAGAAAGCGGATTAAACGTATTCGTGAGAATTCGTCAACGATTTCACACCTGTTCGACAATCGCGCCAGCGAGTGTGTGCTTGTCTGTGTGTGGCTGTGGGTTGTAGGCGTGGTCCGGCATAAAATGCCAATTAGAATTTCAAGTTCGCAGTCCGTTGGGCTGCGCCACGCCTTTGGGCAACATCCCCGACTTTTTCGCCAACGCAAATTGTTTATCGCCTTCCGGGCGCTTTATTAACTTTACGGCTGGCCGAACTCTGACCCGTAGTCTGAGCAGGGATCTCAGCTCTCTCTTTCTCTCTCTCTATCTGTGGTCTCTCCTGGTCAGCGGCATTTTACGGACTTTCGATTTTCATGCGTTTCAATTCGATTTGCTTTGGTTTCGGTTTCGCCAGTTCACTCCACGTTTTCCTTGTTGTTGTTTTCTCTCGCACCTTTCTGGAATCGTTTCCTACCACTCCACTCCTCTTTTTTTGTTCTTGTGAAACCCTTTCCCTCCGGCCGAGCGTAACGCGGAAATGCACTCAAAATATTAAATGCTTCAGTAGTTTGCAATTATTGTGCGCGCTGGCCTTGTGCTTAATTTATAATACGACCCCGGCGTGAGATTCTGCGCCAGGGCTCCGCCGTAGCCGCACAGCTGTCCGGCCGCTGACCAATCGCTCCTCTTAAGTGATTTCGCATCGAAAATACGCACTTCTTTAAAATCAAATGAGATTGATGTGTCTGGACTAGGTAGGGGCAATAATGGGAGGGTCAGAGCTGAGATATGGGCTAGGGTCGTTGATAGAGCCGGAGTAGGACTGCTGATATCGAAGAGTTACAGGGAGAGAGTAGTGGGACGTGTACGGACGAAGACAGGAGCAGGACTGGCGGACCTTAGTCAGGGTAAATCGAAGTCGAAGTCGTAGGCGAAGTCGAGGTCAAAGTTGTCTTCAAGTTGTCTGGCGCAAACTTTCAATTGCTGCTGGGTCTTATCTTTATTATCGTTGCTTTTATTGCGCTGACCATACCTAAGGAGGGGGCGTGGCACGGAGGGGTGTGTATTACTCATAAAGTATGTCATGTGTCATAAATGACAGATTCTTAGGCATGCTTCATTGATCCTTTTTTGGCCGCAACGCTTTTTACGATGCCACCACAGAGGCCAGCAGAGCTACGGCCGAAGATGCTGTGCGTGCGAGAGAGGGAGGGAGATGGATGCTAGCTAAATTGTTGCAGTATCTGTCGCACACACACACACACACACACACGAGCGCGTGTTTGAAGTTTGCTTTTGATAAATGAATGGATTTTCAAAGGCGACGTTAATGAAATACGCACACAACACGAAACACACTCGCACACACAGCTCAGACAGAGGATGTTGGCTAGCTCAGCATGTGTTCCGTGCGAGTGTGTGTGCTTCCATATATCCTTCAATCTATCAAACTCACGTGTCCGTCGTGTCTCAATTTACTCGCTTAGTTTATGTTCAACTCGAGGAAGGCTTCTGCCTGCTTGGCTCTCGGCGTTGCCAAGTATTTTGATAGAGTCCGTTTGGCATATTTATGAAGTCAACGCAGCGGGCATTGAAAGGACACAAACAACAATAGGCAGGAGTGTGAGAAAGACTGAGTGAAAGATAGAAGGGCAGCGAGAGGAAGGGGAATGAAACCTGTTGGCCTTTTAGCTAATGCTCTTGATTTTTGCATAGCAAAAATTCCAGCATTGGAAATTACTGCTGGGTGACAACAGCAGAGTGGGATTGAGAAATGCTCAGCTCAAATGAACCAGTTCAATTGGCATCAGCATGGAGTGAGCTGTGAACTGCATATATAAGTATCAGATTCGTATGGATATATGATAAATCTTAATTATTTGTATGTGTTACTATGTTATCGATACAAAATATCGATAAATCATGATTAGCTGCTATGTATCTAGCAGTTATCGCTATGGATAATCAATAAGTGTGTGGCAGCTCGCTGTCATAAGTTTCATATTCCACAATTGAGCCATAAACTATCGATAACGCCTAACATCGGTTTTAACTACCGATAACTCAAAAATTGTTAATATTGCAAGGTTATCATCAACCGTAACAAATATAAAAGCATTCGTTAACAATATCGTCAACTCTTTAGTTGATATCGATATCGTCTGTTATCGATATCAATGATCAGTAATCATTATGAACTATCATAAACCGCTTGTCGCATGACATAAGGCTGTTATCGATTTAATCTATGCTAAATCGTAAGTCAGTTCACTTTAATTGGCTTACAAATATTGATATGTTTATCTGCGCTATCGACTATCGATAAATCTTAATCGTCTGCAAATGCACTCAAGTTGCCTTGGCTAATGCCAGTGCTCGAGCTGGTAGAGGGCTCACTCAGTCACTCCCTCGCTTACTTTCTCTCGCTGTCTCTCCGCCTCACTCTCCCCATCTCTGGGGCAATCCAAAAATACTTAGCAGCCACGTCAAATGCCACTAAATAATGCAGAGAACCAATTACCAAGGCGAAGGCGAAATCAAGTGATCCCACTTGCAAATCCGAGCTGCTCTTGTTGGTGTTGCATCACTTCTCTCAGTTGTCGTTGTTGTTGTAGCTGTTTGGCGCTTTGTTTTCGCCTGTGGCGCCAGGGCGCTGAAAAGTATGCCACATCGAAAATCGAACCAAAAAGCAAAAGCAAAAGCAAACGCATTAAAAGCAACTTAATAATTCAGATCGAAGTCAGCAATCAGCGCCGCTGACATGTTGACAAACGACGCCGCCAACGACGCAGCGAGCGCACAGCATACAGCATACGCAGTGCAAAAGTATAAGGGGGCGTGGCGGGGGTAGGTCACGTGAGGATGAGGACAAGAGATTTACATTTTCAAAATCGAATGGCGACATAAGCCACCGCAAAGCAAAAGACACGCAGCCACAGCCATAATGAAATCCATGATAAACAAGATAAACGAACTCAACAAAAAGTACATGCACACACACACACACACACACACAGGCATACGCACACTCGCGTACACTCTATCAAGATTTATATATGTGTGTGCCGAGAGAGTGTTTCGCTCGCTTAGCAGATACTCTACTTAAATACTTTTGCAGCGAGCTTTCATAAGTTCAAAAATCAATTTAAGTTTGCGTGATTGAATCATGTGAATCATGAATCATTTATGAATCATGAGTCATGAATCATTTGAATCATTCATAATTTATGACTCATTTTGTTATATTTGCACTCAATTTCCTTTAGTTTCTTCCAGCAGCAGTAGTTGCAGCACTAAAACCAATTGAGTCATTCTGAATCATTCAAAACACTCAAATCATTCAGTGCATTTAAAACATACTCTGACATCTGTTGGCGGCAGACCTCAAATTGACATTAATTGAAGCACAGAAAATCACTTGAGTCATTCGAATCATTTCGTATAACTCAAAACATTTGCGTGGGCTTAAAGGGCAGAAAACATTGCAATATGAAAGGAAACGAATGTAATTTGAATAACACATGAGTCACTTTGAACCACATGAGCTGACGAACAGTCTCTTCTAGCAGTTGGACCCACTCCCAGGCAGGGCATGAGCAATGGAGTCGCGTCTTGCTGCCTTGGTGACAACCGCTGATACATTTGCTTATATCTATTTCAGTCATGCCGCTTTATGCGGAGACTCTGTTTTGGCATATCGGCTTGCAAAGCCACCACAAATGCTGGCAACCACCTTGTGGACCAGCCCCGCCCACTAAGCACCGCCACCAGCGCCCCCTGCCAGACAGGCGAAGCCTTTTGCTTTAGCCACTGCTGCATTGGCGGCTCATCTTTGCCCGTTGTCAATGTTGTCTTCGATGTCTTCGTTTGCAATCAATGAAAGATTTATGACAACAAATATATACACACACACAGACACACAGACACTAACACACACACACACCCACACACACATTGGCTTCTTCTTCTTCTTTGCTTTTTTATGTCGCATCATTATTTTTATTATGACGCTGCCGGCGGCGTCGGCCCGTTATTCGAGAGTGATTAGTGACTAAAAATGACAACAATAATAATTGCATTGGCTCAGCGCGCGTGTGTGTGTGTGTGTGTGTGTGTGTGTGTGTATTTGTGTGAGTGGCGGCCACATGAATGATGTCCCATCCATGTTATTCGATATGATTCACAAATAAGTACAAATATTTGCTATCGCCGAGCGCTGTGCAGCTTTCCAGGAAAAACTGATTGGTTTATGCCACATGCCGTCGCTAGATGGCGCCAAGCTGTCAGACAGCATTGGCAACAGAAGCTAACAGCGGATTTAAAGGCGCTTCGCAGCACATATTTCAGCTTAAACTTAAATAAGTCCTCGTAAGAATATTAAAATTGCAGTGAAAAGGTTCAGGAATCGAGAGATTATTTCAGACTATATAGTTCGACTTAATAGGATTGCGTTTGGGGTGAGTCGGAGAATGAATGTGTAAAAGAACATCAGTACTTGACTTTAGCCTTTGGAAATGAGCGAGCTGAGCTCACATAGCCATTGGTGCAACCGTCTATCTGTCCGTCTGTCCGCTTGCCCTGCCGTCTGCCCGTCCGTCTCTCTGTTGGTCTGTCCGACTGTCCTGCCGTCTATCCGTCAGATGTTCCGTCTCTCTGTCCGCCTGTCTGTACATCCGTCCAACTGTTCCTCGATCTGTCTACCCGTCCGTCCGTCTGTGCGTCCATCCGTTCATCTCTCCGTCCGTCCGTCCGTCTGCTTGTCTGCCCGTCCTTCTCTCTGTCTGTCCGTCCGACTGCCCTGCCGTCTGCCCGTTCGCCTCTCTGTCCGTCTGTCCGACTGTCCTGCCGTCTGTCCGTCAGATGTTCCGTCTCTCTGTCCGCCTGTCTGTACATCCGTCCAACTGTTCCTCGGTCTGTCTACCCGTCCGTCTGTCTGTGCGTCCATCCGTTCATCTCTCCGTCCGTCCGTCCGTCTGCTTGTCTGTCTCTCCGTCCGTCTGTCTGTTCAGCAGTCCGTCGACCCGTACGTCTGTTTGTCTGCCTGTCCGTCCGTCCCTCTATCTGTTTATCCGGCCGTAGAATGTTTTCGGGTCTCCAAGATTCGATTGATTCTCTAACGCTGCTTCAGCTGATCGCCGCCTCAACTTTTCGCTTGAAGTTTGGCTCAGTTTTCAAGCTGAACTTCGGTTTATGGCTGCGCATTCGGTTCGCTCCGGTGCGGTCCGCTTCGGCTCTTAGCTTTTGCAAAATTTGTAAGTTAGTTGCCTTCAACTTGGACATGCAACAGCAGTTGCTGTTGTGCGCTGTGTGTGCGTGCATTGTCTCTATTATCTATTATCTGTTGTCTGTTGTCTGTTGTCTGTGGGCTGCTGTTTTGCTGTCTGCTGCTGCCTGCTCGCATTTTGACACTAACTGCATTTTGTAGACTTTTAGCCACGCCCCCAACAAACAGCGCTGCCGCCCAGCTGGCCGTCCCATTTGCAAGCTGTAAGTGAAATCTTTCAGTGCGTGTAAAATGCCGTTGCTCGGTTTTTGGGTGCCACGCCCACACACTTGCAACAACAACAAGAAGAAGCAACGAGTTGGACAACAATGAAATGCTTTTAGCATCGAGCTGCGAGCTGCGCCAAGCGAAATTAAGTTAACAACACACAGAGAGCGAGGCAGAGACAGAGCGAGAGAGAGGGAGAGGGAGAGGGAGCGAAAGGGCGAGCGAGAGAGAAAAAGTTTTGTTCACTGTTTTTATTGAAAATTGAGTTAAAAAACAGAAAGTGTCGACGTCGACGAGTCGTTTGCTGCGTGTTGTATTTTATTTCAACATGCTGCTGCTGCTTCTTCCAATTGTTACACACACACACGCACGCACACACACACTCACACACACTCTTGTCTGCATGCACTCACGTAAATTGTTGTTCATCGTTTACTTTTGGCCTAAGCCCAAATCGAACGCAGCCATCAAAACTCTTCAAAGCTAAAAAAAGTCATAATTTTTTCGAGTGCAGCATTTTCTTACAGTGTATTCTTAAGAAATCAAAGCCCAAGTGAATTCTGAGCTATTGAACTGGGAGAGCAAAGAGAGTTGTCTGCTGAAGCCTAGCTTTCTTTGCCTCTTCAGAGTGCGTTCTAAAAAGTACTCAAAAATACTGTAAATATTTGAAAAAATACAGCTAATCACTTAACGAAAGCTCTTTTTTTTTAAAGTGTATGCAAAGTGTAGGCATGTTTGCTTTGCTTAAATATGAATTTTTCTGCCCAACTAACAATGTCAATTTTTAATAAGAAATGCAATTCAAATTCAAATATTTATGTGAGCATTTTAAGTAGATAATTTATGGAATATTAAGTTCAGCATTTCAGTTTTGTATCTTGCCTATAGAAGATATCTAATGCATTCTTACTCTAAAAAATATTTAAAAATAAAATAAAAAAATTAAAAAATGTAAAAAATATGTTAAGAATTTACACAAATTTTAAAAATATGCTTTATTGAATTTTTGTTCATACTAACCATCTTAGGCTTGTGATATAAAAAGCTATTTAGAGTCAACAGCATTGAGCTATGCAACAGGTTAAAGCCTGCAAAACTAGACTTGAGTCGAAGGCAAAGCTTGCTGAGAAGAAGGCTCTTGATAGAGATACATAGAATTGTTGATTTGTTGCAGTAGTAAGTAGTTATATATACATATATTTTTATTTATATATATCCCTTCTCAGTTACAGCTTTTCTCAGTGTGCTTTCTGCTGCCTCCCTCATCTGGCTGACCCTTCAAAGCCACGCTCCATATTATTGCTCACTAACAGCTCAGTCAAAGAAAGTTATGCAACACAGTTTCCAACACTGACATAAACATCAACAAGGCGCCCTATAGCAACCTCATCATAATAAATTTATCATTAATGTATAGCCCTTGATTGATAGAAACTCGTTTGCTTGAGTAAAACTTGCATTTTCGCTTCTCCCGTCCATTGTCTTAGGTCTTTTGTTAACGATTTCTTTATCTGGCATAATTAAATGAATGCGAGTCGAAAGATTTTGTCAATTTGTTGATGGCCAACAGTTGCGGCTGGCTGCGACCAGACAAAGTTGCGCTTAGGTGCTCCAAGGAATCTCAATAAACTTGTCGACAGGGCAATAACATCAACACAGAGAGAGAGAGAGAGAGAGAGAGAGAGAGAGAGAGAGAGAGAGAAAGACAAAGAGAGAGCAAGTCAGGGCAGACGCCTCTTTAGTGTTGCCAAATCAGCGCAGAGATCACACAGGACTAGCTGTGCGTGCGTGTGTGTGTGTGAGCATAAAATTTATAAATTATTGAATCTATGAAAATATGAACATCACGTACGCGACGACGCGCGCTTTAGCTGCTTCTGTGTGTTTTTTTCTTTCCTGCTCGCTCTTGGCGGCAGGAACTATTCAGCAGCAGAGCGACAGATACATCTGCAGGCCATAGATACACACAGACACATACAGATACAGATACATAGCTACAGATACAAGCAAGACAATCGCACAAAATGAACTTACAGTTATGCACAAAAAGCAAAGTGTGTGTGTCTGTGTGTGTGTGTGTGTGTGTGTGCGTACGTCAGAATATGCACAGAATTTCATTACGCTGCCTGCGTTCGTCGTTCGTTTTTATAAATAAATAAGTTGGCAGCCCTGCCAACCAGCCCAGCCAGCCCAGCCAGCCCAACCAGCTAGCTAGCCTGCCAGCCTGTTTATTTGTTTGTTCGTTTGTTTGTTGTTTGTTAAAGTTTGTTCATCTGTTTCGTCGCGTTCGACGTGCTCAACATTATTGGCGGCTTCGCTGGTTACACCAAGATACCAATTGAGGCATGGGGGTTGTAATACACCCCCGCAAGCACCAGCCCTATCTATCGACCACCCTCGCCCAGCCCCCAACCCATCTTAACCATAGTTTGAAAAGGCGTCTGCCAGCAATAACGGTGCCAACTAGAAAACTTTTCTAATAATTCGTTTGATGAATTTCTTTTCCACGACACCAAAAAAAAAGAGGAAAAGTCAGCAGAAGCCAAACAGGAAAAATGGGAAATGGGAAAAGAGCAGCAGAAGTGGTAGAAAGCTGGATATATTCATTGCCTGGTCGCAGTTGGCCCGGCTCTTGGAGCAAACGCCACTGAACTATGATGGCAATGCATAAGAGCTCTTAGCAAATAAACAATAAGCCAGCTGTCAGCCGGCTCTCAAAATGTCGCAGCCTTCGCCTGCTCTCAATGGGCGGCTCCCATCGCCTAACTAATATGCTGATGAATGCGTGTAAAGTAATGCGTGATCCACTCGAATTACTCGCGACTGCATTCCTCAAGCATTTTGGAATGGCACTGACTCACACTCAGATGTCGTTAATCAACACTGGCACTCGATGCCGCCGCTAATGGAATCTGATAAGCAGATCATATTGTATGTATTATGTATGAATCGTATATCGTATATAGTGAATTGCAATATTCCATATCGTATATCATATGGTTAATATCGTATATCGTGAATGGTATGTGGTATATAGTATATCGTATGTAGTATACCGTATGCTACATACGATATACTATATATAATATCGTATATATACATATATAGCATGTAACGTTAATGGGTATATCGTATATTGCATTTTTAATATCGTATATCATATATTTTATATCGTGTGCGGTATATGGCTTATAGTATATGATAATAGTATATCGTATATCGTATGTAGAATAACGTAAATCGTATATCGTAAATTGTATATCGTAAATCGTATATCGTAAATTGTATGTCGTACCTCTTATTTTATGACTTTAATCTTGCGTTTTATTCCAGTCGTCCAGTTAATCAATTAGAGATGATGGATGGGTGGTGGAATCAACTATCGCCCACATTCTCTCTGTGATCAGCCCAATCGTTTCTAAACGATCACCGAATAATTCAGCTATATTTTACATTTTCTATACCTTTTTATTTCGATTAAATTTATTTACAATAGTCGCTTCATGTAAAACTGACGCAAGCTACGCATCCCTCGCATCAAGTGAAGGGGCGGGGTACCGTCCTGAGAACGAAGGAGGCTTGTATTAATATCAAATCGAGAAACCGGACACCTTCCGAGACTTACAGTAATCCTCGATTAAAGTGGGTGTGTCAGTCCCAAAAATTTGCTTATTTTGAGTATTCGAACTACACTTTATAATTCGACTTTTTGGCCATTGCCCTCGATGTGCCATCTATTTTTTTTTTTTTTTTTTTTTTGATTTGTTTGATAATCAGATGTGTGCCTTTGATTATTAGTTGGAACTATAGATGTTATATTTGCACGACGCGAACTACAACGCTGTACGAATAGCGCGGTACCGTCCTGCAGCGGTAGAGTGGAGATCCAATCCAAATTTTTTTTCTTGTTGCAGCCTAGTTATATGTGTATTAGCCTTAATCTAATGCGAAACCAGCTTGAATTCGTCAGCGATTTGAAAGCGGTTGATGACATTTTGCATATGATTAAAGCTTAGACTATCAAGAGATATAGTATTATTAAGGATATCATTATTGAGATGTATTATTCGATCAGATCCCTTTGGAATACTTACAGTTGTATATGCAATCTCAAAGGAGTGGCAGTCGTAATATCACGTCAGGATATGTGATGATGATGATGGGTGCATTGATATACACATAGTTGATTTACGTTTTAGTTATATATATATAAATGTGTGTATAAAGAAAATCGGTGTGTATGTGTCTGTTTATATATATATATATGTCTATGTACAGGTGTAAAGTTTGCTTATATATGTGTATATGTATGTGATGTATATTGCCTTTATCCGTGTATTGCTTTTGTCCGTGCTTTGCGTATGTCCGTGTTTTGCGTAGGTCCGTGTATTTATGTATTATGGATGTGCGTTGCTCGTCAGTGATTTGCTCATGTCTGTGCACTTATGTCTATGTTTCTGTACACCTATCGCTTATGCGTAAGTGTACATGTATGTGTATCTGTATATGTATATGTATTTGTATATGTATATGTATTCGTTTATGTATCTGTATATGTATATGTAGTTTTATAGATGTTATTCTTGCTGTTGCTGAAGTATTTCTTTTATTCCGTTGCGTTTATGTTCGTTGTTGACGTCGACATCCACCAGATACGGCTAAGAATGCTGCGCGCTCCAGAAGGGCATGCTTACACTGTGGCCAACACACCATATCTGTAGCTGGTGCACTGTCGATAAGCTGGTGTATTTAGGTTCGTATCTAAGGTCCAAAGAAATAGATAAATTAAACCAGTTTTCAAGCTACAACTGGCGTCGCGCACCTGGTAAGCGTGACCTTGGAAGTCTGCACATGCAGCGGCCCATGTTCCTGGCGATGCGTACGAATATATATATTTATATATATGTAAGATGACCGCAGGATCTATAAAGAGATGCAATGAAAAAAAAAAAAAAAATAATAATTTACAATGGCCACAATCACGACAGGCTCCATCCGCCGATTGCACTCACTTAAAAATTTGTAATTGATATAAATGGAAACTAAAAATTAATTTTGTGTATTTGTATTTAGCCAACTTTTTGGTGGACGTTAACGGCGATGCTTTGTAAGCAATTTAGATTTTCATTTCAGTTCACATCACCAAATGTGATCAAAAAAAAAAAGGAAAACAAAATCCGAAAAAATGAACATTTTACAATTTTTATATTTTTACGAGAAATTTAGAATTTGGAAGTTTTGACCCGCTCCATGAGAGCTGTGAATACTGACTGAGGAAATTCGGTTTGTCGATTTACCAGGTCAACTAAAAGCTCGCCAAAGGCTACTTGGATCAAAACAAAAATCGGAGCCTTCGAATGGCCAACTCGATTGGGAATGGAATTTTGCTAAGTGCTCGACTCGAAACGGAGTTGCTTGAGCTGTTTATTTGTCCTTCAGCTGATTATCGTGAAGTCTAATAAATATATTTGAATTATGCGCATTACTTGAGATGCACACACAGAGATGGGGGAGAGGGAGAGCGGAGGGGAGGGCTGGGAAATCCAACTGTAGTCAAGGCAAACATGTTTGCATTTGGTCTTAGCCACCACCAGCCATCAGCTCCATCAAGCCGTGTACCACAGCTCGTATACGTAATCTATTTAATGCAACCAAGCAAGCGTGCGAGCTGCTCGTATGTGTGTGTGTGTGTGTGTGTGTGTGTAGCTGCTCGCTTTGGCATTATCAACTCATAAATATTTATTGAATTTTAAGAAATTTTCAAAAATTGGTTACAGCAGTAGCCAAAGGTCCGAGGCCAGCCCAATCTCTGACTTCGGCTGCTGCGGGGGCGGGCAGCGTCGACGACTTGGCTATCAACAGATATCCGTCATCGATTCTTCTTAGTCGCTACCCCTTACTCAGTCCCCTGGCCCCGCCCCACGCCGCCCAGCCGCAGCGCTGCGCTGCTCGCCTGTCGTTCCGTTTGCATTCTCTTATTTGGATTATAATTTTTTCCATTTCACATATGAATGCGTTTGCTTTCGCTCACTCTCTCTTTGTCTCTCTCTTTCTGTCTCTCTTCTTTGCTCTCGTCCGGCCAGTTGTCAATTTCCATTTTCATTTTCATTGCGAGGAAAAAAGAAGAAGCAGAAGCGTTGAGCATTGCAGTCCTCGGGGCACGCGTAGCTCGCTGTGGCTTTCTCTCCTGGCTGCGCAAAGATTAAGAAAAATTGTTGCCAAAAGAAAAAGGCGGCCAAAAAAATGGAAAGCACTTAAGGATGGCAATAAGAGTTGAACAGATATTGCGAATATGTTTAAACGATATTAGCTAAGTTATATTGCTGATTGATTGACTTTGATTGATGGGATGCTGTATGAGGCAAAATACAACATATCCAGCAATTTTATTGCCTTCCTATGCGATTCTCATCTAGTGGTGTAGCACTTATAGCTAGGCGGCATATAAATATACATTAATTCTACTGCCTTCCTATGCGATTCTCATCAGCTGATGTAATACTTATATGCGCATATACGTATATGTGTATGTATGAATGTATAAATATGGATGGGATGTATGAGGTGCACTGCAATTTATAAACATGGACTCACTCAATTGCCTTCCTATGCGATTCTCAGCAAATATAAATCTTGATATATATAATACATACTTCAATTTATTTATGATGCGCGAGAAGAGCGATGCTTCAACTTTTTCCTCAGCTCAAAGCTGTCAAGTGCTCGTCTATGCGATTCTCATCACTGCCAGTAGTACTCGCATACGTTCCTCTGTGTCTCATTCATAATCGAAATAAAAATCTATCGCACCAATTACTTTTGCAGTTCTATTCACAGCGCCAACCCATACGATAACCCCTGCTCCGCTTTGACCACTGCCTTTCACAGACGGCATCAATCCGCAGAGCTCATGTTTATTGATTCTAAAAACACGCAAATATAGCGTACTTAGCTAATTAATAGACAAAACCGACAAAGGGCCAATTGGTTCGGTTAACGGTGCTGGTCCATATGGAGTTTTAAGCCAGGCCCATGCCCGTTCCGTTGCGTTCCGTTTCGTTGCCTTTCTTTCGGCTGGGCCAGGCAACAGCTTCTGTGGCGCCTGCAACACTTTGGCGTTGTGTTTGTAATTATGAAATGAACTTTGACCTGGTGCGCGACCGATCTCCGTGGCGCTTTGCCACTTTAATCGCATTAAAATGCACATTGCGCCGGGGCCACGCCCCCCACACCGCGCCCCACGCCCCTTGCGCCCACAATATGCAAAATTAACTTGTTGATGTGACGAAACGAAATGGGCATGCGGCGGGCATTAGGCAATGGGGAACACCCATTTGATGGCAGTTTGAAAATCGTTACGTGTTCGAATCTTATTAGTGGTTTATAATTACAATTGTATACAGGCCAATTACGTTACGAGACAAAGCGAGTGGAGCGCACAGGTATGTGTGTGTGTGTGCGTGTGTGTATGGGTGGGTATGGTTAATTAACCAACGTCAGAGCTAGCCTTTGAGTGTCTGCCGGCCTGTGTGTGTTTGAGTATCTCGATAATGATGTTCATTTCAAAAGCAAATCTCATAATATACACACACCCACACACACACACGCAACTAGAGAATTGTCTTTATGTAAATGGACAGAGCAATTTATGCATATGTATTTGTTGCATAACTTAGCGCGTAGATAACACACACACACTTGGCAACTCCTTCACGCCGCCAATTTGCGCAATGGGTGCATCAGCGCTGCACCACTGGACGGCAGGGGCTATTACTATTTCAAAGTGTATTTGGTAATTGAATCCACGTCTGCAATCCGTGGTCTGTGGTCGATAATTTCATTTTAAGCCACATTGCGAATACAAATTAGAGGCGCTCGAACTTGTCAAGCGGCTCCGTTTATGATGCACCCAATTCCGTCCCGGCCAGACCCTAAGACAAAAGCCCCTTGCAGATAACGAACACCATTGACAGCCGGCCGACGTAGCAATTGCAATTATCTCGAACAATTGGATGGCTTTGAAGATCTGACAGGCATATGGTGTTGGCTAACGCCTACCGAAGCTGAGACATTGACTAAGGGATTATATATCTGCCCTAAAGTGGACAAGGCATTGGCATGCTTAAGATGAGCCTTATTCCCGATACTCGAAGTCAGATTTGAGTAAGTGTCTTGAGTAAACATTGGATATAAATCCAATTCTATAGTCTACTCAAAAGTATGTATAGATACCATAAGGGCAATACGCTTAGACATAGAGACAATAGAATAATAGAAGCATTTTGTGCTTCCATTGGAACCATCTAGTTTCAGCCAAGTCTCACTGACGTTCTAGCAGAATTTTCTAGCTAACTAACTATTAGTAAACAAAACTTTTCTTTCAAATTAGCATTATCTTATCTTGTCGCTTAGCTAACTAGAGCTTTCTAGCTATTTACCTTAGCACCTAGGCATTCCCCACTATTTAGATTAGCTGCATTATCTCACCAACAACTTTTGGGATCTATACTACATAAGGTCGTATAGTTTGGGATCTTTGCTTAGCGATTTAACAGACGCGTGCTTACAGCGCTCTGCTGTAACTCTTATAACTGTTCTATGAACTGCTATAAAACACCCTACCAAAAGTTTAGCTGTTAAGCTATGCGCCGACGCCAGCTTCAAAGAGCGAATCGCATCAGCAGCAGAGTCAAAGAGCGAAACGCTGTTAGCCCAAATGTTATGGGAATTCCTGTTGGGGCCACGAGCAGATGAAGCTAATGAAATGCCAAGTGATGTGATTGATGACTAAGAGAGTCGCAGGCTCTTATACGCCTGGTGTGTGTCCTGGGTAAGTGGGCGGCAATGAGGCAAGGATATAAGTTGTCTATAAGGGTGGGTCAGCTAGAGGGTGACAAGTGGCATGAAAAGGCACGGAGAAATAGTAAAAATACTTGCAACTTAGTGTAATCAGCGCCTTTTATAGCACTCTGTAGTCTGTTATACGTATGACAGCTGTTATACTCGCATCCCTCTAACATTTGGTGAGCGCAAAGAGCATTCGGCTCTCTTGCTGCTGCTGCTCTCACGATATCTCCTGAGTTAACAGAGCGCTATGTTAACTAACTATTACATAACTGTTATACACGCCAGCAAGCACTTGGCATCAACACATTTTGGCAGCACGCGGCACATGCCACACACTGAGGCATTCAGCGCTCAGGCCAAACTAAGAAATGCTGCGAATTTTGATTGCAACACGAATGAAAATCGATTGACAGAGTCAACGCATGAACATTGACTATTTACAAGCGGGCTGTAAGCCTCATTGTAAGCCTCCATCAAATGCAGTGGAGTTCATTTCAAGTGAGGCTTAAACTTGTTGAATATAAGCCAAATTATACTTGCAATTGAGGAAGGCGCCATCTAAATATCGTTGAGTCTGTGTTTCTGGCTTGAAATGAAGATGTTATTAGCTTGGACTGAGGTTTTTGCTTGCCTGCTGTCACATAGAGGCTTAACGCTAAGAGATGTTATGAGAAATATACTGTTAGGAAAACAAAAAAAAAATATATATTTATAATCAATCTTCAATATTAAGTTCAGTTAGAGTTCACTTAAAACTATTTTTATAAAATAATGTCGAAGAGTTAAAGAAGACTATGCTCTGCAGAGCAAAGCCGACAATTTGTATGATAAAAATAAATATTTAATTAATAATTTATTTTATATAAAAAGAATTATTTTAAATTAATTTATTAAAAATAAATTTTTTAAATTTCTTTTAGCAAATAAAAATTTGAATTTGAATGTAAATTTAGCTGAAAATAAAAAAGTGTTTTAAATTCATTTTATTTGAAATTTTTTTTTGATATTTGTTATTTTTAATTTATTTTATTTATAAAATATTTATTTTGAGTTGATTTTATTTAACATGATTATTTTTATTTTTTATTTATTTTCGAAAAATATTCATTTCTTATTTATTTTATTCTTTACATATTTTTGTGATTCCTGCACACAAATTCATTTTCAATTTCGAAACTTAATTGATGAAATTAATTTTTGACCAAATTTATTGCCTTAAAATTGCATAAAAATGTTTTGTGTTTGCATTTGAAGGGAAAGTCTTCGACTGTTTGATGCCCACGCCTCTCCCTTGACTGTTCAGGGTATTCATGGAAGATTTATTGGGCTCAATAATTGTAAAGAATGTGCACAGCAACAACACGAAGAGTAGCAACAGCAAGAGAAATAAAAATAAAAACTTCTCACATTTGGTTTTTGCTAACAAATTTGATTTATAAATCATTTATTTGCATGCGCTACGCCTCGCACACTTTCTCACTCTCTCTCCCACCTCCCTCTCTCTCTCTCTCTCTCTCTGTCTGTCGCTTTATCCGGTTCGTTATTGATGTACATTAAGAAAAGTGCTAAAATATTAAAGCTAATTGTATGCAAGATATGATTTTTATTCGCAGCGCGCGCTCCTTTTTAACTGTGTGTGTGTGTGTGGGTGGGTGGTTGGAAAAATCAAAATTTTACGCTCTGTTACACATTCCTAAAGGCTGCACAAAGTTACGCCAAAAGCGAGCGGTAAATGTAGCCCGGGGTAGAGGCGGGGGTAGGGCACGGGCACGGGCACGGGCAAGAGGCTAGTGGCTTGAGCTTGGGGCTGTTTGTTGCAGGACGTGTGTCCGGGGTGGGGGAGGGGGTGGTTCAGTGCTTATGTGTACGTAGATGTGTGTATCTATGTGTGCTTAAGTGCGTGTTTATGGCGCAATAAAACAGACCCTAACACACACACACACACACACACACACACACGCTGCTGCTGCTGTTGCATGCCGCCAGCCAAATGAAGCGACCAAAGAGGCAGCAGCGTAAGCCCAAGCCTTAGCCAAAGCCCAAGCTCGAGCCCAGATTCAGAGCCAAAAAAAAAAAAAAAAAAAACAGAGAGAAGAGCAAAGAAGAGCCAGCTGCCTGTCTGGCCGGCTGTCTGGCAGACTCTGGCTGTCTGGCAGCCAGCATCTTTGGCTGTGTCTTTCCGCTTGTCTGCGACGCATTTATGACTTCCACACAGACGCAGCTCTGACTGCATAGCCTGCATAGGCGCATAGACATATGTCTTATCACCCACACACACACACTCGCAGCACTGCTGCCTGCTGTCAAATGCCATACTAAACCGATAATCCAATCATAAGTTATAGTCAAATGAGTTTGCTCCCCAATAAATTTTCGCCAACATCTTATTTTTTCACTGCCCTCGCCGGAGGGTCGAACAAAGTGTTCACTCAGCTTGTAACGCCAAATGATAGATGTTGTACTATATACATTCCATTTTATATATATCTAAAGAGAACTCTAAACCCTTCTCTCTCTCTCTCTCTCTCTACCTTGAGCTGCCTTGCCCCTACCTGTGCACCAGGAGTTATCCCTCATTAAACTTCCAGCTGGAACCCTTCTACAAGCTCTAGCTAAACACTGACATCCGTCCAGCAGCTAGACTTATTGTTCCAAATTAAAAAACAAATGCATTTCAAAGCTCCTTCAAGATCAGGCAAAGTTTTCCCTGTTCTTCGCCCACTTGAGCACTTTACCTTCTGCTGTCGCAGGTCCTTTGCTGACTTAAGCTTGTGCTCAACACTTTACCGGAGATACTATAATTATGACAATAACAATAATAATATTAATATATCGCATTTGATTGCCAGAGTTTCAAGTAACAACCCAGGCAATTGCAATTTTCTTGATTGTTTCTTCATATTTTGTTGATTTGCAGCATTAATTTGACGTTTATGTTACCTGACAAAGAGAGTGAGACAGACAGAGAGAGAGAGAGAGAGAGAGATGGAGATAGCCTACACATCTAACACGTTTCATATAGCACGAAACCAATTAGCCAGATACTCGACAAGTTGTCAGCTACTCAAATTTAACGCACTGCACAACTTGCAACTCGCAACGTGCAACGAGCAACGAGCAGCATGCAGCGTGCAACGTGCAACAACTTACAGGCCAGGCAACGCAAATGGCTGCCATTTGGCAGCAATGCCACAAGATGGGCCAAACCACCTGCCCGATAGCCAGACTCCAGCCAGGCGCTATCTCTGTGTAACTGCAGCACACTTAGCACCGCCCCCTAGGAAGCAAGTCGAGTGTGAAATGAACCGATCTACGGAGAACTGGCGTCACACGAAAACCGAGCAGAAGTCATTTACAAACTGTAAAACTAGGGAAACTCGAAGTAATTAGAGGTGAGTTAGAGCAGGCGTGATCTAGTGGAAAGGTTTCTGAAAGACTCAGCTATGTGTGAGGTCTAGACTGAGTCTGTATCTGTATATTGTATTCAGATTTCAAGTCACCATCGTTGCGATATCTAAAGTGGAATATTCAACGTATTTCTACACATTACATATACCCTTACACCAAATTTCGAGTCTCTAGCTCTTATAGTTCTCGAGTTCCAGCAAAGGTACTAAGAAACTTTAGATAACTAGGCGTAATACTTGACAGTCTGGACTAGAAGTTATCTTGAATATGCACAGGTACATGAAAGGTTCATCATTGCTTATGCTCTACATGGACAGTCCATCTAAGCCATCAAGACCCCTTTATCTCGACATATCGATTAGTTACTAAAAAAGTGAAATATTCATAATATTTCTGTACGTCACAACTACCCTTGTACCAAATTTCATAACTAAAGCTCTTATAGTTTTCGAGCTACAACAACTGACAGCTTTAGATTTGGCTTTGGTTAGACGCGTAAACCGAATTATTCAAAACATTTGCAGCGCTTTGGGAATAATATAGAGCGAGAGAGAGAGAGAGAGAGAGGGGGAGGCAGAGAGAGAGCTCATTCTGCAGCAGACAAAAAGTACAATTCACTTATAATTATGAGCACTTGTTATTGTAATATATGAAATATCCATAGATTGACTGCATAACTAATTAGCTCAGGGAGCTCGCAGCAGTCGGGGCGGGGGGCGAGGGCTTGCCCTTTTTGTGTGGCTGCTCCAGAGGACAATTTAACCAACTGGCCAACATTTTGCGCAGCAAATTTCATAAACGTGGCAAATGTCTGTGTGCGTGTGTGTGTGTGTGATAATATATATGTATGAGGGTGCGTGTGCGTGGGTGTGGGTGTGTGGATGGCTTTTATTGAAAAACGTAATAAGCCCATGCCGCAGTCAACGTACATATGTCGCGGGTTTCCTTTTGTATTGTCATTGGCGTCGATGTCCTTGTTGTAGACCATGTTGTTGTTGTTGTTGTTGCTGCTGCTGCTGCTGCTGCTGTTGTTGTTGTTAAGCTCGGTGTCGTTTTATGTGTATGTTGCCCTTATGCGTGTGTGTAACAACTATTAGAAAAGAGCAGCAGCAGCAGCAGCAGCCGCAACAGGAGCAACAGGATTGCTACTTCGTCGCCACCCACTTCCACAGCTCTCCACATTGTCCTTTGGCTGACTTTTGAAGTTTTGCACGAACAGCGACAGCCTTGTTCCATGTATTTTTGTTACTGTTTTTTCTTGTTTTTGTATTTTTTTTTTTTTTTTTTTTTGTTTTTGTTTTTGCTAGACTCCCGGCGTGGCCTGCAAACGTTTATGATGTCCTGCAAATGTCCCTTTTAACAACGCACCCACTGTGCCTGCGTGCGTGTGCGTGTGTGTGTGTGCGTGTGTGTGTGCGTGTGTGTGCACTCTTCTTTTGTTACAACGATTTTTGCGCAATTTCTTTTGTGCTTTGTGCTTTGTGCGGTGCTGCGGCTGTGCTGTCATAACTGTCGCTCTTCTTCTGTTGTCCAGAACGACAAGGACGACAACGAGGCACCACCACCACGGCCAACGATGTGGATGACGACGTGAACGTGGCTGCTGCTGCTCTTGTTGCTGCTGAGCACATGCAATTAGTGCCAAATGTTTCCATATTTTTGCACACACACAGGCAGAGAGCAAGTGAGCGGTGTCCAGTCCACAGTTGACCACACCATCCCGAGCAGCGTGCAGCATTCACTGACAAAACATCGCACCCTTGCACCCTTGCACTCGGATGCCCCTGCCCACGCCCCTGCGCCTTTGCACCCTCGCCGTGGCCCCTTGCCCCCTGCCCTTTGCAGCCCTACGCTCCGGCACCCGCAACCGCAGCAATCGTCCAATGTGGCAGCAGGACAAAGAACAGAGAAAAAAGAGCAACATTTCTCGTTTCATTGTTGCCAGGCTTTGCAGCATTGGCATCGCAGTGTTGCATATCCTCACGGGATACTGCAAGGCGCAGTCCACAGCGCTCACACATGATATATCTGACATATTTTCATTCCAGTGTTTACCTAATATGATTGATTTGCAATTGTAGTTATATATACCAGATCTTTTGTTATATATTCAGAGGGTAGAACGATTTTCCCTATTCTACCATATATACCATACCATACCATACCATATGTTGCATATTCCATAATTCAAATTCCATATTCCATTATCAGTATTCTATATTCCATATTCCATATTCCATATTCCATATTCCATATTCCATATTCCATATTCCATATTCCATATTCCATATTCCATATTCCACATTCCATATTCCATATTCCACATTCCATATTCCATATTCCATATTCCATATTCCATATTCCATGTTCCATATTCCATATTCCATATTCCATATTCCATATTCCATATTCCATATTCCGTATTACATATTCCATATTCCACATTCCATATTCCATATTTCATATTCCATCTTCCATATTCCATATTCCATATTTCATATTCCATATTCCATATTCCATATTTCATATTCCATATTCCATATTTCATATTCCATATTCCACATTCCATATTCCATATTCCATATTCCATATTCCATATTCCATGTTCCATATTCCATATTCCATATTCCATATTCCATATTCCATATTCCATATTCCATATTCCGTATTACATATTCCATATTCCACATTCCATATTCCATATTCCATATTCCATATTCCATATTCCATGTTCCATATTCCATATTCCATATTCCATATTCCATATTCCATATTCCATATTCCATATTCCATATTCCATATTCCATATGCCATATTCCATATTTCATATTCCATATTCCATATTCCATATTCCATATTCCATATTCCATATTCCATATTCCATATTTCATATTCCATATTCCATATTTCATATTCCATATTCCATATTCCATATTCCATATGCCATATTCCATATTCCATATTCCATACTCCATATTCCATATGCCATATTCCATATTCCATACTCCATATTCCATATTCCATATGCCATATTCCATATTCCATATTCCATATTCCATATTCCATATTCCATATTCCAAATTTCCTATTCCATGTTCCATATTCCATATTCCATATTCCATATTCCATATTCCATATTCCATATGCCATATTCCATATTCCATATTCCATATTCCATATTCCAAATTTCCTATTCCATGTTCCATATTCCATATTCCATATTCCATATTCCATATGCCATATGTCATATTCCATCTGCCTAACATTTCACGTCAAACACCTTAGCTTGTCGCATATACCCCATTTTGTCAGCTGATGCCGAATGTAGGGTATACGGACGGAGAGTGGCCGCAGTGCCGGGCGGCTGGCTGTGTAAACGGCCGTAACATTCTGCACATATCCTTTCAGTGTGTGCGTGTTTGGTTAATTATACATTTTGCATGCATACAGCCATGTGTGTGTGTGTGTTGGTGTGTGTTGGAGTGTGTGTTGTGTGTGTATAGGAATTTGCGTATGTGTGTGCACATATCCGATTTCGTATGGCCGAATGTCGATAACAATATGCGATTCAATATATATATATATATATATATATATATATATGTATATATATTTATATATATGCATATACATATATATACATATATATATTCGTCTTTCACTTTTTTTGCCGCTGTTGTTGAAGCGGGTGCTGGCTTTTGTTACATGCATCGTTCACTTCATAATTTTGTAGCTATTTTTAGGCTTTTCGGCGCAGGAAGTGAGCGTGACGCACGTCCTTACAAAATGGCCCCAGGACCTGTTCACTGGCCCAGTTATCTATTGTTAGGCTCACACACACACATGTCGCCCTGTCTGCGCGTGTGTGTGTAGCAGCATTTCACTTAGGCTAAATTTGTAGACCCAACAAGCAACGGCTCATATTCTATTATCCTCCATGGTCACTTTATTTGACAAATCAAAATGCGTCTTAGCTCTGTGCCTCCGCCTGGCCTGTTGCTCGACATGTGTAACATATAGTATTTCCATACGCTCCATGCTCTGGACCTGCATGTCCATAAAGCTTCGGTTGAGCATAATTAAATTGTTTTGTAATTGAATATTATGTTGACTGAGTACTCTCAGTCTGTCCAGGCTGTTCCTCTTTATCACCTTTGCACACCTATGCTGCTTCCATCTTATAGATACCTAACTAATATTTTAAGTAATCCATAAATGTATATTACTTTTCTGCTTCTTCCTTCTAAATACTTATCTATCCCGTCTTCTTCTGCTACTTTCTTCTCAACACTTATCTATCTCCAACATATGTGCTCCCTTCCCAGCTTCTCACTTATCTCTCAGCTTCTTTCTCTTACCTAACTTAACTTCCGCTCAAGCAAATCTTATCAACTCCCTCTTCCCCATTCATCTGGTGCATATGTTATTCATATATATATAATATATATAGTCCTTTCGCCCCCCTCATCTGCAGCTGCATCTTAGCATCTCGTTTGCTTTGTTCACACTGCTTATTTATGGATGCTGGGGCAATTCTTCAATTTGTTTGTTTTCAGTGACGCCTTGGCCTAGGCATATTGGGCCTTGGATTGTTGCCCCAAGTTTTGCGATGCAGCCGAGCCCGTTCCCATTGCAACTTTTGCTCTGGCCCTCTGCCCACAGAGCGGCCATCCCTGCAGCTCCCCCTTTTAACGTTTAGTCTGCTGCATCATTTATCATGTGAAATGCGCCAGACACAACAGCCAATCAGACCAGCCCCGGGACCGGACTGGCAGCAGGGCCCGTACGTAGTTGGACTCGATATGGTTTTGGTACTGGGTCGGGGTCGAGGTCTGCCCATGGACAACTATGCAGACCGACAGCTGCATTGGATGTTGCCCTGGCCGTGGCAATGGCCCTCGCTCAGTGCCTGGCTACGGCTACGGCTACGGCTACGGGTACGGCTACGGCTTTGGCTTTGGCCTCATAAAAACAAGTGCAAATGCAATTTGAAAACAACATTGTGCCAGCAGCTCGGCGGGCGACTTGTTAGCCGGGCCATGGGCTTAACGGTATTTGGTAATTAATAGGCCATATAATGTACGATATGACTGCAAGTGCGAGTGGGTGTGTGTGTGCCTGTGTGTGTGGGCGTGTGGCTCTCTCTGTGTGTGTGTGTGTGTGTGTCCTGTCAGGGGTTTTTATGATTTAAATTGTGCGCCTGAAATACAATAATAACTCCGGGCACTTGGCAAACAAATAAATTAATTGAGCTGCGTGAATGGAGCTCGAACAGTCAGCTCTGTCTCCCCCTATCTCTCTCTCTCTCTCTCTCTAATGCTATCTCTTTCTGCTTATAGAAAAGTATTGTGAAAGAAATATGAAGTGATAGAAATTCAAACTACGAACTCTAACTCTCAGTAAAATAACTATATAAATGGGGTATACACGACTGCGAAATACCCTATGCTGAACAGAAAAAATCTTTAATGTAACTTGATGGGCTTGGCTCTAAAGGGCTTTAAGTATTGCGAAGACTGCGAAATACTCTGTACTGAAATGGAAACAGCCATTTGCTTGTTAACAAAATTTTTTTAAATCTTAATAATATATATATATTCAAAGGTTAAGATCTGAGTATACCAGTAATCAATTTTCATTATATTAAACTTATGTAAAATATATAAAATCTTCACATAACAAAACAAATCTCTAGAATTCGGAGTCTTCCACACTCACAACCAATATGCCCGTTTGAGTGCCAAATAAAAATAGAGCAGCCAATGTTCAGTCATCCAATCGACCCGCATGCATTGAGCAAATTTAATTGAACGGCCACAGCAGGAAGGAAACAGACCGAGGGCCACTGGCAGGAGGAGCGGCTGAAGGATCAGACAACTATTAGCTCTGTGTGTGTGCGCGCGGACAGGGTAACTAGCCGCACATCACTGGCCCACGGTGTGGGTAAGTGTGTGTGTGCCATAAAAGGCAGCTTTTTATTGCAAAAATCTATCTGTCCATATATATGTATATATGCATAGGTATAGCATATGCATATGGTATATATGCATTATCAAATGCAGCTGTTGCAAATTTATTTGTTGTATTAGTTGTTGTTTTAGTGCTTACGACGTCCATAAGTCAGTTAAATAAATCATTGAAGCATCTATAAATAAATCTATATATATTTATATATAAACAGAGCGACAGAGAGAGAGAGAGAGAGAGAGAGAATGAGTGAAACGCATGTTTATGCAGGAGTTTCCACTCTCCAAGTGTTCGTCTGCCTGGAGCTGGCTAATTGCTGTTTTCACTTTAATAAAGCTGAGCTGAGCTAAGTAGCATTCAAGTGTTGTAAAATGCTGAAGGCAAATACTGTGCACATAGTTTGAAAGTTCAGCTTTAGGGCTTAAATGTGAGGCTTATATATAGAGAAGAGCTGAAAATTGTTAGGAACGAAATTGCTTGTTCTATTGAAAGCTTCTGCTTCACGCTTTGCAACACTGTAAGTGGACTTAGTAATTGGATATGATACTTAAGTGAGTTTTATGGTAGGTGAGCAGAAGAAAGGGGAATAAGAGGGGAGGAGAAGAGAAAATAACAAAAAATATGTATAAAGTGTGGAAGGGAGAAGAGAGAAAGAAGAGCGAAGATGAAGAGAACCGCTGAAAAGGGAAAGGTAACAGAAGGATAAGATTAGGTAAGAAGCAGAAGAAGAAAAGAGAAGAGGTCTGAAGAGAAGAGGTGGAAAAAAAAAAAGAAAAAAAAATAGAATTAAAGGAAAACCAAAGAAATGAAAGAAGAAGAAACTGCATGAGGTCATATAAAATAAGGAAATAAAGAAGAAGAAGAAGAAGAAGAGGAAAAGGCAATTTTAGTGTGCAGCTAACATAAGAGATCAGAATAGTATATGCTTCTCTCTAATGAATACGAGGCTTCATAGATCCTCTGAAAGATCGGCTAGCTACAACACTTACCCACATCTCAGGTATGTCTACTTCCAGTCTACAAGTCATATCAATGACCCTCCTCCTACGCAATTTGAGCATTCGCCATAGAGTAGCCCATAAAATCAAAGTTATGATCAGGCAGGTGTGGCTGGCAGTCAGGTAAGACCACAGCTAATGGTCGGCATATTAGGCACACTTTATGGCTCATGTGGAAGCTGAAGCTTGTGAGATGCTTTATTGTAATTGCAGAAATCAGGCGCTATAACTTTGCAATGTAGTTTGCAGCCAGGCTGCAACTTCGGCACTTGGGCTTATCGAAATTCCTTTTCATAATTATAGTATTTATGTATTAATATTCATTAGTTTTAATGACGGTGCCATAAATTTTAAATGTTAAATTTACGACGTACTTTGCAACGGCCAAGGACCTCATGTCAAATCTATGCTGCAGTTAAACTTGACTCAATTCCCAATTTGATTAACATTCAATCCATATATATATATAATCATTTTAATGCCTTTTGGCTAAGTATCAAAGGGGGCGTGGGGCAGGGACAGAGCAAAGCGCAGCTGAAGGGCTCAAGAGATTTACGCATTTGCGTTTTAATACTATGAATTATAATTAAGTAGAAAAGCGAAATAATGCCAACTTTCAAGTTGTTTTAATAGTTTTTGGGCACATATAAAACGGCAACAGGCTTAAGTAATCAGACACATGTGCAAAGAGAGAGAGAGAGAGAGAGGGAGAGAGAGACAGAGGGAGTGAAGTTTGATGAGCCAGCGACTTGGCTGGGCTTAACAAGCCTAAGCGAAACGTTTTGCCTGTTTGGGTTTGCAAGGATTTCATGCGCTTAATGGATAGTATTATACACACACACACACACACACACACGCACACATACGTAAGTGTGTGTGTGTGTGCTTTGTGGTCTGGCATAAAATGCTATTGAAATTCGGGCGCTGCTCTTAATTAATAAGTGTGTTGCATTTGACACCCTTGGCGCGCCGGGCGTGAGCTCTCTGCACCCCGCCGCACCGCATTTTTAGCGATTTTCATTTATTGGGCAAACATTTGCAGCCATGTGCTATGTGTGTGTGTGTGTGAGTGTGTGTGTGTTTGCCAATAAACCCATCAAATGTTTGTAAATTAATTTTCTTGCTCATCACGGCTGTTGTTATTGGCTTTTAATGCGCATTTGGCTGTGGCATTGCCTCAGCCTTTGGCAGTCAGCATCCAACTCTCGACTCGACTCGACTCGACTCGAGTTTGAGTTCGAGTTTGATGACTTGAATCATTTGCGCCATATGCGTCCTAATAATGACGTCATAAAGCCATACCCCAAATAGAAGCCAATTCGATTCTCTGAACTTGTGAAGTGGTTCGAAAAGTAGTTCAACTTGCTCATTTGTTTCGATTTCACTTGAGAGATGATACAGAGAGAGAGAAAGAGAGAAAGAGAGAGAGAGAGAGCTCAAGTTATCACTCTCACTCTCAATCCGTTCGCATATCTCTCAGTATCTTCTCACTCACTCACTTCTGTCTCACCTCCTCTCTCATTTGGATTACGTTTGTTGTTCTCTCCCTTTCTGTTTCGCTTTCTTTCACTCTCTTTCTCTCTCTCTTTCTTTCGTTCGCTCTCTCTTTCTCTTTCATTCTTTCATTTTTTCATTCTCTATTCTCACTGTCTCTCTTATCTGTCTCAGTCTCTCCCTGTCTCTCCTCTTGTCACTACTTCCCCCTCTTCTTTTCTCTTCCTTCTCTCTTTTCATCTTCTCTGCCTTCTTCACTCCCTTAGTATCCCTTACTATTCAATCTCTCTCTTTTTCTCTCTCTCTCCCTGTTCCAACCTCTTTCTTTCTGCTCCTCTTTCTCTCTCGCTTCTTACTACACTTTCTCCTCTATGTTGCTATTCCTTTCTGCTGTTCCTAAACTCTCTTCTCCTCTCACCTCTTCTCTCTGTACGTCTCTCTCTATCTCCTTCCCGCTCTCCACATTCTCCTGCTGATAGCGATGATGATGCATCATTAGGTTGGCTAATTTTAATTACGCCAGCGCCTCAATTGCTGCTATCATTTTTAATAATATGCCGTGCTGCCCACTCCCCCTCTCCCCCTGCCACTTCTATCCCGCTCTCTCTCTCTCTCTCTCTGTTTCTCTATTGGGGCTTAACTTTTGCTCTGGCAGCAGCGGCAGCTGTTGCAATGTCTGTCTGTTGCTGCTGGAAGCTCTATGGCAGCCGGCACGGCCCAGCACAAAGCCAACAAATTATGCACTTACACTCGCACACACACACACACGTGTCGCTGTTTGAGTTATGTGTGTGTGTGCAGCACTTGACTTTTTTCGTTCCTTTGAGGCACAGAGCTGACTGCCTGGCTGGTTGCCTGGTTGGCTGCCATGGAGTGTCTGCCTGGCTGACATCTTCTTACTCCATTTGGGCGCGCTGTCGTGTTAATTTAGCGCGAAATATTTGACAAGATGACGCGCTGCCTGTTTGGTCCTTCGGCACAGGCTCCCCACACACACACGCGCACACGCATAGAGACACTTCTTCATCCGCTTGCCCCCAAATCGGCGAGACATGCAACGTCTGCTGTGTAATGATCGAACATTGTTGCCGAGGCGCCTGTCTGTGCAGCCATATATAAACTATATATATATCTATCTGTGTGCCTCTGATATAGGAGTGTGTGCAACAGACACTCATATCGATTTATATGACACTCACACTCACGCACACACACATGCATGCAGCACCACTCGACTCTGACATTCGATAGCGCATCGTCGCTTCCATTTGGCCTGTGATTGAACTGTGCGCCCTCTAAGTGATTCGATCTCCAGCTAATTCACAAACAATCCACAGCGAAAGCCACAAGCGCCTTATGACAATCAATTGCCATAGGCAGGATTACATTTTGCATTTGCCGCAATTCAATCGAGCTGCTGCATGCCGCGCATATGTCTGTCAAGCTGCCAGATGAAAAATATGACGCGGTTCGAAGTTGAGCTGAACAAAATCTAGTGTCAGTATCAAAAAAAAAGTATGGTTCAGGTGGTGTGAGTGCCTTCAAAGAGTTGCTGTATGCTGTGATTCTTAAGAGAACCACTTAGGAACCAGTTCATGAGCTGCATGTGTGAAGCTCCTCTTACAATATATGGTCGGTAGTAACTGAATGGCTTTAATACTATTCAGGGAAGTATTAAGAACCATTTCTGAACCGGTTCATGAGCAAAACAAAGCATAACACAAAAGTTTGAACCACTGTTGAACTAGTTCACTATGAAAAATTACCATAGTACAATTGGAACTTCTTCTGAGCTGGTTCATTATCAAAAATAAACCATATGAGCTTGATGTACAATATGAACCACTGCTGAACTAGTTCAAGATTGAAACAATTGAAGAACTTTTGAACTAGTTCATGAGCAAATGATATTTAACACATGCTAATACTTCCATATAATGACTGAGCTAATTTGGAATCAGTTCATATACACTGAATTCACAAAAGAACTACTTTGCCCAGATAGCTTGTGAACTACTTGTGAACCAGTTCACAAACATTGATAATGGAAGCTAAGTTGTTGACTAATGAGAACTTGAAGCAACTCAGCTTGAGCCATAATTGCAGTATTGCTTAAATCTTAGTCACTTTTGAACCAGTTCAGACAGACTAGTTGCATTAGCTGCGAAGCACCTGAGTTAGTAATGTGATTTGGCATGCATTCATAATGCATTCAATTATTCAGTAGCTCAACCACAAAATCAACGTCAATGGCAACAGCGAATGGGTTTCACAGGAGACACCCACACACACACACACATACATGTGCAGACATACACAGAGAGAAACGACAGACAGAGTCATTTATAAAATTTCAAACAGAACGTGTTAAATGGCGTCAATATTAAAAGTTCAAATATGACGCTGACGAGCTGAAGTAAAACGTTCGGCGTGGCTGGGGTGTGGCGGTGGAGCTCCAGATTGCTGATGACGTTGACGAGGTCGATGATGATACCGATGATAATGATAATGATAATGATAATGATGATGATGATGGCGGCAACGATGAGAACGTAGACATATACAGCGAGAGCGAATCAACAAACGTTGAAGCTATTATCGTAGTCGCAACATGAAACACACACACACACACACTCAGTGTATATGTGTATGTGTATGTGAGTGTGTATGTGTATATACATATGGCATACGCTGCTGCTCATCATCTTTTGGCGTTAGCAAGTGCTTCGACGGCTTCCAACTTCCAACTTCTAATGGCGGCATTATGCAGCCACCCGTGCCACCGTGTCTGTCTCTAGTCGGCCCGCGTTGCCATACCGTTCACACACACACACACTCATACATACAGGCCAGGCAAGCAGGGCCAAAATGAAAATGAAACTGTTGCAAAATCCCATAAAACGGCCAAAAAGCTTTTGTAAATGACGCCAACAGCTGTCGATGGCGAAAGGCAGACAACACAAGAACACCCTCACACACACACACACACACACATGAACACCTATTAGTCATATGTGTCTGTGTGTGTGTGTGTGTCCTGCGTTTTGGCGCGTTTTAATAAAGCGACAATGACATTTTATGAATTTCCCACTTTGTTCTTGCTTAGCATTCGCATTCGCCTCGCACAGCCACGCCCACAGACACCAGCCCACATTGCACAGCGCCGGGCAGGACAGCCAACAAGCGCCGTCGTCCATTGTTTGTCTGTTTGCTTAGCGCCGCAGCGCAGCTCTCCTTGCTTCCAGCCAGGAATTCAGTTTCGCCCGCGGCTTCAAATGAATTGTCATTATCTCTACTCCCCGCCCATCCCTCCCCCTCTCACTCTCTCTCTCTCTCCCTCCTCCTGAGCGCTGTACAAAGACGTGTTCCAGTCGTCTTTGATATCCGATTTCATTTATAATTAGCTGCAAAGTTTACGGTTGCCATACCTTTGCTTGCGGTTGGCTCGGCTGGGTCAAATAATTTAGTGTCGTCCAAGGGGGATGTGCCAGCCCAACGCCCAGCGCCCACTTGCCGCCACTTCACACAGCTTTTGCTCCGCTCCACAAAGCCTAAACAACAATCGCAGCAAATGCTTCGGGCTCAAATATATAAATATGCAAGCCAGCCAACCACTTGCATAACCACTGTGTGTGACTCAAGTGGGCAGCGAGAGCCTTTTTGATATCGTCGTAAATAGTTGTATATGATTTAATTGCCATGCATTAGGGTATAGTTTTTCGAGAGGGTTTTGTGACAAGGACGAGTGGAACGGGGTTTGACTACTGGCGTGTAGGCCAAGCTGGTTCCAGACTGAGATATAATAGCTGGGCAGCTGAGCTACCTGCTGAGTTGGTCTTTGGTTTATAATAGGCATCAGAAGCCATTCAACTATCCTTGGAGTGTATTGAAGAGAGTTATGATAGAACAGGAATGATAGCGCGCATCTATTCTTTGATTCGCTCTCTACAAAAGCATATCTTTATATATATGTAGTCGATGTTTGACTGCAGTCTACAGGTTTATTAATAAATTCTAATATTATTTTTACTATTTATTATTATTGTTTTTATATTTTTACTGTTTTAATATTATATATCAGTTCGGACGGATGGTGAGGGCTAAATCCACTCGGCTAGTCGCCCTGTTGAAGAGTATGCATACTTTAAGGGGTCTGCCACGCCTCCTTCTGCCTGTTACATGTTCACAAAAACATTATACCCTGATTTCCCATTTGCAATGGCCATTCTATAGATCTTTGAGCTAAAAAGTTATAATATGACCATCAATATCATTAGGATAACTCTTAGCTAAGCGATCCCAGCTCCTGCTCTTGCCTGACAACGCTTTCTCAGCTCTGTTCAGCTGTTGCATTGATATAGAGAGACTAAGCAGTACCAAGAACTTTACTTTACTCTCTTCAGCTCGCCTTTCTCTTTACTCATAGTAAGCCCTACATTCAACTACAAGTTGAGCGAGCATTAAGCAGTCGTCTCTCAACTTCTCTTGGCATAGGCGTACTCCTCTCCTTTTCTGCTTTCTTTTTGCCCTCTTCTCCTCTTCACTCATCACCCTACCCTAGCGAGTTGGGCGGGCATTAAGCAGTCGTCTCTCAACTTCTCTTGGCATGGGCGTACTCCTCTTCTTTTCAGCTCTCTTCTTCTCCTCTTCTCCTCTTTCTCTTCTCTCATAGTAAGCCCCACCCTACCCTAGCGAGTTGAGCGGGCATTAAGCAGTCGTCTCTCACCTGCTTTCTATTTGCTTTAATTTCAACTTTAAAAATTTTGTTGTATCTGGAATCGTTTTATGAAAGAGGAAGGTGAGACGGAGGTGAAGCGCGGCTGGGTATTGCCCAAATTAACAGCTAATTACGCGCGAGTGTCAAATGCCAAAGAATTTCAGCGGCTGATTTAAAAATAATACAAAACCGAAAAAGAAGCAAAAATCTGCTCGCACCCGTAGCCAATTGGAAGGGCCGCAGCAGGAGAAGAGGAGGGTGAGGAGACAACGCCAAACATTATTTGAATACAAAATGTCCTTGAAAAGGGTAAGTCCAGTTGCGCCCAAGTGACAAAAGTGAGAAATTAGTCGATGTGGCCGACACTAAAAGCGTTCGAGGCTGAGTAGGGCGACCGCAACCCTTGTCCCGTGCCCGCCGCCCGCCACCCGCCACCCGCCGCTAGGTGTGGCCGCTTCTATAGCAATAATTTTGTTTAGCAGGGCAAGAAAAAAGAGCCGAGGCGAGCGGAGCGCAATGGGGATTTAGGGCTGTCAAGTGCGGAGCACGCAGCCGGGGTCAACGCAATTAAAATTCAAAGAGCAAAATGCATTTGCCACGCTCACGCACAGACAGGCTGCTGCCTGCCGAGTGTTGATGTCCACGATTCAGATTTTCTAACTGGGTTTGCAATTCAAATTGTATAAGAAGACATACATAAATTTGTATATATATGTATATATCTCTGTCTAGAGTGAAGTTTTTATGCCCTGCGCATAATTACTTGCTAAATTGTGCGACACAAATAACGAGGCATTAGAGTTGGCTTGGCAAAAACCAAGCTACAGTTGCAAGGACTACAGTTTTCACTCTCCCTCGCTCCCTCGCTCCCTCGCTCCCTCTCTCCCTCTCTCTCTCTCTCTCTCGCATACACATGCAGTTCTTGTGGCTTTCGTTCCACACTTCTTATTGCTCATTTGCTGCTGCTCTGCGTCTTATCGGCTAGCAAATTAACGCCCTAAACACACACTCTGGCCCTGCCTCCCTACCTCCCCCGTCACTGCCGGCCTCCCTCTCTGTTGCTCTGTCACTTTGGCATTTTGTTGCAATTTGCATTCGGCACATGCGAGCGTGCTGAGCACGAGCAGCTTCTGCTTTGATTTGTCTATTGTTTTTATCCCTTGGCTTCAGATATGCAGCTTTAATTACTCCTGCTGCTGCTGCAGCCGTCTCAAACGCATTCCGAATCAATTATTTTTGCAGCATTTTAAAGGCATCTCCTGGGTCACTATATATATAAAAATAACTATATATAAGTTGTTTCAGCTGAAGCATACCTAAGTGGCGAGGTGTCTTCGTCTGGATGCTGGGCAATGATTGGCCTTGTGGCTGGCCGGGCTGAAGCCATAAGCTTACTGCATCTTTAGTCAAACTAATTGAACGGCAATAGTCAGTGTAGATGAGTCGGAGAGAGAGAAAGCTACAGAGTCATAGCTGAGGAGACGACTCAGCCTCAGCTCTAATGTCTTCCGTCTAATCAGGCTAGCTCTGCTGACTGTTGTATGCTTGGGTATGGACTTGGCTATATGCTGCGCCCGCTTCCGAGCTGCACTCCGAGTCCGAGCGTTGCTTGTGTGTTTAAGCAAACAGTTTCTGCCCGGCCAATTGTCGTGCTCACGTCCAATGCACGCCGAGCAACATGGAATATTAAAAGCCAATTCGCAGCGATTGCGGCGGAGCTAATTGATCTTGGGCAAAGTTGATCGATAGACGCCCCGGGGCTGGCAATATATTTTCAAATGTAAATACAACAGTTAAGTGGAAGTTGCTAACTTATTAATATGCCACCTTAGGGACGTCTTCCCGTACCGCCCTCTACCACCCTCTCCCGCCCTACGGTTGTGCAGACAAAAATCGAGTTAGAAGATGAAATTCCAGCTGGGCAGCAGCACCGAAAATAATGAACTCCCAAATGAAGTGAAACAAAAAGAAGCACACAATATTAATTATTCATATTTCATTAGTGAGCGCCGACGCCCCCGAGTGGAGCGACTGTAGCTCGTCAAGGGTTTGCCAGGCGCAGTCAAAGAAAGGCGTGCACCATATAAAATTTATAAAAATCAAAGTAATGTACTGCGAGCAAGAGTACAACTGAGTGAGAGAGACGGAGCGAATGAGAGAGAGGGAGAGAGAGAGAGAGACTGAGCGTGGGTGTAGTCTACCTGGCTGCTGCTTTGGCTGGCATCATCATTTGTCTTGGCGTTTTGGGAGTCGCGGCAGTCGCATTGATGAATGAAGTGCGTACACATTGCCTCTGAAAAGGCCAAAAGGCCAGGCGACATTAAAAATGCACACGCAATCAGAAAATGGTGTCTTGCCCCAGACGCCAGTTGCCAGTTAGAGGAGGGAACAGCAGCAGCAGCAGCAGCAGCAATCCCGTTGATGGATCAACACCGAACAGATAAGACAGCCCCTGGTTGGGGTAATGAGCCAGTTGAAGTGGGCCAAAGCATGGCCCATCAACTTTTCACCTCTTTCCCCCATACACACACACACACAATGAGGTTTTCTTTTTCTTCTTCTTCACCGTCGTCGTCTTTTTCTTTTGTAAGCCTTTGAGCTGGGCCTTTGCCTTGCTGCTCTGTCGCCCCGTCGTCGTTTATAATTTGTTTGGGCTTTCAGCGGCCGTCCAAAGCAATTACCGTGCTCAAGGTGCACTTGCTCTGTCTCGGTCTCTGTCTGGCAAACTACGCAGTCAACAATTCGGCTTTACTTGAGGCGAACATTTGACCGTGCCGCGTCCCGTCATCTTATCGGGTTCACTTACTGGGTCAACATTCTGCTGACATCCCGCACCCCGGCCCATTCCTCGTTCATACAGTGATTGCTTGTGCGCCTGCCTTTGCTGCTGTTGAGGCAATTTTCTTGGCACGTTCGCACTGAGAAAACAGTCGCCTCCACGCATGGCAGCCGCCTGCCATATATATGAGTGTGTGTGTGGTGTTGCGTGTTGACCCGATCGACACCCATAAATATGCAGTGATTCGCATTGCTGATGTACTCAGCCGAAGCCGATAAATTTTATTAAGGAATTTCCTTGCCCTGCCTAAATGTCGCTCTTAGTTAACGTAGCTTAATTTCAGGTGGTGCACCTGATAAGTAAATTCAATTAAATAATTCTTATTTGTTATCCTCATCAGATATCTCTGTATTGCCCGGCAACAGCTCTTCACTGGTAGTATCGGATATAAGTGGGTCGGACGAGATGTTCGGTGGAATCTCGTCGATCAATTCGAAGTCCACTCTCACCGCCTCGCTGTCCTTGCGCAGTAGACACTTCACCTCACGCACGACGTCCGGGTCAAACTCTTTTAGGGTCTTATCTATCGCCGCATTCCTCTGGCGCCGATTACGCACATTGCGACAGGGTGGCGTCAGGCCATGGGGCCACAGGTCTTTCGCGTCTACGTTTACCACACCGGCCGGCGGCTGCCAACCGGCTGGAGTTCCTGAACACGGCGTATGCCTACCGGCCGGCGTCTGGCAGCCGCCCTGCCACTGCTGACCGACCGGGGTCTGCCTACCTTCCAGCATCTTCGGACATGGTGTCTGAGAACCGGCCGGCGTCTGCCAACCTTCCAGCATCTTCGGACATGGCGTCTGAGAACCGGCCGGCGTCTGCCAACCTTCCAGCATCTTCGGACATGGCGTCTGAGAACCGGCCGGCGTCTGCCAACCTTCCAGCATCTTCGGACATGGCGTCTGAGAACCGGCCGGCGTCTGCCAACCTTCCAGCATCTTCGGACATGGCGTCTGAGAACCGGCCGGCGTCTGCCAACCTTCCAGCATCTTCGGACATGGCGTCTGAGAACCGGCCGGCGTCTGCCTACCTTCCAGCATCTTCGGACATGGTGTCTGAGAACCGGCCGGCGTCTGCCAACCTTCCAGCATCTTCGGACATGGCGTCTGAGAACCGGCCGGCGTCTGCCAACCTTCCAGCATCTTCGGACATGGCGTCTGAGAACCGGCCGGCGTCTGCCAGCCGCCCGGTGTTTGTGGTCCGCACGGAGTCACATAGCCGACTGGCGTTCTATAACCAAGCGGACTCAACGGCGGCTTACGGGGCGGTGTCGTACAGCCAGCCGGCGTCTCATTACCTTCGGACTTCTTATTACGGGTCGAACTCCTAGTGTCGATCGATGATTTGGGCACTACACTGGGCTGCTTGGGTGCTGGCTTATTCGGGAAATTTTCATTGGGCTCTTCTTGGTTTTCAAGATTTTCCATCGGGTCCTCGTCAATCGAGCTGAAATCCATTTTGACAGGATATAATATGAACAAGTGTTGTTCAACGTGCACTCTATACACTAAAACATATATCGATTAAATTTCATTTCATATACGATATCCACTTAGGAGCGCTTCAAAGCTGCTATCAGTTTTTCAACACCAATCAGTTTAAAAATTATGCGCCCTACGAGAATGGTCTCATTTGGAGAGGAGCCAGTGTAAATAATAAAGTCAATTAGAATTTGTTTAGCTTTTGAATGCTTTGTCTTTAAGATACTTCCAATCAAATGAATAGATATGAAATACAGATATTAAATATATTAAAGACTTTTTTGACATTCAGAACCAGGGGAAGCTAGTAGGCATTACGGCTCTCAAGGTGCACTTGCTCACGCTCACTCCCCTCACTCTCTCTCTCTCTCTCTCTCTCTCCCTCTCCCTCTCTGCCACTATCTATGTCTCGGTCTCTGTCTGGCAAACTACGCAGTCAACAATTCGGCTTTACTTGAGGCGAACATTTGACCGTGCCGCGTCCCGTCATCTTATCGGGTTCACTTACTGGGTCAACATTCTGCTGACATCCCGCACCCCGGCCCATTCCTCGTTCATACAGTGATTGCTTGTGCGCCTGCCTTTGCTGCTGTTGAGGCAATTTTCTTGGCACGTTCGCACTGAGAAAACAGTCGCCTCCACGCATGGCAGCCGCCTGCCATATATATGAGTGTGTGTGTGGTGTTGCGTGTTGACCCGATCGACACCCATAAATATGCAGTGATTCGCATTGCTGATGTACTCAGCCGAAGCCGATAAATTTTATTAAGGAATTTCCTTGCCCTGCCTAAATGTCGCTCTTAGTTAACGTAGCTTAATTTCAGGTGGTGCACCTGATAAGTAAATTCAATTAAATAATTCTTATTTGTTATCCTCATCAGATATCTCTGTATTGCCCGGCAACAGCTCTTCACTGGTAGTATCGGATATAAGTGGGTCGGACGAGATGTTCGGTGGAATCTCGTCGATCAATTCGAAGTCCACTCTCACCGCCTCGCTGTCCTTGCGCAGTAGACACTTCACCTCACGCACGACGTCCGGGTCAAACTCTTTTAGGGTCTTATCTATCGCCGCATTCCTCTGGCGCCGATTACGCACATTGCGACAGGGTGGCGTCAGGCCATGGGGCCACAGGTCTTTCGCGTCTACGTTTACCACACCGGCCGGCGGCTGCCAACCGGCTGGAGTTCCTGAACACGGCGTATGCCTACCGGCCGGCGTCTGGCAGCCGCCCTGCCACTGCTGACCGACCGGGGTCTGCCTACCTTCCAGCATCTTCGGACATGGTGTCTGAGAACCGGCCGGCGTCTGCCAACCTTCCAGCATCTTCGGACATGGCGTCTGAGAACCGGCCGGCGTCTGCCAACCTTCCAGCATCTTCGGACATGGCGTCTGAGAACCGGCCGGCGTCTGCCAACCTTCCAGCATCTTCGGACATGGCGTCTGAGAACCGGCCGGCGTCTGCCAACCTTCCAGCATCTTCGGACATGGCGTCTGAGAACCGGCCGGCGTCTGCCTACCTTCCAGCATCTTCGGACATGGTGTCTGAGAACCGGCCGGCGTCTGCCAACCTTCCAGCATCTTCGGACATGGCGTCTGAGAACCGGCCGGCGTCTGCCAACCTTCCAGCATCTTCGGACATGGCGTCTGAGAACCGGCCGGCGTCTGCCAGCCGCCCGGTGTTTGTGGTCCGCACGGAGTCACATAGCCGACTGGCGTTCTATAACCAAGCGGACTCAACGGCGGCTTACGGGGCGGTGTCGTACAGCCAGCCGGCGTCTCATTACCTTCGGACTTCTTATTACGGGTCGAACTCCTAGTGTCGATCGATGATTTGGGCACTACACTGGGCTGCTTGGGTGCTGGCTTATTCGGGAAATTTTCATTGGGCTCTTCTTGGTTTTCAAGATTTTCCATCGGGTCCTCGTCAATCGAGCTGAAATCCATTTTGACAGGATATAATATGAACAAGTGTTGTTCAACGTGCACTCTATACACTAAAACATATATCGATTAAATTTCATTTCATATACGATATCCACTTAGGAGCGCTTCAAAGCTGCTATCAGTTTTTCAACACCAATCAGTTTAAAAATTATGCGCCCTACGAGAATGGTCTCATTTGGAGAGGAGCCAGTGTAAATAATAAAGTCAATTAGAATTTGTTTAGCTTTTGAATGCTTTGTCTTTAAGATACTTCCAATCAAATGAATAGATATGAAATACAGATATTAAATATATTAAAGACTTTTTTGACATTCAGAACCAGGGGAAGCTAGTAGGCATTACGGCTCTCAAGGTGCACTTGCTCACGCTCACTCCCCTCACTCTCTCTCTCTCTCTCTCTCTCTCTCCCTCTCCCTCTCTGCCACTATCTATGTCTCGGTCTCTGTCTGGCAAACTACGCAGTCAACAATTCGGCTTTACTTGAGGCGAACATTTGACCGTGCCGCGTCCCGTCATCTTATCGGGTTCACTTACTGGGTCAACATTCTGCTGACATCCCGCACCTCGGCCCATTCCTCGTTCATACAGTGATTGCTTGTGCGCCTGCCTTTGCTGCTGTTGAGGCAATTTTCTTGGCACGTTCGCACTGAGAAAACAGTCGCCTCCACGCATGGCAGCCGCCTGCCATATATATGAGTGTGTGTGTGGTGTTGCGTGTTGACCCGATCGACACCCATAAATATGCAGTGATTCGCATTGCTGATGTACTCAGCCGAAGCCGATAAATTTTATTAAGGAATTTCCTTGCCCTGCCTAAATGTCGCTCTTAGTTAACGTAGCTTAATTTCAGGTGGTGCACCTGATAAGTAAATTCAATTAAATAATTCTTATTTGTTATCCTCATCAGATATCTCTGTATTGCCCGGCAACAGCTCTTCACTGCTAGTATCGGATAGATATAGGTCGGACGAGATGTCCGGTGGAGCCTCGTCGATCAACTCGAACTCCACTCTCACCGCCTCGCTGTCCATGCGCAGTAGACACTTCAGCTCACGCACGAGGTCCGGGTCAAGCTGTTGTAGGGTCTTATCTTTCGCCGCATTCCTCTGGCGCCGATTACGGACATTGCGACAGGGTGGCGTCAGGCCATGGGGCCACAGGTCTTTCGCGTCTACTTTTATCGCATCTTGAGCAGTGTCACTAACAGGCGATAATCGGAGTTCCTTATTGGATCTTCCCATCTTATTATCGACCTGTATTGGATATGACATCTGCCAATCGCCCGGCGATTGCGGACACGGCGTATGCATACCGGCCGGCGTCTGCCAGCCGCCCAGCCACTGCTGACCGACCGGGGTCTGCCAACCTTCCAGCATCTTCGGACATGGCGTCTGGGAACCGGCCGGCGTCTGCCAAGCGGCTGGAGTTCGCGGACACGGCGTATGCCTACCGGCCGGCGTCTGGCAGCTGCCCTGCCACTGCTGACCGACCGGGGTCTGCCAACCTTCCAGCATCTTCGGACATGGCGTCTGGGAACCGGCCGGCGTCTGCCAAGCGGCTGGAGTTCGCGGACACGGCGTATGCCTACCGGCCGGCGTCTGGCAGCTGCCCTGCCACTGCTGACCGACCGGAGTCTGCGGACATGGCGTCTGGGAACCGGCCGGCGTCTGCCAAGCGGCTGGAGTTCGCGGACACGGCGTATGCCTACCGGCCGGCGTCTGCCAGCCGCCCAGCCACTGCTGACCGACCGGGGTCTGCCAACCTTCCAGCATCTTCGGCCATGGCGTCTGCCAACCGGCCGGCGTTCGCGGACATGGCGTATGCCTACCAGTCGGTGTCTGCCAACCAGTCGGCGTTTGCGGACATCTAGGCGTTTGCCAACCGCCCGGTGTTTGTCGTCCGCACGAAGCCACATAGCCGACTGGCGTTTTATAACCAAGCGGACTGAACAGCGGCTTACGGGGCGGTGTCGTACAGCCAGCCGGCGTCTCATTACCTTCGGACTTCTTATTACGGGTCGAACTCCTAGTGTCGATCGATGATTTGGGCACTACACTGGGCTGCTTGGGTGCTGGCTTTTTCGACTGTTCTGCCTTTGGTTCGACGGACTGTTCACCGTTCTTATTCTGGGGTACCTTCTCGGGATCGATACCTGAATTATTATCGACTAAACTGCTTTTTTTTCGAGCCGCTTCCTTGAGAAGCCTCTTTTCCGTATCCTCTTTCCGCTCATTTTTGCAAATGAGCAGCTGACTGATATCGGCCGTCTTATACAAATTCGTATTGTCAGCTGTTTTATAGCTCTCAATAATGGTGGGCAAATCAACAAGTTTGGCGCACAGCGGCTTATCCTCCACCCAAACCTCAGCGGATCGCATGTTGTCTTCGAACTCAATCCTTAGTATATCGTGCATCCGATTGTTCTCTAAGGCATCGTTCACAATCTTCGCCTGTTCCTGAAATCAAATAGTGAGAAAAAAACGTTTGGAGAACTTACAGAATGTTTAGAACTTTGCTCGAACCTCTGGAAAGCGTATGATAAACTGATTCTCCAATTCAATTATTTCATCCGGAGGCTCACTCTCCTTCGGGTAATTTTCATAGGGCTCTTCTTGGTTTTCAAGATTTTCCATCGAGTCCTCGTCAATCGAGCTGAAATCCATTTTGACAGGATATAATATGAACAAGTGTTGTTCAACGTGCACTCTAAATCACTCTCACTAAAACATATATCGATTAAATTTATTTCATATACGATATCCACTTAGGAGCGCTTCAAAGCTGCTATCAGTTTTTCAACACCAATCAGTTTAAAAATTATGCGCCCTACGAGAATGGTCTCATTTGGAGAGGAGCCAGTGTAAATAATAAAGTCAATTAGAATTTGTTTAGCTTTTGAATGCTTTGTCTTTAAGATACTTCCAATCAAATGAATAGATATGAAATATAGATATTAAATATATTAAAGACTTTTTTGACATTCAGAACCAGCGGAAGCTAGTACTCATTTGCTCTTGGCGTCGCATTGGCTGCCTAAACCACTTCATCGATAGCTTCCTTTGTGGACCTTCCAGCTGCAGCATCCGCAACTGCAGCTAGCAATCTGGGTGTTATGAGCTAGCCGTGTTTAATACGGGCACAGTGGGTGGTGCTGGGGTCACCTTAGCCTTTGATGACGAGAACAAGTCGATGTTTGTTCGCTGCCGAAAATAACATATCTCCCAGACATGTTTTGTACATGCTCACCCGAAATGTGGGTGGTCCTGTTGCTATAAGCTTTAGTATCTGCGACGCTGGGTTGACTAGGCATTGCATTGATATATTTATATATTAGTCCTCTCCTTTGTTGCTTATGACACTTTATAAGCTTATCATTCTTATTTTGTCTTCATCTTCATCTTTATCTGTTTTTATCTTCATCTTCATTTTCATCGTTATCCACGACTTCTCCAATATATATCTATATACATATCTTCCCACCGGCAGATCAGTTCTTATCAGCTCTTATTATTTATGAGCCTTCGTGTATTAAATGCTGATAGTCGAGTTTCATTTTGTATTTTGGGCTGCGCACGGCCCTCTATAATGTATGAATACTTTCCGCTTATTTGCATACAAGTTGAACTTATTTCTATTAATATTCCATTGCGTATTCGCGCGAGAGTATATTCCATTTTTAATAACACAAAACTTTATGAAATTTTTATAAATAAAAGGCGAGTGAAGCGCCAACAACAACAACAACCCATTGCCAAAAGGAAAGCTCAAAAGTCAAAGCATACAAGCCAAAAGGGGCAGCAGCAGCAGGCGAAGGATTGGGGCGCACAACAAATGGGATACAGAGCGAGATCTGCTGAGGGGGCGGCAGCAGTGGGCGAAACTGAATTGGTCTGGTCTGAGCCAAAAAAAAAAGGAAGAAAAACAAGCAAAACAATTGAAATGTGAATATTAAATATACAAGTACAAGATTTTTTTCTCGCGCTGCGGTCCTTGCAGGTGTCGTGCGCCACGCCCATGCTGCGGCTGCTCCCTGCGGCGTCATTGTGCGCACTGCAAGTGCCAGCAACAACAACTGAGCAATAATAATGCCATTTGAAGGCATCCACCTCGACTGATTGATGTCGAGATTTGCATGAGTTAAGCTGCGGGTTGCGTACCCATTAACGTTAACCGTTAGCCGTTGCCTCAGTCTCGGCCTCAGCCTCGGCCTGCTCCAACCGAAATTGGCTATTAGTCTGGCCAAATGCTTTAAGGAATAGAATAGAAGAGAGAAGAGTCCTCAAATGTTCAGTTTACTATCCTGAGAACGGCCTTAAACCTCACAAGTATTGTAAAACGTCGAGCATTGCCCAAATTATAAATATATGGATATATTGCTAAGGCAATACAAATTTGTGGAGCTAACTTAAGACTTGGTTTAGAAAAGTCGTCGCAGTCGACTGTATAGCTTGAACTCTTGTAGACAGCCAGAGTCTGACGTCCTTAAATCAAATTGTTAACGCTAACTGAAAGCAGCTCTGCATACAGGCTTACAAATAGAGCCCGACGCCACAATAGAAACTAATTGCAGGCCAAGCAAATTGTTTACAACATGCTCAGCTCTCGCTCTTGTGCGCTGACTATATAGAAATATATATATATATATATATATAGTTATATAGCATAAAAGGCAGGAATATTTTTCAGCTGAATATATAGTTCTTCTCTCTCTCTATGTGTGTGCGTGTGTGTGTGGGACATGCAACGAGGCACATTAATTAAATAAAAATTGATTTTTCAAGCGCCTGAAATCCAATCAACGACCAGCTCCAAGTAGGGACAACAACGAGTGGCTCGCACATAGAGCTATGTCCTGGATCAGCGCATCAGCCTTGTGGACGCAGCGCACCACCCAACGCACCACCCACTGCTGCTGGTTGCCAAATGAAGTTAACAAAGTTTACGGTTTTTTTTTTATTTTTTATATATAAATTTTTGTATTTTTTCTCATTTTTTGCTGCGCTTTTTCTTCTTCTTCTTTTTATCGTTTGCATAAGTATATAATATGGACATGGGGCAGCTATTGTGGCGCTGGCTATGCGATGCTTTATCCCATGGCACATAGTGCCACATGCCACATGCCACATGCGTTTTGTATCGCCTTTAACCATTGGCCACAGTTTAATGTGCGCTGTCGCCCTTTTTGCGGGGCGGCATTTAAACCACAGCAAGTCATCAGGCAAATTGAATTTTCAACGTATGCTCGCACAGCGTGTCTATGTGTGTGTGTGTGTGTGTGTGTGTGCGTGGCACGCCCACAATTACAATGCCTGGCTTAAAGCTCTACTTGTTTTATATAGCACTTATAGCAACTACTACCACTACGACTACTGCCACCAGCGCCCCAGCACTGCGAGCCGCCGCTTCGGTTCCTGGTCAACGCCATTTGCCGTTCGCTTCTTTCGTTTCTCGTTACAAAATTACCCACGATAAAAATTGAATTACTTCGTCGTGGAGCTGGCTGGCTGGCTGGCTGGCATCACATTCTAGTCTGCCTCCTGGTCATGCCGAGATCCGTGACTTGATGGGTCCTGGGTCGGGGCCCGAGTCCCCTGGATAGCAGCATTGTCGCTGCAAAGTGTTATGCTTACTCTTGACTCGCCCACAGCCACGCCCGCGTCTCAGCGAACACTACTTAGGCGACGTTGAAACTGTCGCCGAGCCTGTTGCCAGTCTGGGTTGGGTCTGGGTCTGGGTCTGGGTCTGGGTCTGGGTCTGGGCTTGGGTCCTGGTGCTGTTCCTGGTCCTGGTCCTGCACCTAGCACCCTGTTTTTACACTCTTCTAGCATACTTCCATTCTCTCCCTCTCCCTCTCCCTCTCCCTCTCTCTTTCTCTTGCTCTGTGTGTGTGTGTATGACTTCATCTAATGATAAATGAGCTGCAATGGATGACAGCGAATCAACTTAAGTGTATTGCTCTGCTTCGGTGACACTCCCAACGCCCACCTAACAGCATATCCAGCACCACCTACCCCCCCAAACCCTGCTAACTACATGTCCTGCAGGCAGGTCTGTGCCTTTGCCTTTGCCGTTGCCGTTGCCGTTGCGCTGTCATCCAATGCACTTTCCCTTAACGCTCTCTGCTTGTGTTTACGTTTCACTTCAAATTTCTATGCTACACTAAATATTTACATAGGAAAAACTTTGCAAGTGTAAGTGAAACGCTTTAAAGATGTTCGAGCACAAAAAACAGAAACAAAGAAAGGAGAAAGAAGCTCAAAACTAAAACTTGAGCGAATGTTTCGCTACTCATTAACTTATCGGGAACTTCTTTTTTATGGCATGGCTAATTAGAGAGATTGGTATTTAATGATTGCAGCTGCGACCGGCTTGAGCAAAGGAGGAGATGCAAACAGATACAAATTGTTGGAGGAAAAAACGAGTGACAGCATCGCATGTGCCTGGCAAAGCTCATGTTTGTTAATCAATTTAAGTGCATTTGCGTATTCTACTATCCATGGTATCTTCACACAGTGCTTCTTTAAGAGTTGCCTAGCTGAGATGCGATATGTCGGAAATAGGTCTAGCCCATGGATCCTTGAAGGCTTCAAGAGTCTCTCTCCCTCTCTTATGTTTGCTTGACATGCAGTTGGACAGATCAGAGGTGGCTTCAAGCTAAAAGGTAAATGTTATTTGTTAATGGACATCCACAAAACCAAACCAAGGATTATTTTCAAAGAGCAATTGACACCGGACTTTATTATTTAATGCATATATAAATTATATTTTATTTGGCACACTAATTGTTACAATAAATAAACAAAAAAAAAAAATTTAAGTACATATGTGTTGTGTGTATATATATATCGTTGCTAATATCATTGAATTTATTATGAGATTATATATTTTGAATTCTACAGTTTTCGTTTCTGTTTCGGTTTCGGCTTCCTTTCACTACGCTCGGCTCTCTACTTGTGCAGACAGCGGGCATCCTCCTTGCCGATGCACTGGAGTTTGGTGTAATCGAAGCGCTGCTTGTTGTCACAACGGAGGTGGACAAACCGATGTTTGCCGGACTTCTTAATCTCGCAGCGGTAATATTTACGGCAATCGCGCACATCGGGATAGACATCGTCTTCGTCGCATTTCTCTTCGTTCTTCAATTTTTTGATGACGTTCTTCACGAATTGCCTTTTTTCCTTGGAGTCCAGATCGTCGTTATCATCATCTTCGTTGGACTTCTTCTGCTCGCTGTCTTTCTCCTCTTTGGAATCCTTTGGTTTCTTATTCTCCTTCTTGTCCTCAGATGAGCTGCTTGATTTTTTCTTGTCACTGTCATTCTCCTCATTTGAGTCCTTTGCCTTGTTGCTGTTCTCCTTCTTCTTATCTTTTTCCTTCTCCTTTTTCTTCTCGTCGGAACTGTTCTCATTGGAATCCGACTTCTTTTTCTCCTGCTCCTTGGACTGGTCCTTTTCAGAGCTTGGCTTGTTCTTATCTTTGGAGGTCTTGTTGCTCTCTTCAACAGAGGCATTCTCATTGGAGACGGCTCCACTAGAAGGTTGCTCTACTGATTCATTTGTCTCCGACTTTTTGGGGTCTTCAGTGGGCGCTGATGAAGGTGCTGGAGTCGGTGCTACTGTGGGTGCTGCAGTGGGTGCTGTTGTAGGTGCCGAGGTGGGTGGCACAGGCTTCTTAGATGGACGCCAGCCATTGACCCAATCAAGCCAGTTGGGCCAGAAGGGGTTTCCTGTAGGGGCATTTCCACTGTTGCTGCCATTGCCGCTGCCCGGCTGCGTTGGCCGGTGTGGCCAAAATGGATGTTGAGGAATTGGTCGAATGGTTGGGCGTGGATGAACAGGGTGGTTGGGATGACTCGGACGCCATGGCTTAGGCCATGAGCCAGGTCTACCTGGATACACGGGAATGGAAGGGACAGAAGGAACGGACGGATGGATGGGAGAATTTGGATTAAGTGGAGTGTTGGGGTTTAGTGGGGAGTTAGGATCAACAGGGTTGGTGGGATTCACCGGCGAGTTAGGATCTACAGGCGCACTGGGGTCAACTGGTGCGTTAGGGCCAACTGGTGCGTTGGGATCCACTGGTGCATTGGGATCAACTGGTGCATTGGGATCCACTGGTGCATTGGGATCAACGGGTGCATTGGGATCAACAGGAGCATTAGGATCAACAGGAGCATTAGGGTCCACTGGTGCGTTGGGGTCCACTGGTGTGTTGGGATCCACTGGTGCGTTGGGATCAACTGGTGCATTGGGGTCAACGGGTGCATTGGGATCAACTGGTGTATTGGGATCAACTGGAGCATTTGGATTAACAGGAGCATTAGGATCAACAGGAGCATTAGGGTCCACTGGTGCGTTGGGGTCCACTGGTGTGTTGGGATCCACTGGTGCGTTGGGATCAACTGGTGCATTGGGATCAACTGGTGCGATGGGGTCAACTGGTGCATTGGGATCAACTGGAGCATTTGGATTAACAGGAGCATTAGGATCAACAGGAGCATTAGGGTCCACTGGTGCGTTGGGATCCACTGGTGCGTTAGGGTCAACTGGTGCGTTGGGATCCACTGGTGCGTTGGGATCAACTGGTGCGTTGGGATCCACTGGTGCGTTAGGGTCAACTGGTGCGTTGGGATCAACTGGTGCGTTGGGATCAACTGGTGCATTGGGGTCTACGGGTGCATTGGGATCCACTGGTGCATTGGGATCCACTGGTGCATTGGGATCCACTGGTGCGTTGGGATCAACTGGTGCATTGGGGTCTACGGGTGCATTGGGATCCACGGGTGTGTTGGGATCCACTGGTGCGTTGGGATCAACTGGTGCATTGGGGTCTACGGGTGCATTGGGATCCACTGGTGCATTGGGATCCACTGGTGCATTGGGATCCACTGGTGCGTTGGGATCAACTGGTGCGTTGGGATCCACTGGTGCGTTGGGATCAACTGGTGCGTTGGGATCCACTGGTGCATTGGGATCAACTGGTGCGTTGGGATCCACTGGTGCGTTGGGATCAACTGGTGCGTTGGGATCCACTGGTGCGTTGGGATCAACTGGTGCGTTGGGATCCACTGGTGCATTGGGGTCTACGGGTGCATTGGGATCCACTGGTGCGTTAGGGTCTACGGGTGCATTGGGATCCACTGTTGCATTGGGATCCACTGGTGCATTGGGATCAACTGGTGCGTTGGGATCAACTGGTGCATTGGGATCTACGGGTGCATTGGGATCCACTGGTGCATTGGGATCCACTGGTGCATTGGGGTCTACGGGTGCATTGGGATCCACTGGTGCGTTAGGGTCTACGGGTGCATTGGGATCCACTGGTGCATTGGGATCCACTGGTGCATTGGGATCAACTGGTGCGTTGGGATCAACTGGTGCATTGGGGTCTACGGGTGCATTGGGATCCACGGGTGTGTTGGGATCAAGTGGTGCATTGGGATCAACTGGTGCGTTGGGATCAACTGGTGCGTTAGGGTCTACGGGTGCATTGGGATCCACTGGTGCATTGGGATCCACTGGTGCGTTGGGATCAACTGGTGCGTTAGGGTCTACGGGTGCATTGGGATCCACTGGTGCGTTGGGGTCTACGGGTGCATTGGGATCCACTGGTGCGTTAGGGTCTACGGGTGCATTGGGATCCACTGGTGCATTGGGATCCACTGGTGCGTTGGGATCAACTGGTGCGTTGGGATCCACTGGTGCGTTGGGATCAACTGGTGCATTGGGGTCTACGGGTGCATTGGGATCCACTGGTGCGTTGGGATCAACTGGTGCGTTAGGGTCTACGGGTGCATTGGGATCCACTGGTGCGTTGGGGTCTACGGGTGCATTGGGATCCACTGGTGCATTGGGATCCACTGGTGCGTTGGGATCAACTGGTGCGTTGGGATCCACTGGTGCGTTGGGATCAACTGGTGCATTGGGGTCTACGGGTGCATTGGGATCCACGGGTGTGTTGGGATCAAGTGGTGCGTTGGGGTCCACTGGTGCATTGGGATCCACTGGTGCATTGGGATCCACTGGTGCGTTGGGATCAACTGGTGCGTTGGGATCAACTGGTGCGTTGGGATCCACTGGTGCGTTGGGATCAACTGGTGCGTTGGGATCCACTGGTGCGTTAGGGTCTACGGGTGCATTGGGATCCACTGGTGCGTTAGGGTCTACGGGTGCATTGGGATCCACTGGTGCATTGGGATCCACGGGTGTGTTGGGATCAACTGGTGCGTTGGGATCCACTGGTGCGTTAGGATCAACTGGTGCATTTGGATCAACTGGAGCAGTAGGGTCCACTGGAGAAGTGGTTGTGACCTCAGGGTTTACTGGTGCATTGGGATCCACTGGTGCGTTAGGGTCTACGGGTGCATTGGGATCCACTGGTGCATTGGGATCCACTGGTGCATTGGGATCCACTGGTGCATTAGGGTCTACGGGTGCATTGGGATCCACTGGTGCATTGGGATCAACTGGTGCATTGGGATCCACTGGTGCGTTGGGATCCACTGGTGCGTTGGGATCAACTGGAGCATTGGGATCAACTGGAGCAGTAGGGTCCACTGGAGAAGTGGTTGTGACCTCAGGGTTTACTGGTGCATTGGGATCCACTGGTGCGTTGGGATCAACTGGAGCATTGGGATCAACTGGTGCATTGGGATCCACTGGTGCGTTAGGATCAACTGGTGCATTTGGATCAACTGGAGCATTGGGATCAACTGGTGAATTGGGATCAACTGGTGCGTTGGGATCAACTGGTGCATTGGGATCAACTGGAGCATTGGGATCAACTGGAGCAGTAGGGTCCACTGGAGAAGTGGTTGTGACCTCAGGGTTTACTGGTGCATTGGGATCCACTGGTGCGTTGGGATCAACTGGAGCATTGGGATCAACTGGTGCATTGGGATCAACTGGTGCATTAGGATCAGCTGGTGCATTGGGATCAACTGGTGCATTGGGATCAACTGGTGCATTGGGATCCACTGGTGCGTTGGGATCAACTGGAGCATTGGGATCAACTGGAGCAGTAGGGTCCACTGGAGAAGTGGTTGTGACCTCAGGGTTTACTGGTGCATTGGGATCCACTGGTGCGTTAGGATCAACTGGTGCATTTGGATCAACTGGAGCATTGGGATCAACTGGTGCATTGGGATCAACTGGTGCATTGGGATCAACTGGTGCGTTGGGATCAACTGGAGCATTGGGATCAACTGGAGCAGTAGGGTCCACTGGAGAAGTGGTTGTGACCTCAGGGTTTACTGGTGCATTGGGATCCACTGGTGCGTTGGGATCCACTGGTGCGTTGGGGTCAACTGGAGCATTGGGATCAACTGGTGCATTGGGATCAACTGGTGCATTGGGATCAACTGGTGCATTGGGATCCACTGGTGCGTTGGGATCAACTGGAGCATTGGGATCAACTGGAGCAGTAGGGTCCACTGGAGAAGTGGTTGTGACCTCAGGGTTTACTGGTGCATTGGGATCCACTGGTGCGTTGGGATCCACTGGTGCGTTGGGGTCAACTGGTGCATTGGGATCCACTGGTGCGTTGGGGTCAACTGGTGCATTGGGATCAACTGGTGAAACAGTTGTTTCGGCTGGGCTTTCAGTTGCGTTTGGATCAACTGGTGCATTTGGATCCAGTGGAGCATTAGGGTCAAGCGGAGATACTGTCGTTCCCTCTGGGTTCGCAGGTGCAGTGGGATTAGCTGGTTCAGTTGGCTTTACTGGAGATGATGTCGTTCCCTCAGTTCCAATTGGCTCAGTCGGGACAACGGGTCCATTGGGATCCACTGGTGTACTGGGATCGGCAGGTAGAGTTGGCTCGACAGGCGAAGATGTTGGTAGTGTTGGTTTTGTTGGCCGAACGGGAACACTGCTTGTGGTTGGATTCCATGTGGCATCAGTTGTGGTATCCACTGGTATATTAGTTGTCTCGGCCTCCACGGGAGCATTCGTTGTTTCGCCAATGGGCTGAGCAGTTGTTGCCAAAGGCGCACTCGTAGTTGCCTCCACTGGCGCGTTTGTCGTATCAGCAATAGCCGGTGATGACTCGATGGGCAGCTGGGTTGTAGTGAGGGGCGCAGCAGCTGTCGTAGTGAGAATCACTAAGCCCTCAGTGCTATTGGCAACCACAATGCCTCCAGAGCTGGTCGTGGACTCGACGATAGCCGCCGATGCTCTGCCGCCTGTGATCGGATGATCGGTGACTGTTGTCATCTTGGCAACCGCCGCGGATGGCGCCTTGGGGTCCACCTTAACGGCCGCGCAAATCTCCACGCCTTCATTGATGCACCGCGTGTTGAGAGGACACTGACGGACACTGCCTGTCGCCACATTCCTCTCGCAGAGCTGATAGGAGGCCGGTCCCACGCAGATGGCCGGTTGTCCGCTGCAATTGATGCTAATGATCTGCGCACTGGTCTGCACGGCCTGATGCTGGCCGTCGAACAGTGCGGCTAACTGTTGGAAATAACGGTAAGTTAGAGAAAAAAGAGAAAGAGAGAGAGAGAAAGTAAAGAATTTAGTATGACTGGGCGATCGGTCGCACGGGTGCACTGTTTGTCACAAGTCGTAGTCTCGGGACCGTAACAATTACACTGGTTTAGTTTCACTTGCATAGGATACTTTCGAGTCGCCGCCGAGTGCTATAAACGATATCCAAAGTAGCAAGAATCCCGGCAGCTTTTGTTAGTTTGTTTGGTTTTAGTCACGCGTATCCAAAAGCCCGTAAAGTTGCCACACAAAATGGTTAATAAAATACAACTCATCAGTAACAGAAACAAAAAGTATTAAATTATTTTCAAATTTTGATTTGAGGTTCTGGCATGACGATGTGGGGAACGGGATTATCGGGTTTTGGGTATTGCTGGTGGCGCGTTAGTACAATCTATGCAACAATTACCACAAATAACATCAAAATCTTGAATATCTTGTTCGTCATCGTCGAGGTGCGTTATGTATATGGTTCGAATTTAAAATCGTTACTATTCCCGGCATGGGCCAGCGCGTCGCTTTTATTCGAAGCGAAAATAAACAACTTATGCCATCTGCACTTATCTCTAGCGAATCTGCTTGACGCTGTGTAAATAGCCAATGATTATCTTTGTTTGTCCCAGATAAGTTTGCGACCAATTTATGATATTGCAGCTAAAATCTGAGGCGGCCCAAAGCTGTTTGCGGCTCCGGGCTACATATTTTGCTTTCGACGCGTCTTACTAAATCTATTTATTTATTTTTTATTTTCCTAACGGATATTTTTAGTTCTTAATTTATTTATTTTCTGGTTGTTTTTCCGCCTCGTTGACGTAATAGAATTAACTGTGAAATGTTTTTAGTTAAATAATAATAAGATTAGAAAAACTGTTTAAATAAAACACTTCATTAAGTTTCTAAGGAATTCTTGTCAGGCGCAGCCAACTTAATGCCAAGTTTCGCCATCGATAACTGTACATAAAACACATTTTGGAATTTCACCTGACTAAAAAAGTTCATCAAATGCTCACAGAGATTAGGAAAAGTCCAAAAAAAAAGGTACAAGGTAAAAGTAATACAAGTAGCTATAAACCTATTCCCCTCGGCTTAGTTTAATAGGCTGTGAAGATGACCTTGGCAGAATTTCCCAGTAATTAAAGCATGAGAGCCATGTTCTAGTTTCGAATGCCCGATTCTGGGTAAGTTGGTCAACGCCGTGAATCACAGCTCGTGCAAATAATAATAATAAAATAATAAAAGTATAACGAACTAATGCTCTTATCTCCTTTGGGCTTCCGATGGTCATTAGGCTAAGCCAATGATGATATTTCACACATTTGTTTAACTGCCGTACGTAATCTAAGTCTGGAGTATCATTCTCATATTTCTTTAAAATATAAACAGCAGCGCAGAGAAGGCTGCGCATTTCCTCTTGACAAATTTGCGCTATTTGCCCAAAAAATATGAAATTTGAAGACAAATAACAAACAGGAAAGACAATACTAAAGGGGCGTATTGAATGCGAATTACCCTGTAAAAGATGTCTGGCAAAACGAGCTAAACGTATATTTTACTTGAGTTTATACCAGTTAACTATGATCTTGACTGCGGCAACTGGTATGCCACAGACATACCCCAAGTTAGGGTATTCGCACTGGGAATTTTCGTTTGCTGTGGCATGCTGGCCGGAAATGTGGTTCAAAGTGGATTCCTGCATAGATCATGACTAAGACTCGCGGGCTTATCTGCCAGAGTACATGGTGCACCTCAGTTACACGCACACCTGTGCACACCTATGCTACTGTTTGCCAGCGGGTCTGCTCAACCCCAGTTGATGACGCAAGCAAAGCGCTGCTCTGTAGCTTTTACGTAGGCTGTGTGTGTGTAGAGGAGGCAGAGCAAGAGCTGCTGGAGCAGCCAGATCAGCACTGATCATGATCATGAATTCGAGTGTGATAAGAGGCTAGATTACATATGCGCTGGCTGTCCCCGTAATGCTTATCGCCCAGCTACACGGCCCGTCAAGATAAATCAGTCAGTTAGTTTGTTGAAAGCCACAGACATACATATATACATACATTTTTGAATCCACGAGCGGTGGGCGTGGCGCCGCCCACCCGTCAACTGTTATTTCAGTTGTACAACAGACAATTGCATCGCGGCATTAGGCAGTATTTATGGCCAAAGGTCCAAAGACCTCTTCACCTGGACAATTGACTGGACTAATTGTATGCATAAGCTTAACATCTGGCAATTCCCAAAATCCAGCGGCAGCCTACGCAAGTGGGCGGGCCTGCGGTGGGCAGGGGTTGGCTGTGCGCGGACATCAAACAAAAATTGAACCGCAATTTCGTAGGCGCTTTGCCATGTTTCGCATTGTGTATGCCCTTTGAAGCCGGCAGTGCCATCAAATTGTTAAATTAAACGTCTTTTTTAATGCCCAATATCCATTAAAGGAAGTTGAAAGTGGTCATGATGCAGGCGCGGTAACAGTCGGTCATATTCGATGTGGTCTGTCTGTGACAGAAACACATTTTTTATAGGGTATTGCTGTATGTCAAAGTGGGATTTCGATATTGGCTAGTTAATTGAATTGTTATCGATAAATACCGAAAACTAACTTGTTTACTATCGATAAACCTAGTGTATAAGCAATCAGGTAGCAAGAAGTTATCAAGTGCAGCAGCTCCTAAGAAACACTTGAAAAAAGATCAAATAAATTACAGAGTATTAATCAAGCAGCTCACCTTAACAGTGTACAGTGTACAAGTGAGTCAGGATCATCCAGCTCGAAATACGAAAACTCTCAAGATATCTAAATTACAAGAAAATTTAAGCAGATCTGCTGTTAAAATCAATTACAGGGTATGGTCAAAGTCAAACAACTTTAGCTGTTAGTAAATCTCATTCATTAGTAAATCAGATTCAAGAAGTCTACAGCAAAGATATGGAAGTAAGTTTTATCATATGTTTAAGTCAATTACAGGGTATAATTCACGTCAACCCACATCACCTGTTAGCAAGTCTGAGCCAACCGAAAGCTAAAAATGTGCCCAGAAATCAATGTGATAAACTTAGGACTTATCTATCATCAGTCGTGCTGTTATATTCACTTACAGGGTATGTGCTAGTCAACCTCTGGTTAGTAAATCGCAACTCCGCGGCGCCTAAGTATACTCCGAAGCAGTAGCCACTCAATCGAGCCTGATTTGCTCTCACAGTCACTCAGATTTACAGGGTATGCGACACGTGTACCACAGCTACCTGCCATGGCATGTGTCCTTTCTTTTTTGCGAGCTGCTTCATTTAATGCGGTTAAGCCATAAAATAAAAACGCAAATGCAATGCAGGCACTGCGGTTTTTCATGTCTAGACAATACAATAAATACAGTTAGCCATATATTTGTATTATCATATGGCGAATATGCGTGCGCTCCACACATGCACACAGCCCGACGATATGCACATACATTAACCGATACATATATTTTATAATTGGCGTCAATTTGCTGGCTTATCGGCTGCCGGGCCGCGTGTGGGTGCCACAGAAGTCGCTGGCGCGGCAATAAGCGGAAATGAGATGCGAATTTGTTGCATATTTTGCATGGGAGGCATGCAAGAAAGTGAAGGACAAGGGGAGACATGAAGAAAAGGAAGTAGAACAGCTACAAAATGAAGAGACGGAAGATGCAGCTGAGGTAGCTAAGGAAATATCTCTTATGACTGGATGGGATATAGGGTAGAAAGTCTTCCTTTGAAGATAGCTGCAATATGGTGGGGCATTTGGGATATTAAAGAGTATCTCCACTGATGGAGTGTAGCTTTCGCTGTTGTAACTGTCCTCTGTCTTACTAACAAGAGTTTCAACTCTTCTCAGCTGCAATATGATCGGAAAACTGGCAGAACTCCTTAGAAATGTTTTCTCCTTCAGCTGGGTGATCTATGAAGCTAAAGGCAAACTCTTTAAGCGTTACCATATAGGCTCTATATACACTCATATATACCTATATACCTTTACGATTCAGCTTTCAAGATCTCTAAGACAGCATAGGCTTTGCAATAAGCCCAAGCCCATTTAGAGCAGCTTCTCTCTTAGTAGCCGAAAGAGATCCTGGCCTAAACCTAGCTTTGCTTAAGCCACGTTCAATTGCTTTGCCTCCTGCCCTTCCCAAATAGAGCAACTCTGTAGTGCCTAGTCTGAGCCCAGTTTAGCCCGCTCTGTGGCCACTTCTTCTTCAAATTTTACCAATTGAGAGATTACTCAAATGACCATTTGTTGTTCTACCTGTTGTGCATATGAAACTCTTCCACTGCTCCACCCTCATCTGTCTGCTGCTGTCCATGCTTTTCTGTCGCGGCTCTACGCATTTCAGCCGCTCAGCTAACGGCCTCATTTTGACTGGCAATCAGGCAAACAGTCGACGTGCTAATTCGTTGCGCACCCAGTTGAGCCTCTGGCGGCCGGATCTGTCAGTGTCCCCAGTGTCGACAAAAATGTAACCAGCACACACACACACACTCACAGAGAGAGAGAGAGAGAGAGAGAGAGAGAGAGAGAGAGAGAGAGTTGCTTGCGTTGCCTAGCAAATGGCAATTGCGCCTGCCTCCGGCCCGCGCTGCACCAACCACCCACCCGCCTATTTGGGCACCAAATTATGCAAGTCGTGTCGGTGGCTCTGTCGCTGGCGCTGCAACGCGTTAATGTTGTTGGCGTTGCGGCCGCGGCTGCGGCGGCTGCTGCGGCTACCAGTGCAGCGCTCGTGCCTCATTGGCGTTGCACAAAGCGGGCGGCGGTGGCTAAATTTGCATAAATTAACAATGTTTCGCAATTGCAGCCACTGATGCAGCGAATTCTTGTGACCAACCAGCCAGGCCCCAGCCTCAGACCCAGCGCCAGTTCATCTACCCGCACATCAAGCATGTGTGTGTGTGCGAGTGTGCGAGTGTGTGTGTGTGTGTTGTCCACCATGTGCAATGTGAGCGTTTTATTGATTTGATGCTCCAATGCACTTATTATCCCTCAAGCAGCCAGCGCCAGTTAATCCCATGACGCTGCGGCGCCATTTTACATACAAACACACACACACACACACGCACACACACGCACGCACACATGTTAAATGTATGTACATTAGGGTGCGCCCAAAAAGTTGGTCAAGTGTGTGCAGTAGAAGGCTCATTAGTCAAGCCAAGTGGAATTGGTAATGCGTATATTCCGCATTAGTGAGACAGAGAGGGAGGAAGGGGGCCGAGGGAGGGGAAGGGGGAACACTCACTTTTTGATAGGCCAAATTAGGCATATAAAAATTGCAATAAAAACGAATTTCAAGGCAGCTTAAGATAAAGACTATGATTCAGAGTAGCTAGAGAATTGCGCATGGCAAGTGTTGATGGAAGAGCAGGCATTAGGCACGACTGGAAGAAGATAAGGAGCACGATCAGAGCTATATCAGGGTCCATAGATCTTAACCATGACAATCGATACTCAAGATACCAAGGTTAACGCTGTATCGATAATTATTCACAATGGACTTAATCTAAATACTTTACAATTATAAAAGTTAAGCAAACAACAAAGATCCAACAAAATCCAAGGCAAATTTCAAATCTGGCGCCCTTTAGCGATCGCCATTCACAGTGAACGTGCAGTGTGACCAGCTGACGTTAGGCGACTTCAGCCTAATATTGTGTTTCACTTTGATTTTGATCATCAGCTGCTGGAGTGCATTGGCCTTGGCCTGCCCGCCGCCAGCCAAATGTCTCCACTCAATTCAATTTGCATTCGAGCAACTAAAAACGAATTTCGTGTATAATGCTTCAATAGATACGAGAGCTGCGGCCAGAGCAGCTTCGGCCGGACTTTGCTAGCTCGTTCAGCTTGTAGTCACCATCATCGTCGTCGTCATCATCAGGGCAGTCCTTATTTGTTTATGTTGCACAAAGTAAACAACTAATTTTAATTTGCCGCAGGAGCCGCAGCCAGCAACGACGAGGACAACCAAGGCGAAGCAGCAGCAGCAGCAGCAGAAGATGTCGCCAGTCGCTGGGCAAGGCACTAACAAAGGATTGGATCAGTCGAATTAAATAAAGGGAAAGAATCACACACACACACACACACACACTGGGGCAGGCACAGGCACAGGCACAGTGTAACCGCAAACAAGCAAAGCATATTTCTTTACCTCTCTCGCTCACTCACCCAGCCAACCACTCCGCCTCTCTCTCGCTCGGCCTCCCGCATTCTCCTGTGATGCCTTCTTTTTGTGCATTTTGTTAGTTTGCATTTTGTTTTGACGTTTCATTTATGTAAATACGAGCAACAATAACAAAACGACAACTACAAACGGTCGCCCAGTCAAATTATCTTTAAATAATTTAGATTTGTGTGTGGGCGGCGAGTGTGGGCGTGGCCCTGCTGGCCGTAACATAAATGCAAAGTCAACTCGGCGAAACTTTTGCTGATGATTTCAGATTCTGCTTTTTTATGCTTTTCACTGGGCAGAGGACAGGGCTGTGTGTGTGTTTGTGTGTGTGCTGAACATCATGAAAGCGGAAGCGGAAGTGCTTACCTTTAGCACACACACACAGGCTGAGACACACACACACACATGGTCGGCTATCCAGGCATACATTATTATACATGGCATGCAAAAAATGTTGCTGCGCCTTCAAGTGCTCCCAAAACTCGCGACCAGGGGGCATGGTCGGCCACCACACACTGCTGGTAGACTGCCACACACACACACACACACACACACACACACACACACACACACACACACATACTCACACGCACATGCAGTCAAGTGAGCTTTAAAATATGTCCACAGGTGCAGAGGCTGAAACTGGGGGCTGGAATTGACTTTCAGCTTTTGACTTGTGTGCAAAGCGAAACATACACAAAATTGCCTTTGCCCGAGGGTGAATCCAACAGTTTAAAGTGCCCATGAGCATATGTGTCGCTAAGCAACAGATTGTATAATTGATATATACATATTTAAATGAGCTTAAAGGCTATCTCCCTTCTGTATAAAAAATGTAGCATACTTTTTAGGGCATATCCATGGCAAAGGCTTTATGGTCAGAACAGATATAAAATATCAATATATATATACTTTATTTTAATAAAGCAATATTAGTTTTATTTATTAAGTACAATTTCTTTTTTATTTAAAAAGATCATTAAAATATTAATAAATACTATATATAATATATAAAAATATATAATAATGAAAATAATACAAAAAATAATAAAAATAAATATAAAAAAAAATTCCAAAATATCTAATAATAAAACATATTAAAATATTTATAGTCAAAATAATTAAACATATACTTTTTTTTAACTTTTATTCTTTTTATTTATTTAATGCATACTTTTTATATTTTATTTTATATATTTTAGTATTTGTTACAATAGAAAAAATATCAATATCAAAAATAATAAATAAAATTATATATACAATAAAAAATAATAATTCCTGCATAATGTTTGTCTTGCCAAATCTCTTCTATCTCCATCATATATCATATATCACATCATATTGCATATCATATCTACGTATCTATTACACAACTTACCTTTGTCTATTCCCCTGCACTAACTTAATTTCAATTACTCCTCCCCAAGTCACTTTGTTATTCAATTTGTTTAGTGCCCAAGTCCGGGCGGTTGACTCACTCTGACATTTGCCTACACTCAGCTCAGCACTCGCCCAAGCCACGTTGCTCACTTTCTGCCTTACTTGCATACGCCCCACAATTAGGCGCAACTACTCGTGCGACCCTCGCATTGTAATTTGAATTCTTGGTCTGTTGCGTTTACTGCAAAAGGCTAATTGAAATTTGCCATTAATAATGCAAAAAGGTCTCGGTGAGAAACTTTTAGGTCCACCCACATGGCACACTACACACACACGCACACAGTGTGTGTGTGTTTGCATATGTGTGCGTGCTATTTTAAATATTTCAAATATTTGTAACATTTGCCGCTGCCGCCACTCAAGTAACCAAAAGTATACTACACACACACACACATGCACTGTCTGCCTGGCCATCCATCCATCCATCCACCATCCGCCGCCCAGCCAGCCACCACCCACAATGTCAGCCTCGCCATTTACCGCACGCCAAAAACATCAACGGCGAGAAGGTGAATGCTTATTTTCTGGTCCGTCAGCCGCCGGCTGATGTCGACGTCACAGTCACCACATGTAAAAATGTTACCCACCTTAGCCATGCCCACCAGCACAGCTCAGCTCAGTCGCCCACCCACGCGGCTCAGATTTACCTGCAGCTCCTGTATGCCTGATGACTGAGGTCTGCCGGCCCCCGCTGGGCGTGGGGCTGCTGCTGCGCGAGCTATGCCGTGATTTCGCGATCTAAAAAGGGGAGGCGTGTGCGGTAGGCGTGGCAAACCGTTGGCCAAAATGGTGGAGAGAAAACAAAGCAAAACAATCTGATGATAAAGATGAAATGGTATAAAATACGAGTTGGTGCAGCTGGGGCTGCTGCAAAGATAGCGCCATACGAAGGGCGTCGGCCACTGAAGCGGCCTATACACACACCAAACACACACGCCCCCAGCGCACACATGAGTGACAGGAGATACATATGTCGCGGAGTGTTGAGTGAGTGGCAATGGAAAGATTCGTCTATATTGGGTTTATGCAGAGAGTGGAACTACCACGGCCTTCAACATGGGGCTACAACTGTCTTCAAATGTGAGCCAAATGCGCTACGAATGGGCTCTAACGACAGGAGGGACATAGGATATAGGATATAGGATATAGGATATAGGATATAGGATATAGGATATAGGATATAGGATATAGGATATAGGATATAGGATATAGGATATAGGATATAGGATATAGGATATAGGATATAGGATATAGGATATAGGATATAGGATATAGGATATAGGATATAGGATATAGGATATAGGATATAGGATATAGGATATAGGATATAGGATATAGGATATAGGATATAGGATATAGGATATAGGATATAGGATATAGGATATAGGATATAGGATATAGGATATAGGATATAGGATATAGGATATAGGATATAGGATATAGGATATAGGATATAGGATATAGGATATAGGATATAGGATATAGGATATAGGATATAGGATATAGGATATAGGATATAGGATATAGGATATAGGATATAGGATATAGGATATAGGATATAGGATATAGGATATAGGATATAGGATATAGGATATAGGATATAGGATATAGGATATAGGATATAGGATATAGGATATAGGATATAGGATATAGGATATAGGATATAGGATATAGGATATAGGATATAGGATATAGGATATAGGATATAGGATACAGGATATAGGATATAATATATATATATATATATTGTTATCCATATGGCAATCGATGCAGCCGTCACTTTCAATCGCAGCGCACTCAAATTTCAACTGTGATTCTGTTTCCATTCTTGTAACTGACTGGCATCACTTTTTGTACAATATTTTCGTTTTTTTAGTATTTTGGCTGATGTCGTTTCGCTTTTTTATTATTTATTTCACTTTTTATTTTGTTGATTGTTTTACAAAGCAACAATAACAACAACAATGCCAAGCGCCCTTTTGGGGAAGGTGGCCTGAGTAGGGGTGAGTCGGAGTTGGGGTGGGGTGGGGTGGTCTGGGGTCGGAGGGCGGGAGATGTTCTGGCGAGGCAAATGGAAAAAGAATCTCTCGAGGCAACTAAAAACTCCGGTTCTGCTTGCTTGCTTGTGTTTTTGTTGCTCGTTTTCTGTGGCATTCATTCAGTTGTGTTTCGGCATGGTTTTGGGGGTTTCGTATTTTTCTTGGCCAGTTATTTCTTATGCTGCTTGGTTTTGAGCTTTGCGCTTTGGAGGATTCGCTCTGTCCTTTTCCTGCGAGCCCTCCGCCCACTGCGAGTGATTCACGGGCTTCCACACCCGAGGCGATGTCGTATACGCTCCTTCTAGTTGGTGGCTTAAACACATGAAACAATTATAAAGTTACCAAGAAATGTAAACCCAAAGAGAAAACAATTTAATTGAATTTAAGCAGGGGTTGTCATATCCTAATGGATTTAAACCAACAACAACAACGACGACGAAAAAAAAAACAAAAAAAAAAAAAACTACAAGAAAATACAAATAAAGCATAATACATAAAAAATGAACAGAGCCCAGTGCCAAATGGGGGCAGCAAGTACACAGAACTGAGCTTTTGAGTGGGCAGTGAAGATACATATAAATTGATATATATATATATATATATATATATATATATATATATGACTATATGACTCTGTGTGTGTAAATGGAAGTTCGACCTTTCTGGTTTGAGTTTACCTAAAGGCGTCTAGTTGTGCTGCTTGTATATTAGATATATCAAATCCGAGCCTCGGCTCTATAGCTGATAACTAATATGCATACTAATGCATAGTTAGTTATGCTATATAAGCGGTTAGCTTGAATTTGCGTAAACTGTTGTATGACCCAACAAGAGTGATACTACCTACAAGTGCTATATCTCAGCAATTGTTTAGGCTATAGATAACCTGTAGCTATTAGAATATTCTATAAGATATGCCATTTGATCGATATATATTTAAAAGCCACACTTACCTTTGCAAAAGAGATTCAGCGACTCGCTGGCTATTACATTCATTAACAACTCTAGCAATGCTGCCACGCCAATCTATATATGTGAGGTCTTTGCATTCACTCGATCGTTACGATTCCAAAAATAACTAACAAACTGCAAAGGAGCACAATTGCTATCATTTCGCTGAGCTCCTGTGTACCGTACGGTGGATAACGCCTAACGGCTTCGCTTTGATTCAACATTGAAATTGAAATCCGCTTATTCTGACGCGCGGCAACAATACAAATAAATAAATATCAATGCGCCCGGCAAACTATGCGTGGGAGTGAGAGAGAGAGAGAGAGAGTGGGAGAGAGGGAAAGCTGGAAGGAGGCAGAGGCAAAACAATATTTTCCTAATTTTCGCGCGTGCACGCGACTAAAGAAAATCCAAAAAAAGGTGAAAAGAAAAAAGAAATATAAACCAAAAAGCAAAGAAAAGAAAACTGTCAGCAACAGGCGGACGCTGGCAGGAGATTGCAATATGGCTGAACAGGGGCTGGGGGTGTGGCAAACGGTAGACAGAGCAAATTTGTTGAGCGGGAGTTGCTGGTAGAGGCGGAGGCGGGGACAGTGGGCGGTGGGCTGTGGGCTGTGGGCGTTTCTATGGGATAAAGATGTAGATGAATGCAGCGAAGCGGCTATTGCGTTGCGTTGCGTTGCTTTTGCTGCTTTTGCTCTGTGTTTGGCTTTTGTTTGCTGTTGATTTCCGATGCTTCCGATTGCTTTGTTATTATTGCTGCAAAACGTATAGCTCCAGGTGACTGCTGCCAGATAGACGTATTTCTAGTGATTTAACCTTAATGGAAATACAAAAAGGCGAAGAGGAATAAGAAAACAGACAATTGCGCCGAATTTACATATCAATTACATTTCGGCTTGATTTCAATTAATTTGTTTAAGCCACTGTTGCGGAACAGCTCTCGCCCACTGAACGCAGTTACTTTGCTGATATACGCTTAGCTAGTTCAAGTCGTTCTTCCGTGAGCGTGCAAAATGAACTAGCCTAAGCGGAGTCGCTCTTTTGTGAGCTGTAAACTTGTAAGCCTTACAGTTGCCACACTTTGTGTTACCTCAAGTAGTTATTTAGAAAGTGACTGCAAGTTAATAGCAGCTATAAATCAGTAATACAAAAAAAACTTCCACTAGGCTTAAGTTCTTTAGCTTCTTTAGGACAACAGTTGCGCAACAGCTCAAATGAACGAAGATCTTTGATATTCCCTAGTTCACTTGCAGATCTATCTATTGTAAATTCTTTTTCTTCTGTGCTGTAGAGTTACACTTTGCTTTTATAATCATATTTATGCACGTTTGAGCTGCTGCTGCTCTAAGTGTAATTTTTTGCCAACTAATATTTAATTAAAATATACAATTGTTACGGCCACTGTCAGTTTACCTATTAATCACAGCTGTACTCCGCTTGTACATATGTATGTGTATAGGTAATTTATAACTGATAAACTATCAAATACCACAAATCCAATATATGGCCAAAAACTTTCTGTTTACACAGGAATTGTTTGCCTTGCGAAATATGAAAATGTTTTGCATATTTGAATTTGTTTCTCTTTTCCTATTGTTGTAAGAGTTGTTATTGTCATCATCATCATTGTTGTTGTTGTTGTTGCTGGTCGCACAACATATTCTAAAATTGATTTATTTATTCATGTTCATTTCCACTGATTTGTTTGCATTTATATAATTTAATAAATTATTTCAACTAAATTAATGCCGAGCACACCAAAGCCAATCCAATCCATCTGCAATTGATGCACGCTGTTCGAGGCTTTGCCTGCCCTCACCTCCCACCGGCCTCACCCTCGGTCCGCCCACCTTCGTTTTAATTGTAACCAATGCAGCTGCCAAAAGCAACTCGAACCCACTGACGAATGCGAATAGATCAACATCATTATTTCAGCATTTAGTATGGGCTCTGCATAAAGGATGAAGCGGTTTGCAGCAAAAGCCGCACGCGCCCACCCGCCCACTCCACGTGGCAGGCAATCCACTCAACATCCAATCAATGTGCGAGTTTTTAAATCGTTATTAGATAATTATATTGTGTTTCACATGGAAATATACCTTATGTGGAGATATTCAGTCAGTGCTTTATGCATTCTATGTGAAGAGCTATGCATTGCGTGTTATCGATAACTTTCACATCATATCACAAAACCAACATTGCTGAGCTGCATAGATTCTCAATGTAAAGCCCTACGGAGGTATGTACTTACTTACTAGCTTATTTCAAGTTATCGATAACTTTGCCAACATTTATAAAATATGCAAGTTATCGATTACTCGATTACATGTTACTTATAACAGAATCTAACAGTCCAGATTTGATGCGTACGGAATTATTGCTTTACAAATAACCACAGCTGAAGCTTGTTGCCTGTTATCGATAACATTTCTGTACTCATCTCATTCTCTTCAATATCTCATTTGTTATTAGTCGACAGACTTATCTGTGTTGCTATCTTTCGCAGCCCCTGTCCTATCGTTCTGTTTTTCTTCCTCATTCTCTCTCTCTCTCTCTCTCTCTCTCTATCTCTCTCTTTCTCTCTGTATCTCTCTGACTCACTCTCTTGTTCTTAGACTCTCTCTGATTCTGTCTCCCTCTCTCTCATCCTCTCTCTCTCTCTCTCTCTCTCTCTCTCTCTCTCTGTCTACCTCTCTCCCTATCTCTTTCTCTCTCTCTCACTCTCTCTCTCTCTCTCTCTCTCTCTCTCTCTCTCTCTCTCTCTCTCTCTTTCTCTGTCTGTTTCTCCCTCTCTGTCCCTCTGACTCATTCTCTCTCATCGCCCATCTCTCTCTTTCTAATATCTCATCTTTCCTCTTTCGTCTCTTATCTCTCTCTCTCTCTCTCTCTCTCTCTTTTCTATTGCCAGATGGGCTATTTTGACAAGCTTTGATGAATATTGATACATATATACATATATATATATATATATATATGTATATATAGTATATGCATTGCTTAAACAATTTGCATGTTTTTGGCTTTTTGCAGCTTGGCGGCATGCATGTTGTTAATTTGTTGCAGCTGTGCATTGTTGTTGTTGCATTTGTTCAGTTTTGTCTTTTTTGTTGCCATTTGAATGCAGTGCTTTAGGGATTAAAAACACGCAAAACACACACATGCACAGAGTGCGAGAGAGATAGAGAGAGAGAGAAGAGAGAGAGTCGTACACATAAAAAGCATTCATGTATTTATGCAAATTTAATTTTATTTGTTTTCAATATTTTGGTAGCTTTGTCGCTGATATTTCCGCCACACAAATAAACAAAAATGTCAGCCGACAGCCAGACGCAAATGTGTTTGTTAAATTTCACACACACACACACACACGCACACACACATCACGTCACTACGGCTGTACATGACGGCGCATTATTTTCCATTTTAATAATTCAAATATCAATTTGTTGTTACATTAAATATTTAATTTGTACTAAAATGTGTTAAATTCTTTGGGGCATTATAAACACTCACACACACACACACACTCGCACGCACTCGCACATGTGTCATGCAATTTTTGCTTTGTTTAATTACAGCTTAAAATCTTAGATTAAACCAAAAAAAGAACAGCCGAAAATTAGAAAACAAATGCTGAATTATGTGCTATTTAGCTCCAGTCTCGTTTTCAGCTAAACTATGCAAATCCCGCTAGATTATCAGCCATCATTATTTCACGGTTTCCCGGTTTTCGACTTAACCTCAATCAGTGGAAATGCGCTCTAACCTCAATTTAAGTTTGCCTTGACTTTTGCTTAAGACACTAGGTTTTTTGGCTATAACTGCAATAAGTTTTGGCAGTTATAAGTGTCATATTCTCAGTTCAATTCTAACCTCAAAGCTCATAAGCTCACTATATATTCAGATATAATTCACATATATTATATCTCTCTAACTGTCCCCCCTTTTGGCAGTGCATTACGGCATTTGGCTGGCTATCCGCTTTTTCATAGTGCATATAATTAACACATTGTCGAACACATTTATAGGGATTAAAGCGGATGAGCAACAGCCAGCGGGCAGATGAACAACAGACGCTAAAAGAGCCAGCAAACATTATAAAGCCCGTAAAGCCTTTGATCCGATACTTTTATATACACATACACTCTACACAGATACAATGGCGGCTGAGTGCTCATTAAGCTTTCAATATGCACGCGTCGCTGCTACTGAAAAGCGCGCACAACTGTACTTGCGTTTCTGGAATGTTGGCTAAAATCAGATTATGATTAACAAGTCAACTCGAGCGAGTAATCAATCAATTGTGAGAGAAGCATACGAATTGCGAAAGGAAGAGTGAGAGAGAGAGAGATAGAGGGAGGGAGATACGCAGAATGAGAATGTCAGAGAGAGGCGAGAGAGAAAAGGGGAGACTGCAAGATGGGAAGTGGGATGAAGAGAGATAAAAGGAGATTAAGAGAAAAAGAAAGGCATGAGGAAAAGGACAGAAACGGAGAGAAAGAGATAGAGAGCAGAAGATATAGAGGATAGGTGATTGAGTGTGTGAGAGAGAGGGAGGCGGAGAGAGAAACAAAAAGAGATAAAGAGAAGAACTGTGATAGGATGGGATGACAGAAATGATGAAGAAGAGAGAAAACTAAGAGAGACAGAGGGAGTGAGAGAGTGAGAGAAAAAGAAAGCGAAAGAGAGAGACTGAGAAGGAGAAAGAGAAAGAGAAAGAGAAAGATTGAGAGAGAAAGAAAGAGCGACAGTGAGGGAGACGGGAAGAATGAGAAATAGCATGAGAGTGAGAGAGTGATGGACAGAGACAAAGAGAGATAGACAAAAAAATCAAAAGAGAAAAAAAATGAGAGAGAGAGACAGATTCTGAGAATTGGAGCGAAAGACAATGTGAGCAGGAGATATATAGATATATAGAGAGAGGGAGTCAAAGAGGTGCTGTAAAAGTTGTGGAACTAGTGTCGAAATTATTTAAAAATTAAATCAGCCCCATAGATGCGGCCACTGCCCAGTGCAGAGCAGAGCAGAGGCCGCTTGAAACGCTTGGCACTTGACTCGAGGGCCAGGGCCAAGCCAATGGCTTGCCAATCAGCAGCAGACATAAGCATCTTTCATTACGCACGCTAGCTGTTCGGGTGCGTTTTGTGTAACAAGTTGAACAGAAATGACAACTAATAGGCTTATATTTGTAGTTAATTAACTGATAATTAACACACATCCTGAACAGCCCTCTGCACTAATGCGAGCCAGTCCGCATGCAGCTGACGGGAGGGCGAGCCGAAGCAAAATGTTATGCATCCACTGAGCTCTGTGCTAATACGAGCGATAGTGCTCTTCAGTGCTGCGCCAGAGGTTGCTTTCCAGGCGGCTCAATAGCTAATTGGTTACTGAATGATTCTTTGACATGTTTTGCATTTGGCTCACTGGCGCCGGGCTCATGCATGCTTCTGCATATGATGCGCTTGTTTTGTCATGTTTTCAACCAAAGCTGAGCCGCTTTTAAATGCTTAGCCGAGCACACCGAGCACTGTCAAGTGGAGAAGGAGCAGGAGCAGGAGCAGGAGCAGCAGAGGGTGTACAAGTAGAAGGCTGCCAGCTGCAAATCCCCAGCTCGAGCATCGCAATCATTGTCGTAGACGTTACCTTGGCGATCCAAAACGCAGGCAATCAAGTGTAAAATCATAGAATTTTTAATTGATTCCGTCGACGCAGCGCAGCAAAAGTTTACATTAGTTTTTCCTTTTCAGATACCCTGGAACTTGGAATAGGTTGAGGCTGGACTGACAGATTGAAGGCGTTGCGAAACATATATGGATGTATAGATATGTATTACTATATATAATTATATATATATATATTTATAATAATGGAGTATGTCTGCGGAGCAGTCCTAGCCTTGCAGCTGCCTATGTGAACTCAGCTCTTACAGGTGCTATGCTGAAGAAACTTTGTTTGAGGAATATTGTTGATATTTATAGCTAATCCAGCTGATTTGCAGCAGTACAGCATTCAGTTTCAGTGAAATAGACTTAAGACTTGGTACAAGAACAAAGCTTATAAAATATATTTATTGCTCTATAATAATGCCCTGTATACTCTGTTCTAAATACGGTGCTCTATGGATAAGACACCTTAAAAGCTTACCAAATTTGAAGCTAGAGTATATTTAAATCGAATATCACAACATCAGCTCCCAATATCCTAGCTTTATAAGAACTCTTAACTCTACGTTTGCAAGCTTACATATTTTTTGTAATTTCTCAATTTCTATAGTTAGCTGTCACACGATGTTACAGGGTATATAGCTAGCCGAGCAAGCCCTTTCAGATTGCTTTCTTCATTTTTTCTATGCTTGCGATACCATTTTCTCCCCCGTTTTTATTCTATTTTCTGTTTTTCTACGTCGCTGTTCGATGGGTCTGGGCACTTCTAATGCCTCGGTTAGCGTAGCCATCGCAGCGGCTTTTTTCACTTAATTGGCAGTTTTTGTTGTTGTTTCTGGTTGCTGTTGTTGTTGTTGTTGTCGCCTGGTCCAGTGCGTCATGATGCAGTGTCATCTGCTGGCTGGCGCTGGATGATTGGACAGCCACGACTGCTTGACGTGTCGTATGTGAAGTTCTAGCGGAGCTTGAGCTAGAGTGAGAGGGAGACGGGGCAACAAAGAGAGAAAGAGAGAGAGAGAGAGAGAGAGGTCCCACAATTGGCAGTTTCAGGTGCGTGTGTAGCACTCGGCCAATTGAATTGTTCTGGCTGACGCACGGCGTTTCGTTTTGTTGTTCGATTTCCAGTTTCATTTGATGTGCCTGCACTGCTGCCTCCACTCGAGGCATCGGCCCAATCTTTCGAGACCAGCCGGAACGGGTTCGTTGATGTTGAACAAATGCCACTGAGCTGTGCCAGATGTGGGCTAGAGGGCTCGGCCAGGTTGAAGCTGCAGCTCAGCTTAGACAACTCTAATCAATTCAGTGCATATGCCAACTGCCTGCCTCTCCGCCTGACTAACTGACTGACTGACTGACATCGATGATTTTATGGCAGAGCCGGCCAGTTGGTAAAGTAACCATTCGAATTTCCTGAATTCTTGCATAAAAATTGAAGCCAATCCCCAGCTCGTCGGTCTAACTACGTTTTAATTGTCCAACAAATGAGCCAAAGGCTTCCAAAAATGTCTGCCAGATCATGCAGTTATTACTGTGGGCATTTCACATTTACTTTTTTGACTTTGATTGCAGCAAAAATTTAAGAATTTAAGCTCTAAATGGCTGCAGCAATGCAGCAAGCGAGCCTCAAAATTAACACAAAAATTTCAGTTTAGCTAAAGCTGTTAGAGCAAGCTTTAAAGCTCTCGGCATAAAGAAGCATGTGTATTTCAAGCTATTTCAGCAGCGCACTATCTAAAGCTTTTGACAAAAAGCACATGGAAGTAGAGCTTTCAATAATGCAAGTTGCTTTTTAAGCTGGCTTTGTAGCTAAAGCTTTATAGACTTTCTGCACTTAATCGCACTATTGCCACAAAAGCTCATCGGCATGGAGAAGCAAGTGATGCTCATATTGTGGCGAAAACTTCTGCAAAACCAACAACTTTGAACTACCATAGCACATGCAAAGAGCTTTTATTTTATTTAATATTTATTAAAAAAATATCCCTATCAATCTGCCAATCTCAATCTAAACAGATAGCAAAAAGCTCTCTCTAAAGATTAAAGATTAATTTCAGCAGCTTTCGCAACAACTTTGCAAAGCTCTAATATAAACTTAAATAAGAGCTTATTTAGCTATAAATAAGTGTAAAGCTCTGCCTGCCTTTGGCAAACATTAAAAATACTTTCACTTCCGCTTTTAATGTGCATGAAACTCTGTGGAAGTCTTGAAGAGACTCGAAGAGAAGGAGGGAAAACCTTCCGCTCTCTGGCCATTGTTCTAATGCATGTCGCCAATTTGTGCGCTGTCGTGGCGAAATCCACTCAAAGGCCATAAAAAACCAGCGTGCCAAATTCGTGTTGAGCTCGAGCTTTGATGCCGGCTAGAACTGGCAGCAGAGGGTGGGGGGCAGGCGGCGCGCGGTAGGCGGCCCATTAAAAAGATGCCAACAAGGCAATTGTCAAATGTAAATGGGCTAGCGTAATAGATGTCCACGAAAGGACTTTCGCACTCGGCACGAAACGCAATAATTTGCAAATTTGCTCAAATAAATTCCCATGCAGAGCGCCCAAGTGCGAGAGCCTAAAATATTTGCCCAAGCCCAAGCCCAAGCCCAAGCCGAAGCCGAAGCCACTGGGCGAAATGTATGCAAAGTCCGTGAATGGCCGGGGACACATACTATGTCCAACGATTTTTCTAAGGCACTGTCTGCAGTTGCTGCCCCTCCGCCCGGCCTCCACCCATCCCCCTGTCAGTGATATGCAAAACTTTTGTAAGGCTCGGTCCAGGCGCAACGCCCACTAAGCCCGTCAGAGATAAGCGCCAATTGTAGCCAATTGAAGGCGGCACAGCGTGGCATAAATAAATAAATAATCGATTGCAGCAGCAGTCAGCAGACAGGCGAGCGCAGACAACAGACAGCACATAGAGCCAGAGCGGCCGTAGCCGGAGCCGGAGTCGGACCCGGAGCCAGAGCAGCGAGTGGCATTCCGGGGCCTGTCTAGCGCTGTTTGCTGCTGGCTCTGGCAATTAATTGGCCATTTGTTTGGGGCGTCGATATTCACAGCCCAGCTTCAGGTTCAGCTCCTGTGGCGCTCGCTCTCGCTCTCGCTCGCCCCCCTCTCTGCTGCAGTCATGCACGCCACTCGGTTCACGCACGCGACACTTGACAGGCGCTACAAAGGCGCCAAATCCCCAATACGCTGATGAGAATGAATGAGCTGTGCTCCCCCACTCGCCCGCTACCCCTATCGGCCCCCGCTACACATGTACTATCTCCGCATATCTATCTGGCTCTGACTGTTGCCATTTGTTGGCCCCAAGCATTGACCAACTTTAAAGCCAACCAACCTGTCCACTGCAGCCAGCCAGCTGTAGCCATTGACTTAGACGCTGTCCGTGTCTCTGTGTATGGATGAGCTTTGGCTACCTCAAACACCCATGTGTGTGTGTGTGTGTGTGTGTGTGATGTTTTCTCAGCAATGTTTCAGCTGTAATTGTAATTGTGCAACTATTTGTGACGTCAGCTCAAGGGAGACATTTGACTAACATTTGAAGTGAATTGAAATCGTTGATAGATGAGCTTAGTCAATCCGGTTGCTTAGGCAATAGAATTCCGGACGGATGTATGGACGCATCAACGGGTAGATGGACGAATGGACCGCTGGACGGACGGATGAAACGCTGAACGGACGGACAGATGAACCGGATTCACAGGCTACCAGACAGAGGGGTGGACGGACGGACGTGATTGGCTAGATGGACTCCGCTCTTGATCAGGAGTATAGCCATTTTACGGCCTATCCTTCCGATACTGAACCTAGCAATGTTCATGCGGCTTCTACAAACATGTGGCATACATACGCTCAATGCCCCAATTTATAATTGGTTGAGAGTATAAAGAAACGCTACTACTTGAAGTTGTACAAGATATATATATATATATATATATATATATATATATATATAACTATATACTTGCATATATACATAGCTCTCAGTGAACAGTTGAAAGAGATTTCCGTGGTTTCTCGTTGGTCTGTTCGACAATTTGATTCGTTGTTGAGGTTAAAAACTTTGGCAACTTTTGGGCTTGTGGCCAGAAATTGTGGAACTGTCTTAAGTTTTCGCTGCGATGCGATGCGATGCGATGCGCTGCTGTCTCCGGCTGTGACGGCAGCTGTGCGGGCGAGATTGTGGGCGGTGCTGGCAGTGACTTGAGGAGTTTGGCACAGACAACGTTTTCACTGCCGCAGAGCGAGAGAGAGAGGGAGAGAGAGAGAGAGACAGAGAGAGGGAGAGAGGAAGTAATTAAAACACAACTCAAAGGACATTTTAATTTAATCCCTTTGAGCTTGTCTCGCTGCTGTCTCGTCGCCATCAGAAACATGCGCCGACCGCCAATGCCCGAAATTTTATTTGCACGCCGGAAGACGGCGTCAATGTGGAGCAGCCAAGCAGCCAGCCACCCACAGTGGCATCCTGCCGCTTGGCTTCTGGAGAGTGTCCTTTAGCTCTGGCTGCAGCGGCGCATAAATCATAACGCGCCTTCTATTTTTATTTTGCTTGGCTTTGAAAGCCAGTGTCCTGCTGCCGCCGCTGCTGCTTCTTCCATTTTATTTATGCCGACAGTTTATTAACGCTGCAAGGACGACCAGCTTCAGTCTCCAGTTGCAGACTCTAAAGCTTTGCTTGACTTGTAATTGTATTTGTTTATGGCTATGTGGGTGTGCGACTGCATGTGTGTGTGTGTGTGGCTCTGTGTTGCTCATTTAATGGCGCAACTTTTGATTTGCGCCCACAAGCCAAGCTGGAAGCTGTTGCTGTGCCCAGACTCCGGAAGTCCCGCACACACACACATGCAGCGCTAGTAACTAGGTTGCCAGCACCACTTGGCTGCGTTCCACACACCCTCACACCCACACCCACACACCCACACACACACACCAACAGTCAACGCACCCCTCACTATTAGGAGCAACCCCTTTGCCCAGCTCTTGGTACGCTTTGTTGCTTGTTATGCTAATTAGTTTTCGACGTTGACGTTTGCCAACAACGCCGGACGACAGCGCCGCTGCCAACGATGTCTTTAATTGGTTCTCATGTTGCCCATCGCCCAGACTTCACTGGCCCCCGCCCACACTCCCCGGCATCTAGCAGCTAGCATCTTCCTGCTCTGCGCTGCAGCTGCCATTTGCCACTTGGCACTTGCAACTGCCGCCGCCGACTCCACTGCTGCCTCCTTTTTTCTTGCCACTTTGGCACTGGCAATTAAGTGCAAACTGCATGCAACTTATTTGATTTGCCATTGTTAGCAAAGCAGCCGCAATTTGAGCCCAACTACGGCCCTGCACCGGGCCAGCCAGCCAGCCAGCCCAAAAAAGAGTTGCAACTGCACCCGCCAACCTAATGCAAATTGTGTGTGAACCATAAGGTCTGACAGCCAACTATATCAACTGCTCTTTAAGTAGCTTGCCAGCGGTAAGACCTGCGCCTCAACCAGTTGAGAATTATAGCGAAAGGCCAAAGGAGTCTGCGATAGTAGATAGTAGATAGTAGATAGTAGATAGTAGATAGTAGATAGTAGATAGTAGATAGTAGATAGTAGATAGTAGATAGTAGATAGTAGATAGTAGATAGTAGATAGTAGATAGTAGATAGTAGATAGTAGATAGTAGATAGTAGATAGTAGATAGTAGATAGTAGATAGTAGATAGTAGATAGTAGATAGTAGATAGTAGATAGTAGATAGTAGATAGTAGATAGTAGATAGTAGATAGTAGATAGTAGATAGTAGATAGTAGATAGTAGATAGTAGATAGTAGATAGTAGATAGTAGATAGTAGATAGTAGATAGTAGATAGTAGATAGTAGATAGTAGATAGTAGATAGTAGATAGTAGATAGTAGATAGTAGATAGTAGATAGTAGATAGTAGATAGTAGATAGTAGATAGTAGATAGTAGATAGTAGATAGTAGATAGTAGATAGTAGATAGTAGATAGTAGATAGTAGATAGTAGATAGTAGATAGTAGATAGTAGATAGTAGATAGTAGATAGTAGATAGTAGATAGTAGATAGTAGATAGTAGATAGTAGATAGTAGATAGTAGATAGTAGATAGTAGATAGTAGATAGTAGATAGTAGATAGTAGATAGTAGATAGTAGATAGTAGATAGTAGATAGTAGATAGTAGATAGTAGATAGTAGATAGAAGACAAATGAATTTAGTTTTTCAATAAATATAATCACAGCTTAGTAGGACACACATATGGCGAGGGTAATAGAGAGAGACTGAGTGAGAGAACATCTGTTACTCATTCAGCTTTGCGGTTTGTGGGCTAGAATGCATTTCTAAAATGCATTTCAGTTATCCAATTCAAACTCGGCTCTCGATTCGCTCAATGTATTCGTGAATAAAGAAGCCCCCGCTCGAGCTGCCGCCCCCTTTGGAGCTGCTGGCCCGCAATTGTGTTTTGTTGTGTTGCCCAAAACTGTCAACATTTGCAGCCGGTCAGGCTGGCAGGCTGGCAGGCCTGGCTGTCCAGTGCAAACGTTATGATAATCACCGACAACGATGCGGCGTCAGCAGCAGGAGCAGCCTAAGGACCAATAGGATAACGGAACAGCGAACTTCATCTGGTGCGGGTTCAGGTAATAAACAATTCCATTTACCGACAGCTGTCAGCAAATAATGAAAAATTTAATAAAAAGATACGCACACGTGAACGCACGAGCGCAAGGACGAGCGCTGGACGCGTCGAGGAGGGCCTCGTAGGAAGCATCAGTCCGATGCTGATGACCACAGTAAAACCATCCGGCCTGTCCACAAACTGTCCAAATATGTTTTGGTTTTGTTGCCGTTCGCACAGTGCCAAGTGAATTGTCCGAATCGAAACGGAACGGAATGGAATGGAATCGGAACGGCACGGCCACCACCAGGCGCAATGATGAGCGAAAAATTGACATGCATGTAATTAGTGACATAAGGACATCTGCATCTGGATCCCTATATGCCAACGAGTGCTGTTTGCCTGATGACCGCCACGCACACACACACACACACACACAGAGAGAGATGCCTACATGCATGCATGCATACATATATCAATTATGCCGTTTACGTCCTCGCTAACAGCCAACTCTGACTTTTCGTTTGGGTAAAAATTAATTTTCGGTTATGCAATCAGAAATCTGTAACGAACTCACAAGCACCTACAAAATGGTTGCACGAAACTGTTTCATTCCAGCATTCCATATCCATAAAAGAGCAAAGTATTATATACTTTTGAGTTCGCATTAACTTATATCAATTCTTACTTTATGACTTGGTTTATAAAATATTGTTCCATTTTAGTGTTCCATTTCGGTGTTTCTTTTCTCCAGTTCCACTATACTTATTCGGTTTGGTTTATGTTTAGATAGCTTAACTTGATATGCAAGTATAGAGCAAATTTAAAAGAATATTTGCTGTTCCATTCCAGCGTTCCATGGCAAAAATTTGCAATTTATAATATTTTCTTGAGTTTAACAATGAATCTTTCAAGACTTTAAATTTAGCTAAGCTATATCAAATGTTTTATACGTTCCATTCCATTCCATTTCATGGATAAAAATTCCAATTTGATATTTGATGACTGTTTCATATCTTGCATTTAAAATAACTTTATATAAATATTAGCCACTTCTCTGTGTTCCATTCCAGCATTCCTCGAGATCTAATGTTCGACGAAAAGGATCAATTAGCGGAATACTGGAATCTTTTGGAACATTCTCTCTCTCTCTCTCTCTGGAATGGAATGTATAAATGGACGAATGCCAAGGCTTATGGCCAGAGAACTGCAACCACACTGTGGCGTAGCGCATATCAATATTTAAGCGAAAATGATGACAACACAACAACAACAACAACAACAACAACAGCAGCAAGAGCGAGACAGAAACGAGCCGCCGCTATGTCCAACTGTCCAATGGACCACGAAACCAACAACTCAGCCCAGTTCGCCTGTCTCGTCAGCATCCGCGCTTGACGTCGACGCCGACGTCGCCGTCGCCGTCACTTGTCACATTCACGTTGACTCTTCTGACACGTCGACAAATTGTCAACAAGGCTGCCGCAGCGTTTACCCCATGAAAGAAAACCAAAGCAACAAAAAAGAACCCAAAAATGGAAATGAAAGAAAATTCGGGGAAAAAAAATTGGGATAAATTCAGTTTTGGGCAAAGGTGTGGGGGGAGGGGCCATCGAGTGGGGGGAGGGGGCTGGTCTATGACCGAAAATGGTCATTCACCAGAAGTCGTCCTCTATTAGCTGCAGCTCCAACCAGCATTTGCACGCCGGATGACGCAACATTTTATGCCGCTCAGTGGATTTGCAACACTTAACAGCAGCAGCAGCAGCAGCAGAAGTGACACTGGTCTAGTCCTGGCTGCAACTGGCGTTGGCGTCTGCCACATTTATCAACGCCTCGTTCAGCAGCAGCTGTAGCTGGAGCCGGGGCTAGCCGGGCAGCCGCAGCGACTGGCGCCAGTGCAGCTATTCCAGCAGCCTGCCTATAAAAATCTGCAGTTTGAATTTTGCTCGCTGTTTGCTGCTGCTGCCGCTGCCGCTGCCGCCGCTGCTGCGAAAAATGCAATTCAGCACGATTTGCATTTTCCGGGCGAAGGGCGCAGGACTCCACTACAATGCTGCTGGCCATGAACCGCTGCTGCTACTTGGACCACACTTCAGCAGCAGCCGAATGGCGCGTGCCGAGTGGAGAGCGGTCCCAACTAACATTGTCCTCTAACAACGATCAATGTGCATCATCGGCTCCAAAAAAGAGAGCACAAAGCGTTGATTAAGTCGGCTATTAATGCAAATTGAAGCTGAAGCGAGCAATTAGTTCATGTTTCATGAGTTTGCCCACTTGTTAACATGCATGTTATAGCTGACATGAACTTGCGCTTTGACAGCATGTCTAAAGTCATTGTCAACTTAAAGGGAGTGACGACCTTATCAATACACATTAAGGACTCGATTGGATTTTGATTCGAGACTTTTTAGCTTATATAAAGTTATAATTAATAGCTTCCAATATCCAGTTTCAAACCGTTAAGTTCATTCATTCCTTGTCTAACTAACGTATTTCTAACTTCAAGTTTTCACCTTCTAGTTTCCACTTACCACTTTCTAGTTTCCAGTTTAATGTTTCCAGTTTTCAGCTTCCAGTTTTTAGTTTCTAGTATGTAGTTTTCTGCTTCTAGCTTACAGTTTCTACTTTCCAGTTTCCAGTTTCCAGTTTCTTGCTCACAATTTCTAATTTCCAGTTTCCAGCTTCCACTTTCCAGAATCTAGTTTCCATCTTCCAGCTTCTGGTTTCTAGTTTGCAGTTTCCAGCTTCTAGCTTACAGTTTCTACTTTCCAGTTTCCAGCTTCCAGTTTCTTGCTCACAATTTCTAATTTCCAGTTTCCAGCTTCCACTTTCCAGAATCTAGTTTCCAGCTTCCAGCTTCTGGTTTCTAGTTTGCAGTTTCCAGCTTCTAGCTTACAGTTTCTACATTTCAGTTTCCAGCTTCCAGTTTCCAGCATCCAGTGTCTACTGTCCAGTTTCCTGCTTACAGTTTCCATTTCCTAGTTTTTACTTTCTACTTTCCAATTGCCTGTTTCCTGTTTTCGCTTTCCATTTTCTAGTTTCCTATTTCCAGTTGCCAGCTTCCACTTTCCAGTATATAGTTTCCAGCTTCCAGCTTCTGGTTTCTAGTTTTAAGTTTCCAGCTTCTAGCTTACAGTTTCTACTTTCCAGTTTCCAGCTTCCAGTTTCTTGCTCACAATTTCTAATTTCCAGTTTCCAGCTTCCACTTTCCAGAATCTAGTTTCCAGCTTCCAGCTTCTGGTTTCTAGTTTTAAGTTTCCAGCTTCTAGCTTACAGTTTCTACTTTCCAGTTTCCAGCTTCCAGTTTCCAGCATCCAGTGTCTACTCTCCAGTTTCCTGCTTACAGTTTCTAGTTTCCAGTTTCCAGTTTCCAATTACCAGTTACCAGTTGCCAGCTTCCACTTTCCAGTATCTAGTTGCTAGCTTCTAATTTCCAGCTCCTAGATTCCAACAACATTTTCGTGCCGATCTAAAGAATCGACTCATCAAGGACATCTCAATTGTCCTGATCGTCCTTCAGCTTAATGCAATTCAAATCTGAGTTAAAGCCAACGAGCATTTATGGCAATTGCAATTGTTTTCTTTTGTTTCGGATATTTGCTGCTTGTTTTGCCTGGATAAATAATTAAGTGGACGCCTTAACGGCGAGTCCTTTCGCGTCCTTTCGCGCTGGGGCAGACAGGACGCTTCACAATATTTTATCGCGCTGCGATTCTTCGCCCGTCACATTAATAAAAGCACAAAATGCAGGCAAATTTCCAAGCGAATGTGTTTCAAGTGCCTTTTACAGTTATATATTTTCACACACTCACACATACACACACGCACACACATGCATGCAGGCGCTGTGTGCATGCTACTCCAGGCATGCCGCACGGCAATGGGGAAAGTGTCAAGTTAAAGCCAACAACAACAACAGGAGCAGCGGCAGCAACAGCACAGGCCACACCATAGCAGACAGCCCGCCTATGCCTGTCAGTGGGGCGTTGCGGGGCGGTGTGTATGGGGGGCGTGGCAGTGTAGAGCAGCTACCCAAGCGTCTAATGACTGCGTTGACGTCGCATTTGCTACACAAAAAACGCAACACACAGAGTGAGGGAGAGAGAGAGAGAGAGAGGAGGGGGGAGAGGGAGTCAGAGAGGGGCAGAGTTAGTCACTCGCATAGATACAGTTAGAACTTTTTTGCACTTTGCCCAAGTTTTGGCTAGAACTCGCAGTTGACTTGAGAGTGATTAAAGATTTGCTAGTTACACTAGTTAACATAAAACAGAAACACTTGATGACTGTTCTTGAGGTGCCATAGATTATATGACACCTATATATGGCCATATAACTATATATTATCATAGGTATATATATTTCCATACAGCTGGCGTTTCATAGCAATAGCTGAGACAGGGCAACAAAAGATCTTAAGTTCCACAGAAATATCTGCAAGGTTTTTTATGATAGATTATTATTATAGATCTATTAGGACATAACCTAATTCTATCAAAACACATCATGCACAGAACTGAATAGAAGTTATATATATTTTGTTACTCTAACTATAGTTCTGCTTCAGTAGATCTTAAGAACTGTCTAACTTACTATCTCAAAGCTCATCACACGTGCATAGTAGACGCCAATTTCGCTCAGTGCATGCTTAGTTTATAATGATGCTGCTGCTGCTGCTGCTGTAACTGTCGTTTAGTTGCTAAGACGATGCCGACAGTTGGACCCAAGTCTTTAGACAACTCAAGCGAACTGAAGTTGAGTCACGGCCCTGCACTGACAATGATATGTGCCCGAGCTGAGAGTACTAAGCACACACCTGCAGACACACACACACACACACACACACACAAGCGCTGTCAAGGCCACACACACACACACATACTCATGACATGCAAATGCTAAGCGAAACAGCAACAGCCCAGGAGAGAGAGAGAGAGAGAGAGTGAGGGAGATCGCATTGGAGACACTTTGCACCGGAAATATTGTTGACAGTTGTGGCATATTATCATACGGCGGTGTCCCAGGCACGCGTCACGTAATTGCTCAGCATTTGTAGCCGCCACACAGACCAACCAGCCACCCACCCAGCCCCCACACTCTCTCGCAACTCGAGAAGAAATTGAAGCGCACTTCCACGTCGTTATGAATGCTCCACTCATTTTGCCAATTATTGTTTGCAACTCTCTGAGCGCGAGTCTGGTATTCATTTAAAAGTGCTCAAGTCACCAGAGAGTTGGGCTCAAATCCCTCTGTCAACTGAAGTCGGATAAGGCAGCTGTAATATTTTGCTACAAATATACTTTGCTGCGCCTTAAAGCTCAATAGAGCACAGTGTTCCATAGAAGTACTAAAAAGCTCTAATGGCTAGGACTATGAATCATGTTTCAATAGTCGCATTTTATTAAAATTTATATATATAAAACTTCATTTAAAAAAATATTTTTAGATGATTTTTCCTTAAATTAATTTTTAGTTTTTTTTTAGTGTTTATTTTTAAGTTCTTAAAACAAATTTGTACACTTTTTTATATTTATTTTTATTTCTAAACATTTATTTTGATACTTTATTTGATTAATTTATTTTTTTTTAATAATTTTCATACTTTTTGAGATTGTTTAATTTGAAATTAATTTTTATACTTATTTAGATATTTTTTTTATTAACTTTGATGTATTTGTAAAATTGTCTTATTTTTTTTTTTTAATTAATTTTTTTACTTATTTGAATTAATTTTTAATAAAGTTTAAAATATTTTTTTAATTAACTTGTATATTTTTTATATTTTTTTTTATCAATTTTCATATATTTTTAGTTTTTTAATTTTTAAATTAATTTTTTTTTATGTTATATCAAATTGTTCAAGAGCATAGGACGAGACGCCACCTGGCGACAGCTCTATTCAACATTATAGTAGGCTTCGAGAGGTGCTCAGAGCAGAGCTTCACAAATTTGTGCTACAAATTTCTTTTTATAACTGGCAGAGCTCACGACAACAACAAAAATCACAATAAAAGTTCAAACTGAAATATATTTGTAATAGAAAGAGAGAGAGAGAGAGCGAATCGAAAACGAGATGGCGCTTGAGCAAGTCTGCGGCATACACAAGGTGCAGTTCATGCAGTCCTACAAGGACAACAACGAGAACTACGCGAACATCGAGGTGAATCGAATGCAGGCCATGCTGAAGACTCCGTACTCGCTGTTCGCGCCGCCGTTCGACTATCCGCAGCAGCGGCTGGCCAAGCTGGCGCGGCGGCGCAACATCAAGCTGGATCTGACGCACGGCACGACCACGCTGGGCTTCATATTCAAGGGCGGCATCATTCTGTGCGTCGACTCGCGCGGCACCAACGGCAAGTACGTCGCCTCGCAGAGCATGCGCAAAGTGATCCAGGTGGGCAAGAAGATGCTGGGTACGATTGCCGGCGGCGCCGCCGACTGCGTCTACTGGGACCGCGTGCTCACCATGGAGTGCCGCCTGTTCGAGCTGATCTACGGCCGGGAAATGTCTGTGAAGACGGCGGCGCGCGTCCTCAGCAACATCACCTACAAGTTCAAGGGCCTGGGCCTCTGCATGGGCATGATGCTGGCCGGCTACGACAACAACGAGCCGCATCTGATCTACATCGACTCGGACGGAGAGAGCAGCGAAGGTCGTATGTTCTCGGTGGGCAGTGGCTCCATCTGTGCCCTTGGCATCCTCGACTCGACGTTCAGCCACGATATGGAGGACGAGGAGGCCTACCACCTGGCACTGCGCAGCATCTACCACGCCACATACCTGGATCCCTACACGGGCGGACTTGTGCGTCTCTATCACATTAAGAACGGCAATTGGCGCACCATCACCGTCAAGGACTGCGCGGAGTTGGCCAAGATCTTCACGGCAGTCGACTCTAGCGAATCAATGGAGGTATTCTCCAAATCCATCAGGGAGGGCTTCGTGCCCGATCCCGACGAGGACCCCGAGCTACGCGAGCACAAGGCCACGGCTCCCATACCGAAGAAATATTAGATTTTTCAATTTCATATTTTTGCAGTAGATAATCCAAAATTTTAAATAGGTAGCATGAGAGTAATAAAAACGTTGGCAAATGCGCAAATCTAACTGTTTTTCCCTATTGATAGTCAAGTAAAGTCGAAAATATCATAAAAAGCTGCTAATTCAAATATGTGGCGCTAATGAAGCTTGACGAAAGCTCAGCGCAAGCCAAAGCTGTGCTTCCGCGCGCCATCTAGCGGCCAGCTGGCCAGCCACACACACACGCGTGGTTTGCGTCTCTGCTAAACTCCCAAAGCAAAGTTCTCAAATTCAAATAGCAGGGAAATGTGTCAAAAGGATTTAAAGCCCTAAATGTCCCCGTGGCTAAGCAGGCCAGGCAAATAGTCAATCGGTCGAGTCACTTTATAGAAATATACAAAAACATATGTATATATATTAAATACATAAATATATAAAAATAGTTAAGGATTCAGTCATATGCAAGAAACCAGCAGCAGGAAGAGCAAACGCACGCCACGACTAGGACGCACATACACATATATATAATATATATCGAGCATATATAGATAGTCACATATATATATTTAGGAAAAGAAACTTGTGCACGATGTCTATACTAAGCCGTCAGGGTGTCATCTTGAATACGCTCAAGCAGAAGATACAGTTGGCCAAGAACGATCTGGACCGCTACAAGGAGGACTACAACCACTGCCAGCTGATGCTGCAGCGGGAGCTGCATCGGCGCAGCCAGCTGGAGGAAAGCTTCGCGGAGCTGAAGCAGCGCAACGTGCAGCTGGAGGACGAGCTGAAGCTGGCGCTGAGCCACGTCGCCAGCCACCAGTCGACGGTGCGCGAGGTGCGCTGCGCCATGAACGAGAGCGACCGTCTGCGCAAGGCGCTGGAGCAGCGCGACCAGCTGCAGTCGGAGAAGATCGAGCTGCTCGTCTGGGAGCTGTCGAAGCTGGAGCGCCAGGCCAAGGAGTCGGATCGCATAGCCCAGTACAGCGGCCACCGCGCCGAGCAGCTCAACCGGCGCCTCAATCGCAGCGAACAGCAGCTGGAGGCCAGCCGGGCCAGCCAGGCGCTGCTGCAGTCGGAGCTGGACGCGGCCGCCCAGAACCTGCACTGCGTGGAGCGCGCGTACGAGCACTCGACCCAGCAGGTGCACAACTTTGATCGTCAGGTGACCAAGCTCAAGCAGCGCCTCCAGGAGACCGAGCGCCGTGCCGAGCAGGCCGAGCAGACTGCTGAGCAGCTGCAGCTCACCTCAGTCAAGCTGGAGCGCCGACTCGAGGAGCGCTTCGACCATCGCTTGCGCCAGAAGCTACACAAGCTGGACCCTAAGCTCGTTTCCAAGGAAAATGCATAAATTCCAGCCCCTCACAACCTGTCTCGTCCCCAAAATCTCCAAGTTTACTTTAGTATTCCAATTAACGCTTAAACGATATGTTTTACGATATATTTTAGATTTTACAATCAGAAAACAAAAATAAGAAAAATCCAAAAAAATGTACAAGAAAACTTGAGAATTATTTGTCGAACCCCAAGCCCCCGGGCGGGGCTCGCTTAAGCTAAGCTTATCGAGCGTTTAGGGCAACGTGATTTATCGATAAATTATGTATCGATCAGTTTTTTGTTCCGAAGTCCAAAGTTTACTTTAGACTTGAGCGGGCTATGGCTGGATTTGTTGCTCTCTTTTCCTCTCTTCTCTCTTATGTTTTAAATTTGGATTTTTAAACCAGAAAAGAGAGTTTTCCACAAAAATTTTCATATGATCTGCAAATTTCAGCTTTAGTTCGAGTTTTACTCGAGTGAAATAACAACAAGAAACTATATATATTTCATACCTAAGTGAAATAAAATTTTAACAATTTTTTTTAGAATTTTAATCAAATCTAGAAATTTTTCTTTGTCTCTAAAAAAAACTATTTTTTTTAAGCTCATGAGAGAAAAACAAAAAGCTTTTAAAATATCTTTAAAACATTTTGTTTGAGAATTTTTATAAACATTTTAAAAAAATTAATAAATTTTTTTTCGAATTTGGATTATATCTTTCCCCAAAAAATAGATTAACAAAATAAAATAAAAAACATGAAATTTTCTAAAAGAAACTTTTCTTTTTCGAATACTAATTAAAACTATCTCGCTAATAAAAAAAAAATAGACAGATTACAACAAAAATTTTTTATTTTAATAAAATCTTTTTTTGTTAAAAAAAAAAAATAGACACAAAATCTAAAAAAAAATGTATTTAACAGAAAAATTAAATTAAAACATAAAGCTTTCCCTATTTTATAAAAGTTTGCTTTCTCCCTTCAAAAAATATTTCAGATAAAGCAGCTCAGCAGAAAATAATCTGTATTTAAAAGATTTGCTAAAAATTAGAAAAGCAAACCAAAATATATAATATATATTAAACAAATTTCTATATATTCTCATATTTTCTTTAAAAAAAAAAATCGTATAAAAGCAAATGGAAAATGGTTTTCTTATCAATTCTCGCCACTCAACACCTGATGGCCAAGAAACTACAGCTAAGCTTAAATAAGAAAAAAATATAGAAAAATAAAAAAAAACGTATGAAAATATATTAAATATATAAAAGAGCAAAGTTCAGCTTGAAAATTCCTGAAGCTCGTCATAGATCATGAGCCCTGTCGTGGCTGTATTTGAAAGAGTATCTGGTCGGCGTTGCGAAACTTCAGCGAGATGCCCTCGACGAACTGCAGCTGCTCCAGCTGCTGGTCGCTGCTGAAGTCGAAGTTGGCTATGAGCTTGACCAGAAAGACCTTCATGATGAAGAAGCTGTAGCGCCGACCTGCAGTGAGAAGAATATGTCAATCCCTCAATCAGTCAGCAGTCAGATGCAGTCGGTGTTACCTATGCAGGTGCGCAGGCCCTTCGAGAAGGGCAGAAAGCTGTAGGAGTGTCGGCGCTGCGTGTGCTTGGACTGCTGCTCCGGCTCGTGCTGTTGCTGCTCCTGCTCCAGCTCCTCCTCCTTCTGCTGCAGCTCCTGCTGCTGCTGCAGGAAGCGCTGCGGCTCGAACTGGATGGCCTGCTCGCCCCACCAGGCGGCGTCGCGCTGCATGCTGAACGTGTCCAGCGCAATGATCGTGTTCTGCGGCACAATCGCGTCGCGGCCCGCCAGCTGGAAGTCGCGACTCACGTGCCGCAGGTTCATCGGCACCGTCGCCAGCAGCCGCAGCGCCTCGTTCACAAAGGCGTCCAAATAGCGCAGCTGCTGCAGATGCTCCACGCCCACATAGCTGACATCGTTGCCGTGCGGCATCACGCTCTCGATCTCCGCGCGCAGGCGCTGCTGGCAGTCGCCCTTGTGCGTGGCCAGGCAGAGCAGAGCGATCATTATGCTGTTGGAGACGGTCTCAAAGGACTGGAAGAGAGTGAGAATGAAAGGGAAACGAATATGCAAAAGATAAGAGAAAGAGATAGAGATGTGGCTAATAATCCAGATTTACGATAGATATTGATAAGCATAGAGAAACATTCAACTTAATATACCCAACTGTAGGACTAAAGACAAGGAATCGATTGTCGAGCATAGATAGAGAGAGGGAGAGAGAAAGAAAGAGAGAAGGAAAGGAATATAGAAAGGCATAGAGATAGAGATATATAAAGAGAGAAAGAAAGAGAAAGAGAGAGATAGAGAGAGATAGAGAGAGACTGATACATAGATAGAGAGAAAGAGATTGATATTTAGCGAGAATAGAGAGAGTCAGCTGGAATGAGACAGAGAGAGAGAGAGAGAGCGACAGAGAGAAGAGAAAGAGGGAGAGATGCACAGAGAAGAGAGAGATAGAGAGAGAGAGAGAGAGAGAGAGAGAGAGAGAGAGAGAGAGAGAGAAAGAGAAATAGAGAGAGAGAGAGAGAGAGAGAAAATGCGACAAATAAGGATACATTTGAAGGTAGAATGAGTTAGAGAGAGAGTAAACAATCTAACTAAAGATAGAAGGAGAGTTGGAGTGAGAGAGTGAGGGAAAGAGAGAGAAGGATATATACCTATAGATAAAGAAAGACACATACATACATATAGATACATAGACATAGATTAAGAGACAGAAATAGAGACAAGCAAACAAGAAGAATGAGATATAGATCTAATACCCTATTTCTATGTGTGAAGAGTATATTCTATTCCATATTATATAGAAGAAAAAAATAAACCAAAATATATAATTTGATAAATAAAAAATAAAAACAGACGAGCGTTCGACTTGGTATACCCAACTGCCACATGTACAGAGTATTTCTTATGTTAGGCCAGCAATCAGTCTGGCATCTAGCTGATTCTACCACAATTAACATAAAACGCTAAACAAATTCTTAGACAGATCGAAAATAGAGATTCAGATTGACTATGAAGAGATAACGTTTTGCATCTGATCTAACCGGAATCTGGTTGACGAGACTATCTGAAATTAAGTTTATGAATATTTGTATTCTAATAACGAAATTAGTTTTAAATTGAAAACTAGATTTCATATTTGGTAGATCGCATAGCAAATGGAGAGATAAGGCGCGCTTCAGCATTAGCCAAGCAAGAATCTCAAATACAGGTTTCAGCTGGCTGATGTGGGCGTAATAAATTCAGAGCCAAACTGATGCTGGCTGGCGTTGATGGGACTCTTACCACGAGGACCATGGACTGGGCCTCATCCTCGATGTCCTGCAGGGTCAGCTCGCCGTTGGCGGCCAGCTGGAACATTTGCTCGATGAAGATGCGCCGCTGCCAGGGCACATCGTCGTCGTTGTCGAGGGCGTTGCGCAGCTGCCAATTGCGGTGCTTGCGCTGCACGATTTGGGCCACAAAGTCGACGAGCAGCTGGTTGCAGGCCGCGGCCTCAGCGTACAATTGGGGCTCCAAAAGCCGATGCAGCACATCGATTTGCAGCCAGGGCTTCACAATTTTAATAGCCGAGATTTCAAGTAGCCTATTAAAAAGTGAGAGGCGGAGCGAGAGTGAGATTAGTGTGAGTTGACTCAGCTGGGGGCGGCACTCACCTTTTGTAGGTGGTGGCGATGTGTGCGTCATCCGCCTGCGTGAAATTCGTCGGCGTTCCCATAATGGTGACTGCAATAAAAGTTAACGAGGTGTTAAGCCACAGAGCCAGAGAGAGAGAGGGTAGAGAGGGTGTGAGAGGGAGGCACCCACAGCATGTGTGACATTCAAATATGGCCAGGTGACAGCTGGCAAGGCAGCGCAGCCACGGCAGTTGCCAATCTGGCTGCCTGTTCGCCTCTAGCCAACTGCTAATGGACAGCGCTAACTGTTTTAGCCAGCAAAGTCTCAAATCTCATGTAATTACATTTGGCCTTCAAATTGACGCCGAGGCAGCGTCGAGGCGCGCAGGCCTCGCGGCGAAAGGTGTCCCAGCTAACGGTATTTGCTAATGGAATGTATCGCTTCAAAGGATCAAAGCGAATTATTGCGACACATTTCCTAATAATTTATTGCTGCTAAGCCAAAAAGGATTTACTTGGAGAACGAATTTTGTTTATAGTTGCAAGAGACATTCACTAAATTTGCTTGTTTAGGCATTTAATCAAGGTTGTGTTGAGTTAAACTGCATCTTGGCTAAGATTTATTGAGAATTAGTTGACTGCAAACTGAGCTGTCGTTGCCACTATAGGGATCTCAGGCAATAGTTCAGCTTGACTTCTAGTCTGCCTGAGCTACTCTTACTAGGGTATTTTGTAGTGTAACCAGCTCACTCTTACTTATTACAGGGCGACTGCAGAAAGGCTTGATGACTCTTACGTCCTACAGGGTATGTTCTAAGCATCCTATGGGACTAATAGGATATCCCCAAGTCTGGTCAGCTCTCAATTTCATCGTATACAGGGTATCTTCTAGTTGAACATGAGCAAATTATATATGATAGAGTATCTCTATTTTCGAGTGAAGCCCTCCAACTTTCTACAGAGTATTTTCTAGTCGAACTAGACTTCTCTTAGTTTTTTATAGGGTATCTCCCGTTCTATAAGAACATGTTTGAGCTTAACTGTAGCTCTGTTACATTTTTAGGGTATTCTCTAGCCAAATTAGAACTGTTTAGCTACTTTACAGGGTATTTTTAGTCAAACTAGAAAACTATTACATGTGTCACACGATGTCTTCTAGTCGAACAACCCTATATAAGAGACTAGACTACTTTTTCTTATTAGAGGGTATCTCACTAGCCAACTACAACACTCATAGCACATACATAGGGTATCTACAAGCCGAACTAGCTATTATATTTAATATATAATAATATACTAGCTATATTTTTCCAATTATAGAGTATCTCCTAGTCTCTTACATAGGGTATCTCATATCATTGTTTATCGCCCCGACACTGACCGTCTGCCTTAATTACTTACAGGGTATCTTCGAACAGCCCATAGTAGCCAGCACTTGGAAATAGCTTATGCTGAGTGCATACCGAAGCATAACAGAGCTTCGTGCTAATGCAGAAGCTATCAATGGCCCATCGACTAGTTTGTGCATAAGGCTAATCATAATTTATCGGCACATCGATGCCCCGCATGCCCCCACAGCCGGGCCGCGTGCCCGACTATCAGACACTGGCACCACTTCTTGCTTGCAGCCGAGACTTCGGCTGACCCTCGAGTCTATGTGGCTTTGTCTCAATGGGTTCCGCGTACGTGAGTTGCATGGAAACTGGACAAACGTGTCGCAGTCGCCGTCGGCACTCGGAATGTTTTTGCTTTTGCTAACTGGGCTGGGATTGGGATTGGGACTGGGATTGGGCTAAGCGATTTGGGTGCGTGTGCTACTCACGGCAGGATACCTCCAAAACGGCGCGACTGAGCATGTCCTCGGCATCCTTGAAGCGCACCGACGTGCCGTGCAGATGCGACTGTGTGCCAAACTGCTCCACCAGCTGATTGCCCACCGAGTTGAACACATCGAAGAAGCTGATGACAATGTTATGATTGAAGGCGGGATTCAGCTGCTTGCGGCGCAGCTTCCACTTCTGGCCTGCGGGAGGAGAGAGGATATAACAAAGGAAGAGCAGCAAATTCTTGTTGCTGTTTACCTCGCGCATGCAGCAGGCCGCGTCGCGCGAAGAAGCCCTCCTGCATGAAGGTCTTGTCCAGGCACTCGGGCGCATTCAGGACGCACTCCATGCCCGCCGGATCGTCAATATAGAGCAGCGCGCGCGTGCCGATCAGTATGGCCAGCGGGCGCTGGAAGAGCACGCGCAGTCGCGTCACCTTGTCCAGAATGCCTGAACAGAGAGAGAGAGAGAGAGAGAGAGAGAGAGAGAGAGAGAGGGAGAGGAAGTTTTGAGAGGGATTCATTTCAGATGAAGGGACTCTACTCAACTGTTTGGATGCAAATTGATGCAGAGCAGAAACCAGAGCACCGGCTGCTGCGCCACGCCCCTCCAGCCGTTCAGCTGCCATATGAGGCGCCAGCATTTGCGTTGCTGCCAGCCCAAAAGCAGCGCCAAAAGCGTGCCACACACCAGCAAAGCCACATGTAAATGCATTGTTGTTGTTGTTGTTGTTGTTGTTGTCGTCGTCTAATGCGGTGCTTTATAGGCAGCGCACAGCGTAAGCTTTGGTTCGGAACCCAGCTCCCGACTCCGATTCCGGTTTTGATTTTTGATTTTTTGATATTTTGATATTTTCTGCTCGATCCGTTCGCTCGGCCAGCGCAAACGCAACTAAACAAAAATTCGATGGATCGAGCATTGCCCAATTGACAATAAAGAAATTCATTTTTGTTTTTCTTGATTATTATTAATTTTTATTTTTTTAATTACCTTTCAATGCACATTTGGCGTTCGCTTGCTTTGCTCACTGTCGCAGTCTCTCTATAAAAGGCGGGTATATACGACTAGTGAATGCGTTTGCAAGAAATTGTGAAGAAGGTTTTGAAGTGCCCGACTCAGAAACTATTGAAATTATATGATAATTAAGATTATATGATACCCTATAAATTGATTTCGAGTTACGAATAATGATAAATACCGTAAAAAAACTGCAGTATTTCAAACAAATTATAGTATAATATGATTGGAATATCTATTTATTGTGCTTAATCTATCTACACTTAATCTCTCTGCACTCTGATCCCACAGAACTTAGTACGCATCAGAGCTAGAGCCATCAAAATAGGTACAGACATGCATGTATGTCACTACTTTGTATGTGGAAGTTTCACAACATTGAGCACATGAGTTATTCAATAATATTTCTGCTCCAGTCCCAATGAACTCAGTAACGCTTAAGCCCATATGCATGATTTTAAATACGTAAGCTCACTTATAGCTCTTCTTCGTATACTGAAAGTTTCGTCACAATCGGAACATAAACACCTGAGTTATTCAATAGTATTTCTCCTCCTGACTCAAGTAACTCAATAACGCTCAGATCTATATGAATAATTTTTGGTTTAGAAGCTCAACTATAAAAGTTCTTCAAATTCTGTTAGTTTCAGAATAATCGCTACATAAATACAAAATCTATCGATAAATATATATCGAAAGAAGCTCTTAATACATATTAATAGTAATACATATATGCATTCTTCAATCAATCCATCTACAGGGTATGTCCAGCTTCGCATATGCCAGCTCAAACATTACTATTTGTTTTCATTAAATTTCGCCCATATTTTTATCCATATATACGTAAATATCGATATTATTTGGGCAACGCTACGTGGACTTTGTGTCGTCGAGCTGAGGCGTAGTAAATACATATTTTCAGCTGTAATTGGTTCGGTTCGTTAGCCAGCGTTGCCAATGGATATTGATAGATGTGTGCAAGCAGCCAGTACAATGGCTTGGCAACAATGCAAACAGCCGACAGTAATATATATATTTACATATATATATATATTACATTTCCGATCGACCTGCAAATAGTTGCGTCTGTCTGTCATTTTCGTTAGTCACGTAACGTGACGTACTTGTTCCCAGTCACTTAACAGATTTTTAAGTACTTCTGTAACCTTTACATTATTATTAACAGGAAGACTTTACTATGTATGAGATCATAATCCATTATAGTTAGATGTCAACTGAAAGCTTTAAGATTATGCTTTTTCATTGGCTTCCATTAGGGCTTTAATTGCTTTAGCCTTACCTTTACTCCACTGACCTTCATCCAACTCCAGCTTAATTTTAAGCACTTTCTCTCTCTCTCCCTTACTCCAGCCCTCTCTTACTCCAGCTCAATTATCCCTTTCGAACCAACTTTTAACGAGAGCTGCAGCAACCCATAGAAAAGTTCAAGAGCTTTATTAAACAGCGTGTCAAAGTCAATGTCAACTGCAACACGAACCTCCCCCACCTGCCGATGGAAATTGCTGCAGGTATTCATTAGAGCAGTAATAAAGAAATGGCTGTCAAGCTATTTTTTTATGTTTTACTAGAGAATTTTATTAAAATTCCTGGGACAAAAGGAAACAGGAAAAATTATGGACCGCAAAGAGGCAACGGAATGTCAAAGTCGCATTCATTGTCGAAAACAAAAGGCACGAACCCACAATAGAAACGAGGGACATTAACGCCATTGATGAGACGACGACAGACCGCACATAGCGAAAGGGGCCGGAGATTGGTAGATTGCTCGACTACCAAATACCCTACTTGAAAATCTGTTGTATTGCATTGCTAGAGAAGTGAATATATTTTAATTTGCACATCTCGCGGTCTTATGTTATGCTTAACAACTCGATTACAAAATCGATAATTATCGATAATATATGAAATTGAACAAATTATAAATATAAATATTGCTTGCATATATATAGTATATATACAGATATGAATGTATAAATATCGAACAGTTTGCAATTTTTAGCATTTCGATAAGTATCGATATTATTAGAATTTCAATAATTATAGATTAGGACGATTAAATTGCTTATCGTACGAATAGAAACATCAAATCTTCTGCTCTACTGATATCAAAGTTACTTTTCGATTTCGATATTTATCGATCATCTTAAAAATCAATATGAACGAGAAGACTGTAGCTTTCTATACGCTTTCTACTGACGGTCACATAGACTCACACGAAAGCCATGCATTTTTCTAGGGTATAGAGTCCAAATAAAAAATAGAAGGAATATATGGGGGCTGGATGCATAAAGAATTTCTTGATTAAGTTATGGGGAATGTCAAGCACGACAGCAACACAGACGTCATGAGTGACGCTCGCGCGGCTCCAGCTTCCTCACAGTCAGCCTCACTCTGTCTCTCTGTTGCATGGCATTGATCTATCTCCCTTTCGCGCCTTTGCTGAGTGTCTGTGTCTGTGTGTGTGTGTGTGTGTCTGTGTGTGTGTGTGTACGTGGGTCAAGTCAATAAAGCATACTGATTAATGTCAAATTGTTGTTGTGTCTCTTTTTGCATAAATTATGCATAAATCGCAAACATTTGCCAGCCGTTGTCCTTTAAAGCACAAATGCCAATGACAATGGCAATGACAATGACGGTGACGATGTTATGTCCTTGTGTATAGCATCTACCATGTACTGTGTACCGTGTACCCCTGTCTTCTGCTTCAGCTGCTTCTTCTTCTTCTGGTTGCCAGACCCAAACCGAGGCCCAGCACCAGACCCCGACCCAGTTCCGGTTCACAGCCAGCGCCTCCATCTCAGTTGATGGCACCAGCAACAGCATTTAAGCTGTTTTAAGTCGCTTAACACACACTGCAAATAAAGAAATCAATTGCGAGTCACGCCTAGACCTGCAAATACCCTGGAAAATATTGTAAGTAAATAAACTGAAATTTGCCATCGACAATGTGAAGATATTCTTAAGATTTTTGTGCTCATATAAATAATGAATGAATAAAAAATTATTGAAAAAACTTTTTTTTTTAATAATAATAATAAATAATAAATTTAAATAAAAAGTAGTTAAGAATAATGATAAATTATATTTTTTTAAATAGTAATAAATAATATATAAAAAATATTTCCTTTTTTAAATATATTTTTTTAAATTAATTTTTTATTTATTTATTTTTTAATAAAAAAAATCGAATTTTTTATTTTTCTTTTCATTTCCATATATATATATATATATATATATTATTTTTTTTTTTCTTTCTTTCTTTTCAGAACTTTGCTTAAACTGTTTTTTAATCTATACAACATTTTCTTCCCAAATACCACGTCGCATTTGATGGCTCTATTAACATTCTTATTGGGTATATGAGCAGCGTAACGCTTGTGTTGAAACTGAAGTCGCTGTAGCTTAATTTCGCTGGCTGACTGAATGTGTCAGTCGCATGTTCTTGATTTCTTGCATGTTTTCTTTATCAAATACCCTGTAAAGTGCACATGCTTGCTGTAAGGTGTGCTCATGGAGTGAATGGAAACTGATATAAGAGTTATCTTTCGAATAAGAGTGCATCGCTATGTATACTAGGTGTGTTTGAAATAAAAATTGTTCAAAAATTATAGGTAATAAAAATGATAAAAAATATATTTGTGTTTGACTATCTATGATTGCTTTAAGCATGCAACACCCATCTCGAAACTGAAAAGCATCTGTTAGTTTTGCCATTGCAGGGTATCTGGCAGTCGCACCCTGTTAAGACCTAAGCTGATTTTTGATATTTTTTTTTTTGTTTTCCGCCGCTTTTCTGCTTGATGCTTGAAAATGCGGAAAAGCCGTCATAAAAAATGAAAATGCGAGACAGCAACAACAACAACAGCAGGAACAACAACAATCAGCCACCAAAAATTGTGAATCTGTGTATAAATTTAATTTCCCCGCATGAGAATTTCACATAATCAAATTTTTTAAACGCCAGCGATTTAAGGCCACGCTTAAGAACAAAAAATAAATAAAGAAGGAGAATGTATATACGTCTATATATAATGCTGGGATGCCCCACATTAAAAGCCAAGCGAGGGATATAAGTGCGAGAGATGGATTGGGGTAGGGCCTGTGGCTGGGGCTGTGGGAGCGGGTTTGTTGCTTGCGTTGACATATGAAATATTAACGGGTCCAATGCCCGGCATACCAAAGTCAAGTGCATGGGGTGACGGAAGGGTGGAAGGGTGGGGGTGTGGCGGCTGTACGTGGGCGTGGATCGCGCCCAATTTGCCATCAAGCGTGAAAACAAATTTTCTTTAACGAGCCAACAACGCGTCAACAGACGCACATGTGCGCTGCAAAAGTGTGGGGTGGGGGGCGGGTGGCGTGGCAAGGTGACAGTGTTGCCAGACAGATGAGAGCATCAACTTTGCCATGCTGCCAGACTGTCATGCAGACAGTGTCGCTCAGTCTGTCTGTCTTTGGTTGTTGCTTATAAATTAGAGCACATCAAAAAGTTTGTGACATTAAATGCTGTTATTATGTAGTGTGTGTGTGTGTGTGTGTGTGTGTGCGTGTGTGTGTATGATTGGTGTGCAGATAAATGTTTTAGCCAAATGCTGATGAAAATGAAAATGATGGCAGACTTGTAATGATGACACCCCAAACCTACGACCTTCAGCCGTCGAGCCCCTAGCACCCACACGCACCCACAATGCCAACACGTTTCTCACGCATCGCATAGTTCCACGTTTCACGTTTCAGCATACTGAAGTCCTGAAAAAGGAGGCGGCATGGCCGTCGCAGAAGGGCCAAATTCAACGGGGGCGCGCTACGACGAGTCGCTTGATTAAATGTGCTTTGCATGCGTGTGCGCAAATGCAATGGCAGGCAGCCAAAAAGGCGATTACATGCACACACACACACACACACACACACACACACACACACACACACACACACACACACACACACACACACACATGTGTGAGTGACTGCCTTGCAACGCCTTCTCACGTATTCATTTGAACGTTTCGCTGCGTTACGCGTGTTGCCACTTGACTTTTTGCCGCTTCACAAATTTTGATTCACACACACACAGGCCCACTCACACATACATGTGCCTCTGTGTATGTAAAATCCAACGCAAGCTTTGTCCAGGTCACGCTCTGGTTGACTGCTGTCTGCTTGGCAGCCAGCGCTCAGCTTCCTTCATGTGGTTAATCAAATAACGCTAATGGAATCTCTCTGGCATTGCGCATAGTCAAATATTCAGTGGTCCATCATCCAATCGAATGGAAAATCGCCTTCCTCTAAGCCGACTATATGGCAAAAGTTTTATTATTATTAAGAAATGAAAGAAGGAAAGAAAGCAAGTCCATTGAATGTCAGCAACAGAAGGCAAAGTTCTTGACAACGCAGCAGACTTGAGTCCTTGAGTGTGTCCCGTAGCACTTCATTTGGGATTTCCCACCAATTAAGAGACTTATTATATATACATAAGTAAAATTATGCTGCATTCCTTGATACATGGGTAGGTAATCTAATGTTCATATATCATTAGGGCAAACATCCGTCTGTCTGTCCATCCGTACGCCTATTCATTTGTCCGTCTATCAGTCTGTCCGGCTGTCTATTCGTCTGTCTGTCCGTCCGTCCATCTATCCGTCATTATATTCATCACACTATCCGTCTTTATGTCCGTCCTTATGTCCATCTGTATATCCGTCCGCCTATTCATGTGCCCGTCTATCGGATGGGCGGATAGATGGGACGGTCAGGCGGACGGACAGACAAACGGACCGGCAAAGGGACAGAAATCCATCCATCCTTATGTCCGTCCGTACCAAATATAATTTCTAATATTTGCTGCATTTTCTGGATTCATTTTACAAGGTATCTGATAGTCAGACATACTCACAATTTACAGCTTAATAACTGATTATGTGCTTTTTATGCTCTTAATGCGTCTGTTTAACTTGTTAGCTGTAAGCCTGGCCTCTTTACGATAAACGTTCGTGAGCCCCAAAAACTACTTGAAATTAAAATAGTTTGGGAGCTGGGGCATTACGAGGCAATTGCCATTAAAAATCTGTCATAAAATAACGCTAAAGAGACACAACCCTCTGTGGAGTCAGCTCGCTTTTAAGTGGAGTTCCCGGGCCACTTAAAATGCGAGTGCAATGATTAAATGTGCATATAAAATACGTATCCGGGGTTCGTAATAGCTGTGCACTGATTCCAATTTAGTTCGGGGGTTGTAAAACAAAAAGAATAAATTAAGCTCCAAAGAGATGTCGAGAGCGGAATACCCTAACAGGCGGCTAGTTAAAAATAGAGACAAAGGGAAAAGGGAGATTGATTGGCTGATTGATTGTATTATTGATTGATTGATTGATAGGGAAATTAATGATTGATAGTGTGGTGGTTAGGCGGATAGATGGGTAGATGGTTAGATTGATGAAGAAATTGATTGACAGATTGATTGATAGAAAGATTGATTGATCAAAAAATGTATTGATTGATGTATAGATTGATAGAGAGAATGGTAGATAGTAAGATTGATTGATGCATGGATTTAGAGATTGACAGAGATTGATTAACTTGATAGATTGATGGATGGATGGATTTATATATTGATATAGAGATTGATTAACTTGATAGATTGTTAGATTGATAGATTGATAGATTATTAGGTTTATAGATTGATAGATTGATAGATTGATAGATTCATATATTGATAGATTGTTAGATTGATAGATTAAAAGATTAACAGATTGATAGATTGATAGATTCATATATTGATAGATTATTAGATTGATAGATTGATAGATTGATAGATTCATATATTGATAGATTGTTAGATTGTTAGATTGTTAGATTGATAGATTAATAGATTGATAGATTGATAGATTGATAGATTGATAGATTGATAGATTGATAGATTGATAGATTGATAGATATATATAAATCTATCAATTGATAGATTGATTGATTGAATAGCAGACAGAGTGATATTTTGATATAAAGATTAATAAATTGATAGATTAATAGATTCATAGAGTGATTGATTGGCTTCATAAAGTTTCAGCTTCCTCTTCGCGCATATACCCTATAAGCCCACCCTAGTAGTCAACTTATTATACCCTTTAGAAGAGCATCCAAAAAAAAACCCTCTCATAATATTTTGCAACGTTTTATACACGATTTTATTCAGTTTTTTTTTTCTCGCAGTTTTGTGTGCGCCAATGAATATTAAAATAGCTGCGTGTGCGAGAGTGTGTGCGTCTCTGAAGGTTTTTTTTGTGTTGCATGATTTCGTTTAAAAAAAACTTTTAATTGGATTGCAACCGTTTTTAATACTTTCATAACGGCAAACGGCGTTCCTTTTCGTCGCACAAAACTGAAAATCAATTAAAATGCTGCATCGACGGCTAAAATATGCAGACTGAGCGGCGTGGAACGCAATGGAATGGAACAAAGCAGACCAGGCCACAAGGCGGCCAGCAACAATGTTTCAAACATGTTTCATTCAATGAAAACTTTTGGCAAACGATTCAAAGTTTTCAACATTAATTTCGCATCATTCGAATTTCAGCAGATGGAAAGGGTGTGCGACGTGCGGCTATAATTCATATGCTTTATAATATTAACGAGCTTCTATAAGCTTGCAATGGAAGAGAATTCTGGAAAAATATGCAAAGAAGATCATAAATATAGCAAAGAATGAACAGACTGAGTAAGCTTAAGAAGTATTCACATAAAAAATAAAATAAATTCCATAAATTCTATAACTTTTCCTTAGCTACCCATTAAATAAAACATATTTTTTTGTTCTGGTATGGTGGTCATTTTTTATTAGATACTTTTTGTATACATTCCATTTCATATATAATATATAAGTATATATATATATAATTTTTTTTTTTTTTTTTTTTTAGTTTTTTTTTAGGTTAGTTTTCTTTGTTTCATATATAAATTTCCATCTAGTACATATATAGGTTTTCATTTTCTGTTTAGCCGTAGAACAATTATCACATCTTAAATATATATGTATGTAGCTACACTTAAACATATCCGTTCAATGTTTTCTGCATATGTATTTTGTGTACATCAAATTTATATTTTTATCATCTTTGGTTAATTTGATGTGTGTTATCTCATTTAAAAAAAAAATTTCATTTCAATTGATAATCAAGAACAGCAACAACAACTGCTTCAAAGTACTCAAAAGTTGTCAAAAGTAGTCGGAATTCACACTGTGAATTGTAACTGTAAAAGTATTGATCATATTCTTTAAGTATATCAATTCAAAGTGTTTATCTTATACTCATTCGCACTCAATGTTCGTTTGAGTATGAATTGCATTCGAATGCACTCATTTCTCCATGAATTCATTAGAGTCTATTTCAACTCCACTCATACTCACCTGCATATGCTGAGCTGTTGTGATAATCATACTCTTATACTCTACTCTCATACTCATCTTATACTCATTCATACACACACTCCCCTGTAATTATTCTCAACTGAACCTATACTCACTTCTACTGCTGTACTCACTTCTATTCATACTTATTTGGTCTTATACTCCCTTCGACTCATACTCAAGTAGCCTTAAACTCACTTCTCATACTCAACTGATCTTGTACTCATACGTAGTGCCACTCTTATACTCAAGCATATGCATACTCAGTTCGACTCACACACAGCTACTCTTATACTCACTCATTCAGCTCATGCTATACTTCACTTGTACTCATTTCCTCTTATACTCATGCATACGCATACTACTCTCTACATCTCATCTTACAGATGCACTCATTCCATTGCTACCCCATTTCAACTCATACTCCTTTCACTCACACTCATTCTTACCCACATTCCCCTCGACTCCAACCCAGATCACAAACAAACTTTGATATACTTAAATCGAATATCGATAAGCGCCTGTTATCGATAATTGTGACAATTGCTTTGGACACATGCCTGGCTGTTGGCTATCCAAAAAAAGGGACCGAAATCGAAATGGCAAAGAGCGTGCGAGCTGCGAGCGCTGGACACTTGACTTGATGTCGGGTAATTAGAGCCGGTTGATAGGTAGGTGTGGGCAGGTGGGCAGCTGGGCGGCTGGGCGGCTGGGCAGCTGGTTAGGTGGACAGGGCAGCCTTTTTATCTTACACTCGTTTCGACAGGCTCAAAAGTTGGCTCATTTATATTGTATAAACAGGGCCGTTAGCTCGCATTGAAAACTGTTTCTGTCCGTGGCCCCGGGCGCGCTGTCGCTTGCTTTTGTAACGGCAGCAGCAGCAGCTTCTCCATTTATTTTCCTTACGGCATTCGTTTATTTTGTTTTGTTGCCACATTTCTTTTACATTTTCCTTTTGTGTCATTTGCCGCCAGCCGCCAGTCGGCAAATTTCAAAGGCCAACAATTCATTAGTTATTTAAAGAAAGTTTTTTGTTGCCAGACACCCGACGACTGCCCAGCCCGCCCCCTGCTAAAGTCCGCCCGCCAACCTTTTGTCTTTGCCATTTCAATTGACAATAAGCGCTGTTGCTGATGTTCTTGATGACAATCATCATATACTACTATGCCAAAAATAAGTAGCGAAAAGGAATGAAACTAAATACATTTAGAGAGGGCCCAACAAAACCCCTGCCAGAAGCATGCCATTTGTAATCGCCTTCCGCGACTCAAGTAGTCTCCATATGTGTGTGCGTGTGTTTGTATGTGTGTGTGTGCCATGTTCATGTCCCGCCCCGTGCGCCCGAAATACGTAATTGGAATTGCGTATCCGTTTGCCTTGCTCATCGCTCATCGCTCAGCGCCTAGTAGATGCACTCGCCTAGCAAATCGCACTCGCCCTTCTCCAATGGCTTTAGCCAGAGCGGATTGTAGTTGGGGCAGAGCTTGCGATGGATGGGTATTTTGATTTGGACTGGCGTCGGTGCCACGCCCTCCCAGTTATGTCCCTCAAAGCGATGGCCATCGGATTTGTTGCACTGAACGCTGAGCGGCTCCTGCATGTACATCGTATATAATTGGTCGACATGCGGTTGGGTCCATTCGATAGTCCGATAATTCGCCGAACGTGCCCCGTTCAAGTGTATGCCATGCTGGTGCTCCTTCCTAGTTATGGAGAGAGGCGGAGAGAGAGGGAGGGAATATGAGAGAGAGTGAGATGGAGATATTTTAATTTCCAGGGATAAACGAAATGGCCAAGCATTGTCTGTGTGCGAGTTCAGTGAGGACATTCATTCCGTAGGAATGGTGGAATGAAACATTCTGCATCACAACACATTTGATGTTTATAAGATAATAATATACAGCTGTAAGTAAGTTTAAGTAGCTAACATAGCATGGAACCAGATGGGCTGGAACGATGAAATGAAACACGCTCAGACCAGCACAAAAACAATAAGCAAAATCAAATGTTGGCTGCATAAAATAATGAAATGAAACAGTTACAGCCTAATATATAAACTGGAACGATGGAATGAAACAAACTCTGTGGAAGATGCTGAATGTGTAGCAGAAGCAACAAGGCAATGAAGCCTACATAAAATGTAGAAATGTTGATATGTTGACTTAAAACTAAAGCTGGAACAATGGAATGAAACAAACTCTGTGGAAGATGCTGAATGTGTAGCAGAAGCAAAAGGAAAATGAAGTGAAATGAAATGAAATGAATGTTGATATGATGACTTAAAACTTAAGCTGGAACAATGTAATGAAACAAGCCCAAATACCAACCTTCATTGAACAAAGCTAATTTAATGTCATATGAAGCAAGGGAACTAAATTGTAATGCCTAAGATTTATAACAAAAAGTGGAATGAAATGGAAGTGAAACACTTTGAGCTATTATATTTTTCAATTACAACTAAGCCGTCACCTTTGGGGTATCATAAATTTAGCAAATGCATTCCTCCGGGCCTCGGTCGCCAAGCGATTGTCAGCGACTCAAAGGTGGCTATAGGCATTAAGCTATCCCTTTGTTTCCGCAGCCTATTTGGCTCAGCTTTTGATATGCCCGCCACAGCTTGCGGACACCTACGTATTTTACCTTTTTGTGCTACGTAAATTTTCGTAAGTTTTCTCATTCTCATGCAATCAGGCGGCTTTTGTGCGCTTGAACCCAATTTTTCGGCTGCCGAAAAAGTCTCGCAAGTTTCACAAGTCTCGCAAGCCTCTAATCTAATGTTCAAAAATAAAGCGAAGAAGAGTTTTTACTTTTCTTCTGACGCTGGCTTCACAAACAGCCAACTAACAATGCGAGGCGCCTTCAAGGACTTTGCCAGTTTGTTGCTGTTAGGCCTGGGCCCATTAACGCTGGCAATTAGCGTGCACCTTGGAAAGCGCGAACGCCGGACGGGCGAACGGACGAACAGGAAGCTGAAGACATTTCCGTTATGAATACGCTTAAAGCGCGGCAGCCGCAAACCGGAGCCGCAACAAATGCCGGAATGCCAAACTTTTGCCTTTGATGGAACAACGAAAGAGACACAGAGAAAGAGAGAGAGAGAGAGAGAGAGAGAGAGAGCGAGAGAGCGAGAGCCATTAAGTTGTGTTCCCGCTGGTGGCTCAATCCGCTCAGCTTCTGCCAAAGGTGAAGTTTGCAATCCCACCCTCCCCTCCCCACTCCTCGTCCCTAACTCTCACTCTAGCTATGCTCCCGCTGTTAACTCCACGCCCATTTGCACTCTCCGCCTTAATTGAAACATTAAGCACGCCCGCCTTTCATCCGCTTACCGCTTCATATAGATAAAATAATCCTCGAGTGTCTCCTCCGAAACGGAACTCTTGCACACCTCCAGCTTGGTCGCCGGATAGTAGTGTATATAGTTGACGCACATCTCATCGCTAATGGAGAAGCCGCCGAGCGTGGCATTCGCATAGCCCAGCGTATTATAATAGCAGGTGGTGACCAATGCATCGCCCTGCACACAGAGAGAGAGAGAGAGAGACAGTTGCAGAAAGAGACAGAGAGAGTAGAGTGGGAACAAGACTTTAATGCTTACCGGCAGTACGCGCGGCTTGTAGTGCAGCGTGCGCATCTCCTGGAAGTGATGCGAATAGTAATCATCGCGATTCACCTCCCGCAGCTCCTGCTCGCCGCGGAAGTGTCTGGTCAGGATGCGAACGCCGCGCAGATGCGTATGCAGCTGCGATCCGAAGATAATGATGCCCGTCTTTGGCAGCGCGGCCCGCGTACAGTCCGCCACGCAGTAGCCGCTCAACGGAAAGGCCGTCTGCCTAGGCGGTATGGCCATTTTGTCAGTATACTCGAGACCCAGTTCCATGACGCCGGCGTCGTACTGCCGCAAAGTCTTCGATAATTTAATGCGGAATCCAGAGCTATCCATCAGGCCTGCAGGGCGTATGATTAATATTAATGCAACTGCACACAAACGGAGGCGGACAGCAGCTCCGTTGAAGATGCACACACGACATTCGCACTCCTTATGGGCTTAAATGCACGCACGACTCAGAAACAGAAGGAAAAACAAATTAAATTAAACAAATTAGAACCAAATATAAATAAAATATTTTAAAAATAAAAAATAAAAATTTTTAATATTAAAAAAAATTTTTTAAATATATATATTTTGAAGGTCATGAATTTTAAGAAACTAAAAAAAATTAAAAATGTATAATTAAAATAATTTAAAAAAAAAAAAACTAAAATAAGAAAACTATTTTCCTGATAAAAAAAAATATCTAAATAAAAACGAAAGCTGTAGAAAAGTCAAAATATTAAAATTATATACATTAAATTATTATTATTTATTCAAAATATAATATATAATAATATAATAAAAAATATACAATTATATAATATAAAAAAAAATTATAATAACTATTTTTTTTTTGTAATAGTTTTTAATATATATTCAAACTATAGGAAAAAAATTATGAAATTTAAAATTAAAGCATCGAAAACAATTTTAAAGCCAAATTTTAAATTCAATAGAAAAATCAAAATAAAAAATAAAAAAAGATAAATCTGAAATGCGTATTTTTGCATTATGTTTCGTGTTCGTGTTTATATGAAATTCGAGCCATCTCTAGCTGAGACACACGCACACAGAGCACACCAGAGCACAGGCACACGCCGTGAGTAAGACATTGGGCTGAGTGGTTCAGTGAGTACACTGTGTGGCCATGCATTGCGCTAGATGAGGCCATCGACAAGGATGTGTAAGGATATAAGGGGACACAAGGACACTTCAAGCAGCAATAATGACATTTCGCTTCAGCTGCTTGTAGCAGTCACAGTCACTCCCTCCTGTTGTTATTTACACAAAAGTTTTAATGAAATCAACCCTATGCATGCCCCCAAAAGTATGTCTATATAGCCGTACATATGTATATCTGTTTTTGTGTACGCTTAAAAAAGATGTAGAAAAAGTGAGGAGCGCGCCACACAAAAGCGGCAGCTCAACAATCATCTAAATCGAATTACCCCTGCTATATTGCCATTGTCAGTGTGACCATATCCTGCCCCTATCTGGGGAAGACAACAAAATAGTGTTGGTAAACAAACAAAAATATGGCTATCAGATACCCTAACTTTAAGAATATTTAGGCCCTTCCGGAACTGTACTCACCCTCCTGTAGCTCCGGATTGTTGTAGTGCACCTCGAGCCGCACGTAGGGATTGTAGCCGGCGCCACCGACCGGCAGGCCAGCTTCTGGCGGATAGGTAAAGGTGCTGGCGCCCATGGCCCACAATGCCATTACCTTGGAGCAGACCTTGGCTGCCAGGGGCAGCTGTTCGCAATCGCCGTTGTACAGCGGAATGTCAGCATGCTCGTCCGTCTCGCAGTGGAAGATCTCCATGTGATGCACATAGCCGGGCGTCTTGATGATCGGCTCGAACTGCACGATGTGCATACGATTCTTGACAAATTCATCCAAGCGCTGCACGTGGCACCAGTAGGTGGTCTCTTGCTTGGGCACTGCCGTTTTCTCCAGCGTTATTTCGATTTGGTCCAAGTCACTGAGGAGTATCTACGTAGGTAATACCCATTTCCCTCAAGGCAAGGCCGTACTTACGTTTCGGGGATGAGTATCTTGTCGGCGCGTAGTAGCTGCAGCATCTTAAGACCCGCCTCGTGCGGAGCCGTCACATTGGGCAAGGCGAACTGATGATCCTCCAGAGCGAGCTCCGATTCGCCGCGTGCCCAGACCACGTACATGGTGCCCTCCTGAAAAGCATGGGATATATCATAGCGAACACTTCAAATACCCAGAATGTCCCGCCACCTACATGCAATCGCAGATCGAGCGGATCGCAGGTGTCGAACTTGCGCTTGAAGGCCAACGTGAACTCATCCATTTTGAAGACCTCGCAGTCCTGCTGGTAGTCCTTGCGCACCCAATGGCCATCGGGACTGGTGTAGGTGTCGGTGACCACATTGAAGAAGCCATTCTGATTCTCAAAGAAACAAATATCAGCGTCGGCCAAGCTGCCACGTTTCGAGAAGCCCAAGTAGAACCAACGATGCTGCTCATTGAAAGCGTTCTGCAGATGGAAAAGGACCTCCTGCTTATACCAATCGACCATCCAGCTCAGCTTGATTTCCTTGTCATCCAAGAAGATCTCATGTAGCTTTGTGTCCGAGAGACCTGTAAATAGAGGAGGAGGCGGTGAAGATTTAGTTGTCTGGCAGTTTGCTGTGAAACTAAGTAGCCCTAAGAGCCAGGAGTCTAGGACCCTAAAGGACCTATAGGGAACCATTTAGTAAGCAGACAGCTTTCTCTTGATCATGGTATCCGCTGGGACCCCAAGATGTCATTTCTGTATGGCAAAAGCTAAAGGAGCAACATGTAGCTGTCAGATATTTATCCTAGGTATCCTTAAGACCCAAGTTGCTAAGACCTTTAGATCTGATTTTTACTTAAGAAAAGCTTTTATAAGGAACCTGAGGCTCAGAAACAAAGCAATGTAGTCTAGTTTCATAATTTATTGCTATATTTCTTGACATATTTTAGGAACTAGGAAACATGGGAATTCCTTCCACAGGGAATTCGTTGAAAATCTATCTATAGGTATACTATAAAGTCACTTGAATTTTGATTTTTCCTAAATGTCTTTAATTTCCAGTGCAATCTGCTCTTAGCTATAGATTCCTAATTTACTAAAAAAAGTCTCTTCAGCACAGGCCAAAGTTTATTTAGCTCCTCAGTGCACACAAACGAAACATTCTTAGGGTCTGCTTCCCCCTGTTATTTGACTATGGCCTTTTGCTTTTTTGCTATTTTATAACAAGCTCAAAATGAATGATTGCAATACGAGCACAATTACGTGCTGGCCCTGTCGAGATGTGGGGCGAAGCGAGGCGAATTTGTAGTACAAGGCAAGATAATCAAGTTGCCTCTGCACTAATTACCAAAAAAAAAATAGAGAAAAAAAATAAGGGAAAGCCAAGCCAAGCCAAGCCAAGCCGTGGCAAGCTGAGACGAGGCGCAAGTGGCAAGGACGAACGGCAAAAGGAATTCAATCTTTCAAGCTGAATGTTATCTTCTCGACTTCGAACCGCAGTCGGGTCCAGTGCAGCTGTATGCGTAGCTCAGGTCATTAGATTTATGTTACCAAAGGACTCTCGGCCAGGCAACCGAACATCAATTACAACTACAACAGCAGCTCAAGCAAGCCGGACCCGGTTAGAGGCGAGCGGGAGCTGCGGCTCAGTGGAGCGGCAGTAACGAGAAAGAAAACCCAATAAAATGTCAAATCCAATTGGCAAGCACACACACACACACAGAGAGCATGGATATCGTATAAACGTAGTTTGCAGAGTATATCAAACTGTTTGACAGCGGGCATGGACAGTGTTGCGTGCCACATGGAGTGCAAAAAGCGACGCTGCAAACACTCGATTACAATCAAAAGTGACAGCGATTCGCTGCGTTTCGCCAGTGAATTTATTGAGATAAACCAAAAACCGAGTGCCCACAGCGCCCAAAGGCGAAGCTGCGAAAGGAGCTGTGAATGGAGCTACTGTGCATTGCCTTTTATGCGTTGACGAATTTCGCCTTCGATTTTATCTCTGCTTCTGCCATTTTAGTGGTTTCAAGAGTTGTTAAGAAACTAGCCCCTAGAAGCAAGCCCAAGGAGCGCCTCTTGAAGTAGCAAATCCTTTGCAAAGAATCTCCGTTAACTTGCGCCTAGCTTTATCAACCCTCACGTCAAGTTCTGCAAGAACTGGCCACATTCATATCAAGACTCCGCAGTCTGTAGCCCACTTCAATTGGTTTTCCACCTTTTCTCTTTACCTGCGCCGGCCAGCCAATTTCATAGCTCACAAAATGATTGGGATCCGCACTTCTGACAGCTACAGCTACCTGTGATATATAAATTACAATACCTCAAACAATTTTGTAAGCTGTCAATTCAAAGAGTTGGTCAACTCCAGGGCTAAGCTGCAGAGTCTGGCACAGCGGAAGTAATATGGAGCCGAGGTCCAGCGCTGAGGTGTAACTCCGGTGAGTGCTCTACCTGTGCACTGTCTGCCACTAAAATTGATTTGTTATCCCACATATGTCTCACACACACACACATGCACCACAACCACAAGCATTCGGAGGGGCACTCACATATATCATGTGCCAAACGGTGTCCGCGCCAACTCGTTTCTGTTTGTTTTACAAGCGCACAAAAAAAACGGTGAATGGAAAATGTGAGCAGAGCGAAACGTGTTCTCACACCGAATTTCCATTTGGCAAATGCTTCTGCTGCTTCTTTTCAGTGGCATTGTCGTCTCACTCAAGTGGAAATAGCAACGCTTATAGACAACAAATTGCGCTCATTGTTCAGTTTCCTTTGCCTCCCCATCTCGCCGCTCTCCTCTTTGTGTGTTCAATTTATTATTCGCTTAGCTTTCGAATAACTGAAAAATGCTCCCCAATTTGTTATCACATATGATTGCATTGGCTCCGCATACATTCGCATTGAGTTTGTATTATGCAAATGCCGAGCATATTAACTGAATCTACATAATTATGGAACCCAGCTCGACTGGAATGCGGTCGGATTTTGCTATGCATAACAGTCCCAATCAGTGGCTGGATAATGTATAAATTTTGAGACGGTTGGAGAGGGAGAGGGAGGGCCAGAGATTTATTACAAATAATATGCAGAAATTTATAGTTGAGCTGAGCTTCGATTTCATGCATACACTGAGAGTTATCGGGTGTTTCATGTTCGCCGTTGAATACTTTTAAGATCAAGCAATTAGTAGCAGAATTAATTTTTTTTAAGCTCTGCTTTATAATTTTTAAAATAATATTAACTGGGAGGTTGTATCATTACAGCAAATATTTTTTTAAAATTTCGAAGATTGTGTTTAAAAAAAAATAAAAAAAAATGTTTTTTTTTTTAGTATAGGAAAATCTATGTAGTCATATATAGAGAGAGTAGCTAAAAGTCTAGTACAACCAATTAAAACTGATGTTCACACATCTCTGCTTCAGCTGAGCTGCAAAAGCCAACATCTCTCATGGGGATATTGAGGCTGACCAAACAAGAGCCATGGGCAAGCAAATTGCAATACAGCAAAATCAACACAAGCCTTAAGATAACGCCTAACTAAATTCTAAAGCTCTATTCATGCCATTGCTGTTTAACTAAAACATTAATGAAATAATCAGCTCAGCTAGGCAGAGACTGCAGCAAGCGTAAACCTTAACTTTAGCTGATTTGTGCTGCGTTGACTGCAGACACAGCCAGATGTATGCAGGCTGAGTGAGTCGCCCACACAGCATGCAGCGTTGCATCGCTTGATTGGCATTCGGGCAGGAATTTCATGATATTATATTTATATTAGGCGCATACGCTCGACTCTTTTTTGTAGCCTACTTTTGAGCTGAGCTGAGTGACAGTCCAATAAGCGCTATCTGGCTATCTTTTAAATGAAATCTAAACATTTCAGATCTTTAATCTCAGCTTGAGAGAGCGACACACACTCACACGCACACTGATGCACACTCACACACACAGACACCCACACACATTTAGCTGACATTCCCCACATTCAAGACGCAACGTAAAAAGTTTTAATTCTCTGAAAATTCGATTTGTGCGTTGCCTACTTTCAGCTAAAGTCTGAGAAGAAAAGAAAAGACAAAAAACAAGGTAAGAAAATTGAGAAAACTATCGGGGAAAACGTTTGCCAGACACCTACTGGATTTTCCTACTTCGTCTTCGGCTTCTACTACTTTTTTTTTGTTTTTTTTTTTTTGACTCACTTTTCAATTGCTTTATTCTCGATTGCTTTGTCTTAACTTTTCAATTGCATTTTCATTCACACTTAACAGCTTTTATCCCGTCGGCAATTTAAGCTACAACAACAACAACAACAACGACTATACATTGCACACATAACTGTAAATTTAATAAACTTGTTCGGAGTTTATTGCATTTGCTTGACTGCTCCTTGGCCCTCAGCTGAGCTGAGCTCTGGTCTGCTCGAAATACCAATAAACAAAAAGAAAAAAGGAATATTTATATATACCCTGCCAGCCAATACCCTGCCTAGTTATATGAAGCCCAAGCCGCAGATTTAAAGAGCAGCATAGACAGGGAACTTGCTAGCTGAGCATGCCCGTCTATATACATATATATATAGATGCGGCGGAACTTAGAGTGCTATAGACGGACAGCAAATGCCCTGCCCAGTTATACAAAGCGCAGACCGCAGATAGATAGAGCAGCATGGATAGGGTATTTGCTAGCTGAGCATGCCCCAGATAGATGTATGAAGCTGGGAACATGAAGGCAAACGCTGTAGCTGTAGTTGTGCTGCTTCTTAGCAAAGCACTTAGTTCGTAACTCTGTGAGTAAGAACTATCCGAGATGTAGTTTACTTGTGATTTGTATATGATTTGTCTAACAATACCAAGAATTACAATAAATCGATATTTATCGATATACAAGAGTTATCGATATTATAGCAAAAGTTTGATATCGATACACATAGAAAGATGAGCAGACTAAGAAATGGATAGATAGCTTAATTCGTTAAATTTCTTGATGTATCAGGCGTGTATGAGGCGCACTACTCGAGTAGTAGTGCGCCTCATACATCGCCTGATACTACGAGGTAGCAAACTAAACAACCCATAGCCAACATAGCCCATGCTATGCCTCTATACCCTACCTGTATGAAAAACATGAAAAACTTTCAGCTCGTTTTTTTTTTTTTTTTGACGTTGAACTTGAAAGTCAGCTTTTGACGCTTAGCTTTGAGGTGTATGTAAGTGTGTGTGCATGTGTGCGTGTGTATGCCCATGTGTATATATATATATGCATGTGTGTGTGTGTGTGAGTATATGACATTCCGCGTTGTTTGTAGTGTTGGCGGTTAGCCTCAATGTAGTACGTGAATGCGATGCAGAGTTGTTGGCTGCATAGTTGAGCGTTTTTGCCATTTTGAGAAAGTGAATGAGTGTGCGAGCGAGAGAGCATGTATGGGAGACAGAGGGAAGGAGAGAAAGAGACAGCCGGCTCATGGACTAGAACGTGGCCGGATGATGAGCATTTGGCATGCCAAGGCGTACAGGAATTTTCTTATTATGCGCTGCATGCGAGCAAAAATATTTATTTTTTTTTTTTTTGCTCCCTGCTTAGCCTTCATCGGCGCGACACGCCGTCGGCCTGGGCCGAGATGCTTTTCAAAATATTTGGAGTATTTGTGTATAGACGCTGCGCATAATCCCAACCAGTTGGACGGAATTATTCGAACTTAGCTGAACAAATCTTCAATTGCTTAAACCCTATCGCTCTCGATGCCTTCAGCTTTTTTTTTCTCCTTTTCTTTTCTTTCTGCTCAAGTGCTGGCATCTGGGGAATAGCTACCCTTAGCATGCCGGCACGCACCCCCGCCCAGCCTCCCCTCCGCTGAATGCTTTATTGAATTCCCTTTTTAGCGCTTTGCTCCATTCCGATTGCCTTGTCGACTGCTGGCGAGTGCTACGCAGCAAGTCTCTTAATATAAATTGACTGCCCTGTTGTCCGGCTCTTGTCACATTGAGTTATGAAAGGGGTCGTTGCGGGGGCGATGGGGGCGTGGCATTGCGCAAATTGTTCCCACACTTTTGGCATGGTTTTTCGCTTGATTGAGACAAATATTTGTACAAAATTTTGCTTTTCGCTCGGGTCAACGTTGCGGTCGCCCAACTCTATAAATTATTGAGGATTTATTGTGGCCGATGCTAACATAAATCAGCTGCTCTCTCTATATATATATATATATATATCTGCCTGCATAGATCTCTGCACATTGGCATTGAAGCTGCTGGCCCTTTTGATGGACTGCCTTAAACGAGCTCACGTTTCATGGGCAGGTTAATATAATTGCTGTGCCAAGTGCCTTGCCGACTTTCCCCTGACACCTTCCACTTCACTTTGACATTTTTGAGTAATGGGCCCTCGAGTCGACAAGCCGAGTCTCGGCTGAAGAGCTCAAGAAAATATATTGAAGCGCTCGACACTGTCAGGCGCTGTACTTGCAGCGCAGCGAGAAGCGCTGTGATAAGTCGTGGAATAATCACAGTTGCAGCTTTGCCAAGAAGAGAAATTAGAGAAAGCGAAGGGTGAGCAGCTAAGGGAGAATCAGTGAGAGAAACGACAAAGAGAGGGAAGAAACTGTAGGTGAAGAAAGAAGCGCTGTGATAAGCTAAGGGACAAGCAAACAACTGAGAAGCAATTAGCTGCTACCACCCAAGTGAAGCAAGAAGCGAAGCTAAAAGAGAAGAAGTGAGAAGCAAATAGAGCTTTATTGCTTCTCTCATTCGCTTGAGTGCTAGCAGCTAATTGCTTCTCTGTGCGCCTATTTCTTTTGAGATATCCCATCTCAGTCGTTTGTCCCTTAACTTATCACAGCACTTCTTCCTTCACCTACAGTTTCTTCCCTCTCTTCAAAGCAGCATAGCAAAAAATCTTGAAATTGAGCTAACTATGAGAGAAGCAAAGCAGGAAAGTCACAAATGTGATTGATTAGAGAAGTCAAGCAAGAAATTAGAAACAAGCGGAGAAGCAAAAAACTGAAAAGAAAACAAAACTTCTTCAACGTAAAGGGCGAGAGCATGTTAAGTCATGTAATTAATGTGAAGCGAGAAGCGAAGAAGCAGCTAACAATTAAGATAAGAGAGAGAGAGAGAAGAGCAAAGAGAGAAGCAAAAACAGTGAAGTTACAAATCAAATTTATTTCTTTAGAGCAGCGAAGCAAGAAGCATCAATGAGACCTCAAAGCAGAAACTTCTGTAGTGTAATTAAACTCCAGCATAGCTATGCATATGCGAACAGCTCGCTGACAGCGAACGCTTCTCTCTTCAATTATTCAGTAAGCGTTAAGCTAACATGGAAAACCTATTACAGGACGACCAAAGTTTAATTGATTATTGCATACGTATCTATGCGAGGGACATGAGTAACACATTAGCGCTGGCCGGAATATAAATCAAGTTAAATTGCTCACATTTTGGACAGCTGCGAGCCGTGCAATGAATGCTGCACACGCAGCGGACCTGCACACATTAATGTGTTCCCTCTGTGTCTGTGTGTGTGTGAAGGATGTGCGTAGGGTCATTTGCAAGCCATGTGAGCCGCCATTAACATCACTCGGCTGCATAAACAAGAGCCAAACAAAGACGAAACCAGCAAAATTGGCAGCCCCGACTCCGATTGCAGTCCGTGACCCTGGCCAAAAAATATTCGGCCAGTTGCGGTGCGCCGGCTGCGGCTGTGGCTGCGGCTGTGCGGCTACGGCTCCCGGTCCAGCGGCGGCTCCAGCTTCAGCTTCGGCTCCAGTGATAAATAAATTAAAAGGCGCACGCGAAACAGCAGGAAGCCCAAAAAAAAAAAAAAAAAAACACAACAACACTGCCCAAAGCTGGAAACGCAGCCTAATAAAGACTGGCCAGAGCTGACCAGGCCCTGGCCGGGCGCTGACCACGCAGCAGCAAAGCACGCCATGTGGCGGCAGCTGGGCCGTCGACCGTCTACCGTCGCGTACACGTGTGCCAATGAGTCCCGAGAAAAAACAATCGCAGCCAGCCGGGCATAGCCGACTGCTCCATGCTCGTCTACGCCTCAGCTCAAAAGGAAACTCAGCTGATCGTAGCTTCAAAGTGTTGGCAAGAGTCTAACCTTAGCTCTATATAGCCCACACTCTTGCCACGCCCGACCCTATATGCCCGCTTCGCACCTTGCGAGCGCGCATAAAAATGAAATCCAGCGGTTTTTGTGGCCACGCTCCGACCCAAAACTGTGGAAACCACCCAGCGCAATGTGAGCTGGCAAGCCACATCGCCCGAAACCAAATTGATAAAAAAGAAAGAACGAAAAAAAAAACGAACTGAACTACAGAGAGCCGCAGCCGTAGGAGGCACGGCGGACAGGTTCAATTTAGAGCCAAGCTGTGCAGGGATAGGGCTACGGAATGTTTGTTGTTTGATGAGAAGTCGACCTCATGTGTGCTGCGATTTGTGCTTAACAAGCGGGAACGAAATGAGGAATTATCAAATTCAATTGTGAGCTGAGCTTTAATTGAAAATATCTGCAGAGCTGTATATCGTTAGCATTCGATATTTATCGATTATACATTAAGTTTGATCTGAACTGAAGTACGCTCGCCTGCAGATGCAGCAAGGAATTTAAACCAAAAACATAAATTGAGCAAGCGAATGCTCTTTAAGTAAATACTATAACAAATCAAATATTTATCGATAATTATCGTTGCCAAGTGCGAAAGATACTGCCCATAGTACTCAGCATATCAGCTAAAAGCATAACTTAACCTATAAGAAAATTAACAAGACTGAAAAAGAGCGCAGCTTGTATATATATATCGATCGTTATCGATTTTGTATATACAATCGACTGTTATCGATATCTAATATAAAGCTAAAGCTTTAAAACATTATAGGCTCTACTTCTACTTGAAAACTCTAGATAAAATATATCGATATATATATCGATCGTTATCGATTTTGCATATACAATCGACTGTTATCGATATCTAATATAAAGCTAAAGCTTTAAAACATTATAGGCTCTACTTCTACTTGAACACTCTAGATAAAATACATCGATATATATCGATTTACCATGCGTCGTTTACACACAAAAATATCGATAGTTTTCCATCTCAAAATCAATCGCCAATAGCAGCGAGGCAAGCAAAAAGCTGAAGTTTACTTGCCTGAATGCCCTAAAACCAGATTTTAGATTCTATATAGAGATATTTTCAGCCTTACACCGAACAATCGATAACTTTCGTGTACAGCTCTGATAGTACCGCTCCTAGTCCCAATCGCATGTTCAACTGCCTTAGTCGCATGCTTAGATCGTAATACTGAAAGTTTCAGCATTTCCAATTAAGCTAAATCGATTTTTGCTCTAAGTCCACATATCGATAAATATTTAAATTGCATTAGTTTGGCAACACTTGTGAACTGATGCGCTTCGGCTGCCCAGAACTGTGCAGCGGTTCGACGCTCAGTTGAGCTTGGTTTTTGGTTCAGTTCTGGTTTGCTTTGGTTTGGTTAGCCATTGTTGCAGGCTGTTGCCAGTTTGCTGCCCCTCAATCAGTTTCGCTTGTGGCTAACGCAGCGTGTGTTCGTGTCTGTGTGTGTGTGTGTGTGTGTGTGTGTGTGCGTGCTGATGGTGTGCCGGGTCCAAATTAGGTTTCATCTGCCAGTTGCCTTTTTCACTCTGTTTGCAAACTAATTTACCGTTAGTTATTGCGATTGTGTGCGTGCACACACGCACACTGATACATATATATATACATAGAAATATATATACATATATTTATATATCTATCTGGTCTGGTCCCAAACCCAAAAGGCAAGTCCTGCATATGCCGGCCATTTGTCTGCCACGCCTTGGCCATAAATTATACGCTCTTGGCCCAGGCAATGAAAACACGGCAAGATGCCCAAAGATACGCCCGCACGCGCTGAGTGTGTGGGAGAGAGGCAGATAGAGCTGGCAACAACAAAGTTGTCACTTATAAATGTGCAGTTATTTCCATTAAGTTGTTGTCATCACTCTGACATTCCTTTGAGTCTCATCTACCACTCAGTCCCCCCTGTCTCCCTCTCTCTCCCCCATTGCTGGCCTGGTTTAGTTGTCGAAATTTGTTGGGCCACAAGCCAAGCTAGGTAATCTAGGCCTAGTTAGAGTGGGCTGAGCTGCGGGCAACCGACTTAATCACAAGTAAACGACGTCTCTAACCCCCCGCCCGCCCCTGCCTCAGCCCCCGCCCTGCCCACTCAACTCGACCAAATCTGCAGCGTCAGCCATTCATTTGGTTAATGACATTGTGTGGTGGCCGCTGCGGCAAAAGTTACACCAACACACAGCTCGACGCGGCAAGTATCTGTAAGATACTTTTGCATAGCTCGCCCATAAACTTTAGTTTGCCTTCTTTTGCTGCCGCCGCTGCTGCTGCTGCTGCTGCTGCTGCTGCTGCACGGGCTGTCAAGTGGGCACGGCCCGGCCGCCCCTTGCCATGCCCACTCAACCTCGCCTCGCCTCGCCGACTGTTGTTGTGTGCATTGCGCTTGCAGCTGGCCGTTTGCGCGTTTTGCTTGAATTATTTTAGCCGCAGACTCAGCGCCAGCCAGCTTTTGTGCTAATGCCGCATGTGGCATGGCCCACACCCCCTGCCGCCCCACATGTGTCTGCGCGCACTTGCGCCAGCAGCCGCACAGCGAAAATAAAAAATATCAAAATAAAAATGAAATATAAATTTTTTAAATTAAAAAAAAAAAAAAAGACAAATTAAATTGTGGAAATGTAACTAAATTAAATGAAATGAAATGTTGCTATTGCCACAACTGGCGGCTGCGGTGTGTGCCTCATGTATGCGAGTGTCTCTCCGTGTCTCTGTGTGTGTGGGTGTGTGGGTGTGTAGAGTGCTTGTGTGTATTTAGTATCTGACAGCTTGCTTTTACACATTTGCATACACTCGCTGTCAAAATAAACGTCGCACCGGCCGCATTTGCATCGCAAATTTTTGCCGCTTCAATTGCCGTGTTGCGCTAGGAAAATAAATTGGGCGCTTTTGCGGGTGTTCCATTTCAGCGTTCCACAAAAAACGAAATGTATTTTCATCAATTGAAACTCTCTTCTAGTTTCTATCCTCTATGAATTATTTTCTATACTTAATATTCTATTCCATATCCCTTTTCCTCTGTCCCTTATCATCTATACTCTGTCCTTTCTCTATATTGTATTCTCTATCATCCATCCTGTATATTCTGTCTTCTATCCTTTATCCTTGGTCCCCTGTATTCTATCGTCTTCCCATATCCTATATCTTCTATCTTCCATCTACCATTCTCCATCCTTCATTCTTTATCTTTCTCCTATCGTTTCTCTTCTATCTTCTATATATGTATACATCTCTCTATCTCTTCTATTCTCTTTATACTGTCTTTATATTCTATCTGTCTCTCTCTCTATATACTATCTTTATCTCATCTCTCTTTCATCCATTCTCTCTCTCTCTCTCTCTCTCTCTCTCTCTCTCTCTCTCTCTCTCTCTCTCTCTGTCTCTCTCTATATACTATCTTAATCTCATCTCTCTTCCATTCTCTCTCTCTCTCTTTCTCTCTCTCTCTCTCTGTCTCTATTTGTCTCTATTTGTCTCGCTCTCTGTCTCTCTCTATTTCCCCTCTCTCTCTCATTCTCAATATCTCTCTCTTTCTCTCTCTCTTCAGCTCTCCATCTTATGTATTTGTTCTGTCTATTTTCAGCCTATTATATTTATCGATAACACTTATCGATAACTCTTCTGCATCATTTCACACATTGTTCAATAGACCTGGACAGCATTGTTTTGCTATTGTGGTCTGCGCTTTGCTGCGATCCAAGTGCGCGTTAGTGCCTTAATAATGGCTCAACATTAGCATAGCTGAATGTATACGCACACTCACTCACACTCACACTCACACTCACACGTACACACTCACACTCACACACACCGAATTCATATACACGTTCCCTATGTAAATACAAATCGTCTATGCCGCACTTTGATTCAATTTGGTTCAAGTTTTTATCACCCACATGACAGTAAAGCCTAAGATGATGGCACACACACACACCGACACCGAGACACACACGCACACCCATGCCCACACACACCAACTGAGTTTTCACTAATGAGTTTCAAATGTGAAAAGGACTTGACGCTCTCGCCACACTTGAGGCTTTTCCCCACTTGGCACTTGATGCATTGCACTTCAACGCTGAATCTGAAGAGCTTTCCATTTCTATCATTTTTTATTTTATTTTATTTTCATCGTTTTTCATTTCTAATGCAGCGACTCGTTGACCCAATTCGTCGATATTTTTTCGGTTAATATTAAACGGCAGCAGACGCCCAGCGATAAATTCGAATTCAAATATGTCGAGAGCAAGTCCCAAATGAATGGGACTCACAATCGACACGGTTCGATTTACCATATGACATATATTATAGAAAAAGCTAAGAATAATAAGAAGATAAGGGGATTGAGTGAGAGGATCTAAGCTAATCCAGGCTGAAATCTTTAAAATATCTAGCTATACCCAGAAGTAAGGCTGATCCATCTGAGTTGCCTTAAACTAACCTCAACCTGAGCAAAACTCACCTTACTCATTCTTGACTATCCAACCCCAAAATATCTAAACTCACCACAAGTCTAAAGCTCACCACATTTAAACTAAGCTTGGCCTTGATTCAAAAAGTCAACAACTGATCTGCATAAAACCCAAGCCCAATTTATGTAAACTCACCACGACTAGCCTAAAACTCACCACACTCAGCCTTTATTTAATCTTGCTCTCGCTGTTCCTCAGCTCTCTCAACTGAACCAATCAAAGCCCATCACACTCACACGCAAGCTACGCATAACTCACCTCAACCAAGCCCAACTCACCACAGCCCAGGCAAGCCAACGAAAACGTAGCTGAATCTAAGCTATCTTATCTCGCTCCCACATCTCAAACAGACAAATTTGAAACGCTTAAAACTTTTTTTCAGCATTCATCCAAAATTTAAATGCCAAATTATGAGTAGGACAGAGTGAGAGAGAGAGAGAGAGAAAGAGAGAGAGGGGAGTTGAGTATTCGTTTTTTTGGCATCCACACAGAACCATTATTCATGCTCTTGACGCCCGGAGAAGCTAAGCACCTACGCAGAACAAAGGAGTGTCCTAAAGCCTAACAACTGTGGTAAGCCGCAGCTAATGAGTTGTGCACATTTCACTGCTTCTCTCGCTGCTCTCTGCTCTTCCTCTTCTACTCCATTTTTTTTATTTTGTGTGAATGTCATTTTTATGAGAATTGAATAGAAAAGCCCCACAGCGCCGTTCACAATTGCCTGGCAGGCAAGAATGAAAACGAAAATGAAAGTGAAAATCAAATTAAATTATGCCACAATGTGGCCAAATGAAATGTATATACATATATACTTCTGTATATAGTATATATAATAAAAGATTTGATTTATATTTATAGACTAGCATATGCCCTGTAGCAAGGCTGATTTTTGACATTCGTGTAAGTTAAAAATACTTTGGAGATGCGTATGCTATTAAGGAAAAGCAGAAATAGAGCTTTAGGGCTTGAGGCAAAGTTGTAAAGACTAACAAATACCCTGTAGAGGGAGGGAGAAGGAGAGATAGAGAGAGGGAGAGAAATGGAAAGTAAATCTTAACTGTGCTTACTTCAAGTAAAGAGAGATGTAAGAATGATAGACTAGAATATACCCTGCAAAAGTATATTTTAATACTGAAATGTCCATGTTGAGCACAGATATCTAAGCAAAAAATATATATAATATATGTACTGAAAATTTGCTTATGATTTGATCAAACTTGATAGACTAGAATATATCCTGTAAAATGTTGAAAATTTAATACCATGTCAAGAGTAGGGTGTATGCGTAATTTCTCAATTTTTATATTTAATTCTCAAAAAAAAAAAAAAACATCAATATTCCTTGACCTTATATTCTGCATAACTGAAGAACTATAAAAGATATAGCCAATTTCTCAAAAGAGGAATTAACACTCAAACTTCTAGAAACGGCATACCAATTTTCACAACTCCAGCTAAGCTACTCCCTGAGTTCCTTGAGGCGAGCTCACCTCATATCACCTTCTGCCATTCGAAGTGTTGCCCAGGCCGAGCATAGCCGCGACTTATGCAAATTATGAATGTGCCCCGGCAGGGCATTTAATGAGCTGTAGCTGCTGCAAATTTAATCAAGCTAAAATCAATTTAAAATAGATTCATTCTGGCCGCTAATTGATGTGCCGCTGGCTAATTAACAAATATTTGCCAACAGCCAACAGCAGAAGAAAGCAGCTAATTAAACACTTTTCGGCTCATTCGCGAAGGGCTTTAAATGTTTTCGTTAAGACATTTTGTCGAGCATAAGCAAATTGCCTGGCAACAACGTTTTGACACTTTGCCCAGCGGCTCTCCTCGAATCCTTTGATGGTCCTTTCAACGTAACACCAGCAGCAACAATAGCAGCAACAGCAACAGCAACAACAACATCTAGTTAATTACAACAATGCGAAATTTCATTGACAGCATTGTGGGCGTTCTCAACTTGCGGCACGACGGCGAGCATAATATAAGATAAATAGTGATAATTAAAGATAACAAATACCCTCGACTCAAATTTCCACAATGAAATTAAGCATACGTTAATAACTTAAGGAGCTCGGACACTCTCAATGTTACCCAAGCCTGATAAATTTCTATGCATAGCATCTCCTATATCAGTTGAAATACGAATAGGATTCAGTTGAGCTCGCTCTCTCGCTGTTAAGGGTCTTTGTAGTACCATGATTCGTATTACATTGTATATAAACTCAGATAATGCTTTAAGCTTAACTCGACTGACTGCACTCATAGCAAAGTTCTTTGATTGAAGCATGATTGAGCACATGATTGATAGCATGTTTCGAAATAAAACTGATGATTAACCTCAACTAACCTCTACCTCTTTGTATTTCGATTATATATAAGATTATATGAAAAGCTTGATTGAAGGCATGACTGAAAACAAGATTGAAGACATGATTGAAGCAAACTTAAAGCTATGATTGAATTTTATACTAATTCGTAGTAGTAGCATGATTGAAGGTTCGATTAAAGGTACGATTGAAGGCATGATTGAAGACATGATTGAAGCAAGCTTAAAGCTATGACTGACAATGACCTAATATCTTTATAATAAAGAAATGAGTCAAGTCATGATGATTGAAGACATGATTGAGGGCATGATTGAAGATATGATTATTAACGCATAACTTAAGTGGGCTCGGACATTTTGATAATAAATCAATAAAAAGGGTTAAAGAGATTACTGAGCGCATGACTGCAGATGTGATTGAAGCAATAATTGAAGACACGATTAAAGCTGTGATGGAAGGCATATTTGGATATATGAATCAATATGCAACTAGCTTTTGAACTGAGAGATATACTTGTAAATATGATTGAAGACATGAGTGATGACATGATTGATGACATGATTGATGACTTTATTGATGACATGATTGATGACTTGATTGATGACTTTATTGATGACTTGATTGGCGTCATGATTGACACCTTCATAGACGACTTAATTGAATAACTTGATTGATGACTTTATTGATGACTTGATTGATGACTTGATTGATGACTTGATTGATGACTTTATTGATGACTTGATTGGCGTCATGATTGACACCTTCATAGACGACTTAATTGAATAACTTGATTGAAGACTTGATTGATGACTTTATTGATGACTTAATTGACGTCATGATTGACACCTTCATAGACGACTTGATTGAATGACTTGATTGATGACTTTATTGATGACTTGATTGATGACTTGATTGATGACTTTATTGATGACTTGATTGGTGTCATGATTGACACCTTCATAGACGACTTAATTGAATAACTTGATTGAAGACTTGATTGATGACTTTATTGATGACTTTATTGATGACTTGATTGGCGTCATGATTGACACCTTCATAGACGACTTGATTGAATGACTTGATTGATGACTTGATTGATGACTTGATTGATGACTTGATTGATGACTTGATTGATGACTTTATTGATGACTTGATTGACACCTTCACAGACGACTTGAGTGAACACTTGATAGTCGGCTTGATTGAAGGCATGATTGAAGAGACAATTGAGCACGTAACTTGCTTTGTTTTATATCATATCTTAGTAAACCTAGACATTGCTGAAGATATGGTTTGGTCATGGATAACTAAATCAATGCCGACCTGGTCTTATGTTTACTTCCCGCTCTTCGAATACCAACTCTCGTATCTTAATGGCTAAACGATTAAGCTAATTTCTAGACATTAGCAGCTGAGCCAACAGCTGTAACATATTTCTACATTCAGTGCAGAAAAGGCTCTCAATTAACTCCGCCCACTTAATGCCGTCAAGCATTGCCACCTGGCGATATTTGTGGCACATCTGGCCGCATCAAGAAATTGCCTTTTAAGCACACTCAATACTTGACAAGCAGTTGAAGCAGCTGTTGGACTGTTGCTCATTAATGCTCAGCAAAAGAACAATTAATAAAACTTTTGACAACTATTGACCGTGTGGCAGCACCCAACGAGAGGGAGGGATGCCACCTGTGCCACCTGATTCGATTGGCGGCAACACACTCGCCCTTTGACAGTTAGATGAGCAAATGCTCTTGCTGTTGCGTAATGCTCACGTAATACCCCTGTAAGCGCCCATTCTGGCTCAGCGCAAAGCCGACATAACTTGCAAGTGTGACCAGTGCGATGAAAAGGCTTGCGCCACATTAAACAAATCTCAATTTGTAGCTGGCCCTCGCCCGGGCGAAAAGGAAACATCAAATAAGCAGGATAATGCCATGAAGGTGAGCATTAGATACATATGTAACATGTCACCTGGCTCTGCCAGCTAAGTGGTTTCCCCTAAGCTCGCCCCCCTCTCGCCCACCCTCAACTGCGCATCGATTGCCGAAAAGCAAAAGCAAAATTCAAAGAGGGAAATCTTTTTGGACAGCATTTGCTTCAGCGCACTTTAAGTGACAGACACGGCACATGTTAGCTAACACACACAGATACAAAGGACGTGTGTGTTAGTGTGTGTGTGCGTGTGTTTGGCTGGCCTGGGAAAAAGTGACTGGCGCTTAATAAAGCCACACGAAGCGGAAATGAGCATGTAATGTTAACGGAAATGCGTTCAACGACGCCATCTTGCCGAAACGAGAATCCGTTGCACGAACATCACGGCACAGACAACGCAATGCAGCATGCACCATGCAGCATCCAACATGCAACATGCAATCTCTTCACACTCACACACACACACACACACACATATATATATACATATATATATATATACATGTTATATATATGCCACACGGTGGGGCGGCTGGGCTAGGTATTGCTGCTGCCAGCTGAAATTGAAATTGGCTTGGCTTATTCTAAAATACCCCAGAGCAAGAGCAAAGTGTTAAATTGTGTAGCGAACGAACGCGCTTGTCTCTGGCACTAAATGAAAATACAACTACAAAAAATGGCTCATGGCGCAATGGGTGAGGCAGTGACTGACTTAGAGCTACCCTGTAGGAAGCTGGCTGTGAGAGTATTTGCTTTATGAAAAGGAGTCTATATCTATTTCTGTCCCTCCCTCTCTGTCGTTCTCGCTCTTTCTCTCTGTCTCTGTGTATTTCTCTCCCTCTCTCCCTGTCTAATTCCGTCTCGCTCTCTCAATCTCCCTCCCACTCACTTTCTTTGTCTTTGACTCTCGCTTTTCTTTATTTATCTCTATATCTCCTCTCTCTCTCTCTCTCTCTCTCTCTCTCTCTCTCTCTCTCTCTCTTTCTCACTCTCTTTATCTTACTCTCTCCCTTTCTCTTGCTCTCTCTATACTTATATGAGTAGTAGCCATACCTTCTTTGACCATATCCTGAAGTCTTGTGTATAGTTCTTTACATTTCCTACAGCTATCCAAGAAAGGATTCATTCTTCAGCTCTAGCAGCTTTTCAAGGAACTACACACCAAATTTATAGCTTCTAGCTTTTATAGTCTTCGAGCTATGTCCAAAAAGTAAGATTTAAAATTGGTTTATCAAATTTTAAGAAAATTAAAAATAAAAAAAAAAAAAAAAAAAAAAAAAAAAATTATATATAAGAATCAATATACTATATATGCAGCAATCCCAAGGTAAAGATAATCGTACTTATCAAACTATAGCTAAAATATATACAAATATATTTGCTTATCAGAGAAGTTGTCTTCAGCATGCTGTGTACACACCAAAGCCTGTATACCCCTTAGAGAACATGTTTAATGGTGTTGTGTGTGTGGAAAAAACGTCAACAAAATAAGTAGAGTTTATGTAGTTGTGGTTGCGCGACTACAGAATACCCGGCATAAACAGCTTAACAGAGGAGATATATCAAATATGAGTTTTATGACACAAATGAACAAGAAATACTTTATATTGATATATAAGTACAGGTAAAGTACAGGTAAAAACTTATAGGAAATTTATATATATATATATATATATATATATATATATGAGTACATTTGAAGCAGATTTTCATTATTAACAAATATTTTATGCAACTTCCTGTAACACAAACGCTGACAATTTGACACTGCTCGCTGCTGGAGCACAAAGCACAGAACGTATAAAAAGAGATAAGAAAAAAGCATGGAAATGGAATGGAATGGAATGGAATCAAATCGAATGAAAATCGGGGAGTGGGCATGGTCCTGGGCTGGTTGCAGCAGTCAGCGATGCACTCTGGGGAATCCCTCGACGGAACGTGAATGCCAAAGCTAAAAGCGTGCGAGTGGGATGAACGAGGCTAGATGCGATATAAACACATAGGGATACATATATATATACATATATTAAGAGATATGGTACAAGGTGCTGAACGAGCTGCGAACACACACACACACACAGCTACTCGTACATCATTGGTTATTTATTGGTTTCCACTAAATAAATCGACTCGAAATTGGCAAACGTCGCAAAATGGACATTATTGGCCTCTATTGGAGCGCCACGTTCCACATGCACATCATCAGGGCAACTGACACGTTCAACACTCGGCAACTGGGGCACGAAATGCTGCCGAACACGTTCTACTAAATCAAAATGGCTCTGTCGACACGAGATCCACAAGACTTTAGCCCAAATACTACTTATCCAACGTGCAGCAGCAAAAAATGGGGCACGAAATAAACGAAATGTTGTCAAGCAACACGGACACATGTTTAAGTATATTATTTATTTAGTCAACTTTTCACTTGGTACAGTGGAGCAAACTGGGGCTTGAGTGCTACTAGATGGGGCAGCTGTATTGAAGGGGTAGATAGTAGGGGTAGAGTCTATAGATGGAGGAGTTAAGGATGGAGAGAGTCGGAAAGTATGATGCGGCTGAGTGCTTGGAGGGAGGATTCTACAGAGAGAGAAGTCTAAGGAGGGAAGAAACTTTAGAAGGCAGAGTCTAGATATGAGCTAGTCTATGGATGGAAGAGTCTAAAGAATTAAGAGTCCGTAGCAGGTAGAGTCGGTAGAAGCAAAGACTATCGCAGGAAGAATCTGTAGAAGGAAGAGTCTGAAGAAGGAAGAGTCTGAAGAAGGAAGAGTCTGTCGAAGGAAGAGTCTGTCGAAGGAAGAGTCTGTCGAAGGAAGAGTCTGTCGAAGGAAGAGTCCATCAAAGGAAGACTTCATAGAAGGATGAGTCTACCGAAAGAAGAGTCTGATGAAAGAAGAGTCTGTTGAAGAACAAGTCTTTAGAAGGAAAAGTCTATCAAGGCAAGAGTCCATAGTAGAAAGAGTCTCTCGAAGCGAGAGTCTGTCGAAGGAAGAGTCTGATGAAGCTAGAGTCTGTCGAAGGAAGACTCTGTTGAAGAACAAGTCTATAGAAGGAAAAATCTATCAAAGGAAGAGTCTCTCGAGGCGAGAGTCTGTCGAAGGAAGACTCTGATGAAGCTAGGCAAGAAGAGTCCAAAGAAGGAAGAAGGTAAAGTGTACCTAAGAAAAACATTCAGTAGCAGAAAGAGCCAGTAGATGGAGCATTTCATAGAAGCAAAGAAGAATCTATAGAAGAAAACATAGAGAGATAAGAAAGTCTATATAGGCTAAGGAGAGAAAAGTCTGTGGAAGATAAAGACTAAAGAACACTGAATGAATTGAAGAGAAACACAAGAAAAAGGAGAGAAGTAGTAGGCAAAAGAGGAAGCCGTCTATAGACTATATAAGGCAGAGTCCATGGAAGGCACGATCTCAAGAAGCCAGTGCCTATAACAGGAAAGCGAGCAGAAAGAAGCTTACAGTGGGAAAAGAGAAGGAAAAGTCAATATAAGAAACTGTCAATATAAGCTGAAGAAAAGTTTATCCAAATGAGAGTCCCACGGACCTAAAATCTCCTCTCTCTAGATGTTTCTCTGCCACTATCCCTGTAGCTGTAACACGCAATGTGTCTGTCCCTCTGTCTGCCCTGGTCGCTCCCACACACACTCGCCCGCACAGTCATTTAAATTCACATTCTCACATATCCAAATAGATTCGTATGCATTAGCTAAGTGGTGTGGACTATTTGGTCTATTTGGTTGGCCTCATTGATTGTCGGCATCTTGGGGGCCGGCTCGGCTGGGCTTCGGCCGGGTCGGCTCATTAGCCAAAATGCGGCGGCTCATTTTGCGTGTAATTCGCTTGATTGTCGGCTGATTGCAGGCACGGCAAATACTTTTGCATACTTTCGGGCCTTGGGCCGCGGACCGTGGGAGTCCCCAAAGATTATGGGACATGATTATTAGACAGCATTTACCGATGTCACGTGAAGTTGGGACCCTCTCGCCCCTCGCCCCCTTGCTCATCATGGCGAAGCTCTTTTCAAAACTTGTTATGAGCAAGCAAAAAATACTTTTATTTTATTTGGTCGACTGTCAGGGGATTTGGCTTTGACAGGCAAACAGAGCCGATGCGAACGATAAGAACGGCAATAACTTTAAAAGTCGCTGCGGGCTGCCCTCGCCCCCTCTGGACCCAGCCGTCCAACAAATGGGCACAACTTTTAGGTGTCTCTCTGCGGCTCGGTGTCCCAGTGTTTGTGTATATTTTGTGAAAATCATTTGACATAATGCTTCTGCCATACTCGTCACTGGCCCGAACCTTTATTTACAGCAGATAAATAGAAAGAAAAGGTCATGGCATGATAAGTCTCGTCCCATAAATACTTCTCATCCATTCAGTTGATCAAACTTGGGCGAAGAAAATGGCGAAACAATGGAAGGGCAACGAGGAATTTATGAACTTTCTGAAAACAATGGAAATGAAACAACAAAGTTGCCGCAGAACTGGGTCAAATGAAAACAGGAAATGGAATTTGAAGGAAACTAGAGCTCAGCTGGCGAGCACTGAAACAATGGGAATGAAACAAGAAAAGTGAAGGAGCACAGAGTAAGTTCTGTAGATATCAGCTGCTCAGCTTTGGCATGGTGTTTTCGACTCATTGAAACATTGGAATTGAAACACAGGAGTCAAATATAGAAATGAAGTGGCAATGAAACAGGTTTTGTTTGAGAGATGAAATGGCAATGAAACAGCTTTTGTTTGCTGTGTCTTGTAATGAAAAGAGCCAGCTGAAACAGTGGAATGGAAACAAGGATCAATTTTAGAGAAATAATGGAACTGAAACAACTGAAGTGAAATACAGTTAAGTTGTCACAAAAGTATGAAAAGTAAAATAGAATAGATTCGGGCTGCTTATTGGAACATTGGAATTGAAACAGAAAAGGTAAACTTGGTATAAAATGGCAATGAAACAGCTTTTGCTTGTTGGGTCTTACGATGTTTTTTGGGGCGGATTTCATAAGCTAATAGAACAGTTAGATCTCAGCTCTAGTGACCAAGCAGAAGAGATAGTATTTTCGATAGATATATGTGAGCAGTTCTTAAAGTTATCGATAACATATGACTAACAAAATGTTCAATAAGATGTGCCATTTATATATGATGTCTGTCAAGTGTATGGCAATATATTATTATATTTGCCCCAAGCTCCAGCTCAACTCTTGAGTCCAATGCCAGCCGCGCGTTGCAACGCTGCAAGTTGCGTGGGCGAAATTTGGCGACTGAGTGAGCTCACAGCGAGCCGCGTTTATTGTGGTCTAGTCTATAGTAATTGCCAACAAGCACAGCATTTGGGCCAAGATTCGAGACGCCAAGACGGCAGAAGTCTCAGCCAATTAAAGCTCATGCTTGAAGCAGTGAGTGGCCTGGCAGAGGTGACTTTTTGATATAACTTAATAAATTGTAATTTAATTTAAGAAATGTTTTTTTATATGTATTTCAAAAATGGCATGAATTAAGCTTTCCAAGTTGGCTGGGGCTAAGGTGCTCACTTAAGTTGTTTTGGCTGCATTGGAAATGCTTGGCCTATAGCTCTTATTTGGTCAGTGGAATTTGGAATTGAAAAGTTTTTGCTGAATTTATGTATGATTAAGTATATATATATTGATATATATATGTATGCATATGTGTGTGTATGTGTGTGTATGTGTGTGTATATATTTTATATATTTTATATTATTATTTATCATACACTCAACAAGACCCTCTCTCTCTCTGCTGATGAAGCTCAACTCGCCTAGAAGCAAGTCCATTTGGCTACTTTATTTTTATGAACTTGAGCTTGTCGCAAATCTAAACGCAACCAAAACTAAAATACAATTCAAATGTGCTCGAACAACAAATTTGTTGATGGTTTTTTTGTTGTCTTTTATTTGATTTGAGCTGTGTTTAGCGCTATAAGAGAGAGAGAGAGAGAGAGAGAGAGAGAAACAAAGCGAAGCTAAAAGCAAGTACATGCATAGAGAACAGTTCAATCAGTCGTAAATCTTGGCAGCCAGTTGAGCAGCCTCAGCTGTCACAGCTACCCCAGGGGGGAATGGCAACTGGGGGTGGGGGGGCAGCTGCTGCTGGGCCAAAGTTGGGTAGCAACGAACTTTAACGGGGATTTGCGCCCAGCCAGCTTAGCGTCAGTCCAAACAAAAACACTTTGCAAACAACAACAGCAATTGGGACTCGAGCTAGGGGCAGGAGTTGCTCCGGCTTGCCCATAATAGTAGCCATGCACATAGCACAGCGACTGCAGCTGGGCGCGCTCTAAGCGAGCAACAACAACAACAACAACAACAACAAAGGCAAAGGCTAAAGCCACAACTAAAGCATAAACAAAGGCGCAGCACGAAGCGGCGCTCGTAAAGCTTTCAATTAAAATTAATAAAAATTTACGCGAATTAAATAAACACTGGGCAGGTGGGCGTGGCGGCCAGAAGCGCACAAATCGACTAACTATATATATATATATATATATATATATATATATATATATATATATATATATATATATATATATATATATTTATTATATATATATATATATGCTGTATATATATATATCGTGCTATTTACATAGCTCTGCTGGGCATATTAACATGAACAGCGACAGGCTTAAATAAATTGAATTGTTTGGGCCAACCATTAAACCACACACACACACCTACACACACACACACCCATCTGGAGCTGTTGGCTGTGGGCTCTTGGCTTTGGCAGCAAGAAAAACAAAGCCAAGTTAAGCCAGGCCAATCGACGATGCACATAGAACAAAAAAAAAAAAACCAACGAAATTCGCTGCGAACAAGAAGCAGCGAAGCTGGCAAACAAGTCAATAAAACAAAGAAAATACCTAAAAAAAAAAATAAAATAAACTAAGGCCAACAAGTAAACAGGATTAGCAGCGGCATGCCGAACACTTAATACCCTAGCAACAGCAGAGATTAGATATGGTCCAGATATATACATGTGCCAAAGAAGATGCCCGAGTTAGCTATTATATCGGAAGAGTAGATATATACCTATATCAATATCTATATATATATGATATATATGTGATATAAATATGCTATGCATATTAAAAATACTATATATCATATATATCATATCGTATCATATCATATCATATCATATCGTATCATATCATATCATATCATATATATCATATCATATATTACAATAGTATATCATATTGTAGTGTTCGGTATATTTATAGTATCTATATATATATATATCTACTATCTATAGTATGCATATAATATTTATATCACATTTCACATGCTATATCCTTAACATATAGATATATATGACTTAAAATTATCAGTTTACTATATTAAAATATATATTATAGGCATATATATGATATATGCTTACGATATACTCGAAAAAGTATACCATATATGGTATATCACACAGTATACCCCATATACAGTATAGTATATACCATATACAATATATATATAAGTTCTCTATACCATACTCTGATGAAACTGATGATGATGTTGCTCTTGATAGATAAAGTAGAGTAGAGAGACTATGTGATATGCCTACTATACAGTAGATATATGATTTTCTATGATATATACGTAATAAGAGCCAAAGCTTATCTATATATTGTATATCAAATCAAAAGTATATATATATTTATACATTCGGAGTAACAAACCAGAAAGACTCTCAATTACATTGATACACGGCTAAGAGTGCTTAAAAGTAAGATGAGCGACTAGAGAATACCCTCTAGCAAGCTGAAGAGATGTTTTCCAATGAAATTTGTTGAAAAAATCGTAAGGCACTAAAAAGTTAATCGATATTCGTAGTTTTCTATATCAATATAACTCATGATATACAATCGATATGTTATCGAAACAAAAGAACGATATATATATGTATATAAAATAATACTGATTCTGCTTCATTTGGAATTCATTGATTATTGTCAGTTTTAGACATTTTGATCATGTATCGATAGTTGTTATCGATTAAGCTAAGCTATTATCTAAACAGGTTTTCAACTATCGATAACATTTGCAATATATCTACAGAGCTCTTCTAAAATCAATTTCATTTCTTCTTTCGAATATATAAATCTGCTCAGCTTCTATGCGGCCACACAGAGCCGTTTGATGGAGCTAGCCAAGAGCTAAAGTCCTTGTAGTTTATAGACTGGAATGCCAGGACATTAGCGCAACTTTATGATACCCACACCGCCCAATTGATGTACGCGTATTTATAGGGTATAAAAGAAAAAGAACAGAAACGAAACGAAAACAGGCAAATAAAATGGCAAAGGAAGATGGAACGGGCAGGACAACTGGCAAAGGACGACGGGACAGAGGGCCAGCGGGACATCGCGACAACGAGACAGCACGGCAAAGCCACATGACGAAGATTCTGTGATTTTGTTTTAGTTGAAGGACCATGTTATTGTGTTTATGAAGCACTTTGCTGGCATGACAAACACTCCGCGCTCGCACGGCCTTTGGCCAACACTAATCAGTCGCTGGCTCTCAACTAGTGGGCATTAGCGATGTCCCATTTAGCTGGAGAACCTATAAAAATTTGTTATGAGGCCAACCACACAGAGATAGAGAGAGAGAAGGATAAATACATATATATATATATATATATATATATATATATATATATATATATATATATATATATATCCATTCGATTTGCATTTAGACATTAAATTGATGAGCTCATAAATCGATGCATAAAGCTGCGAAGCATATGTATATGGGGCTCTCTATCAATCTGTCCAACAGTCAATCACGCATATGCTTAGCATATCAAATTGATGGCTTATTGAGAAAGCAAAGAAAAAAAACTTGTTGCATTTATAGTTCTTTGAAGGATTATATTAGAAGCAAAGCTGGAATCGTTATCGATAACATTTATCTAAGGCGCGCAGCATATTAAATACTTGTTTCATATAGGAATACATAACATATTAGTAACAACAATATACACACTCTTAAATGAATATCCTAACCCTAAGTTGTTCATCTTAAAGTTATCGATAACACATATTTCAGATATATACAATATATCATATACCATGTAAGTTATCGATAACACGTCATGTTCTTGATGTGTGGCTCACTTCACACACTATGCTAATTGTATGCAACCAAAAGTTATCGATAACACATGTTTCACATATATATCATATATTAAGTACTTTTACTTAGGTTTATCGATAACTTAACATAAGAGTAACGTCTTTTTCTACGCGCTTTAAGCAATATCTTAAGCCTTTTACTATGCACTCAATAGTTATCGATAACACATATATCATAAATCTGATATATACCGTACGCCATATATATCAGCATCATAGATGCTATAATAGTCTGTAGTAAACGCAGGCTATAAAACACTTGTTAACAGTTTTATCTATTTATCGATAACACTAATAATCATCAACCAATTGCTATAACTAGCTGCGTAAGTCTATATCGCATATCTTCGTCATTAACAGCTACTTATCTACGTCAAACTTGTCTTATCAATAAGCTTTAATAACAACCTCATTATCGTTATCGATAACACATTATTTATTACAGCTCTATTAGTGATTACAACTCAATAAGCCTCATTGAACTACATTTTCATTGCACAAGACGTGCATGGGCCATCAGTAATGCAAATGTATCGCTCCATAATCGTTATCGATCAATGTCAAAGGGCACACACACACATGTGAGTGTATATATAATCGCACCTGCACAGCTTCATTACATTTGCTCGCTGTGCAGCGAGCCAAAGCCGGCGCCATGTAACTGGCTGCCGTTGCTGTTGTTGTCGTGTTGTCCTTTGCAGCCGAAGAAAGGATACATTTGTAGGTTCTATTGATTTTTAATACGCGTCTTGCTGGCAAGCAAGCCGTCGCGTCGACATTGGGCCATTGGGCCGTTGGGCAAACCGGAGCCAACTACTTCTACGTTGCCGTGGAAGCTGTCATGCAGCAGCTTCTGCCTGACTATGTGTGTGTGGGTGTGTGGGGGTGTATCTTTTAGTGCTTGTAAAGAAGTAATGTACAAACAAACAAACGTGTCGCAAACATACACACAGACACTGACACAGACGCTGGCAGTCGTGCCCGTCCCTTTCAGCATTGGCATTGCCTTGTGATAACTTAATGCCAAACGCATGCTTTTGCATATGCGAGCTTACAATGCGGCGTATGCGTTACTTCTTTACTTCTTGTTTGCAGCTATCGTAAAGTAGCAGCCGCCATAAACACTGAACAACAAGCTAAAGAAACGCAACGGAATTGGAAATAAGCCAAACAGCACTCGCTCCCGCAGACTAGCTCGGCCCGGCTCTGCTGAGCAACTAAGCTGTGGGTGCACATGAGCTGCGCTCTTATTTGCGTTTGTTGAGTAAGTGCTAAGGCGATCCCACTCAAGCCCACTCGTTGGCATGGTGAATTTGTCTAGAGCTCAATTGGGTTGCAGCTAAGCTGGGATAGTGCGCTCACTCTCTCCCTTACTCTTTAGCTGTGCCTCTGCAGCTGAACTGTAATGAAGTGCTCGCACTCTCTGTCTACCTTACTCTTTAGCTATGCGTTTGGCATTGGTCGCTGGGGACATCAGAGATTTCGTTGTCTGCATGTAACCTATCAGCACACAGTCAGAGCTGTGGGCGCATCTGCTCTCATTTATGCGTTTGTGAGTAAGCACGAATAAGATCACACGCGAGCCCATTCGTTGGCATGGTGAATGTGTCTAGAGCTCAATTGGGCTGCAGCTAAGCTGTGATGGCGCGCTCACTCTCTCTGTTTCCCTTACTCTTTAGCTGTGCGTCTGGCATTGGTCGCTAGTGATATCTGAGAGTTCATTGTGTTGAGTGTAGCCTATCCGCGGACAGTACACAGCTCTGCTCGGCTCGGCTCTAATCGGCTCGGCTCTGATCGGCTCGATTCTGATCGACTCGGCTCTGATCGGCTCTGCTCTGATCGGCCCAGCTCTGCTCGGCTCTACTCGCAACTCAGCTGTGGGCGGCGTCTGCACACATTTTTGCGTTTGTTGAGTAAGTGCAAAAAAAGATCACATGCGATCTCGCTCGTGTGGTGAACTCCACTTGAGCTCGCTCGCATGTTGAATTTGTGAATATAGCGCTGCTTCTCTCGCTCACTCTAATTGTTTTGCTTGAGTTAAACATAGCAGCCAATGACTACGCAGTTGAGCTATGCTGGCTACTACATATATGTATGTAAGTATGTAAGTAAGCTGTGCATGGTGACTTTGTATGTAGGTAATGAAATTTACGAATCACTAATTGAAAAAGGAATTTGTGACTGCAGAGCACACAATGTATTTGCACTGTTACCGTTATTTTAATTTACTCTACTTTTAAACGAAATTTGTTTACATTGTGCATCTTAAAATTGTTGCTGGCAATGAGCAGAATTCAAATTAAGAATTTCATTTTCACTTTCTATGCAATTTAATGGCAAACAGCAAAGGTAAATAAACTTAACATAGTTTACTGAAAGAGGGAGAGAGAGCGCAGCACAGGCAGGGCATATTTGCGTGGTCTACGTCAATGTCAGTCGATCAAATAGTGCGTTCTCTGCAGCTCCACCTCTCTCTCTCCCCCTCTCGCTCTTGTGAGTGTACTTACGGTTCGAGTGAACGGTCAGCGGTCGCGTGAGCAGCGTCAACAGCAGCAGCATCAACATGACCGGCAGCAGCTGCATTGAGCGACGTTGACGTTGCTCGTGGTTTGGCTGCGGCTGCGACTGCGACTGCGGCTGCGGCATCGACTGCGGCTGCGACGGCGACTGCTGCTGCTTCTCTTTGTGCTGCTGTCCCTTGCCGACATCCATGGGGCATTTGCCTGATTGAACGCTTGGCTGCAGCGACATGATGACCACTGTTGCGTTGATCGTTAATCGTTTGTCGTTTATCGTTTATCGTTCCGTTAGCGTTGGCTGCCCTGCGAAAGTTGTTGTTGTTGTTGTTATTCCTTTGTAAACACTCAAATAGTTGCAATGAAATTTAACAATAGACGAAGCTGTTGTTGTTGTTGTTGTTGTTGTTGCTTTTGCTGTTTGTTTGTTTGTTGTTGCGACACAGTTTTTTATAGCTTAGCAATTGGCAACATTGCAAGCACAATTTGTGCTGCATACTTCCCAGCGCCCGCCATTTTACGAGCCCGAATTTGAACTCTCGTTCGAACTTTAACTTGAACTTATTTAAAAAGTTTTCAACGTGCCAACGCTACGTGAAACTCATTTTATGACCAAAATAACCACGGACAGCCAGCCGCCCTCACTCTACCAAGCCACCCCTCCCCCCTCACTCTCTCTCTCTCTCTCTCTCACTATCTCTTCTGTTTGGTAGGTGCATTTGGGCGTATGATGGACCCAAAAGTTTCAACTGGAATGGCCATGTCGAGTGGAACGATACATTTATCATGACTAAATTTTGCTAATCAAGTGCAGCCACACAAACACACACACACACACACACACACACACACACACACACACACACATATATACATCTATGTTATTGCTATGGCAAGGGAATATGAGCTTGATTAAAATGACTTTCGATTTGTCGCTACGCATTCGAAATTGCTCATTTTGCATGGCAGACTGAAGCGCAATCAATCAACGGGATTCAATGTGCTCGATTTGATTGATGGATTGAAGACTTGTGTCGGGTACAAGCCATAGCAGTTGGCAAGCTGTAAATTTACAGTTTCCAGCTGTAATTGTTGCCTGAGTGGAATCAAATCCACCTTTGAGCGTGAAAAATAAGTGGAAGACGTTTTGGGATATGGGATATGTATGCAAACATAATACATATATATATATACAGACTGAGAGATCGACTATTTGCTTGATTGACAGCTGGATAGGAGACTAATGTATAGATTGACTGATTGATTGAAGAGAAAAGTTTCAGCTAAGGCTTATATAGAAGCAGTCTTATATAGAGAGGCAGACAGACTGACTGACAGGCTGACTGACTCAGCGATTGGCTGATTGACTGATTGACTGACAATGATTGATTGATTGAAGGAGTAACTAAGTGATTGACAGGCAGACAGACAGGCTGACTGACTTAGTGATTGGCTTATTGACTGATTGACTGACAATGATTGATTGATTGAAGGAGTAACTGAGTGATTGACAGGCAGACTGACTGACTGACTGACTGACAGGCTGACTGACTGACTGACAGGCTGACTGACTTAGTGATTGGCTGATTGACTGACAATGATTGATTGATTGAAGAAGTAACTGAGTGATTGACAGGCAGACAGACTGACTGACTGAGTGATAGGCAGATTGACAGGCTGGAAGATTACCGCAATGATTGACTGACTGATTAAGGGACTGACTGTGTGATTGATTGATTGATTGACAGACAGGCAAACAGATAGACAGGCAGACAGACTGGCTAATTGATTGCCTGACACTAGTTGAGTGGCTGACTAACTGACTGAGTGATTGACTAATTGATTGACTGTAGCAGCTAATCATGCCGTGGAATATGAGTGAAAAAATGATTTTATATTTCTCAGAGAGAGAGAGTTACTTCTTAAATGTAATTCAAACGAGTATAAGCCGCTTGAATGGCTGACTCAACACTGACTGATTGAATGATTGAACACCCATATACAGCACAAACTGCAGCCAGCAGAAGGCAAATAAAATGATTGCAAAATTCCAGGTGCAAAGGTGGCAAAGCAAATATTTTTAGCTAGACAACTTTTTCGTATGGCAGCTTTAGTTACACTCGAACAACTTTTGCCGTTCAGGCCGCACAATTAGTTTGGTCTAAATGTTCACCTGCTCGGTTCGATTTAGGCCATTTATGCCTTAATGTGGCTAACTTCTTCCTTTGCCTGTGATACTTCAGCCTCTCCTGCCTCTGCTGTCCCCTCTGCCTCTTCCACTTCATCCTCTCCTTCGTTACTTTTAAGCTTGTATACAGTGAGCGAAATTGAAAGCAAATTAAAATGCAATTTCTAACGCATTTAAAATTTCTTTTCTTGGCGTCTTTTGCTCGCCCCGTGCTTCTTAGCCGAACTTTTGTTTTGGCCGGAGTGGCGAGGGCCAAAGCGAAATACTTTCGAAGTGCTTAAATTTGAGGCAAAACTTGGCAACTGCCTGCGCGTGTTGCTGAGAATGCAATTTCCATTTCGGAACAGCAAGATTTCCCAGCGAATGTGACAGATTCAGACGTTTTGCAGTAATGCGGCTCAACCTCGCCGACTCGGCTCGGCTCGGCTTAACAGGGACTTCAATTCAATTGCTTCTCCTCTGCGGTCGCTGTTTTATATATCTTCATTCATTCTTTATCCTCTCTTCCTTTTTTTTTTTTTTTTGCCACCGCAAACGAGGAAACTCTTTGGAAAGTATATACGGTTTTTCATGTAATTAAGCTGCCACGGCAGCCATATAGATTAAGAGCCAAATCTGCTTGAGGAACACAGTGCCAAAATTCTTTATTATCCTTGAAGTCCCTCTCTCTCTCTCTCTCTCACTCTCTCACTCTCTTTCTGAATTTGAATATTTAAATAATTTAACTGCACTTTCGCTTCACGTCTTTAGTTTAGCACAAAACTTCAAGTTCAGTTCAAATTACGTATACGTAATAACAATTCACATTACGTATACCAAGTTTACGTATTACGTATGGAAATTTCTCATTCATTCAAAACTTTCTATATTATGCATACAATCCACTATGTGTTACATCCCCAAAACTTTACGTATTATGCATACAAATGTTTACGTAAAAAACTTTACGTATTGCGCATACAAATTTCGACGTATCTCCATAAGTTGACGTGTTATGCATACATATAGTTTACGTATTGCGTAAGTATACTTTGAAGCATTCATATTACGTATAAAAAATTATTATGTGACAACAGTACTTATACGTCAGTTACGTAACTGAATGAATATTATATTTTGTATACAAAGAAAAAGGTTACGTTTACTTGGACATCATATTACGTATAGGAGAATATATGTATTACGTATACTGTCAAATTACGTATGACGTATGCTTTCAATTTATATATGACGTATACTTTTCACATGAATTTAAATTACGTCTACGCACATATTTACGTATTACGTCTACAAGTTGACTATTCAACTACGAAATTTCGTACGTTTTACGTATTCATATTAATTACGTATAACATTAAAGTACTCATTGATTTCAAAATGCTATTATAAAGCAGTCAAACGTTTACGTATTACGTATGAGTAATATGTGAAATTTATGTATTTATGAAAATTATGTATTAACTATGCGATCAATTTTACGTATGACGTAAGAGAATTATATGCATAGATCAAGTTTATGCATTACATATAAAATAAACTATTTGTAAAAATTTCGTATATTTACTTTACGTATTACGTATTTCAAAATTTGCATATTACGTATGTGAACTCGTTACATGCTAATGTTACGTATACGTATAAATATTTGAAGCTTACCGAAGGCTAATAGTATATTTTATCTATATAAAATTTCAGAAAGAGCTTTGAAAAATATGTTTTAAAATTTTTATGCATATGAATTGATGGAGGAAATTAATTTTGAAAATATTTGGAAATTATATAAAAAGAATTTTGAAATGGATTCATACATATAATATATATAAATATTTATAAAATATATAAAATACAAAAAATAATGTTATTATATGTTCTATTAAATTATTTGAATTTTATAATAAATTTTCTTTGAAAATTTCCAAAACTTGTTAATAGAAGAAGCTTAGCACTCAATGATAGCCATAGAACCAAGCTAGTTACCAAATTTTCGCACAGTGTATAGAAGGAAATTTAGGAATATTGCTAGACATATATATATATATATTCAGTTTTATATTGATATCACGAATGGGCTGTAAATCATGAACGAAATGATTTTACGATGCAATTTGCAATTTGTTTTGCTTAACTGTTTTCGGGGCCATTTTGAAAAAGGTCAACGGATATTGGCGAGAATTTGTTTATGGGCAGCCGCTGCGGCCACGAGATGGCCGCAGGTAAACGGTAAACAGCAATGGCAATAACAATGGTAACAGCCACAACAGCAACAACAGCGAACTGCAGGCGACACGGAAATGCAACACTTTCCGTTTTCCTTTTCCGTTAGCAATTTTTGGCCCGTTATTTCTTTCGGCCATGCACTTTGCACCACAACAACAAAAAATACAAGAAAAATGCGAGAAAACGAAAAGAGAGCAACAACAACAACAAGCAGACACAGAGTGCACGCAAGATAAGAAAATAATGTGTGTTCTTTTTTTAGTTGATTTCTTTTCTTATTTTTGTTTTGTTTTGTTTTGTTTTTTTTTTTTTTTTTTTTTTTGCCAACATCAACACAAACACAAACAAAGCGCTCGCCGGATTTATAATGGCAAAGTAAACAGCGCTCAATTCGCGCGCGACTCTTGTGCCTCTCGTTTTTACCGTTTTTTATTTTTGTTCTTATACTTTTTATTCACATTTACCGTTTTCAAGCAAATGCTTTTGCGCGCGCTTTTTTAGAAAAACGCGCCGGTGTCTTTTGAAAGTGCTTTGCTCCGCTTAGCGCTGCTTAGCTCAGCTCCGCTCTGCTCTGCTCTGCTCTGCCGAAGTTCTGCTCTAGTGAAGCTGAGTGTATGTTGTGCGCTCTACGCCTGCCGCACGTAGAATGCTGAACGAGATTGTTGCTGCCAGCGGCTTTTATACCAAGACGCCGCCGTACGTCGTCGTCGGGCTGGGCTTCGGCTACGCGACACATCGTTTCGACTCGGCTCGCTTTAGCTGACGGCCGCCGCCGACACTTGTCTGTTGTTCTGCTGGGCGTTTAGCATATGTTCGTATTGGCAGCGACGCCAGCAGCGATGCTCGGGCAGCGCTGCCTGGTTGGTTGGCTGGCTGGCCTGCATATTTGCTTTATGAATGTGTTTACCAGCAAACTTTTCCACACAATGCTGGCTGGCTGGCCTGCGACTGGAGTGGGGTGAGTTTTGAGCGGAGCGGTGAGGTGAGTTGAGGGTGGGGTGACAAAAAGCTGCTTGCTGCTGCGTGCGAAAGTGCCAACACTCGCATTAATAACAACAAAGGCAACAACAATGCGAAGCAGCAGCACAAGCAGCAGCAGAAGAAGCAGAGAAGACAACAGCAATTACAAATAACGGCAACAAGAACAATTGTAAGCCTGCAACAGCTCAATTAACTATCTGTCCGGCCGAACTCTGTGTGTGTGTGAGTGTGTGAGTGTGTGAGTGTGTGTGTGCGTGTGTGCGTGTGTGTGTAGCTGTCTTTTATACGCGTAATTACGTTTATTCTGGTAATTACGGAAAATGCAATTGCAATTGTACATGTTGAATATTATTTAACCATGTCAATTGTGCGTAACACCTGTACAACTGTACGCGTGTGTGTCAGCCAAATGAAATAATTTATTTACAAAAAAAAAGCAAAACAAAAAAACATGAAGCAATTAATTATGTAGCGTTAAGCGCATGATTAACCACACGACAAATACCCTAAAAACTATAATAATTAAAGATAATAAAATCTGGCTTTTTTCGCTCACTTTAAAATGCTTTTTAAATGCCCAATTGCACACTTATATTATACAATAATTAAGACACATAAATTATGTATTAAAACTTAAGCCTAAGTAAGCATGATTTATTATATTTTATATTTTATTTGTTCGAAAGTATTAGCCGCAAATGTTTCATTAATATTAAATCGATTTTAATTACTTAAACTAAGAAGAAGAAAAAAAAATATATATATATATTTATTTTTAAAAATGTTGTTTTTTATATTATTAATTTTTTTAGACAAATAAATTATTTCTTATTTTATTTTAATTTAATTTTCTATACAATGCAATCCATATAGTATCAAAAACACAAGCCCACATAAGTATGCTATATTTTTATATTATATTTTTATTGCTGTTTTTTTTTCTATACAAAATTTGCACAAATTTTTCCTTTTGATAACGCTCAATTTTAATTAGCTTGAAATGATTTAATTAAATGCAAATTTAAAAACTTTATTGTGATCAATATTATTTATATTATTTTTTGTATAAATTTATTTTTTAACTAGTGCGTGAGGCTAACGTCCACATCTTTAATCTGGACTTCTTTATAACTAATGCTATTGCATTCTTTTTCAAATTAATTATATTTTACATATGCTCATATAAAGATATATTATATTCCCCTTCCATAAGGTATAGTCCTTTGAGCCTGCGCCTGTTGTTGGTATTTGCCTTTAGCGTCTCTGCGCCTATCTGTCTCCACGTGAGCTCAATTCTCACAGCCCAATCAGCTCCAGTTCATCTTCCTGGCACTTTCATTAGTCAAATTTGAATTTGGCTGATATGAGCTCGCATCCACTGCCTTGTAACTGATGAGTTTGCTGTTTAAACAGGCTCTCAGCATGCAGTACAGATTTTTAATTTCAGCTGGCTTATTTGTGCCTCAAAACGTCAGCCTGCTATCGAGCATGACATCAAGTTATTTGACTTTAGTGGCACTCGGAAGTGGTGTGACACACACGGACAGAGTCCAGTTTCCCGCTGCATTTCGGCCCAACACCCGAAGCAATGCTGGCATGCCCGCAGTCATGCAGCGCATGGCGTTGTCAACTGCGTGGCTCGCTACGGGCATTCCATTGGCCGCAGTTCCCATATTGAACTGAGGTATTGGCATACCTGTCGTGCGCAAAGTGCACAATGTTGATCCTAGAGCACTGTCATGGGGAGACTCTAGCTGCGATTGGGCCCGCTGTGGATGGTGACTGCCCCCCCATACTATTATATTGCGCATACCTATCGCACTCGCGCCCTCAAAAGTATGCTATATTATTTTTAATTTTGCTCTAATTAAATTTTGTATAAATTATTATAAATTATTAAATATAAATATAAATTATTATATTAAAAATTAAAATGTAACAATAAAATAGAATTCCTTTCAGTATTTTCCATATCATCTCTGCATATATTCCCCAATTTATAAAAAAAAAATTATATATTTTCCACAGTGAATTTTCTTCTCTCTCTCATTTCACCCTGGTCTTTCCTAGCTGCAAATGGATTTGACTAAGTAATTTTTGCAGCCCATTGCAGCCATTGGCAAAACGAAGAGTTTGAACATTGGGTAATCTAAAATTAGAGTTGCAAATTAGCAGCTGCAACACCTTTGTCCGATTGAGCCAGGTGAGAGACGTCCAATTTGACAGAGTCCTCAACGTGGGAATTCCCCGAGGGGCAGCTGGAATAGCAGACAAAGAAAAGTAGCTGATAAGCATGACTGTTACAAGCCATCGATAAGCGATAAGAAATGTTACTGTAAATCACAATCGATAAACGATAAATAACTATAAGCTTTCTTGCTACGAATAATCGTTAAGTATTCCCCATGACAAAGCATTCGAAATGCAAATATCAATCATTTGCCTATGTAAATAACACTGTGACATGCTATCGATAAACGATAAAGCGATGTCATCATGATTATAAGTTAACTACTACTGGTAATAGATAAAAAATGTATAGTGTCTTATCTGTAGGTATTTAGAGAAAAAAAAATTGTTATCGATATATTAGCATCATACCAAGCAATCAATAAGCGATAAAGCTATGCTAAATTCAAATTAACTGCAACTAGTTATCGATAGGCTTATCGCTACATAGCGATGTCATCATGATTACAAGTGAACTACCAATGGTTATCGATAATGGGTATATGGTATATGGATATATGGGTATTATCTGTGGGCACTTTATAGGAACACAACAAGCTATCGATATATTATGGTCATAAAAGGTAATCGATAAGCGATAAAGCGCTATCATGTTGATAATAAGTTAACTTCTTATATGATTAAAAGACACTGTAATCGATCAACGATATATTGTGTAGGTACTTTATAGAAAATCAAATTGTTATCGATATATTATAGCCATAATAGGTGATCGATAAACAACATATCATTAATAGTGTCTTATCTTATATAGATTGGTCATAACAAACAATCGATAAGCGATAAAAGTATGCCAGTTAAAAGTTAACTGTAACTAGTTATCGATAAACGATATAACATATACTGTAGCTCACCTGATCATCACTCAATATTATGTATCCAACTAAATTAACGCATCGGCAAATTGAAAATGTTTGCCTTTATTACAATACTTTCCCGCTTTACAAAGCTAACCCCAACTTTAACGAGCATTTTCATTCCACAAACTTGAGCTGCCTTTGACATTTAAAGCTTTGCAATAAATACATTTTTCTATGAATTTCTATTGCACCTCAACAACACCCCACCCCAACCATAGAGAGATTTGTATGAATATATATATATATATACATATATATACTATATATGTAATGCTTATATAAAATACGCTGCTGCAAAGCCCGTTTGCCCCACATTCAGCATATGTCAACATAATCCGTGGCATTATTTTTGCTGGCTGCTGTTGGTTTACGGCAACTATTGCGGTCAAGTGAATTGAAATGGGCGGGTTTTCCACGGAAACTCTGTTAAATGCTATGATATATTGTTCCACACACACATACACATACATATATATGCAAATGATGCACACATTAACTAGCCAATGAAACTAAATTTGGTAATTAATCGATAACGATAAACGATAGATGTGTGCAGGCACAACTGTACGGGGACGAGCGCATTAGCTTTAATTATGCATGAGTTGCGCGTGTTACGGTATTTGTCAGCTGCTCAATCATCATTGTAGCCGAAGTGTGTCCACACACACACACATAGACAGACACACACACACACACACAGACAGACAGAGAGATATACACTCCCAAGAGCGTGATTGAGATTGATCAGTGTTTACGTTAAGCCGCAACGCGGCGACACTTGCCAAACGTTTTGACGCCGCATTAGCGACATGCAACATGGGCGCACATGCCATGCAACATGCAACATGCTGGCTGGCAGACAGCAGCTGCGTTAAATATTTGCGCATGTTTGGCATGACACAGGTCTCACTATTGCCGTTGACTACATCTGCCGCATGCCGCATGCCGCATGCCGCATTTGCTGCACTTGACAATTGCAGCGACCGCCCACAGCTGATGAATGCTACGAATGCTGCCGCTGGCTCTGCCGCTGCTCATTTTACTCAAGCCATAAAATAAGTTCGAGCCGTCATAGTGTTGCACAGCGGGCGGGCGGCTCGGGGGCGTGGCTCTGCGGATGGGGCAACTGGAGCTGCATCCTGTCGTGCGGTGCGACTCGCATTTCACTTTCGCAACTTGCCAAATGGCAACTGGCAACCAACTAGATAAAGAATTCATGAAATACATCAAGCAACAACGACTACAACAGCTACAACAAATAGTTGTCGAGCATGCCCGACTTGCAACTACCCTAGAGGCAGCTGCAGGGCAGAGCAGCCCTTAAACATCTTCTTTAAGAGCTGAGATATGACTGTAGCTCTTCTTCGCTTACCTATTTCAGCTGGCTTTAGTACGCATGCGACTATTAGATACCCTGTTTTCAGCCATAATCTGTTGTAGCAGCACTGAAATACCTTTCAAATGCAACCAAATCAAATTCAACCTTTCACAAACAGATAAAAACCTCGAAGCACCTAACATAACAAGTAAGTGGCCATTGCGCATGAGTATACGCCTGCCAGATACCCTGTACTATTTTAACATGTAACAAAGAGACAACTGAGCTAGCTTTGAATGATCAAAATAATTTCAGATCAATAAAATGGCTATAGGTAAGTATGTATACTCAGGTTATCAGGTGTATACGACTGTGATATACCCTGTTTTCACTTTTAGTAATCGCTAGACATAAATATGTACAATGCCAACAAAAATTATTTAAGACTTATATAACTAGAAGATAAAACATTTTTTTAGTATATCCGACTATCCGATACCCTATAACCGGCTGTAAACTGTAATGAGAAGAATAGCTGCAAGTAAAAGAATCCATCTGGATTTGAATAGGTATGCTATATAGTACCATACAAACGTATACGACTAGAAGATACCCTGTAGATTAGCTTGTTGTTGATTATATGTAGTAACAACAAGCTACCCCAAAGAGATAAATGCCTGTGCACAGGGTATGTGCATAACAACCGCAACCACTACGAAAAGGATTCCTGACGCTGACTCTGACGCAGATAGGGATGACGCCACTTGCCCAGCAGTTTGCTGTCCACTCAGCTCCGCCTTGGCTAGCCCGAAAAAGTGTGCAATGACCATCAGAACAAATATCCAACGATTTGTATTCAAATTATGTTCACTTCCATTGAATTCGCTCTAAATGAAAGTGCAATATGTTTAAAGTGAATGTCTTTCTGGGAGAATGAAAGAGATGAGTACAAGGACAAAGACAGGGATAGCTAGATAGTAGAGAGATTTATCCCTTTGCTTAAGATTAAGTAGTTCCGTTATGTGAAATGACAGAACAGACACGATTCTTTGAAAGATACTCTATTTAATTGTATGCCCTCAGACCATATAAAAAGGGGTATGCTACAAATTAATATTAAATCTTATTTTGAGAGCTAAAAATATTAAAAAAAAAAAAAAAAAAAAAAAAAAAAAAAAATTTTAATTAATTTAAAGAAAATTTAAAAATTTTGAATTTAAAAAAATCGTATTCAATTTTGTTCCCAATTTGTCAATTTGTATAACAAATTAAGAATGCTGTGCTAAAGAGCTGCTCAAAGCTTAAGATAATTGCCAAACTGTAGCAAGCAAACTGTAGGGTATATTACAGTCAAGCATACCCCATCAGGGACACTTGAGCATGCAAAAGGTATTGAATCCATTTGGGACAACTAATGAGCAGTGCCTGCATTTGTGAGCTAGGCTGTGTGGAGTGGCTTCATGAGCTTATTTCATGGTGCTTTACTTAAGAGGAGCCTGAAATCTTTATTAAGATAAAATATTCACGTACTCAGATAGCATGCGAATTGAATGAGAGTCTTATTTTTGGAAATATAAAGAATGAGCCTTGAGCTCAGCTCCAGCCAATTGAAATTGAGCTTTCGTAGCTGAATTAAACCAATTTACTGCACGACTTTGGCTATCAAAATGCAAAAGTTGAAAATCTGATGAAAATTTGATGGAAAATTTGATGGAAAATTCTGGAAAATTGCAAATCGAGAGAGCTTTGAGCAGCATTTAAGCAGAGATGAGTTGCAATTGGACTTCGAATCGACTCGAATTGGAAGCGGCAAGGAAAGGCTTAAAGCAATTTAAAATGCCACCAGAAAATTCATTAAAATGCAATATGTAAACGCAAATTGATAAAGAAATATGTGGCAAATGGCTAACCGAGAGGAAGTGGCCCGGCAGCCGGGCGGGTGGCTCAAAGTTGGCCCAATAAGCTGCCGGCTGTACTAACCTAGTTGCACGGAATATGGACACGGATACAGCTAAAAACCAAGACAAAGACCGAGAGAGGGAGACGGGTTGAGGGGGGCAACTGCAACTGCAATTGGGAATGAAAAAGTGTTGCGGGCTGGGGGTAGCTCTTGGCTCTGAGCAGTGGGTGCAAGGCCATCGAGTGTTGGCACAATCTAATAGAAAGTTTAGCTAGCACCGCAAAACCTGCAAAATTCCATTGACTGGCAGCTTCGATGGGTTGGCTGGTTTGCTTGGGCTGCCTTTCGCCCTTCCTCCTTCGTCCTGCGCTGCCTCTGCTCGGGCAAACATTTGCAATGGCTGCCGGGCAAAAATAGCTATACATTTTTGCAGGTAACTTTTTAATTAAACCTGATGCCAATGAAGACACCTACCACTGCGCCACGCCCACGCCCACGCCACTGCACTGTAAGTACGCCTCTATCAACGCCCCCAATCTTCCACAACAGTCAGTCGTCTGTTGGCCATTTGAACGTTGTTGGACTCGAGTGTGCGGTTTAGCCAAAATGCTTCGTTTGTTTTATTGCATTCCTCCTTTTCCATGCATTTTCACATATTTGATTAGTTTATTGAAATTCGAAATACAAATATATGTATATACAAAATATCTCCATTTATTACGCATACCCATTCAGAAATGCATAGAGTGAGGGGTATTTTGCTTGTGAGTAAACGTTTGTTCTTATACCAATTTCTAAACTCATCTCATTTACATATATTGCTGCTCAGCATCAATCTTTGGCTAAATGCCTATTGTGAGTTATCGATAACTAATGATCGATAACACCACATACGATTTAAATAATTCATTCTATATATTTTAAGCACTATAATATATATTAAAGATAGAATTTCATAGAAATGGACGCACTATGAGTTAAATGTCTACATCGATAAGTTATCGAAATCGATAATAATCTGTTTGTGAAGCAAAATAGCAAATTTTTTAGAAAAAGCTCCTTTAAGCCTGTGTTGTATTAGTTAAGTAGCAGCAGAATATATTCGCGCAAGACGAGATCGATAACTTGACATGAAATCGATAACAGTAGAGATTAATATTTTACTTGGGAAGGCAAGTCTAGTTATTAGACTTATTTATATAGTATACAAAAATGCAGCAAATATCTCTGCTCATTTCCGTTTAAAGCTTCCCTTATGCCAAGCTTTCTGGCAACTTTTACAGGGTATCTGTTACTCAGTCACTCGCACGTCTCGCACTTTCGTTTGGCATACAATTTATTAGCAAGTCAGCTAAAAATGCGTAAAGCTGAATGAGCCAAAAATTCGTATCTCAATTTAAAATGAATTTATTGAAAATGTTTTGCGTAAATGGCATTTGTGTTTGGAAACGACAAAATAACACGGGCTGGCGTAGATTAGCTGCTAATTGGCACAAAGGACATGGAATTTGTAGTTGAATGCAGTGAGCACTCACTCACTGTCAACTGAGGGAGAAAACTTTGACTAAATTTCAGCTAAAGCTGAACAAAGAGTAAATTCAACAATTAATTCCATATATTCACAATAATCTTATATAAATTTAAAAGCTTTACTCTGGCCAGATACGACGTTCTCAGCATTTCCTCATTTCGATTTGAAATCCAATTAAAATTAAACGACTATTAAATTTTCAGAATGATTTCATTGAAAGCCCTCCGACAATATTAAATTATGATACAAGTCACAAGTCACAAGTCCTTTTGCAATATAATAAAACTAAGCAAACAACTCAACCTCATAAATAGTTAAAAGCCCAAGCAAAAATGGAAGTGTGAGAGAGATGTTGCTCGGGGCACGACTAAGGAATGCCCTGTAAATAGGTGTGAGAGGAATGTATGCAGCTCTTTTCAAATTTTAAATCGATAAATATCGATGAATATCACGTCTTCCAAGGAAACAGTTAATCGATAAATATGGATTTATATTTGAATTTATTTTTCAGTTACTTAAAGCTTACTTATTAAAGTCCTGAGTCCATAGCTATTAAGCTATTAAACTGATAATCGATAACTATCGATTAAAATGGCTTAAGCTTTATACGTGTAAATCCTTGTTATAATTGTTATACTTATCTGAAACGAAAATAAAACGTTATATTGATAAACATTGATTTTCAAATATCAAGTGTTATTGTGTGTCATACTACTATATCGATAAATATCGATTATAAACCAAAGCAAATAAGTGATATTAAGCTATAAACTTATATTCCCCCGATATAAAAGCACACCAAAATAGGAAAAAAGCATAAGCTTAGCATACCCTACTCCAGTTGCTAAAGTGCGAGGTATTTAAGAGCTACTCTTCGTGCGCGTCCATCACCCGCATCAACTTGCCAATGCACGGCAACAATAGCAGCAGCAACAGCAACAGCAGCACACACACACACGTTGGCTGTCCACGTGCCAGCGCGTGTGAATGTGTCCCCGTTCGGCATGGATCCATGTCCTTTCGCTGCCTTCTTCATACCACTTGGGCAGATGTTGTTATTGTTGCAGCTGCTGCTGCTGTTGTTGCTGCTGATATTGTTGTCTGTTGTTGTTTTCATTTTTATTGCCCGGCAGCCACATTCGAAGTGAAACTGAGTCGACGATGCCGGACGCTGCGTGTTTGCACTGTCCGCAACTAATTGGATTGACGTCGGCCATTCACCAGCGAATGCCAATCACCAGACGTTTTAATGTTTACTCTCGCTCTCTCTCCCTCTCTCCCTCTCTCTCTCTCATTTTCTCTTCCTCTCACACACTGCAAGGTTGCCAAAGTTGAATTGAGCAATCGTGACATTTGCACTGGCCGCCGCCATTTTGTTTATCAACGGCAGCCGATCCGCTCTAGAGATGGGCGCTTGTCAGCCGATCGCCTATCGATAAACGATATTTGCATACTTTCGTGTCGCCACAAGTGGAAGTGACATTGTGATCACAATGTGACTCAGACTATATTAGTTACTCTGCTTCAATGTGGTTTAATTGAAGCCAGACTTTCGCAAAGATTTCGCCATTTTGCGAGCTTCTAATGAAAATGAAATACGGCACATTGCAAAATCCACATCATTAGCAGCAAATGCATTTTTTATTATGTGATAATAGTGCAAGGCACTGAAAGTCATAATTAAACCATCCACGTGACCCGTAATAGACCAGCCTCTGCTCCCATTACCGTTAACGAGCAGCATACGAACTAGCAGGCAGGCAGCCAGCCAGGCAGCCATCTTGGCTCCTACTCCATGTCCACTTGTTGTGCGCAGAGACTTCAAGTTGCGCTACGAAACCCACCTCCCACCTCCCCCCTCCCCCATTTGACTTGTTGTTTCTTGCTTCCCTCTTTAAACAATAAAAAAGTAAAAAGTAGAAAATATGAAAAACAACAACTACAAAATGTTCAGAGAAATTGAATGCCCGGGGCCCTGGAAGTCGGACGCTGCAGCCATTTGGCAAACCTATTGGCCAGCAACGGCATCTCGAGGCAACTTTGTTGCAAAATGTGCAACAAACAGAAGCAAAAAAAAAGAAACAATCGCTTTAAAAGTTGCGCAGAGACAGCTCGGCGGAGCTGGGTCCGGGCATTGGCTTCATCAAAACATTTCGCAGCGTCGCTTCGTTTTAATGGCGGCCAAGTCGTCAGCAGGGCCGCGCCGACGCTGCCAACGGTAACGCTAACGGTAATGGCAAAGGCGAGCCCCAGCCCAAGCGGCCAGCCTTTTGTTGCTTAATTGGCGCGCTGGACGGCAGACGAGAGTAACTGGTTATTCGATTTAGGGATGAGCCTTGGGTGCATAGGGACATGCGAGTGAAGACTATCGACATTTATTTGCTTATTCAAATATTATTAAGTAAATTGTTAATTCAACTAAAATTCTTTCTTCTCATTCAGTTTTTTCCATACATATATATATCAGGCATGCTTGCCTGCACGTGCACTTTTTACTTTTGAACAGATTTTAATTTCTGTTCGTGTCACGTGTCACGCTCATCGCTAAGTGCAATGTGATGAGTTCAGCTTCCCACGGCCTGCATATGTAATTGAAGAGGGCAGGCCAGCAACAACAACAACAACAACAACAACAACGACGACGACATTTTGTGCTCCGTGTGCGCGATTCGTTCACGTCCACACGCCATTTGCATTCTGGCATTTGCCATTGTCCTGCAGCGGGAGCTGCTGCCGCTGTTGTACGTGTGCGCCATATAACTTTGGCAACGACCAACAAATACGTAATCACAACAACAACAGCAGCAGAGGCAGCAGCGGCAGCAGAGCAGGCGTCAGGAATGACAGCAACAAAACAATGTGGCAAATGTTCAACGTGAGGCGTTGGCAGCAGTTGCCGCTGCTGCGACTCTAGCCAGGGGACTAAGGGACTCAGCGTAAGCCAGCGACTGAGACTGGGACTTTGGGCAACAGCAACAACGGCAGCAGCAGCAGCAGCTGGGCGGTCATTCCAGTTATGTCACATGGCTGACTTAATTCATTCATTTAGACGACTCTCCAATTGTAGGTGTAGCGCCCTCTGTCGGCAGCATTGACAACAAAACCAACAACTAAGGCAGTTGCCATATGCCACTACCAAATACCCTGTAATTAGAGCATAATATAATATAAAGAAACAATCAATATAAAATTGAAGACGTATATAAAAAATATTAAATATTATTAAATTACCATTATATTAAAATAAATATTAACTATTAAATGATGTTAATATTATCACCCAAGCAAGTCAAACTGCGCGACTGCATATACCGCTGCACAAGACTATTCCCACAGGGTATCTGAACTGCTGCTGCAGTCAGTCAGTCAGTCAGTCAGTGGAGAGCCATTATGGCACCGACATTGTCAATGACTGGCACTGGCGAATTATTATTGCCTGGTGCAGGCAGTTGGACGCCAACGACGCCCAACGTGCCGCTCATTGTTCCCAGACCCATTTCTCTGTCCGCCATTGTACACTGTGCATGCAAATGCAATTGCAATTGTGCATGTGTAGGTGAAAGTGTGCCTGTGTGAGTGACTCTGTCTGCTTTGTTTATATGTATGTATGTATGTAGGAGCTTTGTGTTGGCATGACATGTGTGCTCCATCTTGTTATGACATTTGAACCATTTCGCACAGGTGGCAAATGGGTGGGGCCACGACATGACTGCAACAATTTGTCAGCTAGTCAATCAGCGGCTTGAGAGTGGGCGTCACATACTTCGTTTATGACATTTTTGTCATAGATTATCTCAAAGACAGACAACTACACACATGTGGAAACGGTTAATATTATGTGCGAAAGTAATGATAAGGGTAAAGGTAATTGCTGTTAGTCGGCTGCAGATTATAAACAGCTACACATTTTACATACAAACATATTTTGTATAGTTACTTTCTTTTAGTAACTTAAATATACTGATATCCATTCAAACAATTAAATAAAAAATAATCGATATAAATATCGATGACCCCACCTACAAATCAATCGTGATCAGCATACTCAGCCCAAGACGTTCATGTAATTACATAGTTATAGTACTCATATATAATTCAACTACTAAGAACCTAGCATAATAAATTCATATTTCATTTTTATATACAAACATTTGTTTTGAAGCCAATTAAATGCTACACGCCAACTCAATTGAACTGAAATTCAAAGCGCAACGGCCGTACTGTTGCATCAGCTGGCAGCACTGCAGTGTTGTTAAGCGCAAGCGCAACGGCGTTGCCACACATTCATTTCAAATTTGACTTTTGCGCTAACGAACGTCGTGGAGAACGCCAGAAACGAGAGAAAACGACGCTGTAAACTATATTTCATATAACAAGCTAAAGAGTTAAGCAAAAACGTGCAAATTGTTAAAAAAAATAACTGTGCAATATGCTGAGTACTGCAGTGAACACACAGATGACAACGCTGCGCACAAGCGCCGCCGCCGTCGCGTCCTTGGCGAACAACAAAGGACAACAACTGGAAAGCAAAAAGCAGCAACAGGTGCCGCAACAAGTGGCCTCCAACCTAACCGAGATAATAACCAAGCTGCAGTTGGACTATGGCCATTACAAATATACCGTCTATCGCTGCGCCAGCAAATTTGTCGCATTGCAAAAGATATTTCACAGTAAGCGAAAATTTTATATAAAAAATTGCATTTGATTTCTGACTTTCGGCACTTGCTGTCCTCAGCTAGCAAAGTACCCTATAAACTAGTGCTGGCCATATTGGAGCGGCATGGCATGCCCGTGAGCAGCGGCAATTGCAATTTGAATTTGATGGTGCCGCCGTTTCAGCTCACCTCGCTGCTGCACGACGTCTACTTCGCCTGCGAGAAACTGGGACACTTTGCCAAAACCCAAAACTATCAGCTGGATGCGGCTACGTCGCTGCTGGCCAACTTCTTTTGGAACATCTACGATCCGTAGGTGTCGGCTGTGCTATTTCCTTCTATCCTTCCTTCTATCTCTGTCTTACTCCACAGGCAACGTCGTCACTCCGTATCGCTGCTAGAGATCAAGGTCACATTTCTGCTGCTCTGCAAGCTTTATAGCAGCGATCACATGGTCGGCGACTTCTATAACATGCTGGCGGATGCCAAGTCCCAGTGCGTCTCGCGCTATGCCTTCGAACAGCTCCTGCATACGCTGAGCAAGCTGCTCAGCTATCTGGGCGAGACGAAAGCCTATGGCCCCCATAACCTACAGCCCATGCTGGAGCAGTCCTTTGCACGCTGCCCGCACGGACTCGCCGGCCTCAGCGAGCAGCAGTTTCACAATCTGTGGACGCTTACACAGACACGATTTCTCATCTACGGCAATCTGTTGGCTCTGGTCAAACGCATCGAGGACACGGAGCACTTGATACACAGCAATCAGTGCGCCGGCTGTCGCATGGAACACATCATTGGCATACGCTTCAAGTGCCAGGTGTGTCGCGATGTCTCGCTCTGCCTACCCTGCTTTGCCGCCGCCGTGCATGTGAGCGGCAAGCATGAGCCCTCGCATCGCATGTGCGAGGTCTTTGTGGAGGACCAGCCGCAGCCGAAGCGCTGGACACACTATTTGGCACGCCTTTGCAACTGGTTTCCCTATGCACAGAAAAGCCAACGCGCCGATGCAGAGGAGGAAGAGCGACGCGGCTTTTGCAATGCACAGGAGAGCAGCGCTGGCGTTGGCCAGCCCAGCAATGCGACTGAACTGGCGCCCATACCTGCCGAGACGCGCAGCATTCGCAGCAACTCAACGCTGCGCCTGAAGCCCTCGCCAAGTGAGAAGCCGCAGCAGCAGTCGGTGCCGCAACCACAACAGGAACTTTGTAAGTTATCGAGAGAGTATTCGGGTTATGCTATAAGTTTAGTATGCAAATGCTCGCTGATTAGTTATCTATGTATTGATTATTTGCAATCTGTAATTGTCCGTCCGGCTGATAGAGCTGAAAGCGTTGTCTGCATGTTAGCTGACTTCTTAATGTGTTCTGACTGGCATGGCTGCCACGTGTGTCCATGAAAGGTGAAAGAGTCTTGCACTAACAATAGGGCAAACACTTAGTTTATCAAGTTCAATCCTTTCTCTATATCTTTCTAATCTCCGCTCTCTCCTTCTGCAGGCTCCTTAACAGGCCTCGCCAGCAATGCCTCGGAGCGTCTGCAATCCATTATCGATCGTGTGCTGCTACAAAATGCGTAAGTAGCAAACGCAAATCAAGCTATGCAGCACCTGTTCACACCTGTTCTCTGTGCCTTTCCTTAGCAAACTGGAGACGCAGCTGCAGCAGCTGTCCAACTCCTCGAGCGCCCAGATATGCGAATTTCTAAGCGCGCATCAAAGGTTCTTGCTGCAAATCATTGAGGATATGCGGCAGCTATCGGTGAGTGTTAGATATATATATAAACATACGATATTTTATAACATATATTTGCAGCGTGCCTCGTCTGCTGCGCCGCTGATCAGCTCCACTTTTCTGAATGCCAGCACGCCGCAACGCCTGCCAGCGGCTGCACTACCAGCTCTATACGACATGTACGCGCCGGTGGGCGCCAATCTAACACACTCAAGTGCGTAGCTAATATATTTATATGTCAAAATGTAGCTCCCAACTACTCTCACTCTCCCTCTCTCCCCAGTCAACGGCGCTGAGATAAATCGCAGCTACTTGGAGGCCAACAAGTCGGATTACTCGCTGAGCGACATTAGTTTGTGGTTCGATCAGCGTCGCTCCAGCCTGCTGCCCACAGCAGCCAACCTGCTGCAACAGCAGCAGCAGCTGCCGCTGGGTGCCTTGCTGGAGCAGTCGGTGGTCAATGTGGACATGCGTGATACGGAAATGGTCAACTTTAAGCTGCTGCTGAACAAGGTCAAGGAGATTGTCGAGGACTCGTACAGCGACAATGCCGAGCTGTCGGCGGCAACACAAAACCTGGAGAATGTCCTGGACAATATTATCAAAGGCGAGGAGCAGCAGCGTCGCAGCAGCTGCAGTGCGCGCAGCTCGCAGAAAATTTCCGAAAAACTCTAAGCTTCCAGATATTTTTTACATAAACAAACAAAATTCATTCGAAGTGCTTTAAATTAGTCTTAAGCTTCTTCTTCTTATTTGTATATAAATGTAAATGTTTCTAAAGAATTTGTGAAATTGCAAATTGTTCAAGATGCAAACGTAACGCAGTTGAGTCCTATAAAACATATATCCATATATATATTTCTGATAAGGATAAGCTCACATATATCCATGTATACAACTGTCCGTCCAAGCAAAAGTTTAATTTTTTTTATATATATATTTGCAATAATGAAACATGATTTCCCTATGCATATTTTTATACAAAATGATGTTTTAAATAAAAACAAAACATAAATTCTAATGAACAGCGAGTTCCACCCAAGCAGCTAACTAGTATCTAACTGCATTTGGGCCTTTATCACAGTTATGAGCGAGTCGCTGGCCATTTCCAGCTGGTGGAGCCGCTTGGAGCTGCTGGCTTGCGGTCGCTTTGACTGCAGCTGCAGCAGCTCTGCTCTGGCTTGGAGCTCGTCGCGCAGCGCCGACTCCAGCAGAAGTGAGGCATTTGAGGGCGCGCCGCATGCCTCCGCCTGCAGCTCGAGCAGCGACAGGTTGCAGTGCAGCTGCAGGAGATCGCGCAGCAGACGGCGCAGCAGGAGGCAGAGCTGCGTCTCTGTGCGGGCATAGAGCTGCCAGAGCTGGCCCGGCTCATTGCGCAGCAAGAGCAGCTGCTGCTGGCCGTTGTAGAAGATGCGTTGCACGGATGCAGTGCAGCTAGAGCTGCTATCCATGTTGCTATTGCCGAAGGCGAACTGCTGCGGGGACGAAGACTCGTCCAGCAGTTGCACAGCTGAGGGCGAGAGGAGATCATTAGAGATTCAGCTGGAGCAATAGTTAAGCTACTCACACTCCCTTTGCTGCTGCGTCTCCGGCGGCACAGTCGTGGCCACAAAGCCCAGTTTGGTCAGCAGCAGCTGCTCGAATTGAGTCTGCTGCTCCACGCCCTGAAACTCCAGCCGCAAGCTGCAGTGCGCCGCCTGCGTCATGATCACGGCAAGAAAGTCCTGATGCAGCGTCTGCGGCGCAAAGCTCGGCACGTGCAGCTCCTGCTGCTGCAGCAGTGCGGCCACATTGATGCTGGCTAAGTGCAGCTGCAGCTGGCGCTTGCCCTGCTCGTACAAGGCAAGCAGCTGTATGCTGTCCAGCATTAGCAAATCCTCCAGCTGCAGGCGCACCAGCAGCACGGCGCTGCGTTCGGGCGGCAGCTGCTCCACGCAGCCGGCAGGCAGCCAGCTTAAGCTGTTGCCCGACTCCTGCTCCTGAATGGCCCAGAACTGGGCCAGCTTATCGCAATCCTCCGGCGGCTGGCCATCTGCCTGCAGCGGTAGCTCGTAGAGTCGATGAGCGTAGTTCAGGCCAGAGCCTTGAGGCAGGCGCAGCAGTGGACGCAGTGCGTGCAGCGTGCTGTTGCAATTGCTGCCCGCCGCGTTGGTCAGGAGTATGCCGAGCACCAGGGAGTCGCCACAAATGCGCGTCCATATGTCACCACAGCGGCGGAGCAGCTGCTTCTCCTCCAGCAACAACGAACGCTGCCCGGGCACGCCAAAGGCCTGCAGCTCACGGGACTGAACGAAGTCCAGCTGAGTTTGGCTGCGCTGCGATTGGAGCTCGGCGCGTGCGCAGTGGACGCGCTGCATCAGTCGCTTAAAGCCCACAACAGTGCTGCCGCTACCTGCTGGAGTGATCTCTGGTGATTCGTTGCCTTGGAAATTTGTGCGCAATCTCTTGCCATTGGTAAACTGTAGCTCCACGTAGGCCTGGTACTGGATGGGTCCCCTGACCAGCCTGTACTCCTGCAGATTGTCGTGCTGTGCTATCAGCTGAAAGCTGGCGCCTTGCTCTGCCGGTCGCTGCAGCACGAGCAACTTCTGCCAGCACTGGAGCAGCACGTAAATGTGCTCGCCCAGCCACACGTATTTGCCTATGCTCAGAGGCAGCTCCTCGGGAACGTGCAGCATGCTGTAACTGGTCGCATCGCCGCTGTTGCCAGCCACATCGTCACGTATGAGAAACCTACTGAGTGGTCCAGTGTACGCCTTAAGTTCCGTGGCGAGCTGCTGCAGGCTAGATTCCTTGAGGTCGATGTGATGCAACAACTCCTTTTTGCGGAATTCATAAAACTTCAGATTGCGAGCCAGCACCAGGCTAGACTTGGATTTCCTGACATGCAGTGGACTGCAGTAGGCGACTGTATCACGTTGTAAAAGAAATTCGGGCACATCCTCATCCACAAGTGGCAACATTTTAAATGTAAACAAACAAAAAGAAAACAAAAACAAAAAACCGCTAAATGTGATGTGCTAGAGATGGGCAGTGCAACTGATATTCACTGCAGCTAATATCGATATTTTTCTATCAATCACTGGTCAGTCATTAGCCAACACTGCTAAAGCAGTAAATTTTTAAGAATTTTATTTATTGCAACTAACTGCGGCTGGCATCACATTTTTGCAATTATTCAATTAAATTTCCACCAATTAATAAAACTCGATGTATATATATATCAAAATGCAAGAGATGAGCAATTTGCTGGAACAGCTTGCGATACTTAATCGATCTGACCTGCACAGAAATTGAATATAACGGCCATGCAAACATTTTCAAGCACTAATTTCTCTTTTATTAAATTATAAATTGCACAAAGCGCAATGATTCTTGCTTACCACTATAAAATACATGATATAAACGTAAAATAGGAACAATAGGAGTGTTAAAAAAAAAATGGTTGAGTAAAAAAAATTGGAACTTAGTCCACATCACAAGGCAGGCCACTTTGAGCGCCCCCTTCAGCCCCCTCTCGATTGCAACTTAAATCAACATTTGCTCGCGCGAGCCCAGCAGCAATGGCTTCGGCTGAGCTGTGAGGACGAGGGATCGACGCATTGCACGATTCCGCTGCATGCTGCTGTTGCGCTCCCGCACAGATTGGCGCAGCTGCTGACGACGCGCGGCCACCACGCTGGCCGAATCTTTTTCCGCTGCATTCATGGCCGCCAGCAGGTCGAAGGCAGCCCGCTTTTGCTCCTTGGTCCACATATTATTGAACTGCTGTTGCTGCTGCTGTTGGGATGGCGGCGGCAACTGCTGTGTCGCTGGCAGCTTGACAGCCAAAGGCGGGCGGCGCTGCTGCTGCGTGGGTGCAGCTGGAACTGGAACTGGAGCTGGAGCAGGAGCTGCAGTAGATTTGGCGGGCGCCTTGCTGACGCGACTCAGTCCAAACAAGGACAAGATGGACTTGCGACGCGTGCTGGATGCCTGGCTATCGGCGGACTCATTGCTGGAGACGCTCGACTGCATAGGCAGAGGACCAGCAGCGGCTGCTAACTGCTCCGGCCCAAACTTGCCGCATTTCGGAGGTGATTGAAATGTGACCTTGCGCAAGGTATTGCCCTGGATCTGGCTCTGCAGCTGCAGCTGCTTGGGCGCCGTCATCAGGGCCAGATTCATTTTGGCCACCGTCGGCGACGTCTCGTTCAGCTCAATGCTGCAGTAGGTGTCGTCATGTCGCTTGGCCTGCGGCTTGCGTGGCGGCACGGGCGGCACCAGCTGGCAGTTGCACGGCTTCTGGGACTGTGCCTGAGCCTGCTGCTCCGCCTGCTCCAGCTTAAGCCTCAGCTCACGTTCCATGGCCTTCACGCGCTGCTCGGCTGCCGCCAGTTCGCTCGCCCGCTGCTCCAGGAGCGACTCCTGCGCCCGGATCGCGTGCATACGCTTCTGCAGCGCCTCGTCGAATATGTTCTGGGTGAGACGTTGCGGACTGTGCTCACGCTTGATGCTCTCGTAGAGCGATGGATCCGATTTCAACAGCTGTCTGCTGCCATAGATGCGACGCTTGGCCGAGTAGAAGAGTTCGCTGCGCAGATCCGGCGTAAAGACGCCCGTGACGCTCAGACGTCGCTGGCCATAGCCCTCATTGAAGCTGTACTGTTCCGTAAAGACCGTGCTGGACAGCTCGGGCGAGTCGGGAAACAGTTTGCCTGTGCCGGGCAGCTGGAAATTCTCGCCAGCGTCCACTAGACGCGGGAATTCAGCCACCAACTGGTTTATATTCCGCACCAGCAGCGGATGCCGTGTGATTACCTCAATGCCCGGTCGCTGCTCATGATCCACGGCCAGCATAAAGCCAATGATCGACTGCAGGTCGCCGCTGTAGACCGCCGGAATGCAGCTGAACTGGCCATGGGCAATGTTCTCCGAGAGCTGCTCGAAAGCCCGTCCACGGAAAGGCGGACGCAAGGCGCACAGCTCGTAGATCAAACAGCCCACAGCCCAGACGTCACTCTTGCGATCGTATTGCCTGCCCTTGACCAGCTCCGGGCTCATGTAGTGCGGCGTGCCCACAAAGCTGGCCGCGAAGCTCTGATCGCGTCGTAGAACGCGTGCCAAACCAAAGTCCCCGAGCTTCACATTGCCACAGGCATCCAGAAATATGTTAGCGGGCTTGATATCCCGGTGCAGGATCGTTCCGCTGGGTATCTTGTTGTGGCACACCTGCAGCGCGCGGCACAGCTGGAAGAGCACGCGCCAAATGTAGGGCTCCTCGAAGCGTTGTCGCTGCGAGCGGGCGCGCTGTATGAGCTGGGCAAGATCACCGCCGTCGCAGCACTCCATCACAATGTAAATGGACTTGGCCTCGCGATTGACCAGGTGATGGTAGTACTGCACGATGTTGGGATGCTGCAGCTGGCGGAGCACGGTGATCTCGGATATGAGTGACTCACATTTCTCATCGTCCAGCTCGTCGTAGTTCATGCCCTTCCAGGCGTAGAGCACGCCAGTGGTCTTATCCTTGACCTTGTAGCAGGTGCCAAAGGCTCCATTGCCCATGACTGCCAGCACCTCGTAATCCTGCAGCGTTTTGTTGGCAAACTCTGAGGTGGACTTCATTGCCGAGTCGCCACCGGCGCCCTGGTCTTTGCTCATCTTGTGGCTGTGAAGGAGCAGTTACTATTTTACTTTCCAAATGCTCTTTCCACTTTTCAATTTCTATTGCTCCGCTCTCCCGTTCTGTTTGCTTTGAATGCCGAAAACTAACTGATTTCATGGCTTTGCTCCTGCAAACAAGTTTTTCGGCAAAATCACGCACACACACACCGATGGACACTCGCACACTTGTGCAAGCGCATGCGCACCCACACACACAGTTTTACCTGCGAAAAACAACAACAGCACGTATTCCATAACAAGTGCTGCATACTGGCTACACATCAGAGATGAGCGGCTGGAGTGTACGTGTCACGGTGACTGGATTGCGAACAGGCAAACCATAATGCATATTTATTAAGAATACAAATGTTTATAAATTAAATAGCAATAATAGATAGTATTACTAATAAAGTTAACCAAATTTCCATTTTCACTACATTCAATAAACATAGTCAGAGTATACCTATACTCGCTTACAATAGTCATATCTACCGTCACGCTTAGTGATGTGCCTACAAAAGTCACAACGTTGCTCATCACTAGTTGCATATCTTGTTACGTTCCTAGAAGGCTGTCGCTATTGCTGTCGCACTCACACGCGCACACGCACACACAGCTAGAGCAGGGAACAACTACGCACTTTGCAAATCTTGCACGCTGCGCAGCCGCTGCGCTGCCTTGAGCCTGTGTACAAAATAAAAACCGTTGGATGTGCATTGATGGCTGTGTCTAAGGACATGGGTCCTTTGGCACAGCACGCCCGCAATTTGAACAATTGTCTATGCTCGGTGACCATAAAAATAAATTAGTTTTGTTGCATTGGCATTTCAATTTGTGCGTCTGTTGTTTCGCTCGGTGTCTGCGTTTGCGCCGCTCAAGCGGATTATGTTTCACAGCCAGCCAGCCACACATACATACATATATATGCCCATTTCTATTTGTGAGCTTAGTTATTATGAATTTCAATATGATATTGTTTCATTCAGCAAAACACGAGCCGCTTTAAATCCTAACGGATTTTGCGCATAAGAACACTATGCATATGCTATCTCGCTTGCACACAAGCTGCAATATTTATGCTTGCTGTGATTTTCGTTTCCATGCAAGTGTGTGTGTGTGTGTGTTTTCAGTACCAGGTAGAAGACTAAGTAAACGAGTTATCTGCGGGCTTATCGTTGGCCCGTGTGTTGATGGTTTTATGGTTTTCCATGTCTTAAACAAACAATGGCCAACAGAAACAGGCAGCGACGTAATCCTTAACAAACAAATTCTAGCTACGTCTCGCCCACGGTCAGCGGTTTGTGTTTATTGCTAACCATTGTTTGTGTAGACAACTACCAGTGTTGCTAAATCCTTTTGCTTGCCGTCAAATACGACTTGCCAGCGGAAATTTTAGCCTTTTTTAGTACACTAAGTGGTATACAACCACTTAAATTTAGAAACACTTGAATTAAAGGAAAATTAATTAAATAAACACCTGAAGTTAAGGTATTCAGGGAATTACAAAGTTGCTCAGGATATTTATATCCCCTTCTACAAAATCTTGCTATATCTAGCAAAGCTACTTTTACAACGTTTGTAGCCCGCTAAAAGTTGTCAGCACTGTTGACAGTCACCGCAAGATGTTAGGTCAGCCAGATTGGTTTGTAATGGTTTCTGGGTCTATGGACCTAGGCACAGGTACACACACATACAAAAAATTCCACTTAATAAGCCATAGATCACATTTTCGAACATTTCACATAGCCATATTACAGTTTATTTTAACGACAGTGAGAAGAAAAAAATTAGTTGTGATTCTAAGGCCTAATCACCAAGACGGTGGCCTGTCCTCGCTGCCAGGGCGGCCATAGAGTGCGCTCTTGTCACGGAACATGGTCATGCGTTCCGTCTCCTTCTTGTCCAAGAAATGACCGATGGCAAAGCCAAGCAGTGGCAGAGCTGCCCAAATGGCACGCTTATCCAGACCGAGAACCATCGTATTTGTTGTGCTTAGCTTTGACTCTTTAGCGCCGCGGTGTGTGCTGCTAAATGTTGTTGGCGCTTCCACTCGCGTGTATGGGACCAGTCAGCGTAGATGGAGCCGACTGCAACAGTTGGAAAGAATATCACTGCACCGTACTTTCGCGCCAGATGCGAGATGATGCTACTGCCCATATGTATGTGTGTTGGTCAATGCGAATGAAACTGTAAACAGACAACAAGTAAATGAGTGCCACAGCATGAACGTGTTAAAAAGGCTACGGCTTTGTTATTTGTTTTTTTTTTTTTTGGGTTACGTAATGGAATTGCATGAAACACTACTGCCAATCGTATTTAGCTGTGTTCAATGGTGACTATTGCTTACTTTGTATTCACACGTGTTAAGTGCTTATGAGTTTTATAATGGCTTTAACGAACTTTTTAGAAAATAGCCGAATTTTTTGTTGTTATTGAAACTTACGCTTATGCAAAAGCCTTGCCGATTAGAGATGTACACCTTGGCGATGTATCGAGACAGCAAACAAAATATATGAAACTATTAGGTACAATAATATCGATAGTTTGTACTTATCGATATATCTTAAATTGTCCCATCTCACATTAAACCACGAACAGCTGAGCATCCAGATGGCAATCCAAAGTTCAAATTTGTTTCGTTTTTGTTTACATCACTTTTTCCTATTAAAAATTTAGTTAATGACTCTCACCGAAATATGCGTAACAAAATCCCACGTCTTCAGCTCTCTGAAAAGGAGTTATTGGCTGCAGCAACTAATGCGTACTCAAACGAGAGCTAAAAGTAACAGTGCAACTGCTGGAAATGTTAATGTTTTAACATCGGAGGATTTTAAGGTGCTTCTGGGCGATGAGCAGCGACAGCACTGTATGGATCTGATGCGCAAGTTGCCGACCTTTCCTCGGCCCAAAGCCTTGCTGCCCAACAGGCATGAAAAACACTCAGCCTCAGTGTTAATAGCCTTATGCCAGGAGCGAGACACGTAAGTGCAAGGTTAATGTTAAGGTTATTGGGCATTTAATAAGACTCCACTCCCACAGGAATGAGCTTTCACTGCTGTACACCCGCCGCTCCCGCCACCTGCGTAGCCACAGCCTTCAGATATCGTTTCCGGGTGGCAAACGGGATGAAAGTGACCAAAGTTATGTTGATTGCGCATTGCGAGAAACGGAGGAAGAGATTGGTCTCTCACGCGAACGCATTCAAATTTGGGGCGAAGCCAATCCCATTATTCTGCCACGCACCGCCGCCATCGTACCCGTTGTGGGCGTAGTGCCCGATTTCCATGTCTCCGAGCTTAAGCTCAACCTGGATGAAGTCGAGGAGGCTTTCAGTATACCCATCAACACGCTAATCTCCCCAACAGTCACGCGACACACGCAATTCCGCAGTGGCTACAGCGGACCCGTATTCGTGGTGGATCAGAATCGCGTCTGGGGCATTACGGGCTATTTGACGTACGTCTTTCTGCGCTGCCTGCTATCCAATGCAATACCTGAAACGCTCAAAACCAATGTCAGATATATACGACCCTACAAGGTGCCGCCAAAGCTACCTCATCATCATGTAGAGCGGGTGAACGAGTAGCCTGCTAGCTGGAATACTCCAAGATACTCAAACCGGAAAGCTCGTCTAAACTGTTTTTGTTTATTAATATGTTATATGTTATATAATTGATGTACATAAACAGATTGTTATTTTAATAAAAAATAGAAAGACAATGGAAAATATGTTGCTTTATATAACCCTCTCTCTCTCTCACACACACAAATCTCAGCAACTGCTTATGTTAAGTAAAAGTCAATGTTTTTGTTGTTATTATTATAATTGTTTTAGTTTGGTATTTGAATTTACACTTGTGTCCATATAACATATGAATATAAATATATATACCCATATAGATGTCTAACAAAATTTGTTTTGTATAATTTCGTGTGTTGCTTCTACGAGTACGCACAATTTTATTTAATATATATTTTTTCTTTGCTATAATAGTGTTAACATTTATATATATGCAATAAATATTTGAGTATATTATATTTACATATTGTTTCAACGTCAGAACCCTAAGGCTAATGGAAAACTACTCTTGAGAGCTTGCAGAAGGCTTCGTCGTCGTCATCATCCTCGTAGCCCCATCGCTTGAAATCCCAATCGAATTTGCATTTAAACTTAAGTTTAAATTTGAATTTGCATTGGAAGGAACGCTACATTCGTGCACTTGTGTCGTAACGGTCGTATAACAAGAACCACAAAGTCTTACTGGATTGAAAAGCTTTTCGTATGGTAAAGGCGCCCAGAACTCAGAGCAGTCAGCACAGAAAATTTCGCCACATGATCTGAAAAGAACAAGGTAGTATCAATCAATTGACTATGGTTAGGAGGTTTGATCAAAACAATCTCAACTTGAACACAACCATATTTAGCATTGAGTACGAGATATGTTAATCTGAATTTGTTACAAAATGAGAAAATATTTATCACAGCCAATCTGACATTAGTTCATTATTTGCAATTCGCTTTCGCTGTCCTCAAATCTGGCATCATCTTGTTGCGAAACAATGAGAGAATCAACAAAGCACAAATTAAGGACCTAGTGACAACTAATAATAGAACGAAAAGGATTAAAGAGTGTGCAAAAAACATAAAATACATAATAATAATATAGTATAAGATAAGTTAAGATATTAGTTACGAACTGGTGCCAGATTGATTGCTTAGGAATGGCTGTTGGCCCACAGAGAGTAAGAGTAAGAGTAAGTATGTGTGTGTAACTAAGGTAACTAAGGCATGTTATGAACATAATAGATACAAGATACAAGGTACAAGGTACAAAATACGAGATACAAGGTACAGGACAAATTAAAAATAATATGTTGAAATGCGCACCGACAATGATGTTTTCTTCGTCCAAGCCAGAATTCGATTTGACAATGCGAGCAACGCGAAACGGCATGATCGGGCACCCAGAGGACACTGGCAGCCTTTTTCTCTTGTATCGAGGATGTGGCATACGATGATGGACCACTACGCTCTTCGACCGCCTCCCAGGAACATGTTGATGCATTTTCAACAATATCCGATCCGTTTTCCTAAAGAAATGTAAATAATTAGACCAGCAACAAACAAACTATTCGCTGCTCTGATTAAACATATAAATTGTGTTTAGCCTAAATAATATGATTATCATCGAAACTATCCAGCCAGAGTTGAACTGTTCTGTGACATGGTGGGTGAGTGCGCAGATATGGCTGGATATATTCTCATCTCATTTTGTGTTCTCTTTAGAATAAACATATTAACAAATTTGCATACATTATACAGTCATAACATTATCCTTTGTATGTGTGTAAATTTGTTGTGAATTCGATAACATTTAACTAATATTGTTTATAACATTTAAGGACATAATTACATGCTCCACATTTGTCGAAACGACACTGTTGCAGCTGGGACAACCTTTTTGTAACAACGCCAAACGCATGCCATGAATCTCACGCAACAGCACTTCCTCGCGTAGCTAAGGCAATGGAAATTTATATTAGAAATTTCTGTTACATTTAAATATAATATATATATATGTATTCATTAAAACCTTGTGCTCCTGAACAATCTGATGTAGTCGAATGTTCTGTTCGCTTAAGCCATGCGACAAGCCGTCTGGACAAGAGATTGTAAACTGTGTGCGCTCCTGCGCGCCCTGTGGTGTCGGAGGCAATGATATAAGTCCAGACGCCGGAAAATTAAGTGCACTAAAATATATAGTTATAATATTAATTTCCCATCTCAAGCTCAATTTCCACTTTCACTATTTACCTAACATTTTCCGCATATTTCGACTGCGCTTGTTCCCGATTGAGGTTTGACCAGAGCGTGTTTCTCCTGCTTGGCGCCGACTCATCGAAAGGCGCGAACATATTATGCGATTGGGAACTGCATCTGTGGTGCTCAGGTGATAGTGGTAGGGATTCGCTAGTGTTGCTGCCATCGTTTAAGGTCACTGTTCCATTTAAAATATCTTTTGATGCATCTGTCTCCTCGTTGCTTGACTTGTGATGCTCCAACGGCTGATCAAATGCAGTGCTTTTATCCACAGTTGCGCTGGCGTTCTGTTGAAAGTATCTCAGATTGTTCGGCTTGACGTGTACTCGAGGCAAATTGCTATAGCTTTGACTAATTTTATTGGTATGCGCAACGTTCGTTGCTTCGGTCTTTTTTTCTTGAGGTATGACATCGGCTTGTACATCTTGTTCTGAAGGCACGTCGCTGTCTTTAATTGGATCTTTGGACACCACAATTGTCTCTGGTTGTGTCGTCTCTATAGGAATTAAGGTATCCGTACTAGTATCGATTTGGCCATGACCCTGACGCAGAGTCTGGCTATTATCACTAAAGCTTTCACAAATGGAGGGTGCATAATCTAAACATAACAAAATTTTAAGTTAATATTTGAGTTGAAATGATTGCTCAACTAACCATTTGGGGAATCACAAGGGGTGTGTATTGCTAAGTCAATGGGCTTGGAGTCCATGCGCTGAATGGTAATCTTGCCATTTATGGTTGTGGAGCCCTCGCTCAATGTATCACGTTGAACTGTTGATGAAGTGCTTTGGTCATTGTTTTTCAATTCGGCTAACAATTTCGTGGAGCCATTTTGCGCCAGCTTGGGACTGTCAACCGCATCGCTCTCCTGCTTGACTTCAGATTTTGTATCTATAATGCATTCCTTTGGCTCCAATCGTATATCAAACATGGAATTGCTGCTCGCATTCAAATTGATACCATCCGTAACACTGAAAACATTTGATTTGATTAACAATTGTCTAGATGCAGTTGTTAGATATTCACATTGAATCCACAGTCAAATTGGGGTCACTTGATCTTCGCGATATCGTGCTCTGCGACAGCTCGTTTGTGCCCAGGTTTTCTGTCGATCGAGTTTTAGCTGTCGCACCTAGAACAACAGTTATATATATAATTTAGAAATCGTTAAGGAACTACGTGTTTGCCTCTATTACCGTTCACGCCGTGCGCACTTTGCCGCTCATTGCTTTGTAGTGGAAGATCGGTGCCGTTCTTATTGCCCAAATTACCCAGATATACATCGGACCAGAAGTGTAAATAACGCACATTGTGCGAGGGCCACAGTACCTGAAATGGGCCAGTTGGGAAATTAAGCTATTATTCGACAAACATATTATATGTGCTTTTACCTTTTCAGTCTCGTGCTTATAGAGCGGATTTCTATACATCGTTTCAGCTAAGAATGGCCAGACAGAGAACGTTCGATCGAAAACTGAGTTCTCTATGCGTTCTTTCAGCGAATTGCATAGGAAAGTGCCAAACAGGCATGACAGTGAGTGCTGGGCGAGTTTTATCTGTAAGATACAATTTCATTTAATTGACTCTCATATAGTCATATATCAAGTCAGCTTACCAAATAACCTGTGCTGAACTCAAAGCTGCACGGGTATTGCTTGTGTATTTGATGCACCAGGTCGAGCCATTGGAGAAACACTGGACAACGCTCATTCACCTCGTCCGAATTGGGTCCGTTGCCAGATCGATCCGCAAACTTGTGGCCGAAGTTCAGCCATTCACGCTCCACCAGCACACGGAAACCCTAGGAGTATATGCAGAATTAATGTAATTCCTATGTAGCCTTAAGCGTAAACCTACTTCAACTGTTCTATAATATGGATCGAGGCAAATTTGCGCTGTTGCCACAATCTGTGGCGTGCGATCCCAGCCATCGGAGCAGTGCACCAAAACTGGACGACCATTTTTCTCAATGGTATGCACGACAGTCATTGTTGCACCCAGCAGGCCCGACAGATGCTGCATCCACATCGTTTTTTCCAATTGTCCAAACCAACTGTCAATTAGAAGTTTTTTAATTAAGCTTTGTTCATGTTGGCCACTAACTAAAATCTTTTTATAATTACTTTGGATCGTCGGGCGATGATGCACAGAGCTGACGAACGGCATGAAAACTTTTTCGTATAGCATGTATATTGCCCAAATTCATGAATTCTATTTCGGCGCATGGATAATACTCAATACATTCACAGCCGCCGCCGCGGGCCCGATTTGTGACCGCTGACGTATAGCTGCGTGCATCGACGATAAGAATTTTCTAAAAATAGAAATTTTAAGGTCTGATTAGTCTATGATTATTTGGCTTGAACAAAGCAGAATTCTTCGCTCTCCGCTTATGTTGCCCATTGCGAAATTCGTTTAAGCTTACCCTGATCTCATCTAAAGCTAGTTCCTCGTGCGAGGAATCCTCCAGCGATGGCGAGCTCTTGCCTGAGGACCCAGTCTCGCCGTTTGTATCCTTAGCCTGCCGGCGCGCATGTTCGCCTCTGTCGAAGGCACACGCATCGGCGAGCGCTTTCAGCAGCTGCTCATCCTTGTAGTTGCGCCAGCCCAGCCAGCCGACCTCGGGCTGACTGCAGCGGGCCAGAATCGCGCCAGATTTCTGATGGCGCCAGACGACAGCCGGCAAACGGCGCGATCCCCGAAAATTGGCAATATTGTGGAGCATTTCGTCGGTAATGCAGCACGGAACAAGTAGCTTTTGCGGATACGATGGACACAGCTTGAAGTCTGTATTGGCCGTCGAGATGCGCCACGATCCCTTTAGATCGAAGCCCAGCCGTGCCACCTCGTTCTTAAAGTCGCTCTCATAGCGAATTTCACGCTGCAAGCGATGTAAATGTTCGCTTGCCGTCTGCAGACTTGAATTGTCTGGCGCTGGCGTTGATTTGTTGAAGCTGTAGTTGCCATTGGTGAGAGCGGCGCGCTCTTTGTTCCCAATAATGTCGCAGGTCCAGGAGTAAAATGGAAATGCAAACAGTGCTTCCAGGGTTTCGGGCACCCCGATTAGCAGCTGAATGCGGCGCTGCCATTCCAGGCATTGCTCAGCCGTTGGGAACGAGCAGCGCACGGTGCTGGCATCCTTGCAATTGACAATCAGTTGGAAGGGATCACGCACCTGGACCGACTCAATCAGGCCCAGCGGCACATATGTTTCGTTCGTTGATTTCTTCGAGAGGAATATGCGGTAATTGGACAAAGCTAGAAGGCCATCATCGGTGCGGCCCAGATATTTTGTTGATTCGCCGGAAACTGTAATTTGTACATTATTTATTTATGCTTCATTATATATGCCAATGGCACTTACGCTCCTGAAAGGGAACCGACAGCTGTGAGTCTTCTTTTTCCATTTGTGATTTGGGATATGATTCCGCAGCTCGAATAAAACAAATCGATGGGGGCGGCGATCCATCTGACATCATGTGTTGCGACTGCAATAAAAGATTCAATTAGTGCACAAACACAAGCACACACACACGCATGCTTGTATATGTATGTAAATACAATACACTTATAGATTTTATATATGCGCTTCGGGTTCGAACACCTGAGATCCTCTCAGGGTTACTATTTTACTGAATTGTTGCAGCGCGGCCAGTGGAAAAATTTCGTAAATTGTTTATGCGTTTATGACACCAGTTAAACAGGACGTCACATACATACATACTAACATGCAGCTATATATGTGCATGCACGCACACACACTCACGCTCACACATACAGCCGTACATACATATATCTCGAAACGAGAACTCAAGGCAAAGCAATTAAATGCAAAATGTTTCAAACATCCAAACACCTTATTAGCAGTTATACTAGATATGAACAAATACAATTTTCGTCTGTGGTGGTTGCCAGTGTAGATAATAAGTATATATACACATACATACATACATATGTATGTACATACATTCGTACGTACAACTGCATACATATGTACATACATACATTTTAACACAATTGCGTAGCGTTCTATTATGCACATATGTACATGCATATGTATGTGTGTGTGTGTGTACATTGCATATGGATGAACAAAATTATTTGGATTTTCGCTGAGTCCTTGCCGTTTCACGTTTGCCAAGCGCAAAAAAAAGAATGAAGAAAAATAAATATGTTTTATAAACAAAGTAATTAGGCACACATACACACACATATACTTAAACTTGTATAAACACATATATATATATGATTCCACAATATTTATAAAACAAAAACACCAAAACAAACATACAAACATACATACATTACTATGCTGAACACCTTTAGATAACAATTGCGGTTAGTTTCCTTGTGTTTTCTTTAATATTAAAAGACCCGTTTTGTGGTTTTCTTCAGTAGCACCGAAAACTCCATAAACGTCAGCTACTATAAACAAAGATTCGCAGATATTGTTGCTTATACATATGTAGATGTACAATATTCACATACATACAAATAGGTATTCGTTAACAAACCGACTACTTTTGTCACTTACAATCGAATAACTTATCGTTATCGAGGCTCTTGCTATTTGAATTTGAGCTGTCTCTAAATAAACCCAATTGGTTTTTATGTGACAATAGAATAATTAATATATGCAAAAAATAATGTATGTATAAAATAAAAATAACAATAATTTTACTATTTAGTCAAGCAGTTTTTAGACGTTGTTGCGATATTGTTATTGTTATTTATCATGTATAAATATATAATTTGTAATATTTTTATTGACCTTTTTGTTTTTTAAATTATCTATTAATACTATTAAAATAAACAAGGAACTTACATTTAGTGCGTTCGATTATGTTCCGAGTAAAAAATAGAAAGCACTGAAATCACCTTATGCCTTAATCGTTACACGAAACGAGTACTTTTTGACTTTCGAACATTAACCAACACTGTGCGATAATCAACCAAGTTGTTATAATTATTATATATATAGATACGTCGTGACTGCGTTTTCATTCCACCTAATGTAAAAAGTGAATTAAAATTAAATTAAATTAGTTTTCAGTAGTTTATAAATATTGGCCAAGCCTGCCGCCCACAGCACCAACATGACCGAATCCATAAAGCCATTGCTGGGCTCGTGCTTAGCCATTGTTGCGGTAAGTCGACGTGTTCTACCCGCACCCGCTCCAATCAGAGTGACAGTGAGTCGGCCGGCTAAGACGTGGAGACATGAACAATAGCCAATGTGAATCAACAGACATTAAGCCACTGAGCAATCGACTAATGGGCAATGTTTATTTTCTGCCTTATGCTAATTTCAGGTTCTTCATGTCCTTTACCAACCAACAGATGCGTCTGGTGGTGCGCTGCCGATGACCAGTGAAAATATTGATATGACATTAGGTAAGTTACAGAGAGATGATAACAACTGCTTAAGCGAAACATAAACACGGCTAGAGTAAATGCATGAAAAGCCGCATGGACTACATACATACATGCATATATTTACTTAATATCTCAGCTGGTGCACCAATACGCATGCATACATACAGACAGGCACACGCACTCACTCACACACACAGACACACACACCTCAATTTGTGAGCGTGTGTAAGTGTCGCTTGACGTGTCACAAATTGAAAATCTGAAGCTCGATAAATTTCACAGAATTTGCCAGCGTGGTACGCAGCTCCACAAATATATTCGTTACGCTCGCAAAACTAAATACATAACTATAATTAGTCATAGCTCAATTCACACACCTATTGAACAGGTAAACTTCAATCGCAATTTAAAAATGCATTAAGTGAGCTGAAACTGATGTCCTTTAGAGATATTTACTGTTCATTTCTAAAAAGCGAAACACATTCTTAGTTATAACTAATTTGCTATTAGTAACTCTTATCAGTTAATCAGCATAGAAAACCTTTATAGACACAATTACACGCTTTGGCCATGGCTGATAAGATTAATTGCCGTTGGTCCAGAGCCGGTGCTCCATCAATGAGCGGCAATACAGACATAAGAACATACACTCTCCCAGCCATTATCTTATAGATAAAGCTGTCAGCTGATAACTTTCCAACTAGGTGAAACAAAAAACTTGTTAAGGAAGCACGAACAATTTATTGATTTCCTTTTTGCTCAAGAAATGCAAAGATATATTTATTTTTGCAACTATAGATTATTGACTGAAGAGTTGGAAATGGAATATAAATATATATATATTTGTTTATGATTTCTTTTGCAGCATCTAACGAATTGGTTTTCCTTAATTTCTATGCGGAATGGTGTCGGTTTAGCAATATTTTAGCGCCAATTTTCAATGAAGCGGCGGATAAGGTAAGAAAAGATATAGAAAAAAAAAAAAAAAAAAAAAAATATAAATATATATATATATATATATATATATATATATATATATATATATATATATATATAATAATAATAATAATAATTATAAATATTTAAAAAAAATAATAAATATTAAAAATACTTAAAAATAAAAAATATATTAAGATATATAAAAAAAAATACAAAATAAATATAAAATTCCAACAGTAAAACTCTATATATATAAAGAAATATACAATCTCAATTACATATAAATACATAAACAAAGAAAGGTAAAAGCTAAATTCGATATTTGTAGGCGCATGCGAGGTCTGTTTAAAAAGTAATGCGGATAGCATGCTTATTTTTAACTCAAAAATGTTTAATATCTCAAATAACGAATGAAAAGAAGTGAATATATATATATATTACCTTAGCTGTCTGGTGAGCAGACACCTGCTTGGCATAAACAATTTAACAGCTGGAGGAAAAAACCACAAAATATCTAGAGCAAGAAGTACTTTTGTCTTTTCTTTGTTTTATTCATATGTCTTTTGTTTAAGCTGGTTTCAGCTGCACCCCGTTCAAACTGTGTAAACTAAAGAAATTTGAGCCATTTTTATTCTTGCTAATTTCATCTTTGTTCGATCAATTCAATTACAGATTAAGGCGGAATTCCCGGATGCCGGGAAAGTGGTGCTAGGCAAAGTGGATTGTGATCGTGAGACGGCGATTGCCTCCCGTTTTCACATTAGCAAATATCCCACATTGAAGATCGTGCGCAATGGGCAGCTGAGTAAGCGGGAGTATCGCGGCCAGCGATCGGCGGAGGCATTTTTGGAGTTTGTCAAGAAACAATTGGAGGATCCCATCAAGGAGTTCCATTCGCTGAAGGATCTGGAGAATCTGGACAACAAGAAGCGTAGTATTATGGGCTATTTCGATAGGCGCGACCAGAATGAGTATAACGTCTTCCGCAAGGTGGCCACCAACCTCAAGGAGGATTGCCAGTTTCATGTGGGATTCGGCGAAGCATCGCAGGCAATGCATCCACCAGGTAAGAGTTGTGGCACAGCGTAAATATCATTCCATTTAATACAATGATTTCCTTTCCAGGCACGCCCATCATTGTCTTCCGACCGGACGTGGCTTTGTCGCACGAGAATGATGAAACGTATACGGGTAGTCTGACTAATTTCGATGAGCTGAAAATCTGGATACAGGAGAAATGCGTGCCGCTTGTCAGGGAAATCACATTTGAGAGCGCCGAGGAGCTGACAGAAGAAGGACTGCCGTTCCTGATCCTGTTCTACAAACCTGATGATCTGAACTCCATCAAAGATTACAAAGCAATCATTGAGCAACAGCTGATGGACGAGAAGCGTATGTTTGGCCGACATTTCATAAGCTATATATATTGATTACTACCTTTGTTCTTACTCCATCAGAGAATGTTAATTTCCTCACTGCGGACGGTAAACGTTTTGCGCATCCCCTCCACCACTTGGGCAAATCCGAAGATGATCTCCCTGTGATTGCCATCGACTCGTTCAAGCACATGTATCTCTTCCCTCACTTCAATGACATGTATACACCCGGCAAGCTAAAGCAATTCCTGCAAGATCTTTACAGTGGGAAACTGCACAGGTATGACACCAATAACTATCATTAGATTTGCCATCTAACGACTTCTTATTCGCAGAGAGTTTCATTATGGGCCGGATCCCACAAATGAAATCCAGTCGGACAATGGTAAGGGTACATCGCCGCCCGAGTCTAAATTTAAGGAGCTGGGCCCATCGAAACATCGTTACACCTTGCTGGAAAAAGATGAACTGTAATATTACAAATGTATATTCATTTAAATATAATTATTAAAATTTTATAAAATCCAAGTCATCTGTTAAATCGTCTGTTTTATGACGCAACTAACACTCCAAACCAATTCCTCTCAGTATGTGTGTGCCCGCACCGTTTACAATATTACAAATAATTATTAATCGAGAGCAGCTCGTCAGGAATTAAATTATTAAATGCAAATTAAAGTTGAACTTTGTAACGAAGAAGAATTTGATTTGATTTTGTTTTTATGTTTATTATTATTAGGTATGGAGTATATAAGTATATTTAGTATAGTATACCAATAAGAGTTAAGATCTAGCAACTGCTTGTGCTGTTGAGCACTTTGTTGATCTAACAGCTCAGATATAAGTGCTTCTCTTACTCTATCACTCTCTGCATACATCCATTCATATCTCTCTTGTATGTATTAGAGAATAGTGTTTGAACAGCATGAAGCTAGGCAGATCTCGAGTCTGCCGCCACTAAGCACTTTGGACAGTTCGACATATCCTTCTCTCTCGCTCTCTTTCAGTATATCTATCTCTCTCTTACCCGTGCGCTATGTTTTGCCCTAAGCTCATTGGCTCCGTGGTTAAACTCCATCTCCTTCTCACGAGCCCCTTTTCGTAAATCATCCCAGTATTTTAACCACTATTATTTTTTTCATTAATTTTTATTTGTATGTATCTATTACAATTATGTTGTGTTTTTTTGTTTTTTTTTTTGTAAAATTAGATTACATATACATATCATAATATGCTAAAGTCAAAACGAGTGATAAAATGCTACTGACTCGTAGCAAGTTCTGAAATCGGAAATCAATGGATAGTATAATGACTCGAATGCATGATCTGCATTATGTTTGTTTGTTGTTTGTTGTTGTGGTTGCAGGTGTTTTGACTGGTGAGGGGGGATAGGTAGGGGCGGGACCGTAATATAAAAGTACATTTAAAAGTGAGTACTTGCTATGTCGTATAATTAATACATTAGTTAGAAAAAATAGTTTTGCGTGGCATGCAGCCGGTGTTTAATATGGTCTGGAGCGCATGCCGCCATCGTTGCGCATGGCGCCACCATCACGACGGCCACCGCCGCCGCCACCACCGCGACCACGTCCACCGCCGCCGCCATTATCATTGCCATAACGAGAGTAGCCACCGCCACCTCCGCCGCCGCCACTGGATCTATCTCTGTTTTGGTAGCCACCGCCGGAGCCGCGATCATTGCCACGATCGCTCATACTGCCATAGCCGCCGCCGCCACCACCGCCGCCACCATATCCACTATTGCCACCAGAGTTGCCGTCATCATCACCTTTTGGTGTTTTGCAGCTGAAATCAAGTAGAGATTGTAGTAGGAGTCCATGGATATTGGGCATCTGTCTTACCGATTGCACTCGTTGCGCCAAGCAAAGTTTGTGTTGTTGCAGCTGCTGCACTTCCAGTCTCCATCACGAGGCTGGACATTGCCGCCGGCTCCTGCACCACCACCACCGCCGCCGCCGCCACCGAAGCGACCGCCACCGCCACGGCCTCCACCGCCGCCGCCGCCTCCGCTGCCACGATCGAAGTCACCGCCACCTCCGCGATCGAAACGACCACCACCGCCGCCGCCTCCGCCGCCACCACGATTACGTCCGCCGAAACCGCCGCGACCACCGCCGCCTTTGTTCCAGTTATTCTGACGCTGGGCGAGCGAAACCTTGATTTGGGCGCCATTGAAGTCGTTGCCATCGAACCACTGAATGGCCGACTGAGCTGCGTTCACATCATCGTATGTGACCGTGGCCTCGCCCTTCGAGGTGCCGGTCTCCTTGTTCTTGTACAGCCAAATCTTTGGCTTCATGGTGCGCTTGTCCTTCTGCAAGAGGCAACAAACAAGGATTAGTACAATGAATGCTCTCTGCCAGTGAGGCTAGCACTTGCCTTTATTATGCCAATGGCTCCGAAATGGGTCTCAATATCCTGCTCAGTGGTGGATGGATCCATGCCGGAAACAAAGATAGTATCCTCCTGTGTGATCATGTCATTGCCGCCGCCACCACCGCCGCCGCCGCCGCCGCTGCTATTGCTGCCACCATATCCTCCTACAAAACAGAAGACAACATTAGCAAAGCTCGAATAAGGACAATTAGTTTAGAAGTTTTGAGAAAAACGGATGATTACAGGACCCTTAGATCGATCGAAGTGTGGAACTGCTGGACACTCGTATCAACAATCAACACGCATCATATCAACTTGAAGGGCAGCTAGGGCAACACACTCTCTTAAACTCTAATATAGTTTGTAGTTGTATATCTTATCTTTGCTCGAGATGAGAGCATCTAGATGATGGATAGATAGATAAACTTAAGTGGTATTTGCACCGCTAGAACGACTCTGTAGATATATATATGTATACGAATACCGATTTGTTGTTCACTTCGCCTTTCGACTTTTACTCGTATTACCTATGGATATAACTTAAGCTTGAGCTGCTGTCTCAAACGGGATAATAGGTAGGTAGGCAGATATATATATATGTGTCATATATTGACGCAACACACAGACGCACGCACGCATACACACACACACACACACACAAACACTCACACACACACTCGCACGCACACACACACCAACCAACCAATAACCCTAATGTTTCATACCCAGAACCAAGATTAACGTAACCCACGACCCAATATCACCCAGAGTCATGTATATCAACTTAATTGTTTAACACACTTAAAACACTCAGCTAAACAACTCGAAATGTTTTCTTTTGTTTTGCATTTGCCTTTTGGTTGTTGTCAACTTAATTACCAGAAATTCAATTCTTTACTCTTCTCTCTATTGATTTCATTGATATTCTTTTTGATTTGTAGTAAATTAATGTTATACATTACTCGATATGGTTTGCAAATTGTTTTGCATTATTTTACCTTTGTTGTAGTTGTCCTTGCTGGCGCCTCCATTTCTAAAAGAGGATATTGAATAACTTATTTAATGTTTTTTGATTTTGATGTTGGATTTTTGTTTTGTATTGTTGTATTTTTTTGGTTTGATTTGTAATGCATTATGATGGAAGTTAACGCCCACGAACGTCGCCGCTTTTACATCGCTTATCGTACAACAATATATATATTATTTGACTCTCTATATACATACATATACATGTATACATCGATATATATATATATATATAAATATATACATATATCTATGTATTTGTGTGTGTGTGTATTTGGTTGACTTTCACCAGCGCGCTTGGATGCGAGATCGTCGGATCGCCATCAAAGTGCTCTGGTAATAATCTCTTAAATAATCTTACAGTTTGAACAGAAATCTTTACAACATTTTTTATAGCTACATTTTTGGTTTTAACAATATATTATACATGCTGCATGCCACGTCCACTGCTGGCCATGTGCATTTACAATTATGATAAGCGGTATTCGCCTGTATATTGCTTGGTCGGTGCACCGAGAGGCTTCACTGCAACCATGCAGACACTCGACGCTTTCGTGTAAAACATAGGGAAAAAGAAACAGTTAGATTACACAAATCTTACAAATAATTTTATATAGTTTGAAAATGTATTATAGGGTGTTTATAAAGGATTTTATGTATGTTGTAATATTTTTTAATATAATAAAAATAAATAAAAATATAATTTTAATTTTTATTATTTATAAAAATAAAAAGATAATTTCTATCTTTTTAATTTTTTTTTCAGTTTCATTATATTTTTAATAGTTTTTATTTTAAATATAATATGTTATATATTTATATATATAATTTATGTTTTGAAAAATATTTTTCCTTTCTTTTTATCAGCTCCAGATTGTCTTTAATCTTTCGGCCTCTGCATGGATACACTTTCCATTATATTTTCAAATTATGATAAACATACAAATTTGCATAGATATATATATGAAACAACCTACATTTGTTTTTCTATGAAATTGGTATTACATTATATTACACATAATATTATATACACACACAAAACCCCTACTATTTATATATAATTAAAAGTTCACTAAAGGCAGCTTATATAAATATTTTTAAAGTACTATTGCTTAGTTTATAATTGATGAAGCATATTAATTTTAACTGCTACTTAAGTAATATATATACGAACTTTAATCTCTGACTAGTTGTTGAACACGATATTAGTTATGTTTTATGTACATACATTTAGTATATTGATTGTGGACTGTGATTTCGATATTGATTACACAAATACTAAGCGTATGGTGGGAGATATACAAATATATGTTGTAAAGCAAACCTTAATATAACACTATATAAACTACTTTAGATCTAGTTTCGTATTATCCAAAAGCGCGCAAGTATAAGACAACGTCCAAGTTACGATCTAATTGGACTGTGACAACATCAATAAATCGATAACGATTCAGAGTTTCAAGAGTACTTGACAAGCCAAATGTTATACAAAAACCGCTTTTGCGTATAACAATTGCGATTTGTACGGCGTCAACTATTTTTTCAAATACCAAATGAATCATTTTTGTTAATTATTTATTGTGGGCTTAACGCAGATGATCTCTATACGAATATGCAGAATGTGTGCTCAAATTACGAATTGTTGATTACAGAAAGGGAGACAGTTTGAGAGAGAGACAGAGTAAAAGCGACCCTTCTCCCACAGAGAGAGAGGGCTATATATGTGTATATCCAGTTGTCAAGTCGCATCGAGCAAATCAACCGTTACGCATTTCATACAGATATACAATCAATTAATTGTTACGCCCGATTAGTAGTATATATACCTATTGATATACCAGCGCAGAGTTGTGCATCACTCTCCCTCATTACGCTTTAATTATCAATCAATGAGCTGTACACTGAATAGACGTTAGCATATATAGCCTTTAGATATCATTGATATACAACCATACAATCATTATATATATTCACTCCGATTTGCATTTGGACCATTGAAGACCAAAACTCTACATAAGAAATAGTTATTTATTACGAAATACACACTTGCTTTCTCGAATGTCCTTTTCTTTTGACTTGAACTTCTATATTAGGAATAAAACAGTATTTGCTCTACTTTATTACGATAAACTCACAAGGATATTTTGCGCTCTCTGTTCTTCTGCTTGCTTCAGTTGCAAATTGGCAAATTTATCGAAGTTTATCGTTGCTCCAATTTGTGAAAAGAATTTTATATTATTTGAATATTTTTTACGTTTTTTTTTTTTTCTTGTTTGTAAAATTCTTATTTGGCGACACACTCTGAATTTGTAATAACTCGCAACCCCATTGTCTTTAAAGTACGATAGCATCATAATAATAATAACATACCCATAAGAATTGCTTCTGTCGTTCCATGATCCGCCGCCGCCACCGCCGCCGCCGCTGCTGCCGCCACCGCCACGATGGCCCGAATCATAACCTTAAAGAAAAATATTGTTGTTTTGTTGCACGGAAATTTGGTTAAGATTTCAAGCAGAACTTACCACCGCCCGGCTTGTTATAGTTCGGAGGGGGCTCGTTATAATTGCCAGTTTTATTTGGCATTTGCTGGTAATTTGGCGGAGGCACAGCAAAATTATTGTACTGCCCGGCACCGCTGCCACCACCGCCGTAACCACCACCACCTACAAAAAAAAATTGCACGGTCAACACTATTTGCCCCGGAATTCTGTTCTGCACACTTACGATCCATAACTAAAGCGCGTATAAGTTAATTGGTTTTTTAGAGAAAAAAAAAATTAAAGTATTTTTTCACACTTCCTGCGAATCCTTCTCAACTCAAGCGTCAGACGGAAAATTGACTTGACTTTGTATTGTAAAAATGGCGTGTGAATTTAGGGATGTAAGGCAATTATTTATCGAACATCTGTCAACCCATCGGTAACGAATAAGCGATTAGCTGCGAGTCAAGATAGCGGCAGTTTCTTTAGCTGCTGATGCGGATATATAAAATATTTTTTTAACAAAATAAATTTAAATAAAAAATAAATTTGTATTTGGCTGCGTGCATTATAATAATGTATTTTATAATATGATCAACTCAAAATGAAGTCAACATATTTCATTAAAGTTTTTTTTTTGTCATATATGCCAGTACCGTTAGAAAATGACTTAATAAATTTAGTCTTTCTTAAATTGTATAATTTTTGCTTTTAAATATTGGACTTTAAGTCAAAATTGAGATATACTGCTATAAATATATGTAGATTTTTTATGTTCACGGCTTGAATTTAAGGTATGAGTGAGATTTATAATTGTGTGTTTTGCACCACTGATTTTGTAATGCAACCCTGCGATGATTGTTTATATTCATAATAATGAAGCATTTGGTGTTTACGTGGAATACACCCAATGCACTTTCTTATACTTTTAAGCATAAATAGCCAAAACTAAAGCAAAATGATTGAAATAACAGATCTCCAAAGTACGTTAGACAACAAGCAATATACGTTATTGGCATATTAACACAGCTCATATATTAATATTGCACACTATTTTGCAGAAATTGGCATCGGCTTGGCTGGCTTCGGCATATCGTTTTTATTTCTTGGCATGTTGCTTTTATTTGACAAGGGCTTGCTCGCCATAGGAAATGTGCGTGAGATTGCAATATGAGAGTTATTCGTGCGGATACTATAGCGAATTCCGTTTCTTACAGATTCTGTTCATATGCGGCCTTGGCTGTGTCATTGGCGTCGAGCGAACTCTGCGCTTTTTCTTTCAGCGTCACAAAGTCAAAGGGACAACAGCCTTCTTTGGCGGCATCGTGATTGTGCTGCTCGGCTTCCCCATAATTGGCATGATCATTGAATCCTATGGATTCTTCGCACTATTTAGGTACGTAGAAGCACGTGCTTCACGCGATTATCCCCCTAATATTTCTCTTTTCTTTCGCTTGCAGTGGCTTCTTCCCTGTTGCCATCAATTTCCTGGGCCGAGTGCCCGTCTTAGGATCGCTATTCAATCTACCGTTCATGCAAAAGGTAAGATAAACCGCGGACTAACGAAATAGTTGACATTCCCAGTGCCGTCAAGACGAATCTGAATCTGCTAGTATTATGTAGTATATAGAAATATAATGTTATAAGCGATAGACAGTGAATATCTACTTGGTCCCCCAGCTCTGCGACCAAATTACATTTAACTTAATGCCTATAAATAAATTGTAGTTATACATAATGCGGTCGAAGTTGCCCAAATGAATTCCTCTCGAGAGACATTTCAAATTGATTCTAATCTATGTATTTTCCAACATTTACAAATAGATCTTTAATGATTCTTGTTCCAATCCTCGCGCTCTTCGCGCTCCTTCTCGACCTCCTTCAGATAGGGCTCCAAGTACTTAACATCTTCCTCGTATTTAGTCCACTGCTCCTTGGGCAGAATGGTCTTAGTCATGGACAAATGCAAGGCACGAATGATGCGATAGTTACGCTCATCGTACAATTTGCGTGGAAGGCGGCGCACGGCTTCGGCAACATCTTCGTTCTCGTGGAGACAGTCGTCACGGTGCAGACCTTAAATAACAATTACTTAACAAGAAACCTTCAAATATAAGTTGTGCGCTTACCATATTGGTTGAATCCGGACATATTGTATGCCCACTTGCCCAGGTTGGCTGGAATGTAGAATTGCAAAGTTTTTACTTACATATTTACGTAATCAGCTAAATGTGCAGCGGTTAAGGTTGCGCTTTTTGCTGGTTTTGTAATTCAGCGGTTGACATACTGGGGGCATACTTACAGAATACCAAAGGTCCCTTCCTAGCAATATAACTCGCCATGATTAATAATAAATCGTAATTTTAGGAAGTCGCTCGCTTGACACCAGTTCCCTTTATTTTAGGTATGACAGCTGACAAACTAGTGATGGCAATCACCTAAAAAATGTTTGTTATCGATATGGCTTTTGCTTACAATCGAAAGACTGAAATATCAGTGCTGTACAGCCAGCTAATTTGTCCGAAAGTTGGCGGCAATTTTAAATTTAAAAATTTCGTTAATTTGAATTTTGTTCTTATTTTTCAGATTGTACAAAAACTTGGTGGCGACGGAAACCGGACAACTGTATAAAATTAAACCATGTTTTAGGGAGTATTTAAAATTATACAAGAATATTATTGTATAAATTAAATAAATTCGTTGTTGTGTAAAACATTTTGTTAAACGCCCAAAATATATGTAAATACATATATATTCATAAGAAATTATTATGGTATGTCTAAATAATCTTTTTTTTATTGTTTTTTTGTTTTTTTTTCTTTAACATTCACAAGCATCAAGCAATAATAATAAACCGTAAAAGATAGCCAAGTTTAAAGAGTTTATATAACGTTCATTCTTGTTTAAAGGCTTTAAATTAATGCGCACTTGTTGCCAGCGGAGTGAGCAGGCAGGCGATATTGCCTATCTGCCGTCTCGTTCTGCATCGTGTCTTGAGATAGAACACACTCCGGGTTAAGCATTAGAGCTCTATAGAGGGCAATTTGCAAAAGGGATATTCTCTAAATGGGGTATTTTGTTTGGAAAGCCCATTTGCCTGCTGCTTTGGCTTTGAAATGCTCGAATTCTGTGGATATAGATGCATCAATATGAAAACTAAATATTTATGTTTATTTATTTATGACTACAAAATATCAATATACAAATTAAAGAACATATACAAATTCATTATATATATATATACATATATGTATATATGCACATATGCATAGACTACGGCTGGCATGGACTCGGCACCAATCAATGAAGTTTTGTGAACACATTATCTATATATACACCAAATACGCATGCATATATGTATGTATATACTATGTATAATTGTACATATATATATATAGTATATATACCAATGCTAGCCATAGTTTATAGATAGATACGCGTATATATATATACATACACACATACATATACATATACATATATATCTATATATAAGTACATCACTGGGGTTGGACACAAAATTGTGTGTATTTCGTTTCATTATTATTATTATTTGCAAATTGCTGGGAAAAAATCATTTATTGTTCTTTGATGCAGTCAACGATAAGAACTCCTCCTTGCGAGCCAAGTATTCATTGTAACGAAGAAACGCATAGCTGAAAGCATAACGAAAGATCAGTTAGCAATAGGTAGATGGATATATATGGATAAATCCTACCCAACATAATCAAAGTCAATTGTGGAATGCTCAGCTTGTAGTAGGGACCAAACGGTCCAGAAGATGTGGGCAGCCAGGGCGAATTGATTCACCTGGACAAAGAGCCGATCGACCTCATCGTTTTGGATATTATTCCGCTGCAGATAGCACTCGAGATAGACGCGGAGCCATTCGAGTTGGAACTCACGTTGCGGATAGCGCGTATAGTCGACCTCATCGACGCCGCACATTTCCGCAAAGTGATTGCCAATATCGAAGGCCTGGAAATTGTAGTCGGCATACTCGTAGTCGATGAAGTTAACGGCATTCTTTGATTTCGTATAGACGACGTTGCCCAATAGCAGGTCGTTGTGTGAGAAAACAATGGGACTCTCCAGAGCCTCCAAGTATTTGTACAAGTTATTAAACTCCTCACGCAGTCGTCCAATAGGTAAAAATGTTCCTTTCACTCTGCAAGCCAAATGGAGTTTGGATGAATATCGATGATGTATATATATATATATATATATATATATATATATAGATTTGTATAGCTTTGATCGGCCTACCTTTTGTGTTTTTCAGCATCACTAAATCGTTCAGGTACTAAGTCCAGAAAGCTTTGCGTCTTCTTCCATATCATTGGCATCGGTTTGGCGTCCGCATTCCTCCTCCTGACCACACGATGCATTTCGGCCATGCGGCGGGCGACCAGGGGCCAAATATCTGGGCATAGCACACTTTCTGTATTTAAGGTGATACCAGGTACATATTCGTAGACGAGCCCATTTTTGAATGTCGCGTAGAGGGATGGCGCCAAGCCGTACGTGTGCAGTAATTGAAAATTTTGCGTTTCAGCTTTCCGATCGATCAATAGGTCCGTTTTATTACCATAAACACGGACGAGCACTACGTTATCGGAGTATTGTATAGGTAATTGTAGTTGTTTCTGTTGTTCCGTAATCTCGCCATCAATTGTCGGAAACTCATCGGGCAGGATAACCGGATCCTCCGATGGCACCGGCAAAATTCGCGTCGCATTATTGATTGATAAATAGGATTCGTCATTGTCATTGCCCAACTTGGAGCCATTGTGAAAACAGCCGACTAGCTTATTTGTTATGCCATCTGTAAATTTCTGAAAGGGACGAAAAGCGTGAAGGATATTGAGTAAATAACAAGAGATAATCTAGGAATGTATATATAGATATAGATATATATGTTTGTATTGCATATAATTATTTGATTACAAGATTACGGGTAATTGCAGAAATATTGATCTAACTTTTTACGGCGTAGTTGGTGCAATTTTACTCTTGTCCGTGTGTATACCCTGCAATCCACAGTGGACGGGTATATTATAGTTGAGGAAAATGTATTTTAGAGGAAACTAGCTGTTGGGTAAGTGTGTAAGAGGGAGAAAGCGAGACAGAAAGAGGAGGGAGGGAGGGAAAGGGAGAGAGAGAGAGGGGGCAAAATAGATAGAGGAAGGGAGAGAGAGAGAGAGTAAAATAGATAGAGGAAGGGAGATAGATAGAGAGGGCGAGTGAGATGGATAGAGAAGGAGGGAGATATATAGAGAAGGAGGGAAGGATAGAAAGGGAGAAACAGAGAGAGAAAGAGCAATATCTGACTACTTCAGCTTCCACGTCCAACATCAATTATACATATAAAGACTAAAACTCGCTCACTCAGTAGCAAAGCGAGTCTGTCCGTCTCTATGTCTGTCAAATTGCAATGATATACGCTCCATGTAGTTATATAGCCTTCGCTTATGAAGTGTGACCAAGGCGTGACACAGGCGTGACAAATTGCTTAAACTCTGTGATTTGGCGCACTACTCCAATTGCAGTTTCTAATTGTTATGTATAAAACTTATATATATATACCAATCTCAGCTAAAAATATATAGCATATAAAGCTATGGCCCATTGGGCGCCTGTGAAATGTCTTTTCCACATCTATTGCAGCTGAATTGCTTTCAAATTGTATAAAAAGGCGCCCTTGGGGGCGTGGCACATATACCTTTAGCTTGTGAAAGAGTATTAAGCGGCTGGTTATGCCCGACTGACAATGTTTTTTTACTGGTTATCTTGGGGAAAGTGTGAATTTGATGCATAAATAGGTTTATATATGACAGTGTGTAAAAATACTCAAAAAATACAAAAAAAAATACAGAATATTATAATATATTTCAAAAGTTTTTTTTTTTTGTATTTTTTTATACTTTCGTTTATATTATCGTATGTATCCTTAATAGTTTTGAACATATCCTATAGCCTATAATAATACATAATAATGGCAAAATACTTTTTGAAAATTTTCAAGTTAGTTCTGGAGCCTATTCGACACAAGGAAAGCAATCAAATCTTTGCTCTATATACAAAATATATGGATATAGATATATATAATATACATATATAGATGTACATATAATTTAACATGGTCATATCTTGTTGCTGTAATTCTTACATACAGTTCTCTATATTCAGAGAGGAGTAATACGAACTTGCTAACTATCAAAGTTGTTAATTGATTTACAAACAGATTAACAAATTCCCGAGTCAAAGTCATATATGGCAAGTTCCGCTATGAGTGCGTGTATGTATATAGGGTATATATACTATATAGAGTATTTTTTATATAGGCTGCCAAGTTGTTTATGCTCAAAGTCTGGATTCAGTTGGTATTATATTTACAGTTAATCTAGCTAAACAAATCAGGCAAGTTTTTGAATGCTCAAAGAGCAAAACAGATTTTAAGACAAACACACACACATACACATATATGCATGTATGTATATATGTGTGCTTCTGTATTAGTAATCAAGCTTGATAAACTTTGTGACTTTTGAAACACACACACAGAAGTACTCTTATACATGTGCTCATTAAAACTATATTATGTACACACATACACACACACTTGCTACATAAATAACACCATGTGCTTAATGGGGGTCCAGACGTAATAGTTTTTTTTTTTTTTTGATAAGCCGCAAGTAAAAAGCGAAGAATTTTTAATGAAATTCTTGTGATTTAAGTGCCAGCTGATGGTGTCTCTGTATGTGTGTGTGTGCATATGCTATCATCATATATAGCACATTATCAACCAATAAATTTCTTAACTGATATGCTATATAGCCCCTAAGCTAAGCACCGAATATATATTGCGTATACGCCGTATAGTGTACGTAATTAGAGTTTTCGACTTAATTAAATCTATTTTACAGCAACGCAATTAGCAACAATAGGAGCTCGGCATAACAAACAATAATAGTTGAAACTGGTTTGGCTGCAATTGCTGCTAAAATATACGATTCAGCGGAAACCCTTGAACCTGAAGCGAGAAGTGCGAAGCGAGAAGCTAATTTATATAGTTGTTATTTTTTTATGTATAAATAATAGTTCCACGTTTTGAGGCAATTGTTAAACACAAACGCGCAGCTGTCACGCCTTTAAAATTGATTATAAATTATATTTGTATATATATGTATATATATTTTGCAATATTTAAACATATTTCAATAAACTTAGAATCAGCTTCGCCTGTTTTAAGTTCGATTCAGAATTTTAATACAAATATAGTTTATGTATGTATATATATATATGCATAAATATGTCTGCTTTATTTATACACAAATACGTGTTGAAAGTTGTTATTGAGTCGCGATTTAACGAGCAAATAATAACTAACTAATGACTTATTGAAACCTCGTGCCGTGCATTATAATCATGCAACGCGTTTTGCACACAGCAAAAAAAAAAAATTTTACAAATTACAGCTGTGTACATTAGTATATACATATGTATATAATATATATATGTATATATACATACAATACATTTGTACAATGAGGCTTGCTTTACTCTTTGCGAGGAGCTTCAAAACATAAATTTCTTCAACGAAACCTTCAAATTGAATGAAATAATTAAACAAAATGAATAAAAATAAATGAAATAAATATAATTAATTTAAAAATATATAAATAAACATAAAACAGTAAAAAAAAACTAAGAAATAAAATAAATATAAATAAATGATATATAAAAAAAATATATACAAAAAATAAAGTTAATATAAAAAAAAAATTAATTATAAAATTAAAAAAAAAAATATATAGAAATAAATATAAATAAATTTAAATTAAATTAAAAAATTAGAAATAAATTAAATAAATATAAATTAAACAAATAAAACAAATATTAAAAAAAAATAAAAAATAAAAGCAAGTAATAAAGCTGCTCGACTACGAGATACCCTGGTCCCTTCGAAGAAGCGCAATTGCACACATTCAACGTTTCTTTTATATAAGTATATGTATGCACATTACAAGCAACACATACATACCTATGCACACACACACAGACGCAAGACGCCTATGTTACAGGAAATGAAAGGTTTAATAACTTTTTTTCTAAATGGACTGTTTTGATCAAATTTTCACAGCGTGATCATGTCATTCACATGTGTGAATTTGCCAAAGCAGCAGTCTATAGTATTTGAAATACGTGTTTTGCTAATTTAAGGCAAGCCAAATTTAAGGGGGCGTGGCATATAAACAAGTATATATATACTCTCTGCCTGTTACATACATTTTCACAAAAACAGTATACCCTTCTTTCCCATTTTCAATGGGTTCAGGGTACATGTTTGTATAAGAGTTGTGCTTAGAACTACAGCGAATGATCATGATCATGATTCAAATACATATACATATATCAATTTAAGTATAAATACAAATCTATTATATGGTATTTGGATTTGAATTATTTGCCAATAGGCGCAGCTGTAATTGGATATATATATATACGAATAAATACATATATATATATATATATATATATATATATATATATATATATATATATATATATATATAATGTATATGATATAAGATATATATATATATATATATATATATATATATATCATCGCAGTTATATATAAAGTTACAGCTCACAAAGGAACATAGTCATAGCACGCCTTTGGCTTAGTCTTTCGATTTCAACTATATAGCATATGTACATATTCATGGAGTTTACCTTAAAGTCAACGTGATTGAGGTCCCAGTTCGGTCGTATCACTTTCAGTATATCCTTAGCGCCTTGTATAACATCGGCCTCCTCCACGAATATCGGCACGAACGGCACAAACGTATCCTTCTGTGCGGCTGTCGTTCGTGTGCTGTTATCCTCCTGCTTGACTGGTCGTCTATCCGTATCACCCGAGTGGTTCAGTTGCTGTTCGGTTGAATATGTTATCGAATTGGAGTTCGAATTCGGATTGGCGTTCGAATTTAAATTCAAATTGATTTGATTCGATTGCTGCTGTTTGACCGCTTGACGAACTAAAGATAAAGAATCTTTCATCACTTTAGGGTTGCCGCCACTTGTTGAAATCTGTCCTGTGTAACTGTTGCTCTTCGTTTCTGTGCCCATTCTATTGTATTATATGTGAAATACGGAGAGTGTCAGGTCGGGTCAACACGCACACACGCACACGCACACACACACACAGGCACATACACACACACACATACAGCAAAATATGTAGAAAGAAACGGGCACAAAAAGGGGGAAATTTTGCTATTCGGGCAGAGCCGAAAGCCGAGTGGGTTTATGGCATGAACGAAACGAAAATCTAAAGATCAATACATATGACATGATAAAATGGCAGTTTAGCTTTATATATATATAGAGGGAGAGTTTTTAATCATTTCTTATATACAATATATATACACATTTATATATTTAGAAGATTTAGGAGTTTTTACAGAGTTCTTGATATATATTGATGAGCCTCGCTTGAAATCTTGAGATCTATGGATGATTTATGATATATATACATATATATATATATAGATATATACATATAAATGATTGTATAAGCACTTTGATTAACAAGTGTACATCCTTATGGAATTCTACCAAAGTATCTATAGGTATGTGTGTGAGTGTGTATGTATGTATGTGAGTCAGTTTGTAATACGGTCTATTGGATGATTATGACCGTCAACGGAACAGAGATAAGAGGACAGGCCTTTTCCAGCCGTTGCGGACCACTTATGCCAGCGATAAGATTGGAACGTCAGTGTGTGTACATAGGTATACAGAGTATACATATATATATATATATATATATATACCTCTACATAATTGGGTGCATTATAAAAGATATATAAACAAAATTATATTTAAATGGAATTTATATATATATATATTAACTACACATTTACATTTATATATAGTTTTTTTAATATATGTACGACATTTATATGCAGCTATATATGCGATACGATTCGATTTGAATTGAAATCGTTTTTTTTTTCCTTTTGTTTCTGTTTAGCGCATTCTCCCAATATATGCGGAAACGCAAATAAAAACTTTAAAGTTGATGCATGTGTGTGTGGATGTTTCAACAGATCTGTATGTATGTACGTATGTATGTACATAGAAACATGTACATTTCATAAATAGTATGTGGATTTTCTTATATTCTATGCGTGTGCATGCGTACGTGTGTGCGTGAAGGCGCAGGGACAGGGGTATGGGCAGGGGGAGGGGGAGGTAGCCGAGGGGTTGGGCTGGATTGGCAGCGTGTTTAGGTGCAGGATGCCAACAAATATTATTATTGTTCTTCGTTATGTTAATCGCATAACTTACAAAAAAAAAAAAAAATTTTTTTTTAAATATATGAAATAAATAGTGTACCAATATGTCAAGCGTCAAGGAATGCACACTGAGAGGTGATTTGTTATTTTACTACACACGTTACCTTCGGGTATTGATTGTTTTTTAAAGAAAACACAAAAAGCCGCGAAAACCACACAACTAAATTATTGATTTTAGTCTGATGGTGCTGCTTGGTTTGGAATGACAGGCTAAGGGAATGGAAAAGCGAAACGGTGCTCTGGCGTTTTTGTTAAATTTTAGTTTTGTTGTTGTTTCTCTTTTCTTGTTTCTGTTTAGCAGCAGAAGTGTTTGATATTCTTGTTCTCGTTATTCGCTTTGTACAATTCAATTCGGTTGTTTTTTTTTGTATTTTGTATTTTTTTTTTGTATGTTTGCTTTGGCTCTTTCTTCGGCACAACTTCCGACTCCGGACAGTGGTAGTAGTAAACTAAGCGAAATTCTCATATGAATTTAGGCGTGCAATTTGCAGCACTGCCACGGCCAGTGTTCTAAAGCACTTGCGCGCCTTAGGGATGGCCCGAATAACAATCGTTCAATGTGAAAGCTTCTGCTATCGCTGTCAGCCGGTCGCCAAGTATCGTCAGTATCAACACTGAATCGACTTTGCCTTTGAAATTCTTGATGAAATGGATTACACATATGAAATGAGAATTATAATAGGAATTTATTTAATGTAAATTATATAGTTGGAAACTTTAGTATATGAATTTCAACTTGATAACTATATAATATGTCGTCCGCAGTTCAAATTCAACTCCACTTATTTTCAATTCATATTCATGCCATATTAATTCAATATATAAAGCATTTTTCCGTTTTGTGGACCATGTATTTGATACATATCTTTTTGTGTTTTGTAATTGTGTGTTCCATTTTACAGCTTTTTAAATTCTATAAAAATATGAAATTAAAAAGATAATTTTTTGTTTTTATTGTAGTTAAAGAATAACGCAGGATAATACCAATACCAATGACTTAACATGGAATTGGAATTGGTATTACTTTTTCTGTTTCTTCTTCTCAAGCTCCTCCTCCTTCTCCTTCTCGATGATCTCCACATATTCTAATATTACATCACGGTCCAACATCTTCAGCGGCTTGCCGTTCTCCATGATGGCCACCTCTAGATTATTCTGACCAGATTGGGCAACCTCGAGTAGGGCCCGAATGGCCAGCTTCACGGCGCCACGCTCGGTGCTGACATCCTCCTCACGATATTGTTTCTCGAAGAATTCACGCACCGTTTTTGCCGAACGCCCGGTGGCGTTGGCTTTGTACTCATAGAAAATGCCAGAGGGTTCGGTCTGGAACAGATGGGGCGAGCCGTCGGCGTCAAAGCCGCCAATTAAGCAGGATATGCCAAATGGACGGCGTCCATTGCTCTGGGTATACTTCTGTTTCAGTTGTGCGATGTATCTGGAAAGAACAAAACAAAACCAAAACAATTTCAGTAATTCAACTCAAATTGATCGTGCATTATTATACCTCGTTATATATTCAAGTGTAACGGGATCCTCAACATTCAGACGATGACTCTGGCATTCAACTTGAGCACGATTGATAAGGATGCGTGCGTCTGCAGTGAGTCCGGCAAAGGCCATTAGTACGTGATGGTCGAGTACGCAAATTTTACGAACTGTGCGATCTTCTTGCAGTTTGCCAACCGATTTTTTCTCAACGCCTAGCACAACGCAGTTGCCACCACGCACGCCAACCTTATTGCAAAAATTAATGTATCAATTTCAACGCTGTCAACAAACACAACAAATTGTTTTAACTTACCGCTGTGGAGCCTTTGCGCACCGCTTCCTGTGCGTATTCGACCTGAAGTAGGTGACCATCGGGTGAGAAAATGGTAACAGCACGGTCGTAACGTGAAGACATCTTTAGTTATTTTTTTTGTTTAATCACTCAGCGCAAACTTAATGAAACTTTCAAATAATGCAGTCGGCAAATTTTCGACAAGGCAATGATGATGCTTTTTTGAGGAAAGCCTGATGTGACCACAGAGTTGTCATATGCATGTAGATATCGATAACATTTCGCTATGCCTTGCCATACTTTACAAAAATATATGACTTCATTAATCGTACAAATAACAAGGTGGCAACTGCAAGTGAGTCAAAGAATTGTTGGCCAGCCCTGGTAATCTTGTATATATATATACGTATGTGTGTGTATTTATGTACATAAATGATGTGCATTTGTTTAGTCAACGAATTTTGTCGAATTTGTCGTTGTTTTATGTGACGCTTGTTGTAAAATAATATTACGGTATTAATCATGTAAAACGGTTTTGTTTCGTTACGTCTGTTCGTATGCGTTTATAATTTCTTATATGTTTCCAAAAAGTTGGCTCTAAGACTCACACAAAAGAGATAGCGGACAGCTGATCCGACTTAACTCAAACCCACAAAAAATTATCACACCTGCGACAAAATAAAATAAAATATTCACAATATTGCTAGTTTAGACCAATAATATTGCGGTCAACATAAGCAGGCAATTGTAACGGTAATTTTCATGGAAATGGCGCTGCCGAGAAATCTAGTGGCAAAGATATGTAAGTAAAATAGAATTTCAACTCTATCGAAAGTAGTTCTCTCATACTTATTGGCCGACACAGTCACACACGCACACATGCACAGAACGCTCTGTATATGCTCGTGTGTGTCTTTGTGTGTCAACCTGGCCAATAACATGCAAATAATTGCATGTGGGATGCAGCCCTTGTAAGGAGCTGTGCAGTTACACATGTGTGTGTGTAAAGTGCGTGCGTGCATATGTAGCTGAGTGCCTATGTATTGGAGTTAGGTTAAGATGAGGTCACAACATCAAACAGCCATAAAAAGCTAAAATAAACATGCCACTAATATATATATTAACATAAACAACTTCCTAAACAACGTAAAACACATTACAGTTATGTCGCACATGCCGTATCTGTTGCAGTCACTGATAGACATGCGTTTGTGTGTGTGTGTCTGCACATATATGGAGTCGTATGTTTATATTCCGGAATGGAACTCGTCTATTATGATCTATGAATTCTTTTAAATAATTTTGAAAATATATTTAAATTATTTAAATAAATTTTGAATATTTTTAATTTGATTTTTATTACGACTAAATTTTCGGTAATTATATTTATACCGGAAAAAAACTCAATCATTATTTATATAAATTTTTAAAATACATAAAAATTATTTTACTTAATTTTTAATAATATATTGTTTTTGTTATAAACTTATTTGCACTTAAGCCCCAGTAAATCCCTAGAAAAGTAATATGATCGTGATCCATACAATTTCCGATTTCAAGCATAAACAATATATCTTTCGATTTCACATGAAGTTGAGGTATTCCATTGCCTAGACTTGCACCTCACATGTTTTCTGAGTAAGGAAATCGAATGTTTTTCGTAACATGAACCTGAGGCTATGTACACATACTTAACGATAATCCAAACACTTCTCATAGATATATATTTCTTTATATATACACAGATGACATTAAGGCACACGATGGCAAAGTCACAAGCCTCGATTTGGGCGAAACGGGTCGAGTGCTGGTCACCGGCGGCGAGGATCGCAATGTCAATCTGTGGGCAATTGGCCAAGACGAATGCTTTATGGTTTGTATATGACGAGCTGTAATTAAATTAACTTTATTTCATATATTACTGCTCTCTCTTTTTTGCAGTCCCTGACTGGCCACAATCGTTCCATTGAATGCGTTCGCTTTGCCTATAAGGATAACTTTGTATATTCAGCCGATGACATCGGCATTATACGGCGCTGGGATCTGAATGCCCAGAAAATCTATTCAACCTTGAACGGACACATGAAGAGCGTGCGCACTTTAGATTTCAATCCGTCCGGAGAGTACGTCGTATCGGGGAGCAATGATACAACGGTCAGGTAAGTCGCCAGCCACTCAGCAAGTCCAATTCCAACTCAGCTCGTCTTACTTCTGACATAATATGCTCAATTCTGTATCAGTTCGCTAATCCCATTGTTATACGAGTCGTTTGGTTTGAAGTGCGACAACGATATTTTCCGTCTCACTGTCATTCATGAAAGTATTCACGTAGATCTTTTTATATGCAACTGATAAAGACTTGACTGCATTATTATAAATGAGATTATTATTATATTATAATGCACTACAGTATTTATCAGTTCCACGCACACAAAGATCTAGCTGATATATACCACTTGTTCTCGTTTGCTTTATAGACTTATGACAAATTTGAATAGGGTTAGAACTTTGAACCGGGAAAGTCTATAAACATATATATTTATCAATATATTATAGAAGCGTTAGCCAATATATATACTACTCTATCTCAATCTCACCTATATATAAAATGCCTCTCCGGCTCTTATCTGCTATTTTTACGTTCATTAATATCTATATTTATATCAAGTAGCGTCACTCCGGCGTAGTTATTACGGAAATTGAATCATGATTTGCACTATTTGTTGCTAGACCATTATGTAAAATAGTTTCACGTCGTTTTTTATTAATTAAAATTAGACAAAAGAACAGTTACAGTTAGCAGAGTTATAAATGTGTTGATTGCAATATTTTTGTACCACCGCCTGGTTATGTTGTCATATTATATATGTATATATGTGTGTGTGTATGTGATGATTGCCCCGTAAGTTTACAATTTAGCCTTGGAGTCCTTCAGGTCGACATAGGCGCCTGAGATCACCTCCTTTCCAGTCTCCACGACTAGCGTGCGGAAGTGAATGCGTGCACCCTCCTTCCACATGTCAATCTTGAGGGTTTGTCCGGGCAGCACGGGACCCGAGAAGCGCACCTTGACCGCCTTGAAGAGCGCACTGTTGTTCTCAGCGTATTTGCTGAGCACAGCGCGCACCGAATAGCCCAGAGAGCAAAGTCCGTGTAGAATGGGCGTATTGAAGCCGGATAGGCGTGCAAAGTTGGAGTCAATATGCAATGGGTTCAGATCGCCGGAAAGACGATAGAGTGCCGCTTGATCTTCGCTCGTCTTGTACTGTAGGGAAGCGTCGGGTGCCCGCTTGGGGGCAACAGCCAGCGGCACAACTCCGGCAATGGGCTCCTTTTTGCCGCCGAACTTGCCAGCGCCAACGACAAAGATCGCGCTTTGGTTCTTCACGAGCAGGCGACCGTTCTCGTCGTACGAGTCGCAGCTGGTCACCACGACGGCGCCGGAGCCCTTGTCCATGACATCGAACACCTTGCCCTTGGTCTGCAGCTTGCCGCTGGTGGGCAGCTCGTCAACGATTTCCAAATACTGCTCGCCGTGCAGAATGTTGGTCAGATCGGCGTTGTTATTGGGCAGCGCCGTGGACACCAGCGGGCTGGTCATGGTCAGCAGCAGGCCGGGCAGCACAAAGAACGATGGAATCGCTGAAAAGTCGCCGTCGTTCTCATACAAGAAGCGAATGTCGTTGGCATTTTTGGTTGAGGCGCCAATGCCCAGAGCGTAGAGGATTAGCTCCTTGTTGCCGAAGGCAAAGCTATCCTCTATGGCGTCCTTGTCGCCGGACTTTAGGTTCTCGAGCACTTCGAGCAGGGAACCAGACGCCTCGGCTATGGAGTTGGTGTGTGCAGCTTGCGACATGTCTGTAACCTTGTTCCAGGCATCCTTCACATACTCGAGTGTTGAGGGCTCCTCTATCGATGGTCGCACCACACATCCCTTGCCACGCACTGTGTGAACCTTGGTGGCCCAGCCGGCAGCGCTCTCAATGTAACTGCCTGTTGAGCAAGAGAGAAAGAAAAGCATTAGAGGAGATGTCTATATATAGGAGTACAAACCGCATACGCACCATTATCGTCGCAGGACTCGTGGCATAGATAGACAACAACGGGCGCAATGAGGCTGGGCTTCAGCTCCTGGAATAGTATGTCGGGCAAGATGCCTTCAGTCATGCGACTGGCTGCTGTTGGAATGATTACGTTGCAATGAATGTTATTTTTCTCGCCCTCGATGGCCACCGTGTTGGCCAGTCCCACTAGGCCCATCTTGGCCGCCGAGTAGTTGGCCTGTCCGAAGTTGCCGTAGATGCCCGAGTTGGAGGCCGTCATGATGATGCGTCCAAAGTTCTGGGCCTTCATGTGTGGGAAGGCGGCCTGTGTGCACTTGAAGCTGCCCTTCAGATGCACATCGAGCACCAGATCCCAGTCCTGATCCGTGGTCTTGACAAGGCTGCGATCACGTAATATGCCAGCATTGTTAATCAGAATGTCGACACGTCCGAATGCCTTGATTGCCGTATCGACGACCTTTGCCCCATCAATAACGGAATTATAATCGGCGACTGCCTCGCCGCCGGCCTTGCGTATCTCGTCGACAACCACATCGGCGGCCCGCTGAGAGGCGCCCTCGCCCGCATGACTGCCACCCAGATCATTGACCACCACCTTAGCGCCACGCGATGCCAGCAACAGGGCGTACTCCCGTCCGAGGCCCGCACCAGCGCCGGTAACGATCGCCACACGGCCATCAAAACGCAATTTCGCTGAAGACATTTTCACTGTATGTATAGACACCTGTCTGTGGTTTAAACTTGTTCTCTGCGATCCGGATACCGATGCAATCAACTCTCGACTGGGCTGCGAGACGGCTATAAATGAAAAAACAGTTTCTTAGCTCTTAGTGGTCGACGAACTTTCAACCTCAGACAGAACTATATATATTCAAAAGAATATATTGGCTGATAGGATATCAGCTTAAGATAAGATTAGTTACATTAAAAACACAGTTGTGTGCATATATATATATATATATATATGTGCGTGTGTGTGTGTATTCATGCATTTAAAGATTACTTTGATTTTACATTGAGAAAACTCTGATTACGTGTCTGAAAACTGTTGAATGTTTGATCGAAGTCCTAATGCATACAAAGAGTGTTTGTCAATTAAATGAAACATACGTTTTTGTTTAGCTTATATTGAAATATATATATGCATGACAAACACACACACACACACTTACAGAACACATATTAATAATGCCTAATGCGCGAATAATTTACCTTTATCTCATGTATTGACTGCTTAAGTGAAGAATTATCTTTGCATCGCCGGTACAAAGTGCACTTTAAATTATCGATAAGCCTATTGCAAAATGAAAACAAAAACTGGATTACGAACTGAGGTTCACAGCAATTTTTATATTGCCAGACTGTGGAAAGTGATGGCCTGACAGCCGATTGTCAGCTGTTTTTCTTACTCGATACTATCGTACAGGGCTGCCACTTATATATGGACATCGATAAGGCGCGTACTTTGAACAGTTTATTATATTTACAACTGCAGACTAGCCGATATGTCGATAGCCGATGTTTTCGACAGTGTGATACAGGGCTGCCGCTTATTTAGCGATATTGATAAGGCGCTAATTTTGAACTGTTGTTTCAAATAATTTTTTTTTTTTGTACTTTTAGACTTTGGGATGTGCAAAACGAAAATAAATGCATTAAAGTTTGCAAAGGACACATATCGCATGTGAATTCAGTAAAGTTTTCACCTGATGGACTTTGGATCGCTTCCGCTGGCCTGGAAGGATCAATATTAATATGGGATATACGCAAAAGCAAGCAGATAATGGAGTTTGTAGCCGAGCCACCTGTTACAGCCATCACATGCATACAATTCCATCCATTTGAGTTTCTGCTAGCAGCGGGTCGAGTGGATGGCACTGTGTCCATCTACGATCTGGAACACCAGCAGCTTGTCTCGCAAACAACTCATTTCTATGGTCAGGCTATCAGATGCATTACATTTAGGTAAGCCAGCGTCTAACTACTATATTATTTAAATAATCTCTCTCCCTTTCTATAATCTCTCATTAGCGAGAATGGCGAGTGCCTGTTTGTGGGCAGCGCTGCGGGAATATCTGTGATTGGATGGGAACCAGACCGTGAATTAGATCACATCAAAGGTAGCTGGACCTCATTGGCTGACATGAAAGTGATTAAAAATAAGATTGTAAGTTATCTAGCTGGTTGGCAATGTTATGACTGTATTAATATATATTTGATTTGCAGATCTGTGGCTGCCATGAAATTGATACCGTGTCAATTAATACAATTAGCCTTGATTTTGTGATACCGTTCTATCAGCCGGAAAATGCTCAGCCCAATTTCAAGCATAACTCAACCAATCGCAAGAGTTTTTCACGTGGCACCCAAAAGTTTAGAATATCGATGGGTGGGACCAAGCCGGCCAAGGTGGAGGAGGAGATAGAAGACAATAAAAGTCAAACTTACGACGAGCAATCGTCACCAAACTTGAGTCTGGAAGTTGTCAATGAGGCTGCACTGGAACATATCGAATCAACGTCCATGTCCTCCTTGCATAATCTGCCCTATACCTACGGCATAGACATGGGCTCCAGTCGCGTACTGAACGTTTATGGGCACAGCTCGTTGCATGTGGCAGACGATTACAACATCTACTCAATGGATAAGGCTGAGACCGTAAACGATGTTGAGTACAGTCCCAATGACAGCAATCCGCCAATTCTAAACAACTACGACAATTGTGAGATGGCCGAAGACTTTCCAGTCAATCAGAACTACTCGGCGAGCAACTACAAGACGGTACCTGCATCAACAATAAACGCATCATCGAAGTCAATTAAGAAGACAACAACAACTTTGCACAAACGAAATACAGCTATGAGCAACACCAAACAGACTTCGACGGCAATATTTGGCAGCAATAAGCTCGGCCAGGCGTCCTCGGTTAGTTCAATGGAATTGCACAAGCTCGACGATAACATGGTACTCAAGAAGTCAACGTCCACAACGGTGGTCAACAAGAACAAGCGCACGATGATGGGCACGCAGAGTCAGTTCTACAAGGAGAATGCACAGCAGAAGAATATAAGTGTCGAGATTATAACGAAGCCGCCAATGAGATCCCGTACGACCCTCGATATGCGTTCGTCAGCGCAACAGACAAAGGTCCAGGAGAAGCAGGCGCATGTATGTATTGCATGAATAGTGTTCAGATATATACTGATATAACTACTTATTTCCAGCAAACAATGAATTACCGTCCAGACTTGATACCCACCTCGGGCAAGAATATGAATCGCAATTTCATTGATGAGCAATATGATTTTGATATGCTCTCGCGATCGCACGAGGCTGTGCTCCAGGAACTAAGCAATCGCCAAGCGAGCCTCGATTTGCTACGCAATTCGACACGGTGAGGAGCATTGGATTTATATATTTGATAGATATATACTTATAGATTTCTGATCTGATTTTAGTGTGAATGATGTACTAAGCGCACTTAGGTTGGCCAAAACAGCTGGACGCTCCATTTTTATAGATCTTTTAGGTGCAATACTGGAGAAGCCGTGAGTGATACTTGCGTCTGTTTAAGTTTCCGTTGTATTATCTACCCTTCTCTTTATATAGATCATCGCTAAACTTGGATTTTTGTACATTTGTATTACCAGAGCTGTATGAGCTGTTGCAGAGCCAACACAAGTTGTAAGTAAATCAATTATTTTTGTTTACAAATAGTATTAAATTTGTTATTTGCAGTCACTTCACGCGCGCCTGCGACACGCTGCGTATCATACTATCCAACTTCTTGCCAACGATCCAAGAAAATCTGGACTCTTGGGCTGCCAACGGACTGGGCGTCGATGTGACGCGCGAGGATCGTCAGCGCAAGTGTCTGGAATGCCAAAGATGGTTGTTGCAAATCAAAAATCTGCCCGAATCCATACATTTCGGTTCAACGCTGTCACAGCTACAAAACATGATTATTTTTTAAGAAAAAAAAAAGTGAAAAAAAACTTAGTTAAACAAAGCAAAGAAAAAGCAAAACAATTGTCCAGCATTACAAATGATTTACATACATACTATATACATATATATATATACATATATTAATTTGTTATTCAAAAACTAATTTATATCACTTTTAAATTTAAGACTTGATAATTTAAATTTATGAAATTTTATGAAATATATATTTGTAATACAAATTTCATAATAATTAAAATCACAATTAATTGAATTCTCATTGAATTGTTGTTGGCCTGAAAGCCCTGACCATATTGCTAATGGCTTAGAAGTACCGTTAGTGGGAGCCCGTGTCTCTCTCTCTCTCTCTCTCCTTCTCTTTCTAGCTCTTTGTTTTCATATGCAAATCACAAAAAGTGCATTTTGTCGCAGCCAACGAAGCGTAGCTTGGACAAGTTCGAGCTGCTTTTGTTCTGAACTTCAAAGCGAATGCAGTTTTATGTGGTGGGTGTGTATGGGAGTGAGAAGGAGTGTGCGTGTGTGGAAGTGCGTGTGTGTGTTAAATGTGTACAAAGTGCTATCAATTTTAGGTGGCGCATCCGCACTTCAATCAGCGTATTGACTTTAGTTACTCTGTAAACAGTTTGAGCTAACATTTAGTTGTCTCTTCTGGTTGGATCTGTAAATATAGATATATAAGATATATTACATATATATTATATGTGACAGTGTGTGCCCAATATTCACTATTGAAGTTGGATACGCTATTTGAAAGATGCATTATAGGCTTTTCAACAAACTTTTAATTTCAATTATTTATACTAAAAATTTTGTTTTTAATACAATTTTTTTTAATAATTTTTTTTTTCCAAATAAATATTTGTTTTTTTTTTTTTTATAATTATCTTATTAGTAAAATTTAAAATTTTTGTCTAATATTTTTTTTAAATTTATATTTTTATACTATTTTTTTCATAACATTTTTTTTTATATAAAAAATTTTTGTAATACAAATTTTGTTTATATTAAAATTTTTTTTAATATTTGTCAATATTGAAAACAAAAATTCTGTATTTCCTAGTTAGGTTTTAGAGCAAAGATTAATAAGTTTTGCATATGCCCTCCCGCGCACACATAGACTTATTGATAATTTCAGATCTATAGATGATCGACCAATAAATGATATGGTTGGGATTGGGGTACATTGGAAGAAAACGTATGTCTTACTCAGTTTCAGAGTTAGGTTTAGAAAGTTTTGCAGTTGCATCAATGCTGAACTCCACCATAGATAGACCAATACAAGATATGGTCTCCCCATAGGGAGTGGTGTATCGGAGTAAGTGAGCAAGTTTTGATGTAGGATCAATGCAGATTGATGACATCCGCGTAGAGCCCTATCCAACTAGGGTAGTGGCACATTGAAAAGCATTGAAAGGTATCAGCGGATAGGCCTGGGAACGCGTATTACGCAGTCAGTGCTACTCGCTTTTATTGGATCTAACATCTATGTAATCAGAGCAGCAGGCACTACCTCTCGTGTTTTTTACTGGGTATTCGAGTGGGTAGTTTGCTGCTTGACTTGAATTGTGCACTCTTGCGCTTCACGGACTGCCTCAATAGAACGGGCATAGAACCAAAAAAAAAAAAAAAACGAACGAGCCAAATGAAATAATACAATTGGCCATTGAAGTTTAACTTAGCATGTCGCCGGATTATTGTTGGCCATTTGCGTGGCTTCGTCTATTTGGCCAGTAGCTGCAGGTTGGCATCAGTCTATTTTGGCCAACTGGCAATTGCAGTTGGCATCGCATCGAGATGGAGTTGAAAAGTCTGTTCCTATTATGTTCACTGCCGATGCTAGTGGCCGCAGAGCCTGGCTACGAGCACAGCAATCGGCATGCTGAGCTCGAGCAAACGGACAGCATTATGGATGTGGAGGCAGCGGAGTCGGTGGAGCATGGAGCAGCGGGCAAACAGCTGCGAACAGCTGGCAAATCCTCGGCCAGATATGCGGACTACGATTACTATACGACAGGCAGGCGCACCAGTGACAATGCGCCAGGTGAGAACGACCTGAGTGGCGCCGCAGCGATACGTGCGTCGGGCAGAGACCAGAGCTTGGGCTATATACGAAAATCCGGGGATGATAGGCTGGCCAGCCCGTTGCCCTGGTATGGACAATATACGGGCAAATCGCTGGCCATGTATCCGTCCAGGTCGTACGATCCGTACATCAGACGCTATGACAGGTGAGCTCAGTGGCCCTTCAAAACTCTTCCTTGATTTGCATTACCTGCCTTCGCTCTAGATTTGATGAGCAGTACCATCGCGCCTATCCGCCGTACTATGAGGACATGTACGTGCATCGGCAGCGCTTCGATCCCTACGATAGCTACAGTCCGCGCGTGCCCCAATATCCGGAGCCCTATCTCATGTATCCCGATCGCCAGCTGGACACGCCGCCACCGTCAGACTACAGCAAGTCAAGGCGTGGCTATGCCGATGATCCCATGGCCATGCCCGTGCTCGACCCCTACAGCAATAAATACGTCTCGTCCAAGCTGCCGCAGCAGCTGTCGTCGCCCCGCAACCGCAACGAACGCGTCGTCTACTATGCCCATCTGCCGGAAATTGTGCGTACGCCGTACGACATGCCCGTCACCCGTACGGATCGCAATGCAGCAGCCGCCGCAGCCGCAGCGCTCGTCGCTCAGCCCGCGGCCTTCAAGCCCAACAAAAAGAAGCTGAAAACTCTGCACCGAAGCGACAACTCGACCAACTATAAGCAAATCTTCTAACTGGCTTATGCTCTACCACACGAATATTGTTCAATGGAATTTTTTTCTTCTTAGAGATTTTTTTCTTTATGTATAGATGTTCTATATATACATATCTTACAGTTTGACATTTTTTTTTTTCAATTTATCATTAATTTTTTTATCCATGCAGAGATTAAAGTTTAGTCCTTAAGAAAATTTTGAACTTTTATAAATTATAATAGTTTTTTTTATATATTTATTTTTCCAAAAATAACAATTTTATTTAAGTTTTGCATTTTTTTTTAAATAAATAAATTTAAAATGATATACACTCATTGAAATTGGAGTAAAGGCAACTGCATTTTTGCAGTAAGTAAGTAAAAGTCGCGAGAGCTCGACTAGGAGATCCCCTAGATCTGCGCATGGTATACCTACATAACAAATTTCAAGTCTCTAGACGAACGGACAGGCAAACGGAAGTACAGACGGACGGACAGACGGACGGACAGACGGACGGACAGACGGACGGACAGACGGACGGACAGACGGACGGACACAAAGCCGGATAGGGCTAAATCTACTCGTTGAGAGAGAGAGAGAGAGAGAGAGAGAGAAAGAGGCAGAGAGGGAGAGAGAGGTCTGTGGCTATATAGCCCATCATAGCTTGTAAACTTTGATAGATAAACTTGCTTAGCTAACTTGGCTGAGGGAGGAGCTCCACAATTTAGGCGATACATCGATTAGAGGCTCATGATGCTGCTCTAAGAGCTATGTCAATCTATCAGATATCGAATGAGCGTGTATCCAACAGCTAGCTATGCACGACTTACTCAAAACAAAGCAAACTTCGAACCGAACATTGATGAACTACATTTATGTTAGTTGTCTCCCTCTCTCACTCATCCTCTGCCTCCTTCTCTCCACCTCTCCACCTCCACATTGGCATCAAGCCACAGCTAAAGCTTGAATGGCGACAATTTCGATGCGCCCAAATGGCCCGAGTTTGGCCAGCGCGCATAACTCTTGGCAAGGCATTTCATCAAGTCTTTACCCTGGAGTCTCGTTAATTACACAATTCCATTATTTTTCTGCTTGCAGATAGTAAAGTTTGCGATTTCTGCAATTTAACTTTGCCGCTGCCAAAACACAAAACACGAAATAAAATAAATGAAGAAAGAGAACAAGCAAGATTCGTAATTATGTGCTTATGTACGTGGTCCATGAGCACATCCATCTGAGAGGCATCAGAGAGCGAACGCCTCGCCTCGCCTCGCCTCGCGCCTTGGGTCACAGCTCTTAGCCATTTGGTTCGGCTTGACAAACCCGCAGCATAAACACCAACAAAAAGGACAACAAAGAGGACAACAAATGCTTCTGTAATGCATGGACACGTACAGCTAATTAATGTGCCTTTCATTCCCACCACATTTGTCAGTTGCGAATTAAGCGATCTAATCGCATATGTCATCCACTTTGTGACACATGTCAGCTGGTAAATATGTTGTGTTACGTGCCAGCTGGCAAAACACCATGAAATATGATCGAATATTATGTGGCCAATATGAATTGGGGCATTAGGTGCCATCAAGTGTGCCATATTATGGGGATGGCTGAAATATGCCAGGCAGTAAAGCTCATTGTAAGTTGCATGTTAAAGTTTAGTATCTGACTTATGCAAGTTGAAACAACAACTGTTGAAATGTGTGGAAAAGCTCATTGTAAAGTTCGTGTTAAAGTTCATGATAAAGTTGTTTGGTGAATTGCAATGAAAAATGTCGCTGTAAAGTTCGTGTTATAGTACATATTAAAGTTTATTTGTAAATTTCATAGAAATAGTTCATTGTAAAGTCCATGGTAAAGTTCTTTAGTCAATTTCAATGAACAAGTTCATTATAAAGCTCATGTTAAAATTCGTTGGTAAATTTTAGTGAACAATTTTAGTAAATTGAAAATGAAAAAGCTCATGCTAAACTTCATTGTAAATAAGTTCATGGCAAATGTAATTACATAGCCTATTAGTGCTCATATTAATGTTCGTTGCAAAACGAATGATAAAGTTAATTTAAAAATGTATTTTAATTTGAATGGTATATTAAATGTTAAGTTTCATGATAAAGTTTTTAAAAATAATATATATTAATATATATATAGCTAAGTTAATGACAATGTTCTTGGTAAATAGCTTTGCATAGTTTATGACAAAGCCTGTTGTAAAGACTCTGATCTAATTAAGTTGTTAAAATCATGGTATTGTTCATGTTAACGAAAGTGTTCATGGTAAAGTTCATGGTAAATTTTTTATTTATTTATTTTTTTTTAATTTTTAAATTTATATACATATATCTTAAAAATAATAAATTTCTATACTTATCAAAATTTTTTCTAACTGTAATTTCAGAGTATATCGTATTCGGCTAGCGCGAAAAAGCTTCATCGTGCTTGGCTATTTACGAGCTTATTTTGGCAGTTCCATTCTTTGGCATTTCCGCATTATTACTCACAACTTGACACAGACATTTTCGCAGGTCTCCAGCGAACACACACACACACATCGAAATGGACACATAAACACATAACATAAAGTTGGAACAGGAGAAACGCGACAACTGGCTGCCCCTTGTGGGACATTTTGCATGGGCCATAACCGAGCTGAAGCGACGGCGGCACAGGAAACCTAATGAGCGTACCGCCCACGCACTGAAGCAGTTCCAGGATATACATAGCTATATGTGTGTGTAGGTAGGAGATGCCCATGGATGGCGAGGCATACAACAAAGCAATTTGGCTGCTCGTCCAAGGACAAGAACAATAACAATGATGCACGCGATACTTAAGAAAGTTTTGTTTGCCAGCAACAGGGCGTGGGGTAGTGGGCGGTGCGAAGTTGAGGAGCGGGTGGCGGAGGCGGTGCGTCCCCATAATTAGAATCATTGAAATACATGGAACCATTCAAAGTTCATTTGCTCAGTGAGGCAGCACGGGACAAAAGTGTCCATTCGATGGCCGCGCCGCACGACATATGCCCTCCAAATGTGTGTGTGTGTGTGCTGGGAGGTGTTGTAGCAAATGAGAAAACAATGCCCGAATAATGACTCTCCGATGTGCATTAAAAGATTTATTTCTTTGCGAATAAATGAAGTTCGTTTTTTTTTATGGTTTCGCTCGCTCCGTGCGGAAGTTTCGCTGCGGATTAGAGATGGGCGTGGAGTTAATTTAAAGCACGATTTTTAGATATTTTCCAAATTGAGAAATTGGTGTAAAATTTGAAAAACAAAAATTAATACAATCAAATTAAATTACTTTGGGTTATTTATAATATTATTTTATTTTATATTCTTTTTTTATGCATTATTTTAATAATATTTTATTATTAAATATATATTTTTTTATCTATATATTAATTTAATGAATATTAAATTCATAAATATTTTATTTTTAAAAATATTATTATATGTATATATAATTTTTTATTTTATTTATTTTCTAATTTTTGCATAATTTTAATTTGTATTCAAATTCAATTTCTTCTCACTCCAAACGCTTGCCCGCATAAGTATGCAGCACTTTCTCGTTCGTGTCACGCGCCCGTCTCTAGTGGTGTGCTTACCTTTAACTTTGTGAGCATTTTCGGTGGGGACATACATTAAGCACAAACACACACAGACACACAAAGATGTCCTTTGTTTGTACACATGAAGTATTTGTGTTGATGTTGATATATGTATATATGTGTGTTTGAGTGTGTGTGTGTGAGAGTATGCGTGTGTAATCGCTGAGTAGTTAAATGCTGTTCAGCTATATTTATGTGGGTTGCAGCCAGTTTAATGCGCTTTGGCCAGCGCTACTCTACAAATCACCGCAAATTTATTTGTGAGCATCGCACAGCTAACACAAACACACACACACACATATATATATATATATATATATATATATATATATATATATATATATAAATATATATATATACATACCACATATACTTATATAAATATGCAAATATATTAAGCTTTAAGTTATTAGCAAATGCAATGTTTGTTGATAGAATAAAAATTATAAAAAATATTGGAGTTTTGAGAGCACTTTGTGCGAGGTCTGTTCAAAAAATATTGCGAATTTTTAAAGAAATTGTCTCTGGTCGGCTACGATGCTCTGGCCGCATGTGAAACTAATTTCTACCCAAAGAACATGCCAGTCTGTATATGAGGATGGCGTCCAAGAAGCAACTGAACGAGCTCAACAAAATTGTGATTATTATAAGACTTCGAGAAACGAGAAAAGTTATTGGCTTGGTGCCAATGGGACAAATTACTCTCTATTTATGTAAAGATATATAATAATATTCAAAATTCTTTAATGTAAAAAAAAGTAAATATTTTTATAATAAACTCCAAATTAGCAATACTTTCCGTGCACATCTCGTAGCATACAATTAAGCTGATGAAAATTGAACAATTATAAATGAGTTTTGCAATAATTACAGATTATGAATATTGTTCATATTTAAAGCTTGTATGTCAATTATATTATACAAATTCAATTTATAAAATATATTATTAGAGTTTGATTTATTTTTTGTACAAAAAGTCAAGAGCGCTATATTAGTATTATATATTAGGCAAATATATATCATATATATTTCGTTTCCAACTTCAAATATAATTTTCAAATAAATTCAATAAAATTTGATAAAAATTTAGTAAAATATAAATAAAATATTTAAAAATTAATTTGAAGTTGGAAACGAAATATATATGATATATATTTGCCTAATATATAATACTAATATAGCGCTCTTGACTTTTTGCACAGCTTTGAAAGATTTAAGAGCTAAAGTCATCTAATTAAATATTTTTGGAAATACAAAAGAAGAAAAATCGAAGATGGAAATATGAAAAAGAGATTTATTGTATATTTTCAGTTTATTTTCCTATTTTTCCTATTTTTTCCTATTTTTTCCTATTTTTTCCTATTTTATCCTATTTTTTCCTATTTTTACTATTTTTCCTATTTCTCCCAGTCTTAACTACATTCTCTATAAGCTTCAATCCCAGAAAATTTTAATTTTCAACCCTTAAGCAACACTGCAAACTAGTGTTGGTAAGTAATATGAGAGTTTGATAAGGAAAACATGTGTCAATTACCCTCTTGGTCAGCCTTAGTTTGCGTGCGCATAGCAAAAGGGGGTGTGGCATGCGACTGGGTGTGAGTGTGCGGGTGTGTCTATGTGTGTGCGTGTGTGTGTGTGTGTGTGTGTGTGTTAGCAAATGCAAAACCTATAAATCTTGATAGAGCGCACACATTATTGATTGGCGCTAGCCATAGCATGGCTTTGGGGACCGTGGAGTGTGGGATACACGCAGATGGACATATGGACAAACATATTATGCATATGGATGGGCAGTGCTCGGCCAGTTGTATTATTGTCAAAAGATATGAAAGGGCAGAGAGCGAGAGAGAGAGAGCGAGAGAGGCAGTTGAGACGTGCCCCAGTGCGTATAATAGGATAAATAAATAATTCAAATAAATAACGCCGAAATAAAATCAAATGCAATGACGAATTATGATACAATGTGTATGTGTGTATGTGTGCGTATGTGTGTGTGTGTGTGTGTTGCTGTCCCACTGTTGTCCCGTATGATTGGGGCGCTCGTAAATCACTGACAATAGGCCAAACGAGCCGAGCTGAGCAAACACCCCTCTGGCTCTGATTAGAGGACTACAAGTCAAACTGCTCTCCGGCCCAGCGCTGGGCTGGTGTCAAGTGCCAAGGGCATTCCGACTATATATATATTTAGTATATGATGTAGGCTGATGAAGTCCACCAGTGCTCTGCTCTGCTCTGCTCTGCTCTTTTGTCATAAATATTAAACGAACTTATCTCTTTCGTCTTTGTTTGCGAAAAAATTTATCATTTGAGCCAAGTTTGTTAATTATTTATGCTGCCATGTTTCATATTTGGCTGCCCGCTGCAGCTGATTTATGGCAGCGGAGACATCCCATACACATAACTAAATATATATATATATATATATCTCAAATTTATATATATTTATATGTATATGTTATATATATCAGATTGTCTGACATGTGACATTTCGTTTCCTTGGGGGTTTGAAAGTTTTACTTCGATTTGTTATCACTGAACAGCGACTCTTAATTTGATCTTTGACTGTGCAGCGAGCAAAGTAAGCTAAATTAATTTTGAAATTCATTCTCTGATATCTAGTATTTATAGTGTTAAGGGAAATATATATTCAATGAGTATTGAAATGTGGGATGTGTTTGGCATGCATGGACAGAGGGATGGACAGAGAGATGGACCAGAGGAGAGACGGACGGAGAGACAGACGGACGGAAGGATGGATGGATAGATGTACATATGGATAGATGAATGGACGGACAGACGGATGGATAGATGGTGGGAAGGAGAGAGGGATGGATGAATAGATGAATGGACAGACGGAAAGATGGACGGAGGAATGTACGAACGGATAGGCGGAGAGACGTAGGGACGGACGGATAAATGGACGTAGGGACGGATGGAAGAATGGATGAACGGATAGATGGAGGGACGGATGGTAGAACGGACGCAAGGATAGATGAATGTATGGATTTACAGAGAGATGGACGAAGGAGAGACGGACGGATACACGAACGGACAGATGGATGGCTGAATGCATGGACGCAATGACAGACGTATAGATGGAGGGATGGGCGGACGGGTGGTAGAACGGACGGACGGTTAATGCCGTCTTCTGTCTGTTACATACATTTTTACAAAATCAATGAGCTATGTATATACTATAGTCCATACTATATACACTTGAATTTCATTTTTATCAACATTTCTTATAGGATTTATTCCAAATTCAAATATTGTTCTATTTATATGCATTCATCTGAAATTGTGTTCACTCCATTGATGTACATAAGAGTCTTTGGCTAAATGAAGCTCTCTAACTTAGTTGTACATAGATGCTGATTTATTGCTCTACTTAGTTAAGAGACGCCTTCCACGCCCCCTCGATTCGAGTTTGGGCTATGGCCATTGATAGAGGTATGTGTGTGAGTGTGGGTGTTGTGTTGTTCTATCATGTGCTGCTCGGATTCGATGCGGTCTCAATGTCGGCTTTGGTGTCCATCTGTGTGTCGGAGCTCGTTCGTTCGCCCGTTCGCTTCAATATTGTTGAAGTGCAATAAAGTCGAATTTAATTGCCCGTTTGAAATGAGCAAACTTAATGGACAATGACTCATTAACACTGACACGTCAAACAATAATGGCGTGTCTGGCTGTTTGGCGAAAAAGGAAAAGGAAAAGCGGAAAGGCGGAAATTGAAATAACGCTTCCTGCGAAAATAAGGACGACGCACAAGCGAGCAGCAGTGGCAGCAGCAACAGCAGCAGCGGCACGTCCAAAGAGTCAGCCGTCGCAATGTCCATGTTCACGTTCACGTCCCATGACAAAAGCTTGACTAGCCGAGCCCCCCGAAACGCACACATCAAAAGAATGCCAACACACATACACACACACACACGCAACGCAGAGCACAAAAAAAAGCAATTAAGGACGTTGAAAGCAATCTTAAGCGCTGGCTGACGGTGACAGTAACGATGACAGAGGCAGGAGCAGTAACCGAAGGGCGACTGCATGTGAACTCTGATGTATGTGTCGTCCTCCTGTGAGGCTCTTAAGGATGTGACATGAAATGCTTATCAGCTGGCGCAGGCCCAAGCCCAAGCCCAAGCCCAGGCCCAACTTTTAACAGCCGTTTGTGTGCCACTCACTCATGCCCACGCCCACGCCCACACGCCCACACGCCCACACGCCCACACGCCCACACGCCCCGCCTGTGAAATTAGTTTTCCCACAGTTTTATCTGTGGCTCTCAATTAACCAAGCAACTGCCAAGGATTCAATCAAAATGTAGCGAAGGCTTCGCTCTTTAAATGAACTCCGGGGCGGGAAAACTATTGAACTTCCATTGAATGGCAGCGCCTAATGAATAATGCCTGATTTTCCGAAGCGACCCAGAGCTACGCTGCCATCCATACCAATGAGCCAGGCCAGCTTTTTGGGCCACTTCAACAGCTGCTAAGTACAACATATGGCCCAGCCCGGTTAATTGCGATGCAAAACGAGTCAACAAGGCAATAAAAGGACAACGGTTAATTATCTATGCTAGAGCAATGCAATGACAACAGACGTGATTCATGCAACCCAGAGAGTTATGTGGAATATATGTGGATAGTGCACTCTAAAGGTAAAGGGCTAAGCTGTATTGAGCTCTATGAGTATTGACATAATGGCAACTCAGGGGTCTAAGCAGTCTAAGTTTTGGCTTTGGTTTATCTGATAATATATATCAAGATATATGGGAATCTATCAAGAAACATTAATAAAAGAAGTAGAAACAGCAGTTTCCGAACTGCAGGCTGTTATCCAGTTAGAAGTATTCGAGATAAGTCCCTATACATAGAGCCCTTTGCTGACTAGCAAGAACTTTCAGTGAGGCTTAGGCTGACCAAGCAAGAATGATACAATTTCCAATAGCTATACTTAAACAATTGTTAAAGTTATCCATAAGCTGCAGTTATTGTAATAAGCTATAAGATATGCCATTGAGTTAGGATAATCTAATGAGTATCAATCATATTGTTAGTCATAAAGGATTATCGAATTCGTAGCTGCTTTGTTAAGTTTATCATCATTGGCAATTCATTGCACTGTCGGTAGCACTCCATGGGATTCTAAGTCGTGTGTAGATCATTGAGAACTCAATTGAACAGAATATAGCTGCCACAGCAGCTATAGCAGCCAGAGTTTGGTGCAAAAGTAATCAGCTTATTGAAGAAGGCACTGAAGAGTTGACTTGACATCAGCATGCACACTAAGGCTTAGTCATTCTAAAGAAGATCTTATGCTTGATATGTCAATTTAACTTGTACATCCATTTATATATAATGGCATAAATCTAGCTTCAAAATAAAACTATAAAGAATGATATATCTCAAACGATTCGTGTGGTTTTTGAAATTTCTTTTGCTATGGCTCTTATGCGGTCAGCACACAGGACACAGAGAACTCATATCTATGACCATTAACCATATGGTATGGCTTTATGGTTAGTGATACGACTTAGTTTAGTACTACAACTAGGTCTTATACTATCTAAGTCCATCTAGTAAGTTCAATTTATAATATGATATATATTTTATATTCCCAGCAACTGCCTTCAGTTGAACACATATTACATATTCCGCCTTAGTTCAGATCCTTTTCTTATACACAAAATAAGTTCACTTTTCGTTCCATTACATAATAAAAACAAATATTTGCTTTTCATAGCTTAGGCTTTGCTACTTATGTAAATGTCATCTGTTATAATTTTACAAATCTAAGAAAGTAAACCTAGTTAATGCCGAGGAGCAGCTTTTTTTATGCACAGTTTGGGTACTGTGTCCGTCGTATTTTGGTTTTTGTTTTTATTTTCTTTTGAATTTTTCATAAAGCAGCGCAAGCGTGTTCTGTGGACATTAAAATGCCACAAAACGTTTTATAGTAATTTTTCATATTTTCACCAGGCTCGCGGAAGGACGCGACGGCAAGTGGGAGGGTTTCCGCTTGGGTTTGCTTCGGGTTGGGTTTGGGTTTGGGCTCGAGCGTGGGTGGGTCGCTGGAATGCTGCCGACGTTGATGTTGATCTCACGCTGTGAAGTAACACGGCACACGCATCTACGCTGATAAATTTTTATCTTTGTATGACAAGTTAATAATGTGCCAGCCCAGGCGCCGCGCCGCCTTCGGGCTGGGTAAGTGGGGTCGGCTTGCTTATTGAAATTTAGGCAAAGTATTTTCATGGACTTTTAACGGATTTATTGTGATTTTTGGGTCACGTGACTTGTTGTGGAATGCCAACAGGGCGCTCCGCTGGCTCTTCCACTTTTTTCCATTTCTTTTTTGTAATTGTTTTTTCATCTGATTCATGCCGGCGATAGCGAAACAATTTGTTACACTGCACAAACATTAGCATACGTCGTGTGTGTGCAGGATATATGTATATATATATATATATATATGCCAACTTTATGGATATCGATTTCTGTGCGGCAAATATCGAGAGAGTAACAAATTAAAAAGTAACGCACATTCGACAGTTTGCGTAGCGCCAAAATTGTTTTACATTCATATCTCGGAAATTACGACACCCTGGGGAAGCGGGTGTTGGTCACTTGGACAGCCGAACGACCCGACCCCACACCACCCCACCCCACCCCATCCCATCCGACCCTCTGCAGGCGTCTCTGAAATGCCACTTGCCGTTAAGTATAAATCTTGCCCAGAATCCCAGTCAGAGGCAAGAGCCGAAATGTGTTTAGTATGCGCGTCACATGCCGCATCGATGGGATATTGGTGAGTGCGGCCAATGCCAATGATGCCTAGGTAAGAGCCACGCCACGACATTTGAGCGCCTGATGTGCTTAGCCCACTCGCACACACACCCACACACATTCGGGCACATGTAAGCTCGTAAAAAAATAAAAATTGTATTCGATTTTTAAGGGATTCTTTTCAATTTATTATACATAGTTGCGGGCCAATCAAGTGGCCTTTATGAATTTATATGCAAGCGGGATTACCAAGAGTTTAAATAAATAAAATGCTGGAAGAAATGCTTGACGTTGTAGCATGTGGGTAGATACTCTATAGATGCTCTACTGATATTCTAAAGATACTCTATAGATACACTATAGATACTCTATAGATACTCTATAGATACTATATAGATACTGTATAGATACTCTATAGATGCTCTATAGATACTATATAGATACTGTATAGATACTCTATAGATACTGTATAGATACTCTATAGATACTCTATAGATACTCTATAGATACACTATAGATACTCTGTAGATACTCTATAGATACTCTATAGATACTCTATAGATACTCTATCTATAGATACTCTATAGATACTCTATAGATACTCTATAGATACTCTATAGATACTCTATAGATACCCTATAAATACTCTATAGATACTCTATAACTCTATTATTACTCTATTAATACTATTATTATTTTACTACTGTTTTGCAACTACAACTGTTTCTATTACTATGTTCCTACTTCCAATATTCTACTACTATTCCACTACTACTATCCTACTACTATTCTACTAAAACTATGCTACTACTATTCTACCACCACTTTTCCACTACTATTACTATTCTACTACTACTATTATACTACTACTAATCTACTATCACTACTATTCTACAACTACTATTCTACTACTACTATTCTACTTTTACTGCACTACTACTACTATTCTACTACTACTATTCTACTTTTACTGCACTACTACTACTACACTACTACTACTATTCTATTTCTACTACACTACTACTACTATTCTACTACTACTACACTACTACTACTATTCTACTACTTCTACACTACTACTACTATTCTACTTCTACTACACTGCTACTACTATTCTACTTTTACTACACTACTACTACTACACTACTACTACTATTCTACTACTACTACACTACTACTACTATTCTACTTCTACTACACTACTACTACTATTCTATTTCTACTACACTACTACTATTGTACTACTATTCTAATACTTCACTACCACTACTATTACTATGCTCTGCTACTATTCTACTACTACTTCGATACATACTAATACACAACTGCTGCTACTAATATACTACTATTATTACTACTCCTTTTTATAAAAAGTAGTGTGCCTTTCATAAACTTATTTCGAATTCCGTTCTTAAATAGTATCGCAAACATATTTGTTGGGCAGTCACCCCAATGCACTAGCCAGACGGCTAATTAACAACCCGATCCGAAGAAGAAGACTCAAAAGATACCATCCACTGGATCTCCCAACTAGGAAAATTAGTTAATTAATTTAAGCTTATTTTTATATCTTTAAAATAATAATTAAATAATAATAATAAATAGTTAAGTAATAGTTAAGTAACAGTTAAGAATCACATATGTGAGCTGTCATAGTTTTCCCCCTAGATATAACTAGATTAAGTTGCCATATTAGGTAATAGAAAAATAGTTTAAATAAAATATACACATTTTTAATAAAAAAAAAAAAAAAAAAAAAAAAAAAAAAAAAACATATTTGTTGCATACTTTTAGGGCCAATGCGAAGTATTTTATGTAATTTGAGCTAGGATCAAGGTTGATTCGGCGTCTGTTTAATTACGAGATTTTCTAGTTTATTACACAGCATTTCGCAATGCAAATTCACATTTGAAATAATTTTGTTGTTCGTTTCGTTACAATTTTTCGAGATTTTCACAATTATACATTAGCCGGAATTTCAGTTGGGTTGGGTGGTGAGTTGGCTTCGGTCTTCTGCTTCTTCCCTTTCGCAAAACACACTTACATCTACAAATTTCTCACACTGGCACACATAGTTCATGCTTTATGGTTTGCTTTTATTCCGAACTGCGAACGCTTCGGGGCAGCGTTTGTATTGCGTTCCATTGTTCAATGAGCAAGCAACATATAGCAACAAGCAACGTAACAGAGATATTTATATTGTATATATAGGGCATAAACCATAATTTTATTACACTTTATGAATTTTACAGAAAGCATTGAATGAAGGCTTTTCAATTTATAGTATTTAGTTGGCAAGGATCTAAAACAGTTTCAGTTTGATACCAGGAAGCGAGTGGTTCGTCAGGAACAGGTATATACGCATCTTCCCTATGGGATTAGATACTCCTTTAGTCCCTTTACGTGGTCTTTATAAATTCATATTTTTCCATACCAGCCCTTGTCTATCTCTAGATATTGTGACCTTACCATAAAGCTCACTTAGTTAACAATGCAGATCTGCTTTGACAGCTGCTGCTCAGAGTCGCCCCAAAAATACTTAAATTCGGGAATTATATGGCTAGGTGGACCAGCCAGTCAGTAATTTGAAAATTGCGTTGGGTTATAAAATTTGTGTGTTTACCGCTTCATTGCCATGTATATATAAGTAATAGAAACAATTTATTGTACGCCCACTCCCACTCCGGCGCACTACCCCAGCCAGTCCATGATGGCCATCCGGCTGCTGCTGCTGCTTAAATAAATGTAAATTTGCTGGATTCAGAAACAGAAGCAGTTTTCCTTCTGGCCATAATGACGGAGCGTCTACGATGTTTGCCTTGAACTCTGGGGTCGGCGTAGGCCTAGGCCTAGGTGGGTTTGTCCTTTCTAAACGTTCTATAATTTGCTTATTATGCGCTTCATGCTGCTCGCTTTTATGTTCTGCCACTTTTTCTCGGCACCCAGAGCATAAAATACGCACCCTCTGCATACGCGTATGCGTACGCGTCCTCCTGCCTCTCCTTGTTCGCGGCCACGTTGACGACCCATCCGCCCATGCCGTTCCGTCCTTCCAACCATACGGAAGCAGTCGCGGCAGCCAGGACCCCGTGGTCCTTGGCCCCTTGCCCGGTAGCATCGTCAATGGTTCATATTTTGTCATAATTTATGTCGCTTTGGGTGTTGTTGCTGATGCCTCGGCCTTAACTTTGCCATCGGGCCACAGCCCCCGCCCAGCCACGGTTTCTGTGGCATTGGCACTACCGGCGCAGGCACCGCAGCCGCAGCCAGGACACCTTTCATTTTTTTAGCAGTGGTTGATTTGCTTGCAAATTTATTAAAAATCTTCTGGTTGCTTCGTTTTATTAGGGCATATCCGTCAGAAGACACTGTGAACGCGATTTCGAGCTCATCCGAGGGCTGTCACAGAAGTACGGCAGGAGGGTGCCAAGTGCGGAGTCTGATAGAAGGCTGCTGGAGTTTTTATTCTTTATTATATAACTTACTTAAAAACTATGAAGCTGCTAGAATTCTGTGTGGTAACTATCCTACAGGACAATAGAGAGATGAGATATATGCATAGACAGTTCGAAGGATCAATACTCTCAATTGCATCCATATCTATCCTTCTATCTATATATACTTTATGGCTATACTATCCACCCTATTCTATTCAATATCTTCTATCTAATTTATAGCCGCTCTATCTGTGCTATCTAACCTATCCTATCCTACCTATCCAAATAGAATCTATCTTATCTATCTATTAAATATACCCATCTGTCTATCTATTATATATACCCATCTGTCTATCTATTATATCTACCCATCTATCTCATCTATATATCATATCTCAACCTTCAACTTATGTTATCTATCTTATCCAGCCCCTATATATCTTGCCTATCATATCTATCCATCTATCTATGTCTTTTTATCTCCATTTACCATATCTATCTACCTTATCTACTGATTTTATCCTGTATATATTACTTATCCATTCTATCTATCCTAACTATCCTATCTATCCATCCATCTCTATCCAACACTGTATTCTTATACAGATCCCTCCAAAATTATCCACTTAACATACATATATGAGCATATAATTTCAAACTTTCATCTTTGATGCTTAATTTTAAATTTCAATAAATTCTTATTTCCCATCTCTGTGGAACTTCTTCAATCGTTGGTGGCAACCCACTTGCCGCTGGCTACAGCCACCTTTCTGGTTGCCTGGTTGCTGTTCCCGTTTCCGAGGCCCACTCCAAAAATTGGCATTCCCGTTCTGGTTTTTCGATTGCCAGTTGCGCCCCTTTGCGTGGTCGTCGTCCTCGTCGCAATTCGCATGTTACGCATTTCCTCCTGGGATTCCGTGGCATCCATTGCGATGTTCTTTTGATATTGTAATGTGCATAATAGGATTTTTATGACACCTTCACTGCGGCTGGCAAACGCCAAAGGCGCTGCCTCCCCAGCCCACTTGCCGTCAGATGGCTCCAGTTGCGACGCCAGTGGCCCAGCCTGCCCCAGCGCTATCTACATTTTGATTGCTGCGCCCATCGCTTGTCACCAAAAAGTTGCAAATTTTATCGGCCGGATGTGTGCGCGGCATGCGGATTGTGTGGATTTGCATGAGATCATGAATTTCACACGATGGTAATGGCCACATTAGCATTGACTACACGCGTTTATGGCCATTAGATGGCACCCTCCACGCCAAGCCAGCCCTCAGCCCATGCCATCCAGCTCAAGTGCATGTGCTAAATTTTTAATATGCAAATTTCGCCGTTTGGCCCCCGCTCACCTTTGCCATTTCATTTACACTTGTGCTGCATATTTTATTGCCCCTTGTCTCTGCGCTACACAAATGGCCAGTTACATATTAAGCTCGCATATAGCACTTGGGGTCCCCACTGCTGTTGCCATTTGGCTGCTCCTTGAGGACATTTCGCATGGCACTTTAATAAACAATAAGATTTAATTTTCGGCACAATTTTTGCTTTCGTATTTGAAATGCATGACATTAGGGGACGGAGTCGAAAGGTTCCTTTATGATTCCGACTATCGGCTGTGTGCGCAGTTCCATTTCCACTTATTTCAGTGATTTGCTATAGTGATTTGAGCTCACTCTGCATCTCTCTCTCTCTCTCTCACTGTTTACTTTAGCTTAGCTCAACGGTTTTGGTTTGAGGTTTAAATATTTGAACTAGTTCAATGAACTTATTCCAGAATTTCTTTTACTTGCATTTGCTGAGCTTTACAAAGCTGATCCAGAGGCGAACCAGTTCGGTTACAGGCAAACGTTCGTTTGAAGAGATGTGAACTAGTTCTATGATCTCAGTTTCAGCTTCGTTGAGATTGTATTAGCAAAGCAGATTCAAGCTTGATTTAAGCTTTGGCTTATGCTAGGTAATAAAGATATATTTCAAATATGAACCAGTTCGGTTCCAGGCATACCTTGCAGATATGTGAACTAGTTCTATAAGCTTCGTTAAAATGATCTTTTTACAGCTGAATCATGCTTCAGTTAAGCTTAGGTATATGTACATATGAACTGGTTCAGTTCCAGTTTTGGTTTGAGCATTCTTGAACAACTATTTGAGAACTATATGACTTTGAGTTTGAGCTGCATTTAAATTACGAAATCAAAATCTAACTTGTCTTAAAATGTGGTTCATGGTTCGGTTTGGTTCGGTTCGGAGCAGACTGGCTTGGATTGGCAAGTCTGTTTAAAAGTTCACTTACAGATTTGAACCAGTTCAATTAGCTTTGTTTAAGCTGCATTTAAAGTGTCTTTCCAAAGCTGAATCAACCTAACAAATTCATATACCAACTGCAAACCCTTTCGGCCAGAGCAGACTCAATAAAAATGTTTACAATATGGCTAATTTGCTTGAAATAATAATTGAAATTAAGAAACTGCTGCAGTCAGTGGGCAAACGCTTAAGGTCTTCCCCAACATTGCGTACTACGCTAATAAATATCAAAATTCACTTGATTTCTTAGCAAATTTCGTTGGCTAGCAAAGTGACTTTCATTGATATAGATAGATATCTTTATATATATATATTTGTGTGTGTGCTCTCTATGCATTGAGCTATTGATTACGTGCACCTGTTGCTCCTCACCTGCAGACGGCTGTTGCAATTTAATTGGCTTCTCGATTGGAAATTGAAATTGCTAAGCTGTCGGCGATTGATTTGGCTGTTGACCTGCGCCTCTGTAAATATTTTAGGCCGTCTAACACTTAGTTGAACTTTACGTAAATGCGGTTAACAATCCAAGAGGGTGAAATCAGTCCTCTGTAAATAATATCACGTCAACGGCAAAACAGAATTGGGCCCAGCACACAAATTGTCGGGTGATAAATGGTCTTAAACGGGATTTTTTTGTGTGTTGTTGTTGTGGCCCCCAGTTCCTTCACTTCGGCCATTGTATTAGGCGTGTAGATACTCTTCATTAGAATTGTGCTGGCCCCAAAAGGCGGCCTTGCTTCATTTTGGCATAAAAGTGTACATAATTTGACATTGACAATAGCAGAAGAGACAGCGGCGCAGGGTTGATCGAGTAGCGGGAGCAAAGTCACTGGGAATGGGAAGGGGAATGGGAATGGGTCACAGGAAGCCCAAAAATTGATTAATTGGTTTGTGAGCGTCTAATTAAATAAAGCGGTTCGCTGCTCGGCTCTCTCTCTCTCTCTCTCAGTGCGGGCGAGTGGGTGGTGAATTGGCACGCCCGCTAGCCCAGGGGTCGACGTGTTAGACCCACATCAGCGTCACCACCTCGAGTGGCGCTGGTCGTTGCTTTACTTTAAAAGACCGCATTTTTACATTGTTTTTTTGTTGTTGTTGCTGCTCTGTTTTTATTAATGTGACGGCTATTTGTTTCTAGTAAGCAATTACAAAGCAATTTTATAGCAATTACCTTCTTCTAACAGCTTGGGACAGGGCTTTTTAATGCTGTTTAGGGCAAACCACACCCAAAATCCCCTACTCAGCAAACACCGCCCCCCACCAGCCCAGGCCAGCCCAGCCCAGCCCAGTCCAGTCCACCTCTTCGATGTCCAATCAACGAAACTGGAGCCCGCTGAAATATGCAACTCAGGCCCCTCCCCAACCCGAAAGTAATTTTGGCTTGGCTCTGGGACAGATGTGACCATGCCATGTGCTGTGAAATATTTGCGTTTCAGCCATTTACTTCCTTCGCTATGCTTCCACACCGATTTTCGTAATATTACAGATTAGTCACCTACTGTCAGCTATAATTAGCCCTTGGTAAAACGTTTTTCCCTTCTTTCTGCCCCATTTCGTGGGTTTGTTTATCGTGGGAGTTTGGCGTCCTTAAGCGCTGAAGGTCACTTTCTTTAGATAAGCCCCAGACAAATGGCAGATTTCCGTACAAAATTGAGATTGAGTGCTAGGTCCTGCAATTTCTTTTCTTTTCAAGTTGAGTTCGGGAAAAAATGGGAAGTCTATATAGATGTCACCAGCTGAAGCTTGCTGCTGTTCTCCCTCAACTCTAAGCTGAGCTTCTGGCGATCTAGTCTGAGAAATGTTTCTATATCTAGTTACTTCCTTCGCTATGCTTCCACACCGATTTTCGTAATATTACAGATTAGTCACCTACTGTCAGCTATAATTAGCCCTTGGTAAAACGTTTTTCCCTTCTTTCTGCCCCATTTCGTGGGTTTGTTTATCGTGGGAGTTTGGCGTCCTTAAGCGCTGAAGGTCACTTTCTTTAGATAAGCCCCAGACAAATGGCAGATTTCCTTACAAAATTGAGATTGAGTGCTAGGTCCTGCAATTTCTTTTCTTTTCAAGTTGAGTTCGGGAAAAAATGGGAAGTCTATATAGATGTCACCAGCTGAAGCTTGCTGCTGTTCTCCCTCAACTCTAAGCTGAGCTTCAGGCGATCTAGTCTGAGAAATGTTTGTATATCTAGTTAGTTTTAACTTTTAACATAGATAATTAACATTATTAATACTAATATACGTAAAGTTTACTAAGACTGTGCTTAGTTTCTAGCTAGAAATAAGCATTGGCCTAGCAGTAAGTCCTTCATAGGCTGACTCAGCAAGAGTATTACTATTTCCAATAGCTATATTGTAGCAACTGTTTAAGTTATCGATATCTCGCAGTTGTTAAAATATTTGAAATAGTTTGCCATTGGATCATAAATCTTCTTATGTTAATCAAATGTCAATCTCTAGAGATTTTGCTTCGGATGTGGCGCCTTTCAAGCTGTGCTGAGGTAGAGACTTTGGACTTCTAAGGCATCTAATTTAACAACATAAATAGAAGTTTTCATAGCTTAACAGTCGCTAAGAGAATTTATAATATTTGTAATTAAATATATAATTTATAAACGCATATATATCATACAGACAAATTTCTCTCTCTCTCCTGATGATATAAAAGTTTCGTTTGTCTAATGCCTAATGAAATCTGTAAACTAAAAAAGTGAACAAATATTTGCTGTAGGAAAAAATGCTGAGCATTTCTTTGAAGTGACTGGCGACCGCAGTTGAGTTGTGCAAAAGGGCCCGGGGGCTAGACAAAGTGGGCAGGGAGCAAGCTGTTCTGCTTCTTCAAAAAAATCTACCGATAATGCGTAAAATTCCATTAAATCGGGTGTAATTAAATGACATTTACTTTGGCCACATTAAAAAGAACATAAATCAGCGACTACTGCAGCCGAAAGCATATTTGGTCCGCGGCCCTCGCGACCAGCTTCTGGCTGCTGGGTTCTGGACCTCGACTGGGGGTTTGGGGAGTCCGCTAAAAGTTTCGCCCTCGTTTGCGTACACAAAAGCAAAAACAAATATGGGGTGAATTGCTTTGCCGCATGCCGTCGCGGCGACTTAAATGGATCCGGAGACGACGGCGACGTCGACGCCGGAATCTGTAAAGAAACCTAATTTATTGAAAAATTGTGGCTCGGGGTGAGTCTCCTTGACTTGTTGTCCTTATTGCTGCTGCTGCTGCTGTTGTTGTTGTTGTGCTGTAGGCGTGCTGTGACCTTTCCTTTGTTTGTGTTCACAGTGTTATAAAGACAACATTCTACTACTTAATGTCCGTCGCACCATTCCCGTTGGCAGTTACCAAGCCCCCGGCAGGCCTTAGCCCGCGACCAAACCTAAAAAATGTAATAGAACGAGAGGAAACAAAAATATTGCATCAAAGAACAAGTTTTGTCCATACTTTCCGCCCTGTGAACTGTCTAAAAGCCACAAAATCTTACATTAACAAAAAAAATAGCAGCGGAAGAAAGTAAGTGAGGAACGAAATATTACTTTTAAAATACGGACATCCATTTACCTACTTTTGACTTGCTTTGATTAGAAAATACTGTGATTCACTTGGATGTACATCCATATTACGCATATTTGGTTGGGGAACCTTAGGTACTGGCCTTCTGGCAATGGAGGGTACTGGGTACTGCTCAAAAATATTACTATTTCCTAAAGATTTTAAGTTTGTAATGGGATTCATTAAGTTAAAGTTTCATTTATGCAGTGAAAGCCTTTGGTATACGTATATGGTAGATGTACAATTCATTATATACAATAGGTTTATGTGAAACATTGCGAAAATGACAATGACAATGGCAAAGATAGTGTTAATGACAATGACAATGACAATGGCGTTGACAATGATAGTGACAATGGTAATGACAATGACAATGACAATGACAATGACAAAGATAGTGTTAATGACAATAGCAATGGCAATGGCGTTGACAATGATAGTGACAATGGTAATGACAATGACAATGACAATGACAATGACAACGACAATGACAATGACTATGAATATGACTATGACTATGACTATGACAATGACAATGACAATGACAATGACAATGACAATGACAATGACAATGACAATAATAGTGACAATGGTAATGACAATGACAATGACAATGACAATGACAATGACAATGACAATGACAATGACAATGACAATGACAATGACAATGACAATGACAATGACAATGACAATGACAATGACTATGACTATGACAATGACACTCACAATGACAACTACAATGACAATGACTATGACAATGACATTGACAATGATAATGACAATGACAATGACAGTGACACTAACAATGACAAGATTAGAAGAAAATAATAAGAAAAGCTATATCTAAATTGACATTAATAATAATAATAATAATAATAATAATAATAATAATAATAATAATAATAATAATAATAATAATAATGGTATCATAACGTAAGCCCATTATCTCATTTAGATTAACTATTTACAAATAGTTGAAATAAATTGAAGTAGACCCAATTTTCGAGCTGCTGTTACTGTAAATTTGGCCACACATATGTTAGAGCCTTCGCTGGGGGTGGTGGGCGTGTGGGATGTGTGCAATTCTTGAAGGGGAGGCGACGGTCAATATCCCAGCTACTTGCTGCCTGCTGCCGGCTGCCAGTTAATCGGACTCAATTGCTTCAAAGTAACTTATACACGCTTTTCACGCACAAAACACGCCGAAAGCGTTGCTCATTGGGCGAACCCACAACAATATTTGTCTTTGACCCTATTATTTACTAAATTACCTTTTCCTTTTGGCAAGAGCTACCCCTACCATCCACAGCCCGAGCAAACATCAGACCCTGCCAACACCCGCCGCCCCCGCCCCACCATTAACCCTGATAAAGCACAATGGTATTGCCATTTCCGAGCCCATTGGCTCCATATGCGCAGAGGCTTCCTAGAGTGTGTGCGTGTGTGTGTGTGTGTGTGTGTGTGTGTGTGTGTGGGGAGGGGGTTTACCGCTATCCAGTCGCTAAGGTACTCGTCAGCAGCATCTGCAGGTGAATTTATTTCTTTTGCTCGGGTTAATCCACTACAAAAACAAGTGAACTGAACTGCCGCCAAGGTGGACGGGGAGCTCAAGGACCCGAACTTTACTCACTTTTTGTTAGAGCAGCCAGCTAAGCGAGCTAAGCAAGTGAGCAAGCAGCCCCGAGGACTTAGGCGTGTGTGTGTACAAAGTGATTATCATTTTCTTTAAGTGATTTCAACATTACCTTAAGGTATTTGGCCTTAATTGAAAACGTTTCCTTAAATGCCTGCTGCGGTGGTTGTCTTTGTGGTTGAATGCTCCAAAACTTAGCTCCAGCATTTCGGTATTTTAGTATTCATTGTGATTAACTCTATGGCACATATATACTACAAATAAACTCGATGCGTGGGCGTTTATGGAAGACACAGCAACAGCAACAGCTACAGGAGCAACAGCGGCAATATGGATTTATGGGCTCAAGGACAACGCCTTTAGAGTTTACTTTAAGCTTGACGCTTGCTGACGGGTGTGATTAGCTTGTAGAAGACAAAATGAGTTATATGAGACTAGATCTATGACTATGGCAGAGATTTATGACTTATAGACTATATAGACTATATAAACTATATAGACTATATAGACTATATAGACTATATAGACTATATAGACTATACATAGCTTCTGTTAGCTTGTCCTTAACTTAGGCTTACCCACTTTGGCATATAGTAACTCTAAGCTACAAAGATTTTTCGAATAGTTTAAGCTTTACTGCCTTCTTGTCTTCATTCCTCTCCTGCCTTGTCTTCCTCGCCCCAAGTTTAGATTTCTTTGAGGCAACATTTTCTAGGTCGCTGATTGTTTTTACTCTGTTCTTGTCCTGTTCTTTTTTTTTCTTTTATGACAACATAATTATGCAAATATTTATGTATTCAGGTATATAGGCACATGGGCGTGACCCTTTGGCTGCATATTTACGAAGTGGCCATAATTCCTTGACAACGGTTTGTGCTCCCATAAAAGTTTATGGAAGGCCATTCGAGCTCAGCGGAGCTCTTTGGGCTCTGTGCGTTTTAAACATTAATAGGTGCATAATTTAAAAAAAGCTAGAACAAATGAGTCCGCTATGGGCTAACAACGGGTTAATTAATAATGCCCCGGCCTGAGAGTCTAACCTGTACTTATTTGGGAATCCATTCGGCAAATGGCAACTCTTTAAAAGGGTTTCTCTTCAACTCCCAGCGCTGACACTCTTCACCCCTGATATATATTTTTTCTCGAGGCTGGCAAACTTTTTTATTTTAATTATTATTACGAGAAGGCTCCGGATTGTCATGCTGCTCCATGCTGTATCCAAATCTAGCCGGGTAAACTTTCAAGTCCTGGCAATTACTATCTGCCTTCCCGAGTGCTGGCTGCTCTTAATGAAGCCGCCCGCTCCGAGGCCAGAGCCGGGACCAGATCCGGATCCACAACCACCCAACAGCAACAATATTCATCCCATCACATGACTCCGAATGTCCTCGGCATAGCCTGGTCTGGTCTGGCTGTGGCTCTGGCCTGGTCTGGCTACAGGCTCGTCCTGTCGTCGCGCTCGGAGTTTGTCGTTTTTAATCTCCAGCAAGGGTAGCACAGCTGGCGGAAGGGTGGGGCTGTAAGGGCAGCTGGTAGCTAGTAGCTGGTGTCGGTGTCTGGGGTGCCAAAATGATTGCGAAATTGAATTTTCAATTTTATTTTGTTTTTTTTTTCTTTTATTTTTTTGTGCGAATAAAAAATTCAAAAGGAACTCCGCTCGACTGTAGCCGAAAAAATATTTATTGTATATAAACTTTTATTACGATTTGTGTTTATTTGTTCAACCTCTTTCCAATTAGAAGGCCAAAAGTCGAGAGCCCCATAAAACAAAGCCCAAACTCTAAGAACTGCCAGTTGAGCATTAGCTAATGTTCATGATTATTAAAGTCAAGCGGCAAGTTACTTAAAAGGCGATTGCAGGCACTTAAAGTGGTCTATAATCAAATTCAGAGCTGGGAGAGTGAAGAAGAGGGAATGAGAATCGCATAGGAAGGTGAGAGTGTGGGGGAGGGGGGCAAGATAGAGACAGAGCTAACACAGAGCATTAACATTGAGACCCGCTTATGCAGCTGATGTATCCTAGTTCATGTATACCTCTCTCCCTCTCTCTATTTCACGAAGAAAGCAGATAGAGAATCACATAGAAAGGCTATTGGTAGCACGATGCATTAAATTAAGACTCACATAGGCCTCTGTCTCAATGTTCTACTCGATGTAGAGCTTACTCTCTCTCTTAGGCAGCTGTCTCTCTGTTCGAGTCTATGTACAGTTCTATATCTCCCTCGCTCTCTCTCTCTGTCTCAGAAAGCAGATTGAGAATCGCATAGAAAGGCTATTGGGAGCACGATGCATTAAATTAAGACTCACTTAAAAAGCTGTCTTTATGTTCTAGTCAATGTAGAGCTCTCTCTCTCCCTCTCTCTCTCTCTCTCCCTTAAGCTCTACAATTTTTACTATCAAAATTAAAGACAATGCTATGATTCCGCACACACACATAGAGTATAACAAATTAGCGCTTCTTGTGATGCTTAAAGTGGGGTGTGGTGCTGCGGCCAGTTGGCCTTGCGAGTGGCTCAGCGGTTCGATATGACAGCGAAAACAACACGCAACAGCAACAGCAACAGCAGCAGGAGCAACACCTAAATGATTGATGATTGTCATAGGCGTTGGCCAGGGGTTACTCTATACTGTGTGTGTTTGCTTGTACTTTTCAATTATTGGTTCAACATGCCATATCGCAATAGGTTGCGTGATTTGCTTTGTTTCATCCGTGTGCTTGCACGGGGACAGTCTGTCATTTGTGCATAAAATAAGCACTGAAATCCCAATCCCTAAGTGACAGTAAACACGGCACAGCACACCCGGAAAGACCAGAATATATATAAATATATATATATAAAGGTGCTAGCTGCATGGACATGATGATTCGCTAAAAACGAGAGCATTATACAATATGCCAGCGTCATAGCACAAGTCACTCTCATTAATTAAACCTGATTTAAATTTGAGCACAATTTTGTCAACTCATGGACAGACGCTGCTAATCGAAATGTCTAGCCCAAGGAAGTCTCGTTCAGAGATTTTCATACAAACCAAAAAAGGAAAAATAATGTATTAATAAGAAATGTATTTTAAAATCACTAAAAATATCTGTAAATATTAAACAAAATATTTTTAAAGATAAAAAAAATAATATATAAACAAATATAATTAAGTATAAAAAAAAATATTTAAGTGTAAAGAAAATATTTTTTTAATTAAAAAAAATTATTTTAAAAATATTTTCAAATATTAAATATGAAAGAAATAATTAATTTGAAAAGTTGAATATTTTATTTGACAAGAATTTTATAACAAATATTATTTTTAAGTATTTAATATACTTTTTAAATATTTAAAATATATATATTAATATTTTAAACACTTGAAATATTTATTTACTATTTTTTAAATATAAAAAAATTTTTTATATATAAATGTATTAAAATATTTTTGCTTGTATGGTTAGCTAACAGAGTAGCCCATCCTTCTCCATAATTCATAGACATTTCGTAGTATCCAAAATGTCCTTTAATTTTGCCATAAATATCGTCTTTAATGCTTATGAAGATTATTTGCTGGCAGAGTCAGTGGCCGCTCGCTGCTTAAATACCGGATATTAAATTAAATGAGAATGAATTTTATAAAAATCAGGAACTGTCTAAAACAATCAAACGTACTTGCTTACTTCCGCTTAATTAATTTTAAACCCTAAATTCAGCTGTGCCAACAGACGCTTACGCTGCGAGCCGAAAATGCCCCTGGGCGATGCGAGGATGTGTGCAGCAGCCGTAGCCGTAGCTGAAGCCGGAGACCGAACGTTGAACTTCAGCTCAATGAATATGTTGTTTATGTAAAAAGCAGAAAAAACAGCAAGTGAAAGTGCTCTAAGCGGGAGTATACGACTTTCAGATACCCTGAACTTGAATCATTCTTGAGTTCTTGTATGCAAACATGCACATAGGCATAAGTAGACGCTTCTGATAACTGCGCTTAAAGGAAATTAGTTATTAACTAAGGAAGGAAGCTTTAAGGACTTGAGCTGAGTTGAATGCAATAAACAGTTCATGCAAGCTAGCTAGATGGATGGGTTATGGCTAGATCGACTTGAGTCATCTATCGGATCAAAACAATATATATATATTCATCTGTGCTTCATAGGGCTCAGCTCAGTGTATCCACAGCCCCTTATAAGCAACCATTATACCCATTATCCCGAAAACAGAACACGTGTACGCAAAATGGGTTTGTCACTGCTGGGCCGGGCTGGAAATGGAGGCGAATATTGGCCGGCTGTTTTTGGAGTCTGTTTGCGTACGCCCACTCCGCTTGTCATTATGCACAAATTAAAATCTAATTGTAAAGAGGCAGCCACAAATCAAGCAAACAAAGAGCAAAGTTAACCCCAGGCCGGGGCAGCCCACGCACACAGCCAGTGAACCACCCAACCACCCAACCACTGAGCCACCAGAAAGAGTCGCAAATTGTTGCTTGCCTATGCGGACATTCCTTTATGCAAATTAATTTCAATTGATTGCGTTTGAAACACTTTTTATTTTGACATTCCAGAGACGCAAACACATTATCCATTATCCTTAGATAAACAACATCAACATCAGGATCAGCGTCAGTCGTGGCTTTGATGTTGTTCATGTGGACATTGTATGCCATCATAATATTGTTATTTCACAATGGCCACTATCCCAGCGGAAAGGTCAGACCTGCTCAGCACTGAAAGCCAAGTCCTGCCAAGGACATGCAAAATTAACGCCAAAAGCCAGGCGCACGATTAGGGCTTTGTCCTTAATCAATACTGAACGAAGATGGGAACATTCAAGTTGACTTTGATTATCGGAATGGAGCATATCAAAGGAGTTTCCCATTTTTTATTGCTGTGCACTTGCCTCAGATGGATTTTGAAAATCATTTTTATTAAAATTTGGTCAGATTTCATAAGGTATATTATACATACTATACATACTATACATACTATACATACTATACATACCATACATACTATACATACTATACATACTATACATACTATACATACTATACATACTATACATACTATACATACCATACATACTATACATACTATACATACTATACATACTATACATACTATACATACTATACATACTATACATACTATACATACTATACATACTATACATACTATACATACTATACATACTATACATACTATACATAATATACATACTATACATACTATACATACTATACATACTATACATACTATACATACTATACATACTATACATACTATACATACTATACATACTATACATACTATACATACTATACATACTATACATACTATACATACTATACATACTATACATACTATACATACTATACATACTATACATACTATACATACTATACATACTATACATACTATACATACTATACATACTATACATACTATACATACTATACATACTATACATACTATACATACTATACATACTATACATACTATACATACTATACATACTATACATACTATACATACTATACATACTATACATACTATACATACTATACATACTATACATACTATACATACTATACATACTATACATAATATACATACTATACATACTATACATACTATACATACTATACATACTATACATACTATACATACTATACATACTATACATACTATACATACTATACATACTATACATACTATACATACTATACATACTATACATACTATACATACTATACATACTATACATACTATACATACTATACATACTATACATACTATACATACTATACATACTATACATACTATACATACTATACATACCATACATACTATACATACTATACATACTTTATGGATCATACGCTATAAATCAATAAATCTAACCAATTTCCTTTAACGTTATCCAGCACTTGCCCAGAATATCCTTAGCAAGGACATGTCAGTAGAAAACAATCATAAATTTGCACCTTTGGTCACACTGATATTTGTTGCTATCATTATCAATGACACAAACCCAACGATCATTGTGACAGCGCCATCTATTGACACATGCTGTAAGCAGGCAAATACAATATGTGAAGAGTTAGAGGGATGCAACGACGTATAAAATTAGGAAAATAATTTTAAAATATTAATAATACAGTAGAAATAATAATAATATTCAAAAAAATACTTAATTGCTGCTTTGATTTGCGCATCTAACCTAGATTCATATTCGAGAATGGATTCGTGCTGAAACCCTTGTGGCATGGCAACGCAGACTGATTTGAATGCGAGTGCAGCTCATTTGCAAAAGGGGTGTGGTCCTGTCCACCCCTTTACGCTTGCGAATGAAAAATATTTATTAATAAAACCATCAAAATTGCTGGGTTGATAGCCTTCTGTAACCCATTTAGAGAGGGAGAGAGAGAGAGAGAGAGAGAGAGCCGAACTCGAGCAAGGGGTTACATGATGGCATCATTAAGGGCATTTTTTGCATTTAGTGTGCTCGGCTTTAAACATAATGTGCGCATAATCCAGATGTGGATAAGTTTTGAATGTGATGTATATAGATGTATATATATATATATATATATATATATATTATGTATATATAGTATGTACATATTTATTTATATTTATGCAGCTTTGCTTAGTGCCATATATGTTCCCAAAATGGCATACATTGCTAGAAACTGACAGCTGAACATGAAACTGAAGCTTAACCTTGTCTCGGCAACTAAAGGCTTAGATATAGCACGCTCAGATCAAGCTGTACATGTCTATGCTGCACTTAATATCATATAATATCTGTCCAGCTACGCTGAAGACCCAAGCGAATATGCCCAACACGAAGAGTTCATCTTCTTTTGTCCCATACCTCAATATTTTAAATGCAATTTATGATCTATAAATTATGTAACATATAAATGATCAGCTAAATTTAGTCGCAGTAGCAAACTGAAGAGAGAAACTTTAAAGTTTCATAGTGATTCTAAGGGATTCGGTTAAAGTTTCTGAAATGTTGTCAATCTTCCACTTGACAAGAGTTATGAATGCCTTCAACTCACTGTTCCGGATTAGAATTGGCTGAAATTGTAAATATCTTCTATATCTTCTATTATACGAAGCGATCCAAAGCAGTTGTTGACGTTCCACAGAAACTCAATAGATGATGCTATTCTAGGCTGAAGTCTTTGACTATGGGAATGATCGAAGATTTTCTGTAAGATATGTATATGTATCATATATATATATATGATATATATACATATATTCATACTTCATATGAACTCATTAAATAAACAAAAGCTTTCGTTAGCTTTGCAGATCTGCCAAAGATAAACAAATTTATTTCAAGTCAAGTTAAGAGAGAGGCAGAGACAGGGAGAGAGGGAGACAGCGACTGTGCATGAGGCTATGGCCTTTGATCGATCAAAAGTGCTGGCTCATTTACAGTAGATGACTTGAATAGTTTTTGAGGGCACGAAATGTATTTCATTATGTTGATGGACGATTTACAATTTGGAAATGAAATTATGATTTATACGGTTTTCCTTAAAGTACAGCGCGTACAGCTCTACGCCGTGTATGTGTGGAGAGACAATAACTGTTGCAATGATGTTGCGTGTGTGTGTGTGTGTGTGTGTGTGTGTGTTGTGGATATTGACTGCCATTGATTAATCATTGCTGGCGCCGCAACATCGGGCGAACAAAACTTGTCCATATAAATACCTCTTCTCGGGCTGGAAAGTGCAACTAGACACGCGTACTTGGAAATAATGCGGCACAAAGCGAAGCCGCCCGAAGAGCAACGCCCAGAAGGTAAGAGAGAGAAACAGAAACAGAAACAGGATGAGAATAAATATAATTAACTGCTTATCGACGGGGTGCGAACAAACCGGCCGATTCATCTTGAGTTCGAAAATCATGCCAGATCACCCAATGTGCCCCATGGACCATGTCAAAGTGCGCTTACAAGTGGGCCGATGCCTTCGATATGCTCGGCGTACTTCGATTGGTATTGGGATTGGGACTGGGATTGGGATTTTGAATTTGGACAGGTAGAGGTGCTGCTATGATTTTGATTGATGATTACCTTATGTTCGACTGGCATTTCGGGCTGACTAACTGACGGACTGGTCAGCGACAGTTGCTTGTTGATGCCTAGAACGGACTGTCTCTCGGCGTGTCACAAACAGCTAACAGCAAACGGTTAGCCAACTGACAACTGACAACTGCCAACTGCAAAAATGATGAGACGGCGTTTACAGTTGCCAGCAGATATAATCGGTAATTGGCTTTCGGTTCCAACAGCAGCAGCAGCGGCGGCAAATTAAAACAGCAGGCAAAGGGATATGCTGGCCACTTGGCAGGACATGTCAGGATCACGCATATATCACCGACAAAGCAGTGAGAGAGAAAGCAGAGAGAGAGCGAGAGCGAGAGCGAGAGCGAGAGTAATTACACACACTTGATGTGAATAGGATAATTAGTTGTGTGTTTGCCCTTTGTGCCTTTTGTGCCGCCTGCTACCGTAGTCCGTTCCCGTTGCCGTTGCCCGGCTCAGCGCGGATCGACTCGGCCCGGCCCGGCCAGCAAACTGCAAAAAGGGGCCCGGAATGCTCTTTTCCGCTTGCCAGTGCCACTGCCCGTTGCCATTTCGCTTTTCAGTATTTAACGCTTTGCTGCATTGTTTTTGCCTGCTGCGCTGTGGCCCTCACACACACACACACACACCTACTCGGCTGCTTTGTTGTGCGCTAAGGCGAAGCGCATGGCGCTAGGCACAGGCAGCGGGCATCGCTGCCAGCCGAGGATCAATGCAGATCCTGAGCCCATTGTGCGCGCCTTTGTTCAACCTGCCTTAACCTATTATTTTAATTATTCATTCGCAACACTGTGCCATTGTTGGCCACATTGTGTTCGGCTGTTGTGTTTACCTTGCCGTTAAGCAGCCGTATCCAAAATCCGGCGTTAGCCTTTCGCATTTCTCAATTCCTCAATTCGCAATTCGCGTCTCGGGGTTCCTGGCTTGCCCTGCTTTTGCGTCTTGATTTCAGCTTTGGCTAATCCCGGCGTTTCTTTGCCATTTCCATGGGATTTGCATTGTGGATTCTCGTCTTGTTTTATTGTCCGCCCAGCGCTTTATTTATGCTACTTTGCCTTTACAACAATTATAATTGTCTTAGGGCTTGCTTTATAGGCGGCATTTCCCAAGAAAATTGCTTTGAAAAATGCATAAAAAATTGAATTTTTGCTTAGGGAAATGCTTACTGTTAGACTTTAGCTGGGGTACAAGTGAAGAGATTTTATAGCTGAGCTGAAGAAAACGAAGTATCTATGGAGACTTCGAGTAAATCTATATGCTATAGAAGGAATTGTAGTGAGATCTAGGAAACTTTGCCATAAACATTTATAAAGAAAACTAGTGAGACTACTCGAGTCGGCTATGCCTGATTAGAAGATACTCTAGAAGATGTTCGGATAGACGGAGATACGAATAGCTCAACATGCCTATATCAACTCCTCCTACTGATCTAGTATACATATAGCTTATGGGCTCTTCCACGCCTACTTTTGTCTGTTGTACACATTCTTCCAATATTCCAATATACCCAGAATAGGTAGCTATGTATAGGACATCGCAAAGTAAATCCTTCTTCGTCTGCAGCAAGAGTTCTCGAATGAATGCTGCCTCCCATACCATATTCTAGTCTTTCGTATATATATATACTGCCCCTAATGCACTTACCCTACATATATACTCTATATATCTATGTGCGTACTGCCTTTAATGTGCTTGACCAGATTTGTGGCGGCGCTTGTAAATGATGACGCAACTCGATGGCGTTATAATTTAGGTACACGTCAATGAGCAGTGCTCAGCTGGGCAGTGGCTGGAGGGAAGCGGTAAACCGAAGATGACGATCAGTGCCACCTGGCAGGCATTAGGTAAAAAGGCCATAGACTAAAAACACAAAGCGGCGGAGCCAGCATAGCCCATTCTCCAATTAATCAAGTCAAAAAGCCAACGACAAAACCAGCGACAAAAGAGATGAAAACTCACGAGAGAAAGAGTTGATCATGATCAGCAGCTGAGGTTCCAGTAGGAGAAGAAAATTATATGAAAGGAATGATAACTCAGCAAATACACTAACTAAAGTAAGATTAGAGAGAGAGAAAGAGAGAGAGAGAGGGAGAGAAAGCGAAATGTAGACAATGAGAGCAAGTTTTATATATAAATCGATACTATATAGGAAAGTTAGTTATAGTTCAAATAGCTTGAAAACATTTATGTCAAAAGATCTCAGTAGAACTCTCTGATCCGGGCAGAGTATATAACTGTCTTGTAGTTAGCCCAGTTCGTGTGTAGCTCTGCAGCTGTCATTATCAATGCGATCATCATCTTGGAGCTTGGAGTCAAGCGCACGATCTGGTTGGGGTAACTAATGTGGACAATAAAAGCCCACAAGTCTCTCATATGGGTCTCTTTGGAACTCGTGTCAGTCTTTTGCCATAATTGGTTTAGAGCACGTACCCAAATACACATATATATATATATATATATGTCTGTCTGTGTGTCATCGGAAGACCGCTAATTGCAGGTTTGGTCCGAATCAGAGCGGTCGCTATAAAAGATTTTTACCACGCCGACACGGAATGTCATTACATTGGAGACCTTTTCGAAACGTCGCCTCAGCAATTGCAACGCGAGCAGCTTCGTCTTGGGTTTTCCCTCTCAGTTTTTGTCATTTGTTTGACTGATTTGACTTTGCGGCTACGAAAGTTCATCAAAGATCTGCTAGACAATGGACTTCCTCTTGCTCTAGTACTCATTAAAGCGTGACGGCAATCATGCAATTCTTGCTGAGATCTAGAGAGCGGGGAAATGTCAACTTTGTGGAAATGAAATGTTGAATTAAATAAGTGAAATAGGGCATTTATAGCATGTTTATAGCGAATAGTAGCGAGTGAATTCGAGCTAGTTGATAAGCAGACAGCTGCATTGAGGACTTTTGTGTATGGCTCATGGAGGCGAGTAAGTTCCAGCGAGTGAATTCGAGCGAGTGAATTCGAGCGAGTGAATTCGAGCGATTTAGATCTATACTATATGATATCTGGATAACTAAGCGAGAAGCGAGTTTTGAAAAACGAGTAACAACGAGCGAGTAAGCTCCAGCGTGTTAATGCCAACGAGTAAGGTAGAACTTTTGTGTATCTGATCTAGTTCAACTACTGAAAGTTGGATTTCTAGAGTAAGTAAGAAGTACGAGGATGAGCGAGACAGCTTCAGCGAGTAAACTTGAGCGAGTAAACTTGAGCGAGTAAGCTTCAGCGAGTAAGCTCTGCAGCGAGTAAATTCCTTCTATGTAAAGCATTTCTATTTGGCACTTGCTGAGAGTTATCATTCAAACAAACTAACTTAGGCAAAGGAACGAGTAGCAGCCCCAGAGTAAGACCCAAGGAGTAAGCTCATAGCAAATAATTCATCAATGACAATGTAAACTGAACTAAGTAAACAGAGTTAAAGCTAACGAGAAGCAGTGAACGAGTTCGAGTAAGATAATTAAATTTGGCAAGTCTCAAGTCGTTGCAGCTAGGTATGCATCCACACACATCTCTGTGTGTCTGTGTCTGGGTCTCAAGTATGAGTGCTCGCATTCATGGCACCCACTCCAGGCCGCTCGCTGCAAATGTCCATATGAAAGAAGCCGACAAAATTGCATCTGAAAGGTAAAAGCATGCAAATATTTGCCAACTCTGCAAATCATACACATAATTGGAATTCATGTGTATGTATGTGTGTGTTTGTGTGTGTGTGTGTGTATAGACGAGCGCTACTATATTGTGGAGACTCTCTATGTGGGATATACATATGTATATGGCCATTGCCTGGCCATTGTGCTGACCGACTGCTGTGTGCATTGAGTTAAAAAAAAAAGAAATGAGAGAGAAAAAAAAAAACAATGGCATTGGCCACGTCCTGCTCAACGGGCCCACACACTTTTCTTTTATTCATGGAGAGCCTGACTGGCGGCCTTCGTCGCTCGTCCTTTTACGCCACACGACCAAACATTTTGTATATGAGTATTTAATTAATCCGCAGTTGACTCGCCAATGAACGCGCTAGGGGTGCCTGCACCCCCTTAACACCCACGCCCCAGCCTGAGCCAGCGCCCGAGCCCGCGTCCAGGTCCTTTCAGATTGAGCAGGATGTTCCATCATTGCGCAATTTGAATTGGCTCAAGTGCGACTGCGAATGCAAATGAGTGTGGCCTGTGTGCAGAGCCGAGCACTACGCATTCGACTTATAAGTAATGCCCAGTCTCTAGCCCTGCCGAGGGGTTGCTCTGAACAGCTGAGTTTGTATAATAAGACTGAAAATGTATTATGCGCAGAAGTAGGCGTGGCTGATACCCTAAACTATATATTTGCTTGCTCAGGCTGTCGAGCTGAGTCGCTCTTGCGAGCCACACAAGCTAGATCCTTGAAGTATTCGAGATACACACATGTATACCCACCCACATATATACCCAAAAACCAATCTTAACTCTGGCACATGCCATCCAGAAGCACATTGATTGGAACTATTTACAGACAACTTTGAGAGCCTGTTAACTACCTCAGACACAAACTGGACTGGACCCAACTGCGCCTGGAGGGTGTGGCTGCGGTGGGCGTAACGCGGACAAGCAGCTGGAAAGAAATGCTACGCCGATTCCTATTCACGGACAGTCACGATTATGTTTTAACAGCCAAGAAACAAACCAATTTAGTATCGCTTACAATGGACGCTCTCGTGCCAAAAGCACATTTCTTACCTCTCGCTCACTGACACGCACATTTATATGCTATATATATATATATATATATATTTATATATATATATATAAAGGTAGCTGTAAACTGTTGTCTCCATTTGAAGCGAAGCAAACTTTTGTGCTATGTTTAAAGATTCTTTAAGCAAGTTGCACCGACTGTTGTGATACTCCCTCCATCTTAAGAGACAGTTAGCTGAGACAGTTAGCTGAGACAGTCAGCTGAGACAGTCAGCTGAGACAGCTGTAACTGTCTGGTTTAGGTTGGCCTTGTTCGCAAATTAACCGAGATATAGTCTTTCCCAGTTTTCGATATCATTTTTGGCAAACGAATGTATGACTGCTTTAGATTAAGGACATATCTTTATTATCAATGATAAACCGCTTACAAGCTGCAAAGCCCGTGCAGTATACAGGATATTCATCATGCATAGCTGAGCTGTAATCCTGGTCCATTTGAAATTAGTTTCATTTCCGCATCCTTCCTATATAAGGAATACCCAATAAGTTCTCATATGTGCTATGCCAAGTATACTCTCTCTATCTCTCTCTTCTCTCGCTCCTCTCTCTGTCGCTCCTCTCTCTCTCTCTCTCTCTTCTCTTTGTCTCCTCCCTCTCTCTCTCTCTCTCTCTCTCTCTCTCTCTCTTTTCTCTTCGTCTCTTCTCTCTCTCTTCTCTTTGTCTCCTCTCTCTCTCTCTCTCTCCTCTCTCTACCCTTCGTCTCCTCTCTCTCTCGCTCCTCTCTCTCTCTCCTTTTCGTCTTCACTCTCTCTCTTCTTTGTCTCCTCTCTCTCTCTTTCTCTCTCTCTCTCTATCCTCTTTGTCTCCTCTCTTTCTCTCTCCCTCTTTCCTCTCCCTCTCCTCTCTCTCTCTTCCCTCTCTCTCTCTCTCTCTCTCTCTCTTATCATCACATTACATAATCCTTTCTATACTTTGTCCTTTGCACTCACCCAAATATGCTCTTATTACATTCCCTGAACAAGCATCAAAGAGCTTAGCTTAAATATCATTAAAAAATACGAATAATAATTAGGACGAGCGCCGCGCTTTTCGCTTAGCATAATTCCGATCTGTTCATCAGCTCTCGTTTTTCGGTAGGTTTTCCCAGAGGAAACCCGCTCGAGCCAGATGCAGTCGGGTGGGCACTTCTCATTGGTTGCGAGGCGCTCAGTGTTATGCCTATGTGCCTGTGTTCCTATATGCTACACACACACACACACACACACACACGCATGCTTTGCATGTATTTGTGCTCTGATATGACATAATGGCATATGGGGTTAAATTACGTTTACAGCGGCGAGTGGTTGTTGCTGCAGCCCTTACCGCCATTGAAGGCAACCTCAAATCGCAATTGGAATTTCAATCAGTGTATGTGCCTCGCCCTCTCTCCCGCCCTCTCTCTCGCCCTCTCTCTCGCCCTCTCTTTATTAATATGGGCATCATTTGACTAGCGACAATTGATGAATCGACAGAGACAAAGCCTTTTGTTGCAGGTGCGCAGCAGCAAACAATGTCTGTCTGTGTGTCCTTGTTGTTATCAAAGGGCAGCCACGGCTGAAGCGCCCCTCGGCTGCCCCCAACCAGGCCCCCCCAGTCACTTAGTCAGTTAACTGTTTTGCGGTATTATAGCCGTTACATTTGTTGCCATTGCCATTGTTGTTGTTGCTGCTGTGGGCAGATTGCGTTGCGATTGTTTTTAAAAATGAAATAAAGATGGTGTCGACGATAGCCAGCGCCTGGTGACGGAAGTGACGCTGAGGCAACCAGCGGCCGCCAGCCTCCGGCCTCCGGCCTCCGGCTCTACGGCTCTCCGGCGCTGCGCCAACAAAAGCCGTAAAAATTGCGGATTACAATCGCGGATTTGCAGCGCACAATTGTTTATTATTGCTGCTTCCTCTTTGCTGTGTCAGACACCCTGCCACGCCCCCGCGCATTCACTGATTTGTTTTTTTTTCCTTTTTTTTTATTATTTCTTCTGCCTTTTGGGGCACTTAGAGCTGCCTGTTGTCGGTCATCAAGCGCGCCCCCAGTGACAGGCGGCGGCGACGACGTTTCAATTCTTACTCCATTTTTTATTTATTTCCACAAAAAAAAAAAAAAAAACATTTGTGTTTGTGCGCGCCTTTTGCATGTCCTTATTATTGTGCCGTTCGCTCGTCTCCCACGCCTGCTCCCACTCTAAAGACCACTTTACTCTGCCCTCTCTCGTCCTCTCTTAGTATTTGTTTTCTTTTGTGTGCGTTTTCTTGTTGCTTTTCATGCCCTCTCCTTCAGTTGGCTCAAATTTGCTAATTTGTGAACTTTTGTGTTCGCATTACAATTCGTTCTTCTTCTTCTTTCCAGTTCATTTCGGCTCTCCAGAGTTTAGTTCAGCTCAGCTCGTTCCGTTCTGCTTTGGTTGGCATTTTGCTGTTTGGCATTGGGAATTCGAGCAGCCGCGTCCTTTGCGTGGATCCTTGTGCTTTTTTGTGTTTTTTGTTGGTTTTCCCCTGTCTCTTGTCCCTTGACTACATTAAGCTGCTCAATTCTCGCCGTTGTTGTTGTTGCTTTGGGCGAGGCAGGGGGGGCGACGCTCGGCTCAATTCAATTTAAGACGATAACATCTTAATATGTATTAATAAATGCTTGGCCCGTCGCTTTCACAGCTACCTTGTCAGCATAATTTCGTTAATCATTGATATGCCATCCTTGAGCACTTGGCGGTTGCACCTCCTTCAAGCAATTACCCAGTATCTGGAGCACTCCCATCAGGCCTAGCTCTATATCTATATCTAATCGCAATTTATCAACTGATAAAGTTGTTTGTCTACAGAAGAAAGTTGCCTCGTTCTGCGATGATCGTGAAAATCGCATAGAAGGGCGATTCGAATTAACGGCGCATGAAAGAGCTAACAATGGCCCCGAATTACTGTTTATATCTGTGTTAAGTACATCGCACGTATTATTCGCTTTTTTAGCGCAAATTGACGTATTTGTTAGAGAGTGAGTGTTGGGCTTGCACTAATGACGAGGCAAGTTGATTGGCCTGCGAAAGCCATGGGAGCTGGATGGAAAGGTAAGAGCTATAAGAGAGAGGTAAGGGGAGTGGTAGGTGGGGGGTGGGGGGGGGGTATGAGTGAGAGAGATAGTGAGACACAGAAAGAGAAGAGCGAGAGAGAGAGAAAAGAGAGAGAAACAGAGAGAGGGAGAGAGTACGAGAGTGAGAAAGATAGGGAGAGACAGAGAGAGAGAGAGAGAGAGAGAGAGAGAGAGAGAGAGAGAGAGAGAGAGAGAGAGAAAGAGAGAGAAACAGAGAGAGGGAGAGAGTACGAGAGTGAGAAAGATAGGGAGAGACAGAGAGAGAGAGAGAGAGAGAGAGAGAGAAAAGGAGAGAGAGAGATAAGTAAAACAGAAGTATATTAATATGTACAGAGAAAAGAAAAGAAAATGAGATAGAGAGAGAGAGTCAGAGAGTGTGAGAGACAAAATTGAGATCAAAGATCAAAGAAAACGAGGCATAGAGGAAGAGAGAGGAAGTATTTAAGCGAGAGAGATACATTTAAGAAGAAAGGCTGCAAGAGAGATAAATACAAACGGAAGAGACCTACAAATATCTCTTCTTCCTCTCTCTCCCTCTCTCTATGTATGTGTATATGGCAGCACAATCTCAGACTGCTGAGCTATATCTTCAGCTGAAAGTCAGTTATGTCCAGGCAATGCCCTGGCTTTAAGAAACGAAGGCAAATAGTAACTTAAGGACAAAGTTTACAATAATCACGTAATTAGTCAGTGCTTGAAATGCGATAGGGCAAACAGGCAAATGTGATTCGAGAGTTCAATTGTGAGCGAATGTCCAGAGATAATTGCGTTGTCCTGGCAACCAGAAGAGGAATTAACATTGAGATTGATTTAGGAGGGGGCAGCCACTGGGCAGATGAACAGCAACAGGAAGAGGAAGGGGAAGGGGAACAGGAACAGGAACTGGAACTGGCAAATTGAAGCCAGAGAGAGAGAGAGAGGGAGAGAGAGAGAGCAAGGCAAGAAGTGCGCATTAATTAAAATGTGAAACCTAATAAATTTAAATTACAACTTTCAATAAAAACTTTTTAACGCCCGCCTTTCGCTCGGCGTCTCGGGCTGTGCCCAAGACGCGGCAGATGCTCCGGCGGAAGGAGCTAAAAACTTTGATGCGCTGAAATTATTTAATGAGCATGAAAATTGCGGCGCAGCCAAAAAAAACACGAAGCTGGAGAAGCAGGAGATGAGGAGGAAAAGCAACCGAGCCAAGTTCAACCCCAAAAATGGAAAAAGGGCTGAATAAAAACATAGCGCGACAAATAGATAACCTCAGGTAAAAATTAATAAACATCCTGCCGTTCCCTGCGGCCACGCAGCGCAGCCAAACCGAAACAACAACAACAAGAACAACACCCACTTCTCCTCCGAACTCAGCTCAGATGGCGCTGCAGACGAAGTTCGCTCGCCTTGAACAACAAAAACTGCGGTGCGACGATTGTTTTTCTTGTAATCAAAAGCGTTTTCATTGTTTAACAATTAAATTGCTGGAAAAGGCATCATTAGCAGGCAGCCAGGCAGGCGCAGTGCCAAATCCTGGCGGAGTGTTCACTTGAAAGCCTTAAGAATCGGCAAAGCCTCCAACTGGCTGCAGTTGGAGAACAAAGAAAACTACGAGGGCAAAGTAAATGAAAAACATCGCCGGAATACCCCACGGTAATGGGTCGCCCATTAATGAAACGGAACAAGCGCCAAGGCTAGGCCAGCCGACAGAGACACACACAGAGAGAGAGAGAGAGAGAGAGAGAGAAAGCCAGAGCAAAGTTCACTTTCAGGCAGACAAACACAACGCCAGACTTTGCCAGACAACGCAGACAAGGCGTCTAAGGCGGCCTGTTTTGGGGCAGCAGCAGGAGCATTGCTACGGGGCATACGCATTACGGGGAATCAATTTCGAAGGTGGAGAAATTATGAGCAGCAGCAGCTTCAATTTTGGCCGACCTTCTGGCTAAACTTTTGTGCAAACAGTTGTTTAAATATCCAGCAAACACGAAAGGGTTAAATTCATAATATGGCCAAATTAGATACAGCGGGCGGCACGGTCGTAGAATAACATAATAGAAGACAGCTCTGCCCTGCCCCGCCCCGCCCCGTTCCAGCGTTGTCCTTGTGTCCTTGCCGCGGCTGTCGGTCGGCAGCCTCCTTCCATACGCTAATGAATTCCCAGTAGGAAATTTTCATGAATTCGCTTACAAATTTTAATACTTTTTCTTGTCGTTGCCCCAACTCTGGCAGTCTCCCTCATCCTCATTGCCTCTCCTCCCCCCTCTCCCCCTCTCTTTCTCTCATTTTTTTGCTCTTCCAGTTAGCCGCATCTCCTGCCCTAGCCCAGTAGGCTTAGGCCAAAATTTAGCTACTGCAATTTCCACAGCATTGGAAAACTTGCAAAAGTTTTCCCTCTGGTCAAGCGCTGATTTTCCTCTTTCAGCTCTGCATAGCTCAGCTCGAAGACTTTGAAATACGATTTAGTTCTAGTCTGAAAGTATTTTTAAGCCAAATTAAATTTTATGTGAATTTTTGTTTCAGCAAAGAAATCTAAAATTATTGAAATTGTTAGATAGTTATTTGTGAGAGTTTTCAGATAGATAAAGCGAATTTATATTTGTAAGATAGTTATACACGTTGGCGAAGTGAGAAGAGTATATTGGCTGCATGCAATGTCCGTTAGGCTGGAGGTCAGTGCGTCTGTCTAGCTGCCTGCTCGACCGCCTGCCCGTCTGACTGTCCGCCGGAGTATGGATTTGTCCTTTCGCTCATCTGTCCGTTCGGCTGTGCTTTTGTCCGTCCGTTTGCCTGTCCGTCCGTCTGTGCTTTCCTCTGCTCGTTCGTATGTCCGTTTGCCTGTCCGTTCGTCTGTCCGTTCGTCTGTCCGTTTGCCTGTCCGTTCGTCCGTCCGTTTGCCTGTCCGCCCGTCTGTGCTTTCCTCTGCTCGTTTGCCTGCCCGTTCGTCTGTCCGTTTGCCTGTCCGTCCGTCCGTACTTTCCTCTGCCCGTTCGTCTGTCCGTTTGCCTGCCCGTTCGTCTGTCCGCTCATCTGTCCGTTCGTCTATCCGTCCGTCTATTCTCTTGTCTGTCCGTTCCAATGTCTCTCCATCCGAGCTTTCCTCTGCCCGTTCCTTTGCCTCTCCGTCCGTCCGTCCGTCCCTGCTTCTCCAAATTGGTAAGTTAACTAACTCCAGTCAATCTCTAAAGATTCTTTAAAACTTAACCTTGAAAGAAGTTTTCACAATCTCACTGTCAGAGGTATAGCATATGATAATATATATATATATATATGAAGAAGATAGCTTTTATACATATATTATACAATGTATAATATATATTCAAAATATAATGATATTCTATATTCAAAATATATCAAATAAAAATGGCTTACATTTTACTTCCCATTATTTATCCCCGGCAATGGCTTTGTCCGTGGGATAATCAAATGGAAAACTCCATTTTATGTATTCAATTTGTACGCTAATGACAACAGAATTTAATCCCTTGAAATGGACTTGATTTTATTTACTCAGTACTCGTGCACACACACACACAAAGACGCACACACGCACGCTCGCACACATGCAAAGCTAAATGTTGAGGAGCAACCCACACACATCAAGTAATAATTATGAATTCTTTGGGGTAGGTTTTCGTCGACAGGGGCGTAATATAATTGCCCATAGGTCGGCGCACAACTATCAAAAAACATTAGAAGGCTGCACCCTCTCACATTCGCCGCAACTCTATACCCATCCAAGTGTGTGTGTGTGTGTGTGTGTGTGGAGTCTTCTTGATAGATGCGAGGCTGACATTAAATGTAGTCACAAAACCATCTAATGGCAGATCGCACAGCTTTCAGCTACGCTCATATTTGATAATGATGGAACAACCCCAGATACAAGCCCATTGTTCTCGGACAACGTGTTGCTGTCGTCGTTGTTGTTGTTGTTGTTGTCCATGCTACTATCAAGGGATTATTTGTGTGGTTTACAGTTTTTAATTATGCACCGCGACATGGATGCAGAGCAGAGATGAGTGCCACAGAAGAAGATGAAAAACATTTTTAGGGGTGAACTCAAGTGGTGGCGCACACACATAGCCAAACAGCACAAATTGCGGCATGGAATGCAATGCATCATTCAGTAGTACAGTAAACGCACACACACACACACACACACACATACATACATATATATATGTATATATATATATACATATCTGTGTTTATGCTTACAAAATGAAGGACGCTTTGCTAACTACAAATTTTTGTAAATTTTCTGTGCTCGCTCTTGACTGCTGGCCTTTGATATTTAAAGCATATATAAACATACATATTTATATATAGTTAGATATATATATATATGTATTTTTTATATACATATATTCATTCTAATCCCCATTGCATCAGCCCACTCAAGCGCTCTGGCTGTCAGAACTCTCCATCAATCTCAGCGACAAGCCTTTCACTCAACTCAACTTGCAGCTGCTGCAGCCCATTCGGCTCTCTAGAAACTTTAATTTAGTTGCCATCTGCAGCTGATATGGCCAGCGAGTGTTCTGATTATGGCTATAGAGTTGCAGAAGTTACAGATTATAGATTTGTCAGTTTGAGGCGGCAGCAGAGCGCTGTTAGCTCATAGATATTATGTCATTCAGAGCATTATTTATGACATCAAACATTTTATAGTTGATGCCTGATCAGCCACAGCAAGGTTCGAACTGACCTCTCTATGCAGTAGTTACAGATACTAGTCCCACCAGAGCCCATTGGCTGGGCGTAGCAAATTCGAAAGTTCAGCTCAAAGACTTTGATCAGTTAGAGTATTTGACTCGAGTAGTATCGCAGCTGTATATTATGTAAATAATTAATATATTAACCAATGAACAAATTTGTAAAACAAACGAGCATTAGGCAAGCGGTTATGCCCGACTGCACAGTGAGTGGAGCAGGCGATTGCGATATTGAAGCAGTCGAGACTGAAAATGATTTATTTATGATTTTTAAAAATTATTAATAAAATAATTCAATCAATGAACTCTAAGAAAATTAATAACATTTATTAATTTTATGATAATAATTATTATTATATTTATTATTATTAATTTTAAAACAAATTTACAAATAACAATTCTAAAAAATATAAATAAATATAATAAATATAATAAAAAAAAACTAAAAACATTTGCAACATGGGCGTGGCCGCTGACAGCCTTTGCGGGCTGCGCGAAACCCAAGATGGAGATCGAAAGTCGATATTGTTCAAGGATTATCCACTGGTAACAATGCGCAATTACGCCATAATTACAACTGACAGCCAGACAATGCCAACAGCAACAGCAACAACTACAACAACAATGGAACATTTAGCTATCTGTAACTGGGCCTTTCTCTCCAGCTCGTATCAAATCTCGTCAGTTGTTGTTCAATCTGGCCAAATATTATATGATTTCATATTTTCTGCAGATGTTTTCCTCGAGATTAAAATCGAGAGCGCGCTGAATACGTTTGATGCATTTCCGCTCTCGCACTAACAATAGATGCCCGCAGATAGATGCACCGAGAGCTAGATAAAACATATAGACATCGGGATCTGGGGCCACCCACATGACAAAAGAATATAGAATTGAAGAATATTTCATTAATATTGTAAATTATTTTATACATTTCATGATGACTGACCAATTGCAAGTTGCTTCTGTTGATGGCAGACTAATTCAATTTGCCTTTTGAAAAGTTGAGAATTTTATGTATGACTAAAAATATATAAATATGTGTGTGTATGTATATAAATAATGTATATAAATGTATAAAAATAAATATATGTCATATATATTTTAATTTGATTTATTTTTCTAAATTATGAAGAGATTTTTGGGCTCTTTTAATATGATCAATCTATCAGTCATGCTATCAGCATACAAGAGTATTATGCATAAGAACTGAATATTATTTATTTTGATTTATTATATTAAGTTATTTATTTATTTACTAAATATGATTTATTTTTATTTGCATTTATTAATATTAATTTTCATTTATTTTTTTATTAATTTATAATTTAATTTATTAATACTTTTAAAATAATTTAGCTTTAATCTTTTGTCATATTTTTGATTGTATTTTATTTGTTGTTTGTTTTCATTTTAAATTTGTAAAGAATATTTTTTTAAATATTTATTTTTTACTAATAGTTTTGTTTAATATTTTAGATTTGATTTATTTTTATTTTATTGCATCTTTTATTCCTAATTTTAAAAAATTTAAGTTAATTTACTAGTATATATTTTTAAATATTTTTTTATATATGTCTTTATTTGTTTTTATTGTTTTAATTTTTTTTTTTTATTTATTTATTAAAAATATTTTTTTGATTATTTTATTAGATTTTTTTATTTAATTTAATTTATTAATTTTGTGAACACAAAGCACACAGTTCGTCCTGATTCAGAAATTCCAAGAACGTTCCAGTTGCTGTCGACGACTGCAACGACTGTAGCTTATGGATCAGATGTAAAATAAGTATGGAATATATACTTAAATAAATTATATTTCAACATACATAGATTTTGATTGAGTTCAAGTTCAGACTCAAGCTCAGATTTGTGAATCAAAGCAGATATACGCAGAGACGAGGCAAACAAAGCGCAAAGGTTCATTGTTGAGTTTATGCCGCTGATGATAGGCTCATAAATTAATAAATATATATATGCTGTGTGTGCGCGTGTGTGTGTGTGTGTGTGATACTGTTAAGTACCTGTACAATGCAGCGCATTATCGCGATCCTGTTTGTACTTTGTATGAAGCGTGCGCTGCAGCGTAGTTTTTATTGTGCGCGCGTCTCGTACTTAGTTCGCCTTGGGTGCTTACTTTTATTGAGCTTCCTTGATGGACGTGTGCGCGCGGCATAGTCATTGAGCTACCTACATTCATATATGTGTATACGTGTGTGTGTGTGTAGACAGCCCGGACAATCGTGCATGCTGCATCCGCTCTGTGCTCCTTACCTGATTACTGTATAGCCAGCCATCCATCCATTCGCAAAGCTGGCAATTTTTATGGGTCGCGGCCATTATGAAATTGCGAGCGACATGTTTGCTGCTCGAAAACCCTTTTTCTCGAGCAACATTTTATCACCCGGTTGCCGGGCAAAGTTCTCATGAAGCCCGATTGTAACCCTTTCACTTAATTATTGGGCACATTATGTGCCACATATTCATGGCAACGCGAGGCAACGATGGAAACTAGCTACCTGGAAGCGAGCAAATTGTGCAATAGCCAAAAAAGCAAAAACTCTTACCAGCCCGACGCCCCGTCTCAGGCTCAGTCTCAGCCATCGACAGCAGCCTCAACTCGCGCAGACTTCACGCATTCATTGAGAAAATATTTGAAGGGCGCTGAGCGATAATTGCACCACCAAACCCAAACGCAGCGGTTCAATGTCTCTGTCTGTGTGTGTGCGTGTGTGTGTGTGTGTAACCATTACCCATTACCCAATGCTCATAGCCATGTGCGTGACCCAGCGGCCAATGCAGGACGGAGTTTCCATTTTGAACTGGGCCTCGCTCCGCCACTCACTCTCTCGGCTGCTGCTTATTTCGCATATTTGGCAGCCCGGGCGCCCAGACCGAGCAGTGTAAACAAATCTCTTCCATTTTGGATTTGCAGCGACAGAGCCGGGGCCCGAGCCCGGCCGGGCCGGGCATCATTGACAACGCACGGCCTCTTGGCCGAACTTCAACCCACCTTCACGAGGACGAGCACCAGTTGCTGAATCAATATTTTGCCTCGGCCCGCTCAATGCTAATTGATTAGTGAGCAAATACAGTTATACACACATAGATTAGATTATATTACGAAATTACTTTGTACCCGTGAGTCAAATGGAATTGAAATTGCACACGAATTTCAGTTGGCTTTAAGCTGAAGTCAAACAACTTTCATTGACCAATGGCAAGTTGAGCAATGAGCTTAACGAAAGTAGCTTTAAAGCTAAATCTATAATAAATCTATGATAAGCGAGTTAGTTGATGGCGGAAAATGAAAAGGCATAGTTAAGAGTGCTTTGGCAGGGAGTGCTCGACTGGCAGATACCCGGCAATCAGAGCAGAGTTGCTATTGGAAGCAAACTACGTTCCTTCGATGCAGCAATGGCAAAAAAGGCATAGACACACATACGTGCACACACACACACATATATATATATATATATATATATATATATATATATATATATATATATATATTTATCCCTCTCCCTCTCTCTCTCTCTCTCTCTCTCTCTCTCTCTAGCTCTTGTTGCGTACCAGCTATCAGCATTCAAGCGGATGCTTAGACGAACATGAGCCGATCTCGATTCAGTTTGTTATCCTGCTCATGAAGATATATGCATTATGCGCTCTGCCACGCCCACATGCATCTCTTCATAGATCTCACTACAAATGTTCGGGCTTTAAAAAAAATAGTAGCTTGAAAGAGAAAAATTCTTGGCTTTAAGCTGATAGTGAGCTTGAATTTGATGCTACAAGTGCGCCTGAAATTGTGAGCACAGGTGTATAGAAAGTTTTGATAAAAATATATATTTTTGGGCTCAGCATTCAACTGAAGATGGGAATAAGAAATAGGCTATAAAATGATATGATGTATATATACGTTTATGTTTGTAAGAAAAATATATGGAAATGTAATTTAAGCTGGAGTAAAAAGTTATTAATTTTTTTTTTTTTTTTTTTTTTTTTTTTAGATATCTACTTTTCTCTATCAACTCGCAATTTTTTTGCCAACAAAAAGTGTATTAGCAGTACATAAATACTGAACTATTAGACAGGATAAATATCTCTAATAAACCATCTAATACATCATCTAATGCATAATCTAATATAAAGCACATGACATCAGCTTAGTCTAACACCAAAAACTATTGCTCAGTTATCAACTTCTGATCATCTAATCAGTTCGTCATAGCCATGCGCCAGCTTATCACTGCCGTATCACAATCTCGGCCTCAGCAGCAAACAAATCTTATTTCAGCTCAATTCAAACTTAGTCATAACTTTCTTCATCACTCAAGTATTACCCAATGCCAATTAAAGTTGATGGAAAAAAACTCAACTTTAAGAATTTTCACATGATTTGGCTTGGAGAAAAGTTTTGTGTGCTTTGCCTTGGGGCTAACTGTTATACAAATTATGATTTTTATGATATAATTAAATTCGATAAGTAAACAAATCTCAGCTCCTTGGCGGGCGGCTTCCAAAGGAGGCGTGGCCAGCGGCCAGAGCCGGCCAGCGACTGTACGGAAAATGTAATTAAATGTGAGATGTTTGTGACGCCTTTGTCTGGGGCGAGTTTCTGGAGCGCAGATCGAGAGACAGCGACAGCGACCGTAGCGACCGTGGTTGCGGCCGAGGTTTCCCATGGCCTTTGTCGCTGGCTCTTTTGGCTAGACGAGAGCTCGGGGCGAGGGCGGTTACCGGGCCGAGTAGGCTCTGTCCATACACACACAGAGCTGGAAAAAAGAATCAGACGCAATCGATGCGTCGCTGTGGATTATTAATGGATTTTTAATATCATTTGTGTCGGCGTAAATTGTATTTTAAAAAAAGATCTGAAACGATTTATTGACACGAAGTCAAGTACAATCGACAAGTCCAACTCGAATTCGAAATCAAAGTCGGGCAGAGTGTGATCTGTATGGCTGTGTGGGTGTGCGGGTGTATGGCTGTATGACAGCATGAAAGAATAACAGTATGACAGTATGACAGATATAATATAACAGTATAGCAGTATAACAGTGTAACAATATGCCAGTTTGACGGTATGACAGCATGATGTATAACAATATGATGTATAACAGAGTGACCGTAGAAAGTATGACAGTAGAACAGAAATACAGAAATGATTTATAACAGATTAATAGTATAACAGTGTAACAGTATAGCAGTTTGACGGTAAGACAGTATGATGTATAACAGAATGACCGTAGAACATTACGACAGTATGATAGTGTGACAGTAGAACAGAAATGATTTATAACAGATTAACAGTATACGACTGTGTAGTATGAGAGTTTGACGGTATGACAGTATGATGTATAACAGTATAATGTATAACAGAATGACCGTAGAACAGTATGACAGTATGACAGGCTGACAGTGTGACAGTATAACAGAAATGATATATAACAGATTAACAGTATAACAGTATGACAGTAGGACTGTATGACAGTAGGACACAATGACAGTATGACAGTATAACTATTCAACAGTATGCCTGTATGACTATATGACTGTATGACACCAAGACAGTAGGACAGTAGGACAGTATGATAGTGTAATGGTATACCTGTATGACTGTATGACTGTATCTCTATCTATAGTTGTAACTGTATCTATTTACCTGTACACAGAGACTGGCGCAGGTTTCGTTGCTGTATCTGTGCACTCCACAGGGCTCGGCGGCCTCTCTCACTTGACGCTGGCTGCTGGGCCAAGTGTGAAAAATGATTGATCGATTTCGATTTCGATTTCGATTCGTGCAGCACTCACAAAGGGCGCCGTGCTGTTTATAAAGAACTTCGACAGCGGGCCAGAGGCGCGGGGCCGGGGGGCGAGGGTCGATGGCGGCGACAGCAACGACAATCGGCATAATAAGATAGCAATTATTTATCTCAAGCTGAATAAAGGCAATTTTTGATTAATGAAAGCAGCAAGAAAATCAAAAATAAAAGATCCAAGCGCGTGTATTTATAAATGAAGTGAAAGGAAGTGAAACGAAAGTGTTGACTGCCAATAGAAGATATTTCCATTTGTCCCCTAATAGCCAACGCCAGTCCCCAATTCGTCTCACCTCCGGGACTCGCCGCTGACGACCTTTTGATTGTGCAAACACACCAACAACAACAGGTCAGATTCCACTTGAGCGGCCGCAACCAAAGCGAATTCTCACCTCGGGTCAGGGTTCAGAGAATGATTTTATAATAGAAATATATCGATGCCCGATCGAAATGTAATTGAAGTCAACTGTGCTCTGATCAGCTCGGGCTGACAGAATTTTCGACTGTCCCTAATGATGTGAGCTTGAACTGGAGGCAAGATGTTGAGGTTGAGTAATGCCTGAAAAGGTTTCAACTGCTCTTCTATGAGCTAAATGACAGTTTATCGGGATGTAAACTTATCGATAACCGATAACGAAATCGATAAGTACAGCGTTGGCATAAAGACATAAACCTAGAAGCTTAGATGAGATGAACAGATACATATATGATATTAGGATCTAGAAAGTTAGATGAGAAAAAGAGAAATATATGAGAGAAGATATGGAAACGTTAATGGGATATAAAATATATATAGATAAAGATGGTACATATGTCTTATAACCTAGGAACTTGATGAAATGAACAAATAGAGATATTTGAGACATATAGATATATATGTGATATAAGATCTTAAATATATTTAGTATGTAGATATATATAATATACATGTAGATCTCTTAAAATAGATATTTAGATGAGATATGTGACATATGAGGTCTAGAAGCTGAACTGATATAAAAAGACATATATATTTGAGATATATGATCCCAAAACTGAAATGAGAGATATACATATATAACTGAGATATAAGATCTAGAAACTTTAATATATAAAGATATAAATATATGTTATATATAGATCTTATAAGCTAAAAATGAAGACAATACATATGAGATACAATATTTAGGAACTTAAATGAGCCATGAATAAGATAAATCTAACTTCAGTTTCTGGATCTCATTATACATCCATTTACTTTCAATTAATGCTCCATTAATTGATTAGAAATTGCTATTAAGAACTCTGTAAAAGCTTACTCAAGGTGCTTAAGGCACTTCAGATGCTTCAGTTAAGCTTTTAAGTCCAAGCCGAAACATGAATTTGGAATATGAAAACTTTCAAACTATATTCAATACTTTTGCGCTATCAAAAGTCTTTAAGAGTTTAAAGACTCAGTTGACCCATGAATTGCGGCAGGCTGTGGCTTAAAGTTAAAGCTTTGGCTAAGTAAAATAAGGAAAAATATGTTGATTATATATAAATACAGATGTATGTATGTATATATAGTTGCTGATAGCATAATGTTTATATATCTCGAGCTAAAAGTATCTCAGCACTTGAAGATGCCCAGATACATAAATACCTACAAACATATATACATATATAATATATATATATATATGTACATCTATATCCATATATACTTACTCTTACGCTTTACATAGGCAGCAAAGAAATGTGATGAACAAAATGAAAGCATATCAAAAGGTAAAGAAGCAGCAGCGGCAGCGGCAGAGCTGCCTCGGTTCGTGTCTGGGCTCGGGGTCGGGTGCCTTTGTCACCAGAGCGGCGCTCGATTACTATTGGTGCAGGAGACAGGAAAAATCGCCCCCATGTTAAAGTGTCGCTTCGTGTGACACCAATGGCACACATACAGGCACACACACACACAGACGCACACACATAGAGCTATATAAATTTGTGGCGCAATCGCATAGCCAGTAAAGCAAAGTCGTCGCTGCCGTCGCTGTTTGCAGCAAGCGAGAGGTGTGCTCACGAATACTTGGAGAGACAAGCTCACACACATAGAGAGACAGACGCACACAGTCGCACCGGCACGGGCATTCATTGGTGTTTACTAAAAAGAGACGGACACACACTCTCAGCGCTCGGTCGCTGCTGCCGCCGCCCCGTCGCCTGAGCGCAGTGGACAAGAAATCAAATGACAAAAATTAAAAAAAGAAAAAAAAACGAAGCGAACTAAAGAGAAAAGCAACACGAAAAAACGAGCAAAACAGCAGCGTGTGACGTCTACGAAGAGCAGGCGAAGGCGACAACAACAACAACACTGCCCATAATGAGACGAAGACAAAACGACGGCAATTTCAAGTAAGCTACGGCACATGCACGCCGAGCAGCGCTGCTGCGGCCGGCGTCGCTGCCGGCGGCAACGGCAAGAGCGACAATAAGCAGCGACAACGACGAATTGGCTGGCCATTGCCATTTCATTCGAACAAATGAAGGGGCCAACTCGTTTTAGCTCTGTCACACGCGGGCTGGCTAATGGGACGACACACTCACACACACACATAGCAGGCCCCATGAGAGAGCGCTCTGGCGCTCTTTGGTTGGCGAGCAAATGACACTGTGTGACGGCTGTGGCCGGCTGCGGGAGAGCAGCAAGCAGAGCGAGGCAGAGTGAGCAAAGGTGCGTGAGCGAGCAGGTGTGTTAGTATGTGTGTGTGTTTGTGTGTGTGCTGCTATTGCCGCTCACTCGCTCGGTCAGCAAACACAAATACGTCGCATGTCAACCACTCGTCCACTCAGACGACAGTGTGCGAGCGAGACAGCAAGTGCCCAAAATACTGCGTGGCTCGCTCGCACACACACATTTGCCTGTGGTCGTGGTCGCATGTCCCACGAATTATTTTTTCCCTATACACACACACCCACACACACGCACACGCGTAGACCATGCGTATGCGTGAGGCATTAGAGTCGCCTACGCTTACGCCTACGCCTACGCCTCTGCCCATGGCCACCCCCAGTGGCCGGCGCACTTAAATACGGCATACTTTAAATTTGATGCCATCCATAAGCTGCCTTTAAGTTTGCCACCGGTAAAAAACGCTTCGAAAACTTATTGAAAATGCAATCACACAGCCAGCCGAAGAGAGCCGATTTTCTCTTTCGGTCTGCACTGCTTAGCCGACAGCTGCGCGCTAGCGTCAGTGGTGCGACCGAGAGAGAGCCAACTGCCAATAGCGCTGTCGCACGCGTCTATGTGTGTGTGCATGCATGTATAGCTGTGAGTGCTGCTGGTGTGTGTGTGTGTGTGTGCTGACCCAACGACGACAATGTGACACAGCCTAAACAAGCAGCAAGAGCAGCAGCAGCGCAGTAGTGGCAGCAGCAGCGGCAGCGGCAGCGAAAGGCATCACAAAGACCGCACGAATACACCTACAACAACAACTACAACTACAACTACAACTGCAGGCCAATTCCAATAGCGCAAGCGACGTCGCTGCTCGCTCTCATACTCTCGCTCTCTTCACCACACACACACGCACACACAGACAGCGCTCACTCGCTCGTTGGCTGGCTGGGCCTGTGCTGCGTTTCAGGTAGACATTTGTGGGGCAGTTACGTTGAACTTGTCCGCTGCTGCGTGTCTGTTGCTGCTGCTGCTGTCGTGTCTCTGCTGTGCTCTTTGCCGTCGCGAGAGCAAAGTGTCACCCACCCCGCTGCCGCTGCCGCTGCCGCTGCGTATGCGTGCGTTTGTCTCTCTGTCCCTGTGTATGTGTGTGCTGCCGCTGTCTCTGCTGTTGTCGCTGTCGCTGTCGCATTTGTCGTCGTCGTCGTCGTCGTTACATTTTTTCTGCTCGCAGCGGCACGACAATCAGTGTCACCCACGACTTTCGAAGGAGTGGATCTCTTCTGCTGCCGCTGCTTCTGCTTCTGTCGCAGTCACAGTCACAGTCACCGTCACAGTCACAACAATAACTGTTTCGCCTTCTACTTCGTCTCTCTGTGTTTTGTTTGTGTGCCCCGTGAGACCAACGCCGTCGCTGCCGTCGCCGTCGCGTTCGGGCAAATAAAAAACAATTTTAATTCAAACAATAAATATTTTTTCAAATTCAAAAACAAAAACAAAATATGCAAAATATGTGAAATTTTTTTGGTGACAAACTCAAAAACAAAAAACAAAAATAAATTGAAAATTGAAAAAAAAACAACGAAAATTCTGTGCAAATTCTAACGGACAGTCGAAATTGTAAGTACAAAAAAAAGTAAACAAATTAAATTTAATTTTAGTTGAATTATTTTTTAAAGTGTTTTGCCGTCGGCTAGAAAAAAGAGAGAGAGAGAGAAAAAAAAACAAATTTCGGGCTTAAATATTTGAGCACAGATACGAAATTTGTAATTAAGATTTTTGTCTTTTGAAATGTTGCTTGAGATACAAATTGAGATACAAATGCGCAGCGCCCAGAGCTGGGCACTGGACCAAGTCCGGCAGCCTCCGTTTGAGCCTAGGCAGCGGCATCATCATCATTATCATCTCTCTCGCTCACTCTTTCACTCTCTTGCCCGTTCATTGCTCCTCCAATTTGTTGCTGTTGTTGTTGCTATTATAATGTGTACTAACAGCAACAAGCAACAACAACTATAAACAGGAGTTGCTTGTCTCGTCTCTCGTCAGCTCTTGGAATTTGTGACTTTCAACATGCCGATAATAAAAAAATATACAACAACAACAACAACAACAACAACAACAACAACAACAAACGACAAACAACAAACACATTCGACGCTGGCCATCAAAACTTGTGATTGGTTTTTTGTTGTTGTTGCTGCTGCTGTCGCTTTCGTCTCTTAAGACATTTAAAGCGCTTGACAAAAATAATTACCACATGAACAGAGACACACACACACACACACACACACACACACACACACACACACTGGCCACTGTCATTACACATTTCGTTTTGTTAGCAACGTTTCTAATGACTCCGAGCCATAAAATCGTGAACGAAAAGAGAGAAGCTTTGCACCAATTTCAAGCACCCAACAGAACTTTCGATGGGGACTATGGGGAAAATTTGCCACTGCAATTGCTCGCATGATTTGTGCCACTGTGCGGCTGGTTGGAGATGCAGTGGATCCTGGCGGGTCTCTGGCATAAGTGGTCAATTGTGGATATAAATCTTGCAGATACTTTTCTGACTTGCAGATACTTTTCTTTTCTTTTTCTTCTTCTTTTCTCGCAGATCTTTGGCTCATTCTTGCTCTCAGCATATTTCCTATGCAGCATAGATACTTTTGCATCTCCAAAAGATACTTTTCTATGACAAAAGATACTGTTGTCTCTCAAAAGATACATTTGTATCTTATGCCTTGCTTGCAGATATGCAGATTTCTAGCATTGTTACACTTTTGTATCTCACAGATACTTTCGTATCTCACAGATACGTTTGTATCTTTTGCTACAAATATTGCATTTGAGCGTTGGTAGATGGCTCATATGATCTGTTGAGTGTCAGTTGCTTTGGTAGGTCATAGATACTTTTGTATCTCACAGATACATTTGTATCTTTTGCTTGAAATATTGTGTTTTTTATAGAAGTAAATGGTTGGATAAGAGTCAGTTACTGTTGTATCTCCCAGATTCTTCTGTAAGTCATAGATACTTTTGTATCTCTCAGATACTTTTGTATCTTTTGCTTGAAATATTGTGTTTTTTTATAGTAGTAAAGGGTTGGATAGTTGTTCATAAGAGTAACAAGTTACTGTTGTATCTCCCAGATACTTCTGTAAGTCATAGATACTTTTGTATCTCTCAGATACGTTTGTATCTTTTGCTACAAATATTGCATTTGATCGTTGGTAGATGGCTCATATGATCTGTTGAGTGTCAGTTGCTTTGGTAGGTCATAGATACTTTTGTATCTCACAGATACATTTGTATCTTTTGCTTGAAATATTGTGTTTTTTTATAGTAGTAAAGGGTTGGATAGTTGTTCATAAGAGTAACAAGTTACTGTTGTATCTCCCAGATACTTCTGTAAGTCATAGATACTTTTGTATCTCTCAGATACGTTTGTATCTTTTGCTACAAATATTGCATTTGATCGTTGGTAGATGGCTCATATGATCTGTTGAGTGTCAGTTGCTTTGGTAGGTCATAGATACTTTTGTATCTCACAGATACATTTGTATCTTTTGCTTGAAATATTGTGTTTTTTATAGAAGTAAATGGTTGGATAAGAGTCAGTTACTGTTGTATCTCCCAGATTCTTCTGTAAGTCATAGATACTTTTGTATCTCTCAGATACTTTTGTATCTTTTGCTACAAATATTGCATTTGAGCGTTGGTAGATGGCTCATATGATCTGTTGAGTGTCAGTTGCTTTGGTAGGTCATAGATACTTTTGTATCTCACAGATACATTTGTATCTTTTGCTTGAAATATTGTGTTTTTTATAGAAGTAAATGGTTGGATAAGAGTCAGTTACTGTTGTATCTCCCAGATACTTCTGTAAGTCATAGATACTTTTGTATCTCACAGATACTTTTGTATCTTTTGCCGAAAATATTGCATTTGACAGTCGGAAAATGTCACGTCTCTTATCTATTGCTTCAATTACTATCTAATCTCCCAGATACATTTGTATCTCACAGATACTTTTGTATCTTTTAGTTCTATTATTGGCTAAGCTGCAGTTCCTGCTTTATCTCATCGATAGTTTTGTATCTCACAGATACTTTTGTAGCTTCAGCCCCAACCCACTCCCCACGCAACTGCATTTTCACACCGAGCCCATGCACTCTGTCGGGCCGCGGCCCGTTCACCTGGCCAGTTGGCCGGATTATGGCATTGCCACATCAAGTACAGCGCGCAGCTCAGCCGGGCTGCTGGGCATGTTGGACGGAGAGACGGACACACTTCATTTATGTATGTTTATATGGCTGACATTGGCGCATGTGTTTGTTGAACATTTGAGATTGATTCCAAGTGATAGCGCTGGCGAGAGGGGCACCCAGAGGCGGCTAACAGCGGCGCTGATCGCCCGACATGCGGCTGGCGATGTGGCCGCGATCCCCATCGTCGCTTTAACAATTGTCCCCATCGTTGTCCGCTGCGCTGCGCCCCAGCCCCGACCCACCTCGCGCGCCCCAGCGCTACACTTTGGCCATCAATTCTGCGCCGCTCGTCAGTCACAATTACAGCGAAACACGGCAACAATAAAAACCAAAAAAAAGCCACTTGGACTAGCTGCCGATCGCCGCGTGTTGTCGTCGTCGTCGTCGTCGTCGTCGTCGTCTTTGCGGTTTTAATGGGGGCCCCCGAACAGACGCGCAGCCGAAAAGGCCGTAAAAGATTTTGGCCAAGCAAATGAGCAAACGCTGACCAGCGGCCGCTGACGTTTAATACAGATCTCTAGCCGGCCTGGCCAGCACAGTGATTCGCAGTAGCCAGCGAGCAGTGCGACCTCCTCTATAAAGCCATCCAATTTACAGTTATATGTGGGCTTAGTATGATATATCAAATATATATAGAAATTCTGATGGAGAAACATTTGCGCATTTGCCTCGCTTCGGCACCACTGTGCGTGTGTCGCCGCGATTTAATTGCGCAGCAAATTTGAAATCTGTAATTGGCATGGGTTGAAGCTGTCATCTGGCGGGGGTTGGGGCTGGGGGCTGGGTGCAGTAAACCTGCAGCGATGATAACACAAAAAGTCGCAAAAGTTGCGCAACTTTGGCAGCTGTAACAGCGGGCGACACCCTGCACCCTGCCCACTCAACCTACGCCCATTTCTCTCATTAGTTTCTGATTAGGATTTAGCCAGTGCCTTGAGCTACCCCCTCCCAGTCGCCCCATTCGTCCGGGTCCCTGCTGCCCCTGTCTTGCTGACCGAGTGACTTCCAGCCGCATTTGATTGACGTCCGCGACACTTTGGACTTCCCAGTCGCCCGCTGCCCGCTGCCAGTTGACAACCGAGCGGCGACTCGTGCCGCTTGACGACAAAATCAGCTCAACAATAGCAGCTCGAGAGCCGACGGCAAAGTGTAGCTAACCTAAATGCGACAGTTACTTTAGCTAGAGATACTTTTGTATCTTTCAGTGAGTTTGCTTGGTAAAAGATACTTTTGGGTTTATAATTTGACTTCTCAATCAAAACTAGCTGCATTTCTGTGCTTAGAGGTGCTCAAAAGATACTTTTGTATCTTCAGCTGATTTGCTGCAGTAAAAGATACTTTTGTATCTGAGGCTCAGCTGCACAGCTCTACTAAGAGTTACATAAGCTCAAATCGTAGCTTCCTTTGGAATAGATACTTTTGTATCTTTGAGGACTTTCAAAAAAATACTTTTGAGATACTTTTGTATCTTCAACTGGTTGGGCTCAGTAAAAGATACTTTCGTAGTTACATAAAAGATACTTTTGTGCCTAGCATAGATTTATTAGAGATACTTTTGTATCTTCAACGACTTTCGTAGAGATACTTTTGAGATACTTTTGTATCTTCAACTGGTTTGCTGCAGTAAAATATACTCGAACTATACCAAGAGGCGTTGAAAAGATACTCTTGCAGCTTATAGATACTTTTATTTCGCCAGCCAAGCCCTCACAGCTGCATGTGTATCTCACAGATACAGCTCCTAACTTGTAGATACTTTATATATATGTTATGCTTTGCGTATCTTTAAGTTTCACTTAGCTGCAAAGCATCTTTAAGATACTAGTTTTAGCTACTTTTCTAGCTCACACACACACACTCGCACAGAGCCTCAGCTGTCAATCCAATCTAATCCGCGACTTTTCTCTTCAACCTCTGCTTGCAGCGCCAAACGAAGAAGAACGCACAATGGAGCACATTATGAATCCATTCATGTCGTCCGCTTATCTGCTGGGACACCCGCATGCCCATCCCCACGCCCATTCGCATTCGCACATCGGTGCCAAGTCGCCAGCCAGCTCGCCGGGCACGGCGGGCGCCACGGGCACCGCCGGCTGCGGCAGCAGCAGCAGCAGCAACAAATCCAGCTCGCACGCCAGCTCGAAGCCCAAGCGCTGGGGCTCGCCGCCCATCAACTTGGCCGGGCAGTTCATCAATCCGGCGACGGGCAAGAAGCGCGTCCAGTGCTCCATCTGCTACAAGACCTTCTGCGACAAGGGCGCCCTCAAGATCCACTTCTCCGCCGTGCATCTGCGCGAGATGCACAAGTGCACGGTGGACGGCTGCAACATGGTGTTCAGCTCGCGGCGTTCGCGCAATCGTCACAGCGCCAATCCGAATCCGAAGCTCCACTCGCCTCACATACGCCGTAAGATTTCGCCGCACGATGGACGCACAGCTCAACAGTTTCCCGTGTTCCCGGCGGCTGCGGCCGCTGCCTTTCCGGGCCTCCTGCCGCCGCCACCACATCATCCGCATCATCCACATCACGCGCATCATCCGCACCATCCGGCCGTGGGCTACGGCCCGGCGGCTGCGGCGGCGCACGTCATGTTCGGCGGCCAGTCGGGTCTGCACAATCTCGGCCTGCTCGCGGGCCGCACGCAGCACGAGCGGCTCTTTGCGGAGGCGAATGCGGACATTGATGGGGACATCGATGCGGATGTGGATGGCGAGGGCGATGCGGATGCCGATGCGGATGCGGATGCGGATGCGGATGATGAGGGCGTCTATGTGTATGTGGACATGCATGCCAATAGCTCCAGTCCAGCTAGTCAGGACTGTCACAGCGATGCGGATGCGGAAGCGGATGCGGACGCGGATACCGAGGCGGAGCTGCACTGCAGCCTGAGCCTGGCCAGCAACACCAACAGTCACACCAGCTTCGACGAGGAGGATCGCACGGAGCAGCCGCTCGACTTCAGCTTGCACAAGCGCCGCGAGCCCACTGCGGAGGCGGAGCGGGAGCGGGCACGGGAGCAGCCACGCGAGCCGGAGCAGGAGCTGTGCGAGCGCCGCATCAAGCGCTCGCCCAGCCCGTGCGGCGGCAGCGGCTTCTCCATGGAGCGCCTGCTGGGCAAGCGTCGCCGGCACGACAGCTGCGCCTCCAGCTCCCAGGAGTCGACGACGACGGCCATCAAGATGGAGCTGGAGCTGGACAGCGACAGCGCCGATGCCCACATACCCACCGACCACGCGCACGATCTGTCAGCGCCGCTGGCACGCAAGCACCTGCCGAGCGCCAGCAGCTGCTCCCCGGCCGCCCACGCGCCCCCCGCCGCAGCGCACAGCCCGCTGCCGCTGCCGCTGCCCGTGCCCAGCGTCGCGGGCCATGCGCTGGCGCCCTCGCCGCCCGGCCTGCTCTTCGGCATGGACCTGGAGGAGCAGCATCATCTGCGGCTGCTGCAGACGCAAATGTTCGCGGCCGCCGCCGCAGCCGCCGCCAGCAACAGCGTCGCCCAGTCGCCCGGAGCAGCCGCTGCGCCCTGGAACCTCCTCTCCGAGGTCTATCGCTCGATGCTGCTCAGCAGCAGCGGCGCCAACGGCAGCATCAACAGCAGCGGCCTGAAGGCGCCACAAGCGGCGCCCACGACGCCGCAGTCGGCCCAGTACAGCGACATGCCGCCCACCAATGCCGCCATTTCCGTTTAAGGCCCGAATCCCTGCCCCTCGCCCCCCCCCTTTTTTTGTGCGTAGCCATGAAATGGCTCCTAGTGTAGTGCAGTTGATCGAAGCTGAATCTTGATCTTGATTATATATTGGTGCCGCGGCGCACTTAGCTTTTCTACTCGTACTTGTGTTATATATAAAAGCAATTTATCATTTTTTTTTTTTAAACCAATCTAATGCTATTTCTACATAAATATACGTTTTTTTTTTGATACTCTAAGATAATGCGACATCTAAGTGTATAGTATTCAATCCGTTCCTCAGTGCAAGTGCACCCAGTGCGGTCCGCGGAGCCAGTGTGTGTGTGCCTGAGTGTATGTGTGTGTGTGCGTGTGTGTGTGCGACTCCGGGGACCCACTGTACGGCGTACAACGAAGTATTGATATTTATATATATCCACACACATATATATACCTATATATTAACTCAAAAGCAAATAATATAATATATTATGTAATTGTAAGCGCAACAATTTTTTTTCATAGCCAATAACTATTTGTATTTGTAACTAACTTTATATAGGCCTGTACCGCTATACATAAATATTATTATTAAACGAAAAAAAGAGAAAATTGAAAAAAAAAAACCAACATATCTCGTGTGTTTATGCTCCCCCACTTTAGTTCGTAGCTTACTAAACAAACTCCACAAAGTCCCGCAACGAACATGGCTAAGTCTAAGATATTTAGATCCCCAACTAGATCCGTGACTGTGTTTAGTAGAAATGTTATTGCTCTATCGAAAATCGAAATATTGAAAAATGGAAAATTGAAAATTGAAAATTGAAAATTTGCTCCTTAAGAGTTTTATTGTGTATTTAATAATGATATTTCATTTGAACAATAAAAACCAAACAAAATCTAAACAAACTTTTTACCTTGGGCGGGAATTAACTAAACGAAACGAAGAGTTTTAAGGAATGGGAAGAGTCAAACAGATATAGATATATATATCTGATTATATATATAGAAATATAGAATACATAAATGGAATGTTCTCAAAAGGTTCGCATACAAATTTTATATCTGAAAGAGAGAGAGACATATAGAGATAGATCTCTTTCAAGAGGGGGATAGAGACAGAGAAAGATATACAGAGAAAGATATACAGAGAAAGAGAAAGAGAGAGAGAGAGAGCTTTATATTGACTAGAACATAAAGACAGCTTTTTAAGTGAGTCTTAAGTTAATGCATCATGCTACCTATCGGCTTTCTATGCGATTCTCACAGAGACAGAGAGAGAGCGAGGGAGATAGAGAACTGTACATAGACTCGAACAGAGAGACAGCTGCCTAAGTGTGAGAGAAAGTAAGCTCTACATCGAGTAGAACATTGAGACATAGACCTATGTGAGCCTTAATTTAATGATTCGTGCTGCCAATAGCCTTTCTATGTGATTCTCTATCTGCTTTCTACGTGAAATAGAGAGAGAGAGAGAGAGGTATACATGAACTAGGATACATCAGCTGCATAAGCGGGTCTCAATGTTACTGCTCTGTGTTAGCTCTGTCTCTATCTTGCCGCCCTCTCCCACACTCTCACCTTCCTATGCGATTCTCATTCCTTTTTCTTCACTCTCCCAGCTCTGAATTTGATTATAGACCACTTTAAGTGCCTCTCTCCCTAATTCTCTCTCTCAATCTCTCTTTCTCTGTTTGGCTCTCTCTAAAGTAAACTCACCCTCTCCCTCGCCCTCTCACTCATGCTCTCTGCCTCTCTCTGCCTCTCTCCCTATATATAATACAGCTATACATCCATCTCTCCTGTGCATACTCTTATCCAGATTTGCGGCATTTCTCGAGGAGGCGTGGCATTCCGATCCAGGCTACTGTGGGTCTGTCTGGCTGGTCGGCTGGCAGCCGCATTATCAACCACATCATCATCATCATGATTATTATTATCACGATTATCATTGTGCATAGGCTACGGCGGGCCACTTATGAACAGATTACACGCACACATGGAAGGCACTCGAATGTGAATAGAGGAGAGCATTGCGTGGCTCCAAATGCCCAATTCCAAATTCGGTCTATAAAAAGCAATTCAATGGCGTTTCGGATTGAGATTCCAAGCAGAAGCTGTTGAGGGAGCTGGAGCCGTGGCTGGAGCTGAGGCATAGTTGCGTGAAACCGAAACCGAAACCGCAAAATTGACATGAATGCGTGGAGGCTGTGAAGAAAATGTCAAGTGGCGTCGCGCGAGGGGGAGCTGAAGTCGAGCGAGCAGCAAGACAAAAAACGGAAAAGGATATGTGAGAGAGAGGGAGAGAGAGAGAGGGCGGGAGTGAGGGGAGCTGTGCAATCCGTCAGTGTGTGTATGTGCCTCAGTCAGACAGCTAAATGCTGCTTGCCACATTATGAGATGATCCTTGGCAGCGTTGTCACTTGAGACACCAACACACACACACGCACACACGCACACACATATGGCAACCGCAATGACAACGACATGGCTGCTCTCATCTCTGGGGATCTATTTACTTTTAAGTTTTTCTGAATTGGATGATGTCACGAGGCGGCGGTGCGGTGCGGTGCGGCGCGGTGCGGTGGGTGAGCGGGTGACTTTTGTATTCAAGTGGTTTGGCAGCGCGACGGAAGCAAAGGAAAAGGTTTCGCTTCGTGCTGCCCATTTTTTGCTTCTCTCTGGCCTTTATGAAATATTAGAAAAATTTACAAAGCGTTAAAAATTAACATTTCAAATGGGATTGCGATTGGGATTGCGATGTGTGTGTGTGTTGGTGTGTGTGTGTGTCTGCCTCTCGTCGCTGGGGGGATGCAAATGCGTTTATTTTTGGAGACAATTGAAAACCACTCGAGGGTTATTGAGATGTGACAGTCAAGTAGTCGGAGACGCAGACATAGACGAAGATGGAGCAGCTAAGGCAAGAGCGAGACAGAGCCAGGCAGAGGCAGAGGCAGAGGCAGAGGGAGACAGAGATAGACAAAGCTGATTTGCCATGTTGAGGCGCGTCGAGCCAACTTGACGTTTGAAATAGGATCAACTGTTTACAGTTTTTGGCCAGCGCGAATTCATTTGGCAACAGCTAAAAAACATAGATATAAATATACATGTGTGTGTGTGTGTGTGTGTGTGAGTCTGCTACAGCTGCAGATACATTTGCATGCTGCCTGCAGATACAACAACAGCAACGATGTCCAATGCCACATCAAGTGCGGCACACTTGACAGCCGAATGACACTGCCAAAAAAACTTGTTGTTGAGGCCGCAGCAAAGGCGGGGGCGGCAAGAAGGGGGCGCAAGAGAGGGGTAGGCAGTGGGTGGCTAGTTTACGAAGGGATCAAAGCGACGTTACTGGAAAACCATTGACAATTGGCCAGCCGCAACGCTTGTCAAACATTTTGCATAAATTTAGGAATATATTAGGCAAGAGAAAGAACTCTCCCCAGCATCAGTCAAGTTTTTAGTATTTGAGTTTAACAAAGGAATCTGAAGGATGTCAGGCAATTCGATTCCCTAGAAACTTTGGGATATATCCTTCGCATATGCTTTGCAGCGACTGTTACGTCTCTGAGAGAGCGCTGTGATGGGCCTTATAGGAAGTCTATATAGTCTAAGTCCCAAACATACTTAGCATGTCTCCAAATACAGATCTCTATAGTTGATGGGAATTCTATATATTTCCCGGTTCGATGTGCATCTATGAGATATATCTTTTTGTAGCTATCTATCGAGTATATTATGTGTTTTGTTGCTACCTCATTGAAGAAGTTAAAGGAATGAAGCTAGTCCGATGCATAGCTTCCTGTAGAGATGCATAGCTTCCTGTTGACCTAACTGAATGAAGCTAACTGTGGTTCAAAATAGTCCAATGTATCCATGACGTAATCTGTCTGCAGTTCGTAAGCTGAATTTATTCTGAATTTCGTATTATTTTGACACATTTTATTCCTTGAACTACATAAAAGTAGTTTTCCAAACTGAATGTATGAGTTTTTCAATTGGTTACACTTCGAGTCGGACCGAGCCGGACCCTGCATCTATAGCATCTATGTCTACTCATAAGTAAGTCCTATGGCTGATCTAATGAAGTAAGGACTCATAACAGAAATCAGCCTTTAGTTGCTTAGTTCGAGGCAGTCCGATGTATCCATGCCGTAGTCTGTCTGCAGTTCGAGCTATATCATATCATATAGACATCTACTATATCCAGTGCCTGCCCTAACTGAGTGAGGACTCACTACCAGATATCAGCCTTTGGTTCCTGCTAGTCCGTTGCATCCACAACACACATCGCCGTATAAAGATGTCCAGTTTGTCATACGCTCAGCTTTGGGCTCAACTCGATCAACCGGTTGGCGGACGCAACTGATAAGCTTCTGTTTAGTGGAGTTGCAGATGCAATCATCGTAAAATGCATTCAAATTTGGGTAATTGACGGTGCCAAGAGGCGGCCACGAGGAGCAGCGTCGGGCTGGCAGCAGAAGAGACAACTTCGATTCCAAGTAAATAAATATACTTAATTTTAATGACATAGAAATTGCTGGTAAAGTGCTCGCTGATTGAATCTCGTTAGTTGCTCGTGTCGGAGGCTGGGAGAATACCAAGAAGCGGCCTCGGCTCGCTCTCAGTACTTGGGCAATTAATTCGACATTTTAATTTACATTTCATGGGAACATGAAGCAGACGCAGGTGACTGTATCTAATACTCTGTTTATGTCTGTGTCTCTGTTTGCCTCTGTGTGTGTGCAGCCCGAAGTAAACGAACAACTTTTGGACAAGTGGCAGCAGCGAAAAGACATCGACAGTTGCTCATTTACCAGCTGCCAGACACAATCTGCATGGGCCATAGGCGAACTCGGAATTCTGTTGAAGTTTACGAAAGTCGAATCAAAGATCTATCTCTATCTCCCTACCCCCTGCCCCCCCCCCCCCTCTCTCTCTCTCTCACACTCTGTCAATATCAAGGTTAAATATGACGCATTAAATATTATTCTGATGGAATTGAGTTTAGTTTTGTTTACTCTATATATATCTCTATCTCTCTTTAATGGGCTCTTAAATTACAAAGACTTCGAATGAGTTCTTGAATATAATTCCAAGCAGCATTCGATCTGAGTAACTAGAAGTGAAACTAGTTTAAAGAGTCTGGCTAACTGGAAGTGCTTAGGAAGTGCTAAAGTCTATCAGAGTAAAAGTTTTGTATGATATTGGGTATGTGGCAGGCTGACACAGCAAGTGTGATACTATTTTCGATAACTATTCATCAGCACTTGCTTAAGTTATCGATAATAATATAATATTTAAATATTCTACAAAGCTTGCCATTAAATTTGAGTTAGCCATACGAGTTGTTTGGCTAACATTAAATGGTATTTTCTTTGGCTTACAAAGTCTGCAAAGGCATATGTTTGGTATATACCAGAGAGTGACCAAGCAAGAGTGTTACTATTTGCAGTAACTATTTGTCAGCAGCAGTTAAAGTTATTGATAATGTTAAAACGGAAAAGTATTCCTTGAGACTTGCCATTTAAAATGATGTAAAGTTGCGACCTGTAAAGTTGACTCAACGGTCTAAAGACTTAGACAGGGCAGGATTGCTCTTTCTCTGCAGCAACTTAAAGCTCTTCTGGCAGAGCTCATGCTTAGCATATGAGACACTCTTGCCAGCTTTACACAGTGTGTACTAAAGCAAGCTAATCTAAGCTAAAGTTCGAGCTGCCGCTAAGCTAAGGCTGGCCTATGCCCAGGCTTGATTCTACATGATTGAAGCTGGAAGCAATGCTGCTCATATCGCCTCTGATTTGGGCAATGAAGTTACTCATAGCTCTTATGTTATAGACAGCTTATTCTCCTACTCTCCCTACTCTCCCGAGGTCTTAGCAATCTGAACTTTATAAACTTCGTTCACCTGAGATGAATATGAAATCGGTAAAAGTTTGTTATATAAAGGCTTAAGGACTTGCTCCTGAATCTCTTCGACTTGCTGAAAGCCTCAACTCGACTAGAATATTTGTTGCAGCCTGAAGCTGGCTGATTAATAAAGCATTTAGCGGCAGCTGGCGTGCTGCTGCTGCAACACCTGTTGTCGCTGGGCAGGTGAGGCTCAATCATTATGTGATTAAACAATTGATTAAGTTTTAATAAATTTGCAAAATCAATATTAAAAATTAAGTGCAGTAATTACTTAAATGGCTATTTGCTTGCCAGCCAAAATAAATATTTTGCGAGCAACGCCGTCGCCCCGTGTCCGCAGATCCTACTCCTGTGGCCCTTGTTGTTGCTGTTGCTGGTGTTGTTCTTCCATGTGGCAGCACGGCGGCCTCTGTGGCTGCGAATGGCCGTGGGCGTGTGTGCATATGCATAAATGTGTATGTGTAATCGCACACACACACACACACACGCACACCTGCGAGCGGGCAGCATAAATTTACCTGCTGCATTATATAAATATTTACGGAATATACGTAAAATGCGTAACGCCTGTTGTCAACAACATAATCAACAACAACTGCGCCACACACACTCGCTCGGGCAGCAGCCAATGGCACCCCGCCAGAATGCAACTGGGCCCGGGCGCTGGGACATGGGCAGCCTGAGCTATCATCCTCCAGCTTGGCATACGATTTGCATACGCACACACACACGCATGTCTCTTTTTTCTTTGTCATTAATTAAATTACATTGCGCAAATTGCAGTGAGGTTGGCATACCACAGGCTCCGCCCCCAGCCCCAGCCCCAGCCCAGACCCTGCCGCTGCCGCTTGGCCACTTGGTAACAATAACGGTAGAATATAACTGTCTGATTGCTTCGCAGCGCAAAACCAATGCCCAAAACTCCCCCCACGCACCCTCGACCCCCATGCTCCGATTGTCCAATACTCCAATACTCCGACTCGCATTTCCATTCGCCTGCACAGCAGCAGCAGCCATCGCACGCATGGCTTACTTATTGTTGGATCTGTTACAGCAGCATCACTCAGAATGCCTTTTGATAGCGCCTGCTGCCTCCTGCCACCTGCCTGCCCGCCGCCTGCTGCTGACTTCTGCACCACAACCATATCAAAGGGGTAAAGGACTCCCCCCACTTGTGGGGGCGGCGTAATATAATAACTTTATCGTACGCATTTCAATTATAAATGTATTCCAATTAAAGCTGCTTTAAGGGCGAGCGCTGCCTCCAGCTATGTCAAATATTAATTACCCGAGACAGGTCGAGGCTGATGCAGCAGGTCTCTATTAGTGCTATGAAACTGTGATAGTTGGCTAGTGTTCGATGCAAAGGGGTCTTAAGCCTAGCATATAGGTAAGGAAGGTTCAAGATTATAGTTCATAAGAGAAGGAGGGATAGGGAGGGAGAGAGAGCTGCCTCATGTTATGTTGTATATGAATTATCTCAAATAGTTCAAGGCTGTTAAAGCTCTCTCTTAGTGATATGAGACTATGAGTTAGTCAAGAGCTCACAGAACAACTTCCTTTTCATATTGAAAGAGTTCTTAAGGTAATGCCTAGACATCAATGTTAGGTTCATGGTTCTATAAGGACGAGAGCTACCTCAAGGTATATTAAATATGAACTACCTCAAAGAATGCATCATACATCTTATGAAGCTCTCTCTCCCTCTCTGACTGATATGAGACTTGGACAGGCAACAGCTAAGAACACAACTTTCTTTTCATATTCAAAGAGTTCTTAAGGTAAGGTCTAGCCTAGTCTAGTGAGAGCTACCTTAAGGTATATTAAATATGAAGCTGTCTCCCTCTCTTACTGATATGCGACTGAGACAGTCAGCAGCTAAGAGCAGAACTTCAGCTTTATATACAAAGAGTTCTTAAGGTAATGCCTAGACATCAATGTTAGGTTCATGGTTCCATAAGGACGAGAGCTACTTCATGGTATATGAAATATGAACTACCTCAAAGACTTATAGTCTTATGAAGCTCTCTCTCCCTCTCTGACTGATATGAGACTTGGACAGGCAACAGCTAAAAACACAACTTTCTTTTCATATTCAAAGAGTTCTTAAGGTAAGGTCTAGCCTAGTCTAGTGAGAGCTACCTTAAGGTATATTAAATATGAAGCTGTCTCCCTCTCTTACTGATATGCGACTGGGACAGTCAGCAGCTAAGAGCAGAACTTCAGCTTCATATTCAAAGAGTTCTTAGGCCATCAATTCGATTTATAAATGCTGAGCATAGTAAATGCTATTTTGTTGATGTATGCCCATGATTATTCCTCGGAAACGGCTCGAGGAACGGCGATCCTACGTCTCTCCTACGTAATTAGCAGTTCCATAAAAAAACAATGCCCAAATGTATATAGCGCTAGCGCTCTGATCTCGCCCGACCCGATTGCAGCTACCGGAGATAAGTGGCTAGTGGAAAATAAAAAGAACATGCGCAGCTCAAAGCAAACAGTCAAATGCGAGGACTGAAGTGTGACAAAATGTAGCCAGTATGACCTAAGACAGGTAGTGTAGGCATATGCCTAGATATCGTATGCAAGGGCTTGCCTTGAGATGCCAACGCGTTCTATTATTTCAAGTTAAACGACATCAAACGATGCTAATTGGATACAGAGCCGAAGTTCTCATATGGCACGCACACACAGCGGCAGCGGCAGCGGCTCCCTCGCCTGGGCTAGAGCAAATAGGGATATCTGGATAAATAGAACTGAAGAAGCAGCAGCAGAAGGATAACCGTGAAAGGGTAAATTGGGCGACATGTTGTGAAAACATGCTACCGAATTGCAGTTAACAAACATGCGACACCAACAACAGCAACAGATTCGGGCTCAGTGGCTCGGCTCTGGCCAAGGCCGTGCGTGTCGGCAATGTTGTTTAATCTGATATCCCATAGCCCATATCGTTATCGCAGTGGCAGAGAGCGCGCGGTGCAGTAGTCGGGACCCGTACGGGTACGGTACGGGCAAAAGGATCACTTTTCAAGGAAAACATCGCCAAGTGCAATTAACACATCGCGGCACACAAATGTGTTGCGAGATCCGGGGCTGGGTCTGGGTCTGGGTACGGCCAGCCAACGACCAAAGTAAACATATTGATAATGATAATGTGAATTGTGAACTCCGAACTGTGAGCCGTGAACTGTGAACTGTGATCTGTGACTGCTGCTGGCGGTGCCGTTTCTAGATGTCGTTCCTCGTTTCGGATTTTCCCAAATTGACAAGCGGCGCGGCACTTTAAGGATTTTTATTTCGTTTGTCGTCGTACTCGCGCTCTCCCTCTCCCTCTCCCTCTCGCTCTCGCTCTGTTCCGTTCTATTGTTGTGTGTTGTATCAACATAAACAGCACGCAAAGACACAACTACAAATTCGTGTCTAACAAACTCATAGATAAGTGCTAATTGGGTTTGCCAGAACGAAAGGGCTGCAGTCAGCTGGGCTCTTGTAATGGACACCCTACAGCACCCTGACGGCTACTGTACAGCCCAGCCAAAATGAACCCATCAAGAGCTGCCACAGCCAGTGCTACTGCTGCCTGACTGCGTATAGAATGGCGGCTGATGTGGCATGGGGCACGAGCAGTGGGGCGTGGGGGGTAGACGCCCGATTGCCGGTTGAAGCTCAAGTTGTGTTTTTCCTGTTAGCGGCCACTTTATGCACTTTAGTTGCTGCAGGCCAGCAAAATTAGTTTTTTTTTATCCATTCAACTGCTGCTGCAGCAGTTGTTGTTGTTGTTGCTGCTGCTTGATTTTTTGCGATTCAATTGAAATTGAATGCCATGAATATCGAGGCAAATCGACATCAACGAATGGCCAGTCGAGTGCCTCGAACGTTGCTTCTTTTTCTGCCGTTTTTAACAAACATAAAATCAATTACACAAGCTTCATTAAGCTTCCATGTGAAGCTGTATGGGTGTGGGTGAACTCTCCCTGTGTGTGTGTGTGGTCGCCAGGTCGGTAAGGTCACCCGTGTATGTTTGTTTGGGCAGCGCCCGCAAGCTGAATGGCAAATGCGACCGGTAAACGGCGTATGATGAAAAAGGCCCACGGCTATGCGCCCTCCGCCCCCCTCAAGCGCCGCTCTCCGCTCGGCTCGTGCAGGCGCTGTTTTTGCGGCTCAACCACAAAACACACCAGCGAATACAGCAGCGAATGCGAGTACTCATCCACAAAGAAAAAAGAGGAAAAGCGAAGGAAAACTTCGGCCCATAGTTGAACTTTAACTTCGACTTGGACTGCGACTTCGCCATCAACTTTGACGCGAACTCTGATATTGTCTCAGCTGATTGGGCCGCCCAAGGGTCTGTGGGCATATGTCATCGGCACGGCTCATCGCCAAGCTACGGTTGAATAATTGCGGGGGCTTCGCGCTGCCATTGGCCCACAGCCCGCGGTGATGCCTTAATTTAACTTAAGTGATTGATGCCAGTTGCAAAGTTTGATGTCTACACACACACACACACACACACACACACATACACACTGGCGTGAGTCCTTGGAGATTCATGCAAATTATAAATACAAACTTCAACTGGCAGCCTAATTGGCCAAGCATCAGAGTTGCTTGGACTCCCACTCGCAAGCTGACTTCACTGACAAATGAGAAATCACCCGAAATCAAAGCTAGCAAAACTATTATATAGTCTCGGGGGCAGGAATATCTATTTATAGATATATGTTAATGCAGACATGGATAGTCGATTAGTCTAATATGTTTATGAGCCTTTAAATCTACACCTGATGTACTTAGATATATTTATCTATAGATGTATCTTTTAGATCAGTAGATCTATACTTTAGATATACATACATACATATACAATGAGAGATTTATATGCTTTAGATCTAAGCTTTAGAACTACAGCCTTATCATCTGAGTCTACAGATCTGTTCTTTAGATCTACAGACTATCGCCTTAGCCATTCGATATATCCTTTTGATCTATAGGTCTTTCCTTTAGATCTACTCACCTATCCGCGAGATCTTTTAAATTTATAGATCTACCCTTTATATATACATATCTATCCCATGGATCTATAGATCTATAGTTTAGTTCTACAAGTTTATCCTCTAGATCTAAAGAGCTATAGTTCTATAGGTCTATTCTTAACCTATTTACTTACTTTACTTATCCCTTTATAAACATATCCTTTACTTTTTAGATTCTTCGATCTATCCCTTAGATCTATAGAGCTCTCCTTTCCATCTATCCTTTAGATCTACAAAACTTTCCTTTAGATCCTTAAGATACATAGACCTATTCCTTGGCTCTATAGCTACAGTCCTATAGATCTAAAGAATTAAGAGTCCACTTCAATTTTGCAAGTTTTCTAAGTTTGCAACTATCGCTTAGCCATCGCTTTCTTATCAGCTTTGGCTTGAGTTAAATTTTCACATACTAACCGTCTGCTGCCTCTCTCCCCCGAGCGCTCTCACTGGGGCAGATTAAGAAGCGATACGAAAGTATAGATTTTAATTGTCTGGATCGGACTAGCTATGCCTTCTTAAGGCCCTCGACAAATGTTTGTATACACTTGTAAATGATTTCCATTTATACGCACTTAAGTATGGCAATTGTCTGGGGCTCAAATCAGCGACTTCTGTGCGGCGCGCTGTGGTGCGTGCGGTGGGTGTGATGGTGGCTGGAGGTGGTTAGTGGCAATCGGTTTGTTCCGAGTCAGCTGCTGCCTCGGCAAAGTAAATGCTCGGGCCACAAATATTTGAATGGGCGACCGCGCAAACAATGTTTTTCTAGCCAGAAGTTATGTTTTTAGTTTTGTGGCATTCGGGAGTGGAGTCTTTGGGCAGCTGACCCCGGCAGTGGCAGTGGCAGTGGCGGTGGCGGTGGCGGTGGCGATGGCGGTGGCTGTTTACCCATTAACTTGCTTTTATTGACAACGACGACTTCCAGTGATGAAATGTAAGCAACATCAAAGCCAAATACTCGCTCCTTTCACTCGCCTTGGCGCATTCATTTCGCTACTCCTGCCCAGCAGCCGGTTGTTTGGTTTTTGGTTGTTCCCAATGTTTACGCAGCCCACCCACCCCCCGGCCCGGCCGGCGCTTCACTTCAGCAGCAGCCCTTGCTAAGTCCTGCGACGAATGCGACAAGCCCTGGACCGGCTGGGGCTGGGGTGGGGCAGATTGGCAGGCGGCATTATCCCTTTTGACGTGCGCGCATTATAAAAATCAATGAATTAACATTTACATGCAAAAGTATTTGACCACAAAAAAGAAACAAATGTACAACGGCCAACTGTTGGGCGTCCTATGCCCATTTGTGCTCTGTGCGGGGGCGTCAACCGTGCCGGCCCGTGCATCCCTTGTATGCATACACTTGATTACTGGTGTCTTTACCCCACCCACGCCCTGGGCTGGCTCGGACTGCCCTGGGTCTGCCCCATCTGAATGTTTGCTTTTTATGCGAGTGTTTTTCCTTTGCTTTTCTTTTTCCATTTCATGTATTTTTTTCTCGTTTTTGTCTTTTTTATATGGATGTGGCAACATTAAAGTCAGAGGGCACTCGGCCTCGGCCACGTTTGATTCATTCATCGTCGTGGGCTGGTGGGGCGAGCAGACGACAAAGCAAAGCGAAGCCTAGGCGAAATCATTTCTATAACAAATTTAATCATCCTAAACAGTTTCCCCCACCAGCAATTGATTCATTTCAGTGCCTTTCAATTGGCTTTTAACCGATTAGCAGCACAGTTACCAGCTCTAACCCCATGCACAGGGCTGGTCTGGGCTGGGCAACCACCTGATCAGTCGGAACATTAACCCTTTCGTGATTTCCCATACCACTTCATTAGCATAAAACGGCAATATTTGACAACACTCAAAGCCCATTGCCAGTGTCCAAAATATGCAGGCTCCATATGTGCAAAGTAGCCAACGGTAAAGGAGGAGTCGACGGGAAACCCAACTCGATGATACCCTGTACGAAAGAAGAACAGGAAACTTTGAAGATTCTAAATTTCAGCTAAGATCTTTTCTATGTGTGACATTGTCCTAGACATTTCACTTCACTTACAGAGCTGAAGCGCTTTAGTCCGCATGGACCCATCGGCTCGGCATACCCAGCGTACAGCTAGTCCTAACCGGTATTGGGATAGTGTGTAAGCTGCCCTTTTAGCCAATTGTTTAGATATTTCAAATGCTTATTGCCATTAAGCTGAGTGAAGTTGCAGCTTGTATGACACTCGGGACTGGCCGAGGCCAGCGGATCAACAGCAATACGCAGCTGAGAGAAAGGATCTGAGCATCGGGGCATTGGCAATGCTCAGATTAGATCGACGCGAAGCGACAATGGAACGTGCTGTGTTCGCTGCTGATAAGAGCATCTTCGCTCTGGATAAACGTCGCACTGGAGCTCGGGCCGGCCAGACCCAAGCTGCTGGGCTATGCTGTGCTGTCAAAGACAAAGTGTCTGGCATAATGCTCATGGGCACTTTGAAAGCTGAAACGAGTACGCGAATGCAGAACGCAGAATGGAGAGTGGAGAATGGAGAATGGAGCTTGGAGCATGGAGCTGCGGCAGCCGTTGGGGGCAGCAGCGTTTCCTGCTTGTAAAGCTGGCCCCTTAATCTCGCTTTCGGCACGTATCGAGGAGCCGACGCGATATGTTGGCGGTCGCAATGCTTTGCAGTAGTTTTACATACAATGCCATGCGGCTACCGCCAGCGACTTTGACTCTGACTGCGACTGGGATTGGAGAACTAAAGCAGAGAGTGCGACTCGAACTGGCACTGGGACTGGGACTGGGACTGGGCAGCAGTTGCTGTTGCTGATCGCATGCGATTGCGATCGGCGCGGTAACAAAGCGATAATGCGAAAATCGTGTAATCCATTAGCGTAACTTTTTGCAAATTTGTGACAATGACAATATTAAGATAACACATACAATACACCAAAGCGCTCGCAGCTCTCGGCTCGCAGCTCGCAGCTCTCGGCTCGATAGAGCTTCACGGCTGCCTTCTGGCGGATTCCAATTGCTCTGCCCATTGTTTGCCCAATGAGCTGCCTGTGCCAAATTAATTTGTCGTCAGCCGCACTCCGCCAAAGTCTCTGCCCTCGAGTCTGGTGGTCCTCGCTCTCTGGCTCTCGCTCTCTGCTGACTTCATCAGCTCGAAAGATGTCAAACTGGTAATTGTGTTGCAGCAACTGTTGCAAGTTCCAAGCTCCAACTCCAGCTCCAGCTCTAGAGCTCCATCTCCCTCGTATTCAGCATATGCCTTTAATTGAAGATGCGTGCGCGCATACTTAAATCGCGCAAACAACACTTTGATCTTAAAAGAAGTGACGTTTAGTGGTAGTTTTATGGCGATAATGATCTTTCGGATGGGACAGTGATGCCATTTATTATGCAGCGATTATCGGCCAAACATGCGCTCCAGCTCCAGCTCCAGCTCCAGCTTCAGCCAAACGCGGACCAGGCCAACAACAGTTTGTGACACTAGTCCCCAGCAGCCACAGCTGATATAAACTGAGGGACAAATGCCTTCTGCATAGCGAACTGCACAAATACTGGCCAGAACTATGCTCTGCTGGGCATAGAGAGATCGGATAACCCCTAACTATACCTAACTGATCTTTATAGTATTTTTCTGTCTTTCCTTATGTCTATGCATCGTCTATCTACCCTTTTCCTGCGCGTATCACTGTAAGACAGACTTACCTAAGCAATCCTCCTATGATTTGGTTCGGAGAACGTCTCTTAAGTTAGTCTAAGTTGTCCAAGTCTAAGCTGCATACTCGATAGCTGAATTTCTCTGAACTTTGGTCAACTTCTCTTAGCTCCAGCTAGCTTCCGGCTACCTCTCCCCCTCTGCTTTCAGAGGGTATTGCCCTTGCCGTTTGGGCCGCAGCAGCAGCCGTTGTATTACCCATCGGCTGTTGTTATGATTTGTCACCTTTTAATTTTTAGATGGCAGCAAATGTAAACTATTGTCGCCCGCGATGTAAACACATCGCAAACAAAGAAAACAAATACCCAGTCACATTCCCAGTTGCAGTCGCTGCCGCCAGCCGCGTGTCTCCAGCCACCAAGCGGCTCTAGTCACCATGCGTCATGTCGCTGTCGCTGTCGTCGATGTTGTCGTCGTTGTAGTCAGTTCCGTTTGGCGTTTGGCGTTTGGCGGATCGCGTCGCCCGCTCAATCACCTGCTCAGTGCTGGGTATAGCAGCCTATAGCTGCTGTGCGATATTTGATGTTTGGCATTCGGCGGCTGGCAGAGCCAATAATTGTGTTTGGCTGCTTAACAGCCAGAGACGTCAGCATCTGGGCACTGTGGAACTTCGCTCAGCACCAGGCAAGCCTCGCCTGCTCACACACAAACCCACATCAAATAACAGTTTATGGCATTACACCACAGTGCACAGCACCACAGCACCACAGCATGCCACTGCCATACATTTCCTTATGCTCAGCGCGCCTGTACACAATTTAGAGACTATCGCTAACAGCTGAAGGTGATCGCGTGCCCAAGTCGTGAGTTCCTTTTGAAGGACTGAGATCTTTAAATACCAAATACTAGATGGCTAAACATCGAGTATTTATATGGAAGCTCTCAGCTACAACTGTTTGTCTTAGCCTAGCTTGACTGTATATTCATATCTATTCTATTTATTCTATATATTCTATCTATTCTATATATTCTATCTATTCTATATATTCTATCTATTCTATTTCTATGTATTCTATCTATTCTATATATTCTATCTACTCTATCCACTCTATCCTATCTGTTCCATCTATACTATCTCTTCTATCCACTCTATCCATATATTCCAACTATCGTATACATTTCTCCCATCTCTTATTCCTTGCATATTCCTTCCATTCCCATCCACTCTATCTATTCTATCTGCTCTAACTACTCTATCTCTATTATTGCCATTCAATCTACTCTATCTTCTCCATCTCCTCTAGCTATTCCAACTATCGTATATCCCATCTCTAATTCAAATGCAGTTACAAGTTGCGCCTCGCCACCTTCTCAATGCCTGAAACTCCTCGCTTCCATTACCCATTTCGCCCCTCATCGATTACGCACACACACACACACACACTCACAGTCACACACCCACGTCACGCACACACATACACACACACACACATCGTATTTTTAGCTAGTGTTGATGTCTTCAATTAAAGAACCGCGGATGCTGCCAACAGCAATTAGATTGCGGTACGTTTAGACTAGTGCGAGTGCGAGGCGATGTGTGCGCGCTGGCAAGTGAGAGGCGTGTGCTCGACTGGGGTTAGGCAATGGGCGGGTTGGGGGTCACATATTCCCATTGCTGGCTGCGCAAGGTGTCGCCGTTGTCGTCGCCACCTCGAAAAATTAGTTGTCAAATGGCTTTTCAGCAATTTGTGTGACAGACGGCTTTTACCAGAGTGTAAAAGTGAGAGTGTCGCCACGTCGATTATTGCTGCTGTCGCCGTCGCCGTCGCCGTCGATACGCGCTGAATCATTAAACTTTTGACAAAAATGTATTTGTTCTTGTTAATAACTTACAAATTTATGATTTGACTCGCGCCCGCGTAATGTATTTCATTATATTTCTCTTGTTTTTTCTTCAGCGTTTTTTGTTCTTGTATATTTTCGTCTTGACGTCGCACATGGCCCACTGTATATTGGCCCCTTGGTGGCGACGCTGGCGACAGCAGCAGCAGCAGGCACAGGCACAGGCACAGGCGGTCGTATTCGTGGTCGCGGTCTACATGTGCCCCCCTTGTCAATATAATCGATTTAATATGAATTTTTCCATTAGTCGCATTCTCCGATTTTAGACGCGTCGTTTTTATAACAGCTTACAGCTCGGCCCGCCCCCCATACGCCGCCCTCCGCCCTGTAGCCACTCCTGTTTTGGCTATGAAACGGGTGCAGCACACATTTCCACTGCACTGCAGCAGTCGAGCAGCTCCCTTCGAGCTGTGCATGTGCCGGAGTTTTGACTATGTACTCGAACTTTGAAAGTATTCATGGGGACCACCAATTGTGGAGTTTCGTTTGCACGACTGCTTAAATAAATAAATACAAGCACACACACATGCATATATATATATACATATATATTTCAGTGTATGGTCAATCAGAAATGCGTGCGGTTTTGACTTTTATATCCCCGACAAAACACACACACACAGGCGGTCTGCGGTCGACTGCACTTCTCTATTAGGCATCGAAATAGTTCGGGGTATCTGCATCGCCACATCTACATCTTTGACTCGAACTATGTCTGCGTCTACGTCTCGGATTCCACATTGCGTTTCCTTTGCACGGTGGTCTCTTTGGCCCGATTGAACGATTCGGTTTACCATTCAACTGGACGCCGGCCGCATCTGGCAAGTGGGTTGCCGCAGTCTCCCAATCACGGGGCATTATTTCAGCGAATTAAACACTCCGGAGCGTGACTCTGCCAGCATATGGGCGTCATATTAACCAATGTCGATATTTGTTCCCAGCTAGTCACGAACCCCAGCAGCAATTGATGCACTATTTATAGATCCACTGAATACGAGACTTTTGAGTAGTCTGCATTCCGCCTCGCACAATGAGTGCTTGCAATATATAATCATACTATTGACATATACTGAATGAATATCTATATCTATACCTACCTATATCTATATCTATATCTATATCTATATCTATATCTATATCTATATCTATATCTATATCTATATCTATATCTATATCTATATCTATATCTATATCTATATCTATATCTATATCTATATCTATATCTATATCTATATCTATATCTATATCTATATCTATATCTATATCTATATCTATATCTATATCTATATCTATATCTATATCTATATCTATATCTATATCTATATCTATATCGATATCTATATCTATATCTATATCTATATCTATATCTATATCTATATCTATATCTATATCTATATCTATATCTATATCTATATCTATATCTATATCTATATCTATATCTATATCGATATCTATATCTATATCTATATCTATATCTATATCTATATCTATATCTATATCTATATCTATATCTATATCTATATCTATATCTATATCTATATCTATATCTATATCTATATCTATATCTATATCTATATCTATATCTATATCTATATCTATATCTATATCTATATCTATATCTATATCTATATCTATATCTATATCTATATCTATATCTATATCTATATCTATATCTATATCTATATCTATATCTATATCTATATCTATATCTATATCTATATCTATATCTATATCTATATCTATATCTATATCTATATCTATATCTATATCTATATCTATATCTATATCTATATCTATATCTATATCTATATCTATATCTATATCTATATCTATATCTATATCTATATCTATATCTATATCTATATCTATATCTATATCTATATCTATATCTATATCTATATCTATATCTATATCTATATCTATATCTATATCTATATCTATATCTATATCTATATCTATATCTATATCTATATCTATATCTATATCTATATCTATATCTATATCTATATCTATATCTATATCTATATCTATATCTATATCTATATCTATATCTATATCTATATCTATATCTATATCTATATCTATATCTATATCTATATCTATATCTATATCTATATCTATATCTATATCTATATCTATATCTATATCTATATCTATATCTATATCTATATCTATATCTATATCTATATCTATATCTATATCTATATCTATATCTATATCTATATCTACATCTATGTCTATCTCTAACTAGGATAAGCTCTACTTCATATCCTAATCCTAATCCTAACTCTACCAGTGGACATTGGGCATATCTGAATGGGGCAAGGGGGGGTTGCTGTGGCTGTGTGGGGTTAGCAGTCGAGGCTGTCGCTGGCTGTCTCCGCTCTTGCTGCTGACGTTGAGTTGTAGCGCGTGGATATTAAATATTTGACTGGCGTTTCAACAAAGTGAAAATTTATTAAACTTCTAAATAGTGTTGACAAAGATGTACGAGAGTGTGACAGACATGACAAATAGTTTGGCCCAGCCTCAGCCTCTTTGCCAACTCACACACACACACAGCCACCTCCACCCGCACACACACACACACACACACACTCGCAGTCGCTTTGACAGCAGCAATTTAAAGTGATGGCAGTGACTGGCTCCGGCCTAGGCCTCCGCCGGGCGCGAGGGGCGGGCCATGGCTGGTGTCACAAAGTGGCGTGAGATTTGGGTATGAGGCGCCACCGACTGACATACTCCCCATTATTTGTCAGCCTCAATTTGAACATCATTAAATGAGTTAATGCAATTTAAAACTCTCGACATCTGTACTCATATCTCTGCGCACATTTCCACCATTCATTGGGGTTGCTGCTGCCCGTGTCTATGTGTGTGGTTCACACTCATTGTTTTGCCAATATGTATCCTGTGTTGCTGTAGGTGTTGCCATATCTGTATCCTTTTTTTGCCGTTCCCGTTACATCTTTACAATGGCATTTACATTTTTTTTCTGCCTGTTGTTTGCCTCGCGCCGCTCGCGCTGTGCATGTTTTACACCAGGAACTGTTGTTTAATGTGTTGTTCCTGTGGCCCCCGGGCCCGCTCTAGCCGCAGCGCAATTACGTTCCGCTGCCAGCCGTCCATCCGGCCAGCTGGGGGTTGGTTAGAGAGGGTGGCTGGCTGGCTGGCAGCTGAAGTCAAGTTCGCATCATTCTTCAAAACGTTTAAGAATCAATTTCCACACAATACGCTCGACAAGTAACAAAAAGCCCCGACCCTGCCACTAGCCATTTACCCAGGGGCTTTGTCCCCGGCATGCAAATGCCATTGGATTAATTTGTGAATGTGACGAACGTCGCTCCAGCTGATGCCGCTGTTGCTGGCGCTGTTATCTGTAGAGCTGAGCTTGGAGCCCGCTGCGACCTTGGCTCTACTTTTCCAGCGTCTGGCCCTGACGAGATCGAACCACTGACAGCTCCATCCGATCAGCAAGCTGCTTAGACTCGAATAATGTCAAACGTAACAAAGTTGTCAGCTCGATTAGCTGCAATTAAAAGTGATCCACAGCCCACTCACTTGGCTGACCCTACGCTAGTGGTGCGTGCGACGTGTGGGTGGGTGGGGCATGAAGTGCGTGGCGTGGCGCGGCTCTGCTCGGCTCGGCTCGCTCTGCCGTTGCCGAGTGTCGTGTATGCAAATGTTTGACAGTGTCGCTTTATTGTTCCGCTTCGTTCCATATGGTTTAGCACTCGCCAAGAACCACTTGCTGCTGCTGCTGCTGCTACTGCTGCTTAGTTGTGGAAAGTCACGCTGGCATATTGCGTGTTTTGATTGATGGATAAGCGCGGTATTTGTTTTGCAAACACTTGACAGGCGGCTTGATTAAAAAACTTCACTGCTCACATGGGACTTGGCGCTGGCACTGGCTCTGGCACTGGTGTTGCCACTGACACTGCTGTTGCTGTTGCTGGATTGCTGGCTAAACGGCAACGTCCTCGACGACATGTTCGGGCGTGTCCCCGGCTGCAGCCCCTTGCCATTGCCGCTGCCTCTTAGCCAACCTGCTCAATTACCAGAGGGCGGCAGATACAATTTACATGACGCTTACGGCCCGGCCCGGCCCGGCCCTGCTCGTCCTGATTTGTTGTCCCTATTTATTTCACGACCTTTGTTGAACATGCAAATTACCATAAATGAAATTGTCGAAACCCTGCAACAGCCAGCCGTCGCCTCGTCCCACTGCACAATCTTTCATTCTGTCAGATATGTCATCACAACTCAGAGCGAAGCACAGCAAATGAAAGTCAAGCGTTGATTAATCGAAAATTCATAAACACACACAGTGGAGGGGCTGGAGCGACGCTGAGGAAGAGCTCTAACAGAAAATTCCATTAAATATCTTAACACGAATATCTGTAGATATTTCACAAGCAAGCACAGCACAGCACAGAAGTTTTGTGCTCCGTAATGGACCTCTGCGGCATTGAGTTTATTTTCGGATACTTTTCGCTTGCCAATTGAACAGACTCCGAGGGGGTAGCGGGCGCATCGAGTTCATAGTGATGGCAGCCATAGACACGAATCGCTCTTCACACAAGTCGAGGTACCTTAGCTCGTCAGGACTCTGTCCGACTGTGCCACGCCTGGATGGACAGCAGCTTCAATAGGTCATCCCAGAGTCGTTGTCGCTTTCAAGCTATTATAGATTTCTCTTAGATCATCTTTGAGAAGATTACGATACTCCGGGGAGCTAGGCAGTGCTTGAGGTAATGAATCGTATATCATTTGCATTTTTGATAGCGAGTCGCATTTGCGGCGAGTGAATTTCACGCCGCTCTTATGGCTGGGTCCACGCAATTACGATAACTGCATAATGGTCTATTTATCATGAACGGCTGGCTAATCAATATCGACGGGGGAAAAGGGGTAAATGGCACGGAAGGCAAACGGTCACTCACAAATGTCCCCTGGCACTATAATACTTTGTATTTATTTAGCCTGAATAAAGATGTCATAAAAAACAAATTTCACTTTTATGTTTTGGCACGGGCAGAGCGGAAGAGATTCATGGCCCATTCGAATTGGCCTTTAACATTCGCGGTGAGGGAATCTAACACATTTTTGGTGGGGTGGCAGTCCAGCAGCACAGCAGCCACCAGCTACCAGCTCAAATACCAGCCAAGAGCTACTGCCTTGATGATGCTAACGCTGATGCCCAATTTCAAAAGGACGAGCGACTGCATGAGGCATTAGCATTAGCTGCCTACGGGCCCTGGCTGCGTCCAAAGGACCTGACTACTCTCAGGCCCAATGCTCAAAGGGTTAACGTGTGCATACATTTTTCAGCTCTTTAAGAGGGGGGCCCAAAAGGATTGGGAACGGGAATGGGCTGTGTGATTCGCCTCCGCCCTGGGCTCTGATGCATGGCACAGTTTTGCCAGAGAGAGAGAGAGAGAGAGAGAGAGAGAGAGAGAGAGAGAGGAGGGAGAGAGAAGGAGCACAGGAAGCGAGGGCTGCTGTTGCCTGTTATTGTTGTCACCCTTGTACACTAGGTGGATACACATAGCGTTACATCGTTAGGCGGGCGGACAGTCGGTCGACTTCTGGCTGCGCCGGCCACTGGGTGGGAAAGGGTTTAAATGATTTGTCGCCTTTTACGCGAGCGATTACCACATTATAGGATAAAGCGCTCCTTATATCGGAAAACACTTTCGTTTATTGCTCGATGCGCCACTTTGCCAGCAAATGTATTCCCACTTGTGCGGCCCCTGGAGCTGGAGCTGGAGCTCAGGCTCGTGCTCATGCTCGTCCTGCTGCCGCTGCGAAAGGGGAACGCACCCGGAATTAGGTATTCAGGCAGGGCCCGAGGCAGGCATTGCGACACATTCAAAGCTTTTCCCATCGGGTTCATAAATAATTCCAAAGCAGTTCTTACATAAACAACACCCAACAACAACAGCAACAACAACTCGGGTAAAACATGCTCGCACTTGAAACATGGAATTCAATTTGAGCCACCCTCCGCCCACCCAGCGCTGCGCTGCGCTGCGCTGGGCCCTTTGAGCTCGTTAATGAGTTTCTACGCAATTTCGTTAGCAAGAATTATTAAAGACCCCACCGAATTATTATGCAGCTCAGAGCAGATACAGCAGCTAAGGCAACAGCTCATATAATATGCATGCTCGCCCGACCCAGCCCCTTTCATCTGTCCCTCATCGCATGGCTTAGGCGCAAATCCGGCTAGCCTAGGCCAGGAGTGGCGAATTGTCAATGCAATAACCAGTGCTCGATTCGTGAGCCGCGACTTGTATCTGATTTGTCATTTGGCATCAAAAGGCGCATCATATTACACCTGGTGCAGAGGGCCACTGGCCGGTAGCTGTTCAACTAGCTGCAGCTGCGGCTACTGCTGCCGTGGCAAATGAGACCACCGTCCAAGTGGAGCTGTTGCATGCAAAGATTAGATCGAGGGCAACAGCTTAAATACACTTGCCGAAAGGGTGACACGACTGAGGCAGGTCTTTTGTCACAGAGGAGACATTTATTCGGAAAAAGTGCCTACCCCAGCAAGCTTTGCTATAACTCCGGTTAGGGCATTCAGAGGGAAAGACCTTAACAGGGGAATATTATAGTAGACTAAGGTAGGATAGAAGCTCAACCTATTTTCCTAGATTTTCCTAGGTATCTCTAGGGTTGCTCTACCTTACCCCAAGTCTGTTAGAGTATTCGCCCTTCGATGCATTGCCCTTAGCTCCGCTTGTTGGTTTTTGCTTGCGTTTAAATATTTGCTCCCGGGCACGATTTCATGAATGCGGTTTCGGAGCGAGACAATCCTAAGTTCAGGTCCATCAAAATGTGTAATGAGTTTGTATGCAGTTTGCGGTGATTATGTCTCATCGCTACCCTTTGCGCTACCCTTTGTCCCGGCCCCAGATGTGCGTGAGCTCTACATTTATTCAAATACTCAAATTTGGCCTCCGACAGGGCATCGTGCATTCGTACCTGCGCTGCACTTCTCTTCTTCTACATCATCCTCATTTTACTTTATTTATTTTTGCTGTTGTCCGCCAGATGAGCATTGGTCCTGGGTGCCTTAATCATGTGGCTGCAGCTACTTCAGTTTTTGTGGGCAGCTCCTGGGCTTTGTGATGCGGTTTTTAATCGTGCTGCGTCTCAGATTTCATAACGACCCAAGATGTCATGTCGCTTGTAGATTGCGACAAAACGCCAACAATGCCCAAGTACAAATGAACTTGATGAACTACGGATCGTTGTTTAATAACTGCTAATAGGGCTGGCTTTGCTGCTTAGTTTTTCGGTGAAATGCTCTGCAGACGGGCTATGTCTTAGATACTGAACATATACCACAAGCTTTGCGTGGCTTGTAGCTGAAAAAGTAACCAGGGCAATCAGGCAAATACTTGATGCTTATAGCTTTTAGATTTTGGAGTATCCTCAAAGTGGCTGGCTTGGGCCAAACCTTTTTTTCAGCTTTTATAATTTTCCATGAAGTGAAAGAGTAACTGTCCGTCCGTCTGCTCGTCCGACCGTCTATCCATCTGTCCTATTGAAGCTTATGAGTTGATAGTCTGAAGGCCTCTTTGGAGGCTATCCATCTGTCCTATTGAAGCTTATGAGTTGATAACCTGATGGCACAAAAATAGATTGTTTGCCTCTTTGGAGGCTATGCCATATCGAAAATTCCCTATAAAGTCCTTCCGTCTTCTCATCTGTCCGTCCGTTCATCTGTCCTATTGAAGCTTAAGACTTGATATTTGGTACTCCTGGCTAAGCTGATGACCCAAGAAGAAATTGTTGCCTCTTTGGAGGGTGCTACATATCGAAAATACCCTATAAATTCTGTAAGAAAAACTATGATAAATTATATATATTATATTATATATATATATTTAGAATCTGTTATTCCACACTCACACTTGCTTAGCTCTTCTCAACTTCCAGATACTCCACAGAAGGACTCTTCCTAATTCGTTATAATTTGGAGCAGCTTAAAAAGCAATTGCTGGTGCTGGCTGACAGCTCGACCCAAATTGTTTTCCGTCGTTTTTTATGGGGTTTGTCAATTTGGCATTTAGCCGAGTGTGGAGAGTATGAAATATTGTTGACGGATCAACCAACCACTGAGCTGGACGCGTCGTCGGCATTTACAGTTACGAATGTGTCTGTCTGTGCGAGTGCGAGTCCTGGGGACAGCTGCTTGAAACAAATTGCTGATATGTCCAGAAGCGATGCCGCAAATTAGTGTGTTTAATACGTGTGTCTGCAGCGTTAACAAATTGAACTCATTTCGTTTACATTGCGATGATCACCGGAAAACAAATGGCCGCCAAGTGGCAGCCAGCGGAAGCTTGAACGGGCCGGCACACAGGACTGAAACAAGGAAGTCGAGTGTGTGCGCCTGGGCAAGGTGTCTTTTATCTGTCGTTGGCGCCAAGGCCCGGTCCAAGCTCTGTGGCAATGGTCAAGCCCCTAAGACCGACCAAACACATTTACAATAGCCCAAGTAGTTTTGCGGAACCAAAAGAGACAAATGAGCGGCACGTAAGTTATTTGCACAGTTTGTCCCCTTTGTCGGGCGCAGGGGCGCAGGGCCTGGGACATCAGATGTTATGGCCATAAACAAAAGTGTTTTAATAACAAGGTTAATGACAAGTGGAATGCCCGCAGACAGCCGCAATGCCAACAACAAACAACTGGTAGGGCCAGAGGCAGGGGCAGGAGCAGGAGCAGGAGCTGGTCGTCAGAGTGATGTACGTGAGACATGGAAGTCTTTGGCTATTGTCGTCTCAAGACGCCCGCTGGTCAGTCACGAAGTAAACAAATAACGCACCCAATGTCACTCGGCCTGACACGCCGCAGGACGAAGGATGCTTTGCGCACACATGGGCCCACGGCCAGAAGCTGCCAACTTGGCCACTGTGTTTGCTAACGAGATGGCCGGCATCGGAATGCCTAATAGTTATGGACTTGTATCAAAATTTAATTATGTCAAATATTTCACTTGTCAATGCAGCTGCTGGGCAGGAGCATCACTGCCGCCAATGGCCAGCGCTCGAGTCCAACTTGCAGCCAGACAATGTGCAGCCGCAGCCACAGGCAATCGGGCCCAGCCAAGCCGTCCAGCTGCGGTTGGCCCGCTTCAACTTTGGCCAAGCTGGAGCTGGTCGCAGCCAAGAAGCTGCCGCCGTAGCCACTTCATAGATTATTAAAGCGAAATGTTACACAAAAGCATATAATTCTTATTCTTTTATTACGAGTATATTGCCAGCAAGTGTCCGAATGGTTGGTGGTGCCGCTTTGGCGTCGGCGGTGGTGTGGCTGTGGCTGTGGCTGTGGCATGTGCTGCCGCTGCTGTGGCTGTGGCTGCTGCAATCAATTCATGCATAAACCCTTATGACTTTATACGCTTCACGCTTTCCCCAACAAGAGGCCGCTGCACGGAACAGTGGACCGTCGGACCGTTCGACTGTGGGACTGCCGCTGGACACGAGAGCATGTTATGGCCAGTCGAGAGCGTATGCCACAGTAATATTTTACCATAATATAACGGCAAATAGCCAAGACGTGGTCATTTCAAATATTTCATTTTATTTCGCTTCAGTTTTCACAACAACAACAACAACAACAACAAGAGCAGCGAGCAGAGAAAAAGGTGTAACGACACACAGAGGCAGCCGCAGACAGTGGCAGGCAGCTTCGGCTTTGCAGCTCATACACAAATAATACTTGCTTAGAATACATATCTCTACTATGTGCCCACATTGTATATAGCCCTGCCAGCCGAAAGGAAGTTTGTGCAAAGATTTTTATCTGCTTTTATTGCGATCAATCTGTCAGTCAATCAATCAGCATAAAGGAGTTTTATGCACGCGCTTTACATTTATCTGATTTTACTGCGAGCAAATTTAATGTCATCAAATGGAACTCTATATGGAATGCCTTGGTATAGTTATACCAGCTCTACACTTAGATCATCCCACAATCTACATCTGATGTGAAATTACTTTCAAAGGGCATATATACACCATAATAAATTAAAGTCACAGAATTCGCCATACTTTTCGAGCGCACCTCGTATATAGGTGTTGCATCACATCCTATTATATATCATATATATCTTCTTTGCCTTTCAACTTATTGCCTCAAGTTGGCTTTAAGCACAAACTTCCAACGAATTTCTAGAGATAAATTATTCGGACTGAGAGAGAGGATTGGATGTCAAGTGGTGTCTTCTGCTGCAACTAGAGAGTTGCACAATCAACAATATATATATATATATATATATATATACGCACACACATATGCCTATATACTCAGTATATAAAGGCGTCCCGTGTATATATATAAATGGAAAACTGAACAGCGGAGCTCTGCTGTCGACTTTCTAGTAGAGGTACGTGACGTGGGAAAAAAAGAAGAGGAAGCTAGGAAAAGAATCTAGAATTCAGGCTGGGGCGCAAAGTTGTTATTTTGTTATTGCGGGAAGGCATTCAAGGATGCGGATGCGGGTGCGGATGCGAATGCGAATACGAATGCTTCCAAGGATACTCATATATGTGCCATTGATTCATGAGTGCATGGGTGTGGCCAACAGCAGTGGGTGTGCGTGTGGGTGTGCCTCTCTCTCCCGCTCTCTCTCTCTCTCTTTCGCCCTCTCCTGCTCTCTGTGTCCGATTTGAAATTATTGGCTGCTCCCATGGGTGTCGTAAGTATGGACGAAATGCTTGGGTTCATGCATAGTTAGCCAGCAGAGGCTCTTCAGCTCCAGCTCCAGCTCCTGCTGCTGCCGCCTCCGCTGACTCCAGCGATTATTCCTTTTCGTGGTTACGGTCTATTTCTATGTATGCCTTGTTCCTTTTTTTTTGGCTTTTCATCTTATTGGATTGTTGGAGTGACCACAGATTGCCAGCAGAGACGCATATAAAACACACCAAAATGTTTTATTGCTCTATTTAAAATTTTCCGAACGGCAGCAGCTGCCATTTAATGCAATCGAACGTTAGCCAGCAGAAATCGCATGAAACCCATTGAGTTCCAGCAGCAATGTCAAACGGCTAACAACTTTCAAGTTAAAGAATCATATTTATTTTCCATGTTTCTGAGTACTTTTTTCGGTAGAATGACATATTTTAAAAAGTTTTGGAAGCAGCAAGAATCAGTGAACACAAATCGATACTCCGAATCCTTTCGTTTCCAAAAAGGTATACCATCCAAAAATCGGACAAAAAATACCCGAGTTATGGTGTGTCAAAGTTGAAAAATAGTCCAATATTTCAACTCGCCCCGATTTTTACAAAAATGATAAGGGGTTACATCACATTTTTGCTCAAAAATGGCAAAATTTAAAAAATCTTAGATTTGAATGCCAATCAATAGTCGTACTTATTACGAGTCGAAAAAGGTATACCATTCCGAAATCGGCCAAAAAACACCTTAGCTATAGCCATGCCAAGTTCAAGAGGTGTTTTATCGGACTCGAGTGAATATTATGAAAAGTTCTTAAGTCATGGTAAAAAGGTGAATAGAACTCGATTTTCAGATTAAATACCCTTCCAAAATGGTATGCCACTAACAAATCGGATTAAAAGTACTCGAGTTATAGCCAGTCAAAGTGTAAAAATAGTCCATTTTTTGCACTCGACCCGATTTTTACAAAAATGATAAGGGGTTACATCACATTTTTTGTCAAAAATGGCAAATTTAAATGCCGATCGATAGTCGTTCGTAATACGAGTCGAAAAAGGTATATCACTCCGAAATCGGACAACAAATACCCGAGCTAGAGTCATGCAAAGTCAGCCTGTCCGTCCGTGCGAGCACAGCTTATACCATATTCCTTATTATCGCTAATATCAACGGCAGGGTATCTACTAGTCGGTTCCACTCTCACTTGTTTTGCTTTTAGCTTAAGCTCAAAGTATGACAGAGTCGATTATAGCCGACTGCAGCTATGCAATGGGGGTGTGGCTATGGTATGAGCTGCGGCTTACCTTACGATTGACACCTGTGCGCGGCTGAATCGGCACCGTTATAGCTGTCGCTGTTGCCATTGTTGTCAGTTGGCCATGGTCGAGTCAGTGGCACTCAGACTCGTTGCGCGGGGTGGGGTGTGGGGAGTGAGGGGGTCGAGCAAGTGTGTCAAACGATTGCAACGGTGACAATTTAGAGAATCGCCGCACAACTCTTGACAGCGCTGACAGCTGACAGAATTAGCCTTGAACGGCGGTGCTGAGGCAGACATCGCTGTGGCATTTTGGCCATGTTGTTTTGTCTGGCTGGCTGGTTTGACACCTGACTCCTTCACTCGCCCTGACTCGTCAACGCCAGCGCAACAATTTGTGATTGTCGGAGCTGTTTCTTCTCGCTCTTGTTATTGCTGTTGCTGCCGATGCCGCTGCTGCTGGCACAATGGAACGTTACGAATCGCGTTTCTGTCACAGAAATTAAACGACTACGCGTTTGACAGTTAAATTGACACGATCAAGTGCGCCCCTCGCCACACAATACACGACCATTAAGTTGGATTAAGTAAAATGGCAACTTCTTCTCGCCTCGATCCGGGTCTCAGCCTCAGTTATGGCCCGGCTTTTACGAATTCCAACTGCCCATTAAAAACGGCACGTCAAACGCGCTCGCTTCTAATTGAATGTCAACAATTTACTTATTGTCAAAGCGTCGCCCCAAACGCCTTGGCTCAGCCCTAATCCCCAACAATCAGAGCCGGCGAATGCCAATAACTGCGGCATTAGTAGCTTTGCTATACTCATTACTGCCCACCAAGCGATGGACAGAGCGACTGGCAGCCCGCCAGACAGACTGACCGACCGACACATCTAACACGAAGCTTAACACTTGCCAGTGGGCACATCTGTCCCGGGCTGCACGCTCGCCCAGGCCCATGCCCTAAGTCGCTTGCACGTTGCACGTTGTGCGGCATTTAGGATGTACGCCGTATGTGTATACAATCCAATGTTTACACACGGAGAAAAAGAGAGGAGAAACACACAAAATACATTTGACACGCCACAGTACAAATACCCTAACTTGCCCTACACCCACAGCAGAGAGCATGCGGCCTGTGTGCGCTAGAAGTGATAAGTGATATCGTATGATCTAAGCTGATGATTATGCGGTATGATATGATGGAGATGAGAGGAGAGCAAAGAAAGAAATGAAATTTGGTTGCTGATTTCTTCTTCAATGTCACGTATGTAGAGCCAGGACTAGTCTCTCTAGATAGTTGATAAGCCTGCTCCCTCTCTCCATCTGCACATAGATCGCCCACTGTTAGAGTATTACCAAAATATACAGATGCGACTGCAGCTATTATGGAATTGGCGCCAACATGTTCTTTTTAGAGACTCGTTTACAGTCTGCATTGTAAAAGTTGTGGAGTAATTGGCGCTAAACCGCCTACAAATCATCACGAAAATGTGACGAAATAAAATAAACAAACTGTCAAATGTCAAGACGATTCATAAACATCTGTACCTCCGACGCCCGAGGCCCCTCTGCTGCTCCTGCCCTCGTCGCATGTGACTTGCTCATATTAGCCACCCTCCCACCCTCCCTCCTCCCGTCCAGTCCCTTGTCAGCTTGTGCGCTGGCTGGCGCCTACTAAATAGCTGCCCAGTCCAGCCGAGGCCCAGGACAATATCCAGTTGGCACCCAAACTGTCTCAGCTTGTACTATATGAATATGAGTTTGGGCACGTCTCATGGTGGCTGGGGCAGATGCCGTTAGTGGCTGCTTTTTAGTTTCCGTCTCGCCGAGGTGAGCCACTGCCACGGGCGGAAGAAGACAATGTGGCCACACGCACACATAAATGTGGGTGCCCCACCCAGAGCGCGGCTGTATGTTGTGAGACAGCCGAGCGACAACGCAACCCAACCCAACCCAACTCAACTCGGGCCAGCCGAGCCCAGCACGCGCCCTTAAGGCTCACGGCGTAGTCGTTGCCATAATTCGTTACCTCTTCATCGTCGCAGACGTAAAAACATATAAAAGATAGAAATTTGTCCCAGGAGCTTTGAAAATTTACAATTTAATTTTGCAGATGGCTCGACTCGGCTGCCGTAATGGCATCGAGTTGACTTATTCCGTCTGTGTTTTGACTTTTTGAAGACATTCCCCGTTCTCTGTCGCTGTCTCTCCGGCTGTCTGTGTGTGCAGCTCATTCATATGCGAGAACGTAGATTAAATTAGTTAAGAGCGCACTTTGACCTTAAGCACTCAGATTTTGACCAGCTTTATGGGCAATAACTGGAAATCGACTCGGGCAATCACTTTGCAACATTCTCTCGCACACTACGAACTATATTATATGGAACTTTCGTGTGTGTGTGAGTTGCTTCAGAGTTTGTGCTGACTTTTGATTGAAGACAAACTCATTGAGTCGCACATGTCGCAATGTCACCGTCCAGACAGCCGCTGGGCCAGCGCCGAGCGGGAGGCAGTGTGAGTCCTTGTTAAGTCCCTGACGTCGTTATCCGCTTAATTACGATAATCATTCATCAATGTGACATTTGCGTTTGACAGACGTAGCTGAATCACGAGCATGATTAATTTTTCGCCAAAACTATGCAGCAATATGTATGTGGGTATATATGATATATGTGGGATATATATAGGTATGTAACTGTTGTTGTTATTCAATTTGAATTAGAAATGAGGTTGGTGCAATTTAGTTAGTTTAGAAGAGTAGAAGTTTTCCCATACCTTGGTCTGGTTGGAGTCTGATAAGAGCTTCAACCCTTTACTAATTAAGCTGTAGCCAATCTAGATTTGAGTTTCTTCAAAGAGAATATACCCATGTCTAGAGTTGCATGCCAGTCCTTAAAGTCCCTACGACTTCATATTTAAGGAAAAGTTATCCTACATATGCTAGCTCTATCTATATCTTCATTCATCTCAGTCTCATGGCTAAGACTATGTATGACTAAGTATTAAAAATTCGCCCGCTTCAAGTTCCATTTGCCTCTGAGCATGGCTCCTGCAGTGCCATCTAGAGCAAGGCCATAATTTGTGTCCTTGCTTAGACCTTAGCGCGAGCAGCCGAAAGGTTTCGGCTGAGCTATTTGATGCATTGCCAAACACGTGTGCGTGCGTGTGTGTAGGTGTGCACCAGTTTAGCTGGCACTTGAAGCCATCAAGTGCTCTGGCCGCCGCAACGGTACTCGAGCTGGCCAGCGCCTCGTGCTGCTTGGTGTTTTTTCTGCTGCTTCTTCTCGCAGTTGCACACGAGTACGCGCAGTTAAAGTTAACGCTTGAGCGAACGCTGCCCGCTATGAGGTGTCTCAAGGGAGGCCGCATCCAAGTCCGAGCGTCCGTGTCCGCGTGCTGGTGACGGTGACGGCGATGGTGACGGCGCCAACCCGATTGCAGCTCAACGAGAACGGCAAAAGATCGGCATAGTCATATATAGCCAAATACTGACCAGCAGGGGTATTGCGGCAATGATTGCTGTTGTTGGCGGTGGCGAGTGGCGAGTAACGGCAATGGCCACATGCAGCATGCAACATGCCACATGCAACATGTGAGCTGTGAACTGCTTGATGGGGCAACCGCTAGCCGAGAGAGTCAAATGCAATCGATGTGCCAATCTCTCTTGCTAATGATATTAGCCAATTAGTGCGATCTTGATACAGATCACAAGTTAAGTAAGACTAAGGCTAGAGTGTGTCCCACTCTCCACATAGGTAGCCACACTATCGAGCGTATCTTTGCTGCGGTCAGTTGATCGACAGCTGCTGGATCGATCAGTGTCTCGTTAGCCACTGATATACTTATCATACACATGGTCATAATTTAATGAAAATTGGCTGTCTTTTAATATGCCGTAAACGACTTATTTAACACTTGCGCCATGCAAATTGCGATATTCAGTTAGGGAAAAGTCCGGGCATGGGCCCAAAAGCCAATGCGAGCGAGGACCAGGCGAGGACCAGCAACAGCAACGGCTCACACATTTACATATGCAAATCAGGAAGTCACGGCTGTCCCCCTCCCGACACCCGACACCCAGTGCCAAAGCCAGTGCCAGTGCCAGTTCCAGTTTCAGTTTTGAGCTTCGAAAATACCCTTACAGATACGCAAATACCCTTGGGTTTTCAATCATTACTCAAATTATGATGGTTTAATTTGGACGCTCGCAGAAACCGCAGTCATTAGCCGGGCTCCAGCCCCACATCTTGCGCGTCCGGGGGGCATCAATGCATAATGCGTAATGCAATGTTTGTTTTTGTAATGTCCATGATGCGACTAATGTGACGACCCCGGGCCCAATCGAGAGCGAAAGTGCAGTTGCAGCCCTTAACACACACTCGGCTCTGCCTGCCTGCCTGCCTGCCTGTCTGTCTGTCTGTAGGGCTTAGCTGGTGCAGTAAAGCTCAAGTGGTTTCTATCTGCCAGTCCATATTATTAGGGAAACAACTTGTTTGTATGATGACTTTCAGCAGCTACTGTGCCTAACTTGAGACTTGAGGGGAAAGGAGCAGGAAGAATGGAGTAGGGACATCTCTAGGAATGTCAAGCGACTTATTACAGCTACTGTGAGTAACAACAAGCAATGCCTAGCTTTAGACCTTAGGAGTAAGGAGCAGCAAAAGGAGTAGGGACATCTCTAGGAATGTCAACTGACCTATTGTAGCTACTGTGGCTAGCATCTAAAGATGACTTTGGTATTCCTTTTGACTTCTGATTGAGCATTGAAGTCAGCAGTTGAAAGGCTGTCCTTACTTATGCCAGTTGATTCCTTGGAATATCCATCTCAGTTCCGACTTCAACTACTTTGAGGAAATCCTAAGACAGTCTAAGGCTGTGCTTCTAGACTCCTAGACTCTCACTCACTTGACTTCTGATTGAGCATTGAAATCAGCAGTCAAAAGAGTTGAAGTCATTTGACTGTCCCTACATATGCCAGTAGATTCCTTGGAATATCCATCTCAGTTCCGACTTCAACTACTTTGAGGTACTCCTAAGACAGTCCTAGGCTCCCTCAACCATTATTAATTATTATCAATGCCAAATATTATACAACTAACAATTAGTGTACTTATCCTTAGGCTAACATCCATTGGCTAGTCACATTGTTTGCTTTGCTGACTGTGGGAATTTTTGAGTGTTTTTTTGGGTCGAAATTGAAAGATTGCTAATCTGCGCTGTGGAATCATAATTAAAATGTGTTCATTTTGAAACAATTAAGCTGCAGCTAATTGGGGTTCGTTGACAAAAGCAGAGAAAGCCAACAAATCTGTAAGCGAGGCCCTAAAGCCCTTGGGTCGTTCGGGCCAAGACTAATAGGTATGTAAATGAAAGTCTGGGGACGGAAGTGGATGGCGGACACACACACACACACACACAGCTAGCTGTTGCACGTGTCTGCGGATGGAACTGGAACTGCGTTATAGTTGGTGATTCATGAATATTTAAACGTCACATTTGGTCGCACTTTTCACGATGCTCATTAATAAGGCGAAGGCAAAAAAAAAAAAAAAACAAGAAAAAAAATGAAGAAAATGTGGCGATCATCGCTGCTTCGTTTGCTGTTTGCCGTTTTCTGTTACGTTTCTGGGGCACTGAACAAGTGCCCTCTCTATGCACACACACACACAGCCAGAGACAGAGACGCATCTACGGACATGGACATGGACATGGCACGGTTGGACAACCGCCTGAGCCTGAGCGGCAGAGAAGAGTTTTCTTTGTTTCGGACATGGCCACATGCATGTGCATCTGTTGAATATCTGTGGGGCTTTTGCCGCTGCATTTCACCAGCACTTGGATATGCAAGATAGCAGCAAGCAGCAAGCAGCCAGCAGCGCTGCGCCTCCGCCCGACTCGTCTCAGATATGAAGTTGGATTTAATTTCATGCCGCAGTAGTTCGCGCATTCGTTTTACGCCGCAACATTTCCAACTAAACGGCGACGGGGCAGGCAGCGTCTTCGTCTTGGTCTCTGTGTGTTTCTTGCTCGAATTATTTAAACCACATGCAGTTGCAGCGAGCGAGGGGTGGCGCGCTGCCAGCAGCATATTAACTTATTCATGAATACATAATCAGTGGAATTGAATGTGCAAGTGGCTGTGGACAATGCGAGACAAGCAGCCACTAATGTTGTCAACCCCTGGGTAAATGCATAAATGCATCTCGTACAGTGTTAGCCCTGGCTAATGACCCCAGCCCCAGCCCCAGCCCCAGCCGCAGGCCCAAGCACTTGCCGCAACTTTTGTCAACCCAGTTGCAGTCACAGTTGCAGTCACGGTCACAGTCACAGTTTACACTTTACAGTTTACAGTTTATAGCTTACAGTTTACTGTTTGTTGTGGCAGGTGCAGCCTTTGGCCCCTGGTCACGCTCAATAAATACAAATATTAAGTAATTCCAGCTATTTATGAATATACAAAAATATATATACGCATATAGGTGGAATATTAATTCATGAAGATGATCGCTGCTCATCAAAGAGCCCAGCGAGCAGCGCTTTGGCCATTAGCTGCCCAGTTGATCCATAACCCGTTCCCATTCCCGTTCCCAGTCCCTTTGGACACTGGTCAAGTGCAAGGTGTGTGTGTGCGGCTACAGTTGATGTTGCCTTATAATTTGTTCTCATTACTCAAATTGTTGAAGAGATTAATCATTTGGTTCGTTAACGCATTATCGAAGTCGAGTCGATGCCCGCATGAGTCTAACAAATGCTGCATTGACATGCTCCACGTTAGATATCGAATTCAGTCACACAGTTATATAGGCGTACTCTCATATTGTCATGCAGCATACAGTCAAACAGTCATGCAGTCATACTGATCTACTGTTATACAGCCATACTGTTATACTGGCATACTGTTATACTGTCGTACTTGTATACTGTCGTACTGTTATACTGTCATAGAGCCACACTGATATACAGTCATACTGTTATACTGTCGTACTGTTATACAGCCATACAGTCATTCAGTTATACTGACATACTGTCATACAGTTATAAAGTTATACAGACATACTCTTATACTGTCATACAGCCATACTTCCATACAGTCATACTGTTATACTGTCATACTGTTATACTGTCGTACTTTTATACTGTTATACTGTCATATAGCCACACTGATATACAGTCATACTGTTATACTGTCATACTGATATACTGTTATATAGACGTAATACAGTAATACTATTGTACTGACATACAGCCATACTGCTATATTGGCATACCTGTCATATTGTCATACTGTTATACTGTCATACTGTATATATATATAATTAGAAAATTTGATACACTTTATCCTACACTTCGGTCCAGTTTGCTTTCTTCGTATGGGAACAACATTTTAATACTCATCTTGCAGCTTTTTGTTCCGGCGATCCTTATCCCACATCCACTCGCACTCTGTCTTCGGCAAAGGTATTAACTCCGTCGAAGGACATTTTTAATTAGCGGACACAAAGCGTGTTCTTTTAGATTGAAATGCGCCGTTTCAGGGGCCATAAACGCCCTCATGAAGCGCTTGTGGCTGTGCATAGTGTGGACTCTGTGTGCCTCGTCTGCTCTTCTTGGTGTTGTTCCCTTTTGCCCTTTGCCTGTTTGGATATCAATCTGCATTGGGCGTCAACCGTGGCTACGGCTGCGGCTACGGCTACGGCTACGGCTGCGAGTCTACCCTGACCCTGTGCGCTAGTCGAGCTCTCGATTGTTGTCTGTCTTGGCCGCTGGTGTCTTTCGCATTCACTACACTCACACTCACACTCACACTCACATTCACATTCACCCCATTGGCAGCGGCGTCGGCAGCTGATTCATTCCGCTACGCATTATTAATGCACATATTTTGATAATTGCCGGTTTGGGCAGTCAAACGTCTGCTTCCGCGGTAGGCGTTCTTTTTTTTCTTTTTTTTTCTTTGCTCTTTGACTTGAATTTGTTTTAGTTGCTTGTCCTCTTTCGGCTCACACACACACACACACACACACACGCACAGCCGCTGTCAGACAGCACTTTAAAGAGCCATTTGAGCCGCATAGAACCAGTCCAACTGATTGCTCTTTTATGGACAGCAGCACCTTTATCCCCCTCTGGCGCAGGTAAAGCTCGAAATCTGTGCGATATGCAGCTATATATAATTTGCACTCGATTTCTATTGTGGCTGCTATATATATTATGCAACTGTGCATAATCTCGACAAACACTCGAGATCTGTTGTATCTCATTTAAATCGTAGTGTACGGCTATCTCGCTGTCTCGCTCTGGCCAACATGGGCGCGCTCAATGGGTTACAGGCGCGCATTTACTTCCCATCCGTCAATCAAAATGAAAATGACCAAAAGATTAATCGTTTGTTTCGGAATTTTGTTTGATGTTTTATCGCCACAAAGTCCCCCATACAAACACACGCACGCACACGCACACACACACATACACGCATACATGCAACTATGTATATGTGTGTACATATATGTCGACTATATACAAGTTTATGTCCATGCGAACTTTTGGCATTGTCGGCCAGCTCTTGACTCAGCCGCTCATTTGCCAACTCATGTGCCAGCCTATGATAATAATGACAATGATAATGATGACGATGAGGTGAATGGCGCATGAGCATATATATCTCTATCCATACGCACAGCTATACCCATCAATACTTAGCCTTATTATCGCCAGATTTGTTCAATTATTTGCATATTTCATTAGAATTAAGTTTTTATGAAAACAGTCAAGAGATCCATTAGCCCTTTGGCTCTGCTCTGAATTGGATATTAGAAATAATGCTCATAAATCAGAGGCATTAAAGCTGAGAATGGCAAGAGAATTGGCATTAGGCTCAAGGGAGTTTGCAGACAATATTAATAATATATACATATATATAATATTGAAAAATGTAAAAATTAAAAATTAAAAAAAAATGAAAAGAATTGAAAATTTTTTAAAAATATTTGAAAACATTTTGTAAAAATTGAAAAATCTTTGAAAACATTTTTTTTTACAATTATAAAACTCTGAAAAAGTTAAATAATTATGAAAAAAAATTGAAAAAAGTTTTAAAGCTCGAAAAATGGCAACAATTTCGAAAATTTGTAGAAATATTAAATAATTTTCACAAATTAAATAATAATTAATTAATAATTAAAATAATAAAGCTTTTTGAAGGCTATACTTTTGACTATACAATTCATTTTTTAACAGAAAAAGTATTACGTGAAATGACACGCCTACTTTCGTTGCGTGAAGGAAATCATTGAAATACATTGGAACTAGCAGATCTATATATCTGGACATGTGATTATCTAAACTTGCTGTAAACATGCATAAATCGCTTGTCAGCTGTCAACAAAAAAATTAATTCTCATGTGTTTTCCTATGCATATTGTCATTGAGTATTGCTCCTCTAGCAAACGACTTTCATTTAAGAGCTCGATCTATATAGCAATTAATCTCAGCTCTCATAAGCTTAGCCAGCTTAGCTAGACTCGTCTACGCGCCGGTCAATTAGAGAATTGTGGAGCTTGTGACATCGATTCGCTTGATTTGTGCGAAATGCGAACACAGCTTGAGACGCGAAGCCAGACGATGGGAGTTTCAGTTCACAAACCACACACTGGGTTGCATAAGTATACGCACTAGCGTTCGCCTTTCTCCCAGTCACTCTCTCACTCTGACTCTAGTGCCGTCCCCGTCTGCGCTAGAGACCACAACCTCAACGGCCAATTTGACTTGGGCAATATGGCAATCAGCGGCTGCTTGGCCTTTGCTTATGGCTTCGCTTTTGCTTTTCCTCTTGTCGAAGCCGATGTCGACGTCGGTGTTGTGGATGTTGATTGTCGATGTGTTCTGGGCCATATTGGAGGCCGCGGCAGGTCGAGTAGATGGTCACAATTTAAATTAATGATTTTTTCTACGCTTGATCTGTGATAGTGACTGACATTTTCCCGTCATTTCTGAGATTAGTCCACAGTCATCGGCATTTTCTACTTTCTACATTTGGCGCACAGTCGACGCCTGGCCACGGCCAGTGCCATTGTGTCAGGGTTCGTCATTTATCCTCAGCGCTGTGCGCACTATGAGCGAGCACTTTTTACTTGTCGATGGAGAAAAACGTAATAATTATAGAAAGAATCATTCGCCTTTTGCGTACAGTAGCTTTTACTTGAAGCCGCCGCAACCAAACCCCGAAGCTGAGGTTGAGGTTGAGGTTGGCGCTGGGGTTCTTTGGCTGGAATTGAAACTCCGGCTAAGTCGGCTTGGGAATCAATGCAGTGGTTACTTCTCTGCACATGACTCTTCGTGTGAGTGTGAGTGTGTGTATGTCCGTGACAGTGGCCAGTCACAGATTTTTGATTCGAGCGCCGTGTGTCTGCCAATCTGGCACTCTGGCGCTTCGGCGTCGTCATTACTAGATTGAGATTGATGGCTCATGCACGGTCCGGGTCCGCGGTCTTTGTCCCAGTCTTCGCAGTCGGCGCTGGTCTGGCGCCAGCGTTCTGTCGCTGGCTTGTTTGAGCTCGGTCATGGGTTTGGGCCAGGTCGAAAGCGACGGCTGCCGTGCCTCTGATATTGTTGTCAATAATTTGTCACAATCGCGGCAATGGAACAAATTGTTCCATGTCATGTTATTGTCAAGATTTGTCGATGCCGGGCGTCGATAAGCAAGTGACAAAATAATTAAAACCCATTTTAAAGCCCGACGTCACACTGAATTTGGAAAATAAGGCGACAAAACGTTGAGTGCTCAACATCAGATGGCTTCCAGAAGATGCCTCGCCTGGATACCGGGCCGGGGCCCGACTCAAAATCGGTCAGTCATGCACTTACTTACGCCTCTACTTACAGCCAGATTGAGATACTGCATGTTAAGTATGAGAAATGCGACAAGGATGAGACGGAGGCAGGCGAGAGGCAGGTGTGATTCAAGCCGAATTGCCTTTTAACCAAGGGTTTGTGGGGTTAATAGCCAACTGAAGTTAGCTAGAGAGAGCTGAGGATCTGAAGGTTTGTAGGGCTATCTAAACGACATGCAAGTTGGCAAGAAGAAGATGCCCAGTTCTAAGCCAAGTTTAGAAACCAAGGATAAGGCATAGGAGTTATCAGACTCATCAGCCTTTCTCCTATTATTCCTGCATACAAAAAATCACTAGGCTTCAGGCAAACTCTCTAGAGTTTCGTCTCTTAATTATAAGCAATCAAATCAATGCTGGACTTTGGGGTGAATTCCAGCAAAATCAGAGCGCAGCCATTAATTATGATTATTACAAGGTATTCCCGAGTCGGCGACTTTGACAAATTCAGCTATGCAGCGTGGATGGCGATAACAAATGAGTGTCCCTGCCCCATGGTCATCATCATCATCATCTCGAGAGAGCGAAAGATGGAATATCGAAATGATATGGTTGCCCACTTAGCCGGGTATGCGGCATTCGGCATTCGGCATTCGGCATTCGGTTTAGGGGAGAACACTTCATATTTTGTCATTACATTTAATGGCCTGTCCGAAACGAGTGTACGAGCGGTGCGAGAGCACCCGCCTATTTGCTGGTTGCCAACTATGCGCAGCATCCAGCATAAACTATTCAGTTGGTTCGCTCTGTTAGCATACGAAATGATGCCCATAGGAAACGAAATAGTCGTAATCTTTGATTGTTGTGTGTGCGTGTGTGTGTGTGGTGTGTGTAGTGTGGTATGGTGGGTTTTTAGTCATGGCCAAAACATTGTTAATGGCATTTGGACCGTAATTTCGTTTGAGATATTTAAAATTTCCCATAACTCAAAATCAGTGGAAACTATTTGTGATTACCGCTTGTTACCGCTGCTTTTCATACTGCTTTCTACTGCGATCAATCAACTCAATTTGTTGACCCAGCCCCGGCTCGGTGTACAAATTATTAGAGCCAGCTCGGCCCGAGAGCCAGCTGAGGCTGAGGCTGAGACTGAAGCCGAAGCCGAAGCTAAAGCCGATCAGTCGAGCAAAGGGCCGCCTCAAAGATCAGCATCGGCAATGGGAATCGTCATCGGCATTGGGCAATGGCAACGGCGACGGCGACGGCGATGGCATCGGCATTTTCATAGCTGGTTATGGCTGTCACGGCGCCCATCTATGAGAACCGCGGAAAAATTAGTGCCACAAGAGGCAATTACCGCATCCAAATGCAACACATGTCCAACATGAGCGGAGAGCGAGAGTAATTAATTACCATTTCCCGGCTCTGGCCCAGGGATGAGCCGCAGCCATTTTGGATAATCAGCGATCGCAGGATCACAGCGTGACAAGCAAACAAATCGGGGAACCAGCTCCAGTTGATGCAGCCATTGTTTTGATTGATCATTTGTCGAGCGAACATTGTTGGGTTCAAGTAATTCATGCTTAATTGTAGTTTAGATGGGGAGGAGAGGCCAAGAAATAATGGAAATTGTCACGAGTTGAGGGAGATTGAAGAGAGGAGAATCAAACAGAGATAGATATACTCACACTTCTGTAGGAAACATGTCCTAGTCCAATTGTATAGGAAGTCAGCTATAGTCCAACTACCCCCTCACCCAGCTCGAGTCTTTTTAACGTACCATTCGTCACCCATTCAAATTACTTCAATTTATGGCTCGCTCTCCCTCCCTACTCTACTCCCCTTCTGTCTCTCTCCCTCCCAGCCACCTTCCTTACTACCCTACATCCCTCACTTCCTCCCTCTCCCTTACTCCTTCATCCAGTTCATTTCGCCCGCTGTCATATTCGTTTTTACTTTTCTTGCTGCCGTCGCGTCTGCACTACGGGTCGCAATTCGCGTGCACCGCCGTTAGTAGGGCGTGTTCATGGCGGACTAGGGATGAAAGCCCGTACGTACGTACGTACAGCTGGCCCGTCTCCGTTTAGGCTTGGTACCACTTTCCGTGGGAGGGTCGTGCCATAAATCAGTGAAAGATAATTGAAGGAGTGGTCTATGCGGAACAACGTCATTTTTATTGTATTTCCTAACTACCGTACACAATGTTACCCCCTTGATGAAAATGGCTGCAAAAAACTTAGCATATGCCCCCAGGTCTGAGTGTGTGTGGCATGTGGCAGCTAATCGTTGCTGGCTGTGATAGATAATGTGTCTAAGTGACCCACAAATTTAAGGTAGCTGTAGAAAATGGCAACAAGGATGGGAGCATAAGGATATGGTGGGGTCTCAGCCGGAGCAGACAGAGAGTAGGAGATAGAGCCAAACTCTGAGAGGATGTAACATACAGCTAACAACACTTCTAATATAGCTAGTCCTTAGTTCTTTGACATCCATAAGTCATAAAACTGAGTCGACTTTCACGTAGCTCTCAGGCATGCTGAAACCGAACCTACAGCCCAAGTCTCATCTCCCGTCACTTCACTTCTTATAGATATACTTATGATAGCTCCTGATGTAGCCCAATACTCGCTGAGTACATTCATTATTTAGTCACTCATTAACTGGCATTCAAAATATATTTATCTGCTCGCATTACAATTGCAAAGTATTTCTTTGCGGCTGCCTCCCCAGCTCACGCTCTGTTTCGTCTTAGTCAGTTTTCGATTTCTATTGATTCGAGTGCCGACATCAGCGCCGACATTCCATGCGAATGCACTTTGAAACTCCAATTCACGTTTATTTGTCTATTGCTGCAAGCGAGTACAAACAGCAAAACGCCAGCGAATGTTTATATCATCATTCGGACTCGGATTCGATTCGTGGGCCGTGGGCCGTGGGCCGTGGCCCGTTGATGCTGGTGCTGGAGACAACCTGCTGTGCTTTGAACGCCTCAAGATGAAACAGTCCTGATCCATTTCTCTGCACATGCAATGCTTGTTGTTGTTGTTTCTGGTCTTCATTTTATTTTGGACAACTCAAGTGTCTAAGTGCTGGCCGGATTCGACGCCGATTTCGGATTCAATTCCGCTGCTGACTTTGACGCCGCTGCCATCGACATGAGCGAGGCCGTGCCACAGCCAAATCCAAACATTCAAACGTTCTATATACCCTATGCTCGCTCCACTCAACACAATAATCAAGCAACTCACCTTGCAGTACAGGCCATAAAATTATATACCGAATATGTATACTTTATGCTGGCCTGCATATCAAAAGGAAACAGTTATGGAATTTTATGGGAATTTAGATATAATATAGTTGAGACTTAGGCTAACTTTTCGCTATGTAGTAATCGCATAGGGCAAACTGCTTGTGAGCTATGATACGTTCGTTTACGAATGCCAGCACAAAGGGAAATCAGCAAAAACTTCGCTCTCTTCTGAGCGCAACTCAGAGAGATCCACCCAGAAAGGTAATAAACAATCGCACTTAATTAAATCTCTTCTTCTTCACTTATTTTGCCATCATCTTTGATTACTTCGCTTACGAATGCCGCCACAAAGAAGAAGCCACAAGAACTTCGCACCCAGAAAGGTAAAAAATCACTCCGTTGCAACACTTTCAGCTTCTTCTAGCACATCTCGCTCTTTCGTCATTTTGCAATCGAGTTTATTCCGCTTTTTTTCAGTGTATGCCATTGGCGTCGGCTAATACCGTCGCCAGTTTGGTCGTCGCCATCAGCAGTGGCAGCTTTGGATCGTTCGGTAGCAGCATCGGCAGCAGGAATTCGGGCGGGGGCCATCTGTTGCACATCATTCGCACTTGGTTTCTGTCGGCGCGTTGCCCTATATTAATGGTAATTTCTTACTTTTGTATACATTTTGGTTTTCGAATGTTTTTTGTCTATTTGGCTTTTGTTTCGGGCCAACATTTGCGATGCGAGTTTGTGGGGATTTCAAATAATTTAATCGCTCCTCTTGCTTTGCATCTTAGATTTATACTTTGTTGATACTTAACAATTAAGTATTCTTCTGCTGCTGCTGCTGCTGCTGCTGCTTCTGTCTTCTGTATACTGTGTAGCTACAGACATACACATGTATTTCTATTCATTATGTATATCTATGTGGCTGGCGGCAACAAATTACTAATAAATTTTCCGCATTCAAGTTGCTCGAGATCTGCACTAATTATTGCCATTTTGGCCTTTATGGGCTTATCGTAATTATTAATTTTGGATCGTAAATGGCAAAATTTTGAATTACAATTATAAATGGTCGAGGTCGGCGTGGCACGGTGCGCAGCAAATCCGGGAATCATGGAGGCGATCAGCCGCGAACCCGACCAATCTTTTTAATGGGCCGTTGCAACCGAATGCCGCACACTCGCCAAAGCACGCCAAGAACAACAAGCACCGGCAGCAGCTGGAGCAACGTCAGTGACGCCAAAAAGTAGAATCATCCCAGCAGCAAGAGGAAGCACGGCGAGTCGTAGGTACAAGAGCCACGAGCACGCACCCAAACGGCATGGGGGAACTTTTTAGTAGTTCGAGATTTTTTACTATTTCGCGTGAAAGAAATTACGATGAAAAATGTGCTCTAATAACAATAATGAAAAAGCAAACAAAATTCTAACCCAACCAAACGCCACAAAATACGTAGTATGCAGCCCAGCCAGATCAGACACTCCCACACCCACACACACTCACACACACTCACACACACTCACACATGTGTAGACACTCGCACACCCCACTATATGAACAACAGATTTCACCTCAAGTCATTGCCAATGAAATTTAATTATACATACAACAAATACAGTACGCAATTGTATCTATCTGTTTGTTCCAATATGTTTATATTTGTACCTAGCCACCCCCACTCCCCTCCACTGCCCCACTCCAGTGCCCAGAAACAGCTTCCACAGAAGCCAGAAATCCTATTTCGAATGAAAGAAAAACACACAAACGCACATAACTCGTTCTAATTCATTGCTACATTGCCTTTAAGAAGAAGGGAATACTAAAATCATTGTTTAGCCTATGATTTTAAGTCTCCCCGAATGGCTGCCCAACAATATTCTCAAAGGATGCTCAAGCAGATCCCCAAACTCAAAGAGATGCTCAAACAGATCATTGAAGATCTGCAAACAGATTAGCCAAGAGATCCTCAAAGTGATCCTCAATTTAGTCCTCAAACAGATCCCCAAACAGACTCCCAAATAGATCCTCAATAGGACCCCTAACAGATCCTCAAACAGATCCCCAAACAGACTCCCAAATAGATCCTCAGAACGATCCCCAAATAGGACCCCAAAAGATCCTCAAGCCGACCCCCAAACAGATTGTCAAACGGACCCCAAAACAGATCCCCAAACAGATCCTCAAACAGATCCCCAAACAGACTCCCAAATAGATCCTCAGAACGATCCCCAAATAGGACCCCAAACAAATCCTCAAACCGAACCCCAAACAGATTTTCAATAAGGCCCTAGAACGGAGCCACAAACATATCCCCAAAGAGAATCCCAAACAGATTCCCCAATAGATCCTCAAGCCGATCCCCAAATAGACCCCAACAGATCCTCAAGCCGACCGCTAAACAGATTGTCAAACGGACCCCTAAACAGATCCCCAAACAAATCCTAAAGCAGATCAAATATACTCAAGAATTTCAAGCCGATCCTCGAGAGCACAGCTGATCTTTCCATAATCCTTATGTGCCCATTATCATTTGCCTAAACTCCAACTCAGGTGCTCAGCAAGAGATTATGAAATTCGGCATGGCAGTTGCATAGCCATGGGGCATGGCACATGGGGCTGGGTCATGGGGAATGGGGCAGTAATCATAGCTAACAGTGTAGGCACTGTGAAAAGCTATCTGGTCATGCTCATTCCGCTGCATGTTAGCAGCAGCTCCTCAAAATCTGATCTAATCACCGCAGCAGCCCGCCCCCACTCCGGGCTGGGGGCCTAGCCGGCCGCATGTGCCAGCTGAAGATGAAGCGTTCTATTTGGTTTATGCCACGTGAAAAATAGCGGTCCAAGACTTTAATGCGTACTACAAATTTTTTTATTTCTAACTTGGGTAAACATTTAGCCAGAAGTAAACAAATACAAGACACTTAAAAGGTATTTTCGGTAGTCGGGTACTTGTGCCCAAAAGTAGACATTCCATTTGGATCAGTTCGCACGGCAACGCATCGGATCCCATCGGATCGCTTCGGTTCACAATTTGTTTCTATTCGTTGCGTTTGGTTTCGTCTGTTCGATTGTAGGAAACGCAAATGATCATTTCGTTTTTCATTTCTTTAAGTTTCATTTTCTATTTCCCCCCCCCCCCCCTTCCCCATCCTCCTCCTCTTCTTCGTCTTCATACATGTGCATGTATGTGTCTGTTTGTTGATTTAAGGAATAAGTTGACTCATGCGCCATTAACACTTCAAATGTGCACATACACATATTATACGACCCATAGAGAACGCGCATAACACAGATGTGCACATGGAAATGTTACAACTGTCGTGAAGATCTCCGTACGCATCGACAATTTAGGACAAAGTGTTACCCCATCATGGCCCCCAGATAGGAGGAGAATGAAAAAACGAAAGCTACTTTGAGATGAAAAGTTTTCAAATCGAATCGAAAGAGACTATTCCATTTAGAGTTCATGATCTGCTCTAGCCAGACGATCTTTATAGTTTTCTCAGATATTATAAGTATATCTGGATTTTCATATATATATAGCACATTATGTGTCATCTATCTGTAGATTTCACATCATCATCTCTAGTCAGATCCTCTGATCTTTATAATATATTGTAAATATAAGTTTTATTCATCTGTAGAAACATCCCACATCATCTCATCATATATCTGGATTTTCAGTATCTGCTTTAGTCTGCCGATCTTCACAGTATACCATAGATTCTCATGATCTGTTACAGTCTGCCGATATAGATGAAGATCACCTCACCTCATCTCCATATCAAATTCATGCTCTCATCTAGTCTGCAGATACTTATCTTATCTGTGTTTTCTTGGTTGAAGATAAAACAGCTGACACCAGCTCAACTCCTCTCCTCAACTCTTCTCTATTCAGCTCTGATCTCCTCAACTCAACAGATCCTCATTTAGAACTTTCCGTTTTGTCGCTCTCTAACTGCTCTGACTGAAGGTTGATCTAGACGTCATCTTCGCCCGAAATTATCCATACTCAATTTAAACTAAATGCTTTTCAGCTTTCTTGCCGCATTTTGTCAAGTCGCCAGCTTGAGCTGGCGAGGTACGAAATCTTGTGATCTAAAATTGCTCGCAAATTGATGCGTCGTCTGATCGTTTTAGTTCGGGCGTTCCGCTTTTTGGGCAACTCTTTGAAAACGGTGCGTGCTGTCTCCGATTTTGTTTGGTTTTGTTTTTGTTGTCGTTTTCATTTTCATTTTCATTTTCGTTTTCGTTTTGTCCAAAAAAGGCCGCGCCCTGAACTCGAGGCTGGACGGACCTAAGCCACGGCCCAGACATATCCTCGCTTTGCGTGCTTTTTCTACTCTCGATTTTTTTCTCGCTTTTTTGCTCGCTTTGTCTGGGGCTGTGTGAACCATCATCGATCGGCGGCGCTTGGCCGTAAACTGGGTCCAGTCGCTCCTTGGCCGAGCTGCCCTTAAGAGCCAACAATAACAATAACAGCGACAACAAAAGAAACGAGCACAAAAACTACAAAAAAGTCCGCTGTCCACCTATCTGTCTGGAGTTTAGATGCCATTTTTTGACTTTACAGCCAGAAGGTAACACCCACTTGCCGATTCCTGCATATTCCAAATCGAAATTCATTAAGATTCATTCTATGAGGGCCGCCAGGGCACGAAGACAGCTTTTTGTGCATCGATAAATATATTTTTGGTGGCGTTTTTCTCCCTCCCCCTCCCCCTCTCTCTGTTATCTTTTTTAGAGTCTGGACAGGATCTGCAGACGGATGTGCGTTCTTCTTTTTGCGATCTTGTTTATGTTTTTGTGGGTATTTCGCTGGGATTTGACGTTAACGCGGCCATTTCTCGCCGATCTTGGTAACTTAAGTTATAACTTGACAGCAAGTCCCAAAAAGAAATTAAATTAAGCACTCATTTTAATGGATTCCCTAAGCCCGAAAGCGAGTACCACTGGCCGGAGACAAAGGCCAGAGCCAAGCCAACAAAAAAAGGGCTGAAAAGAGCATCGGCGACAATCAACGCGAGGACCACAAGGATGAGACTGGGAACGAGCATGTGAATGGGAATGGCAATGGGAATGGGTAGATGGAACACATACACATGCCTGGGCTTATGCGCTCACGCTTTGGCTGCCCAGCGCCTTAATGAAAGAATCAAGTCCACGGAATGGCAACAAATTTGCCTTTATTTGATTGTGTATAGTAAATCCATTTGGTAGCTCGACTTTTATTTGTTAATTTATTATGATGTTCTGCCGAAAATGAGTCTAGAGCTCCCCCAATTTTCCATTATGCATGCGTCTTAAGCCTTTCAAACTGCCCATTCAAGAATACAAACTTACGAGAGCCGCGAGCCGCGAGCCGTGAGCCGCGAGCCTCTCGATAAGAATGATATACAATTGGTAAGCTGCGATTCGCTGGAAAAATATTAATCAACTTTTTATGTGCCTTCCGCTTGTTGTCCATTCACAACGAGCTGACTTTAATTCTTATCAAAGGTCAGTCGGGTCGCAACATTGTAGAGGGCAAGCAACTGCTTGCACTGACTTGAATTCATGATGCGACTAGGCATATAGCAACTTAACTTATCCATAAAATCTATTTGTATCTTGCTCTAGTGTATATATGTCAACTACTCTATAGTCCTTAAGGATCGATGCAGTATGCTTGGCTTGTTCATCGTGCATTGGGTTGCTCCAACTCGCCACACTCGCCTTCCGTCTGTCTCTAAATTCCCTCTATTTCTCTCTCTTGCTCTGTCACTCTGTTAGCTGTCAGCTCATATGAGTATATGAAGATTATACCCTGCTTTAAACATTCCAACAGGGCATACACAGCCTCAAAGCTTCCTTGATATCTTGATCATTATTCTTATTCAGTAGATCTCGCTCTCTCTCTCTCACACACGCTCTCTAACTCTAGCTCCCTCCATCTCTCCCTTCCAGTCTACACCTCTTTCAGCCAGGCCATGCCTCTCTATGACTTTCAAATTTTTCAAAACATATCCGAATTGCCGTTGTACTTACGGGTATTAACTACTTATTTCTTCGTTTAAAGCAACAATTAACCCAATGGCAAACAAAAGACTTACAGCAAGTCAAAACATTCTCTGGTCATGGCCATGACGGCCAAGTCGATCCGATGTCGATGGCGTCTTCGTGGGGCGCATGGAATTAGATTTATACATAGAATGAAAACCTTAATGGGTTTCGGGCCGCCAAACAATGACGGATGAACAAATTTTTGATTTTACGCTCTAAATTATGTACGTACGTTCGATCAGCTTTTGGTAATCTGTATATCGCTATTCATACGATGAATTATAGCGCCCAATACAGGGTGCGCTTTCGAGAGGCTGTGATGGTTGTGCACATCACTTTAATCGACAGCAGATAGAAGGATGTTTCTGTGAGGGCAACACCCTGTATGTGGTATATTGAAAGCGCTTCCTATATGCACATTCACACGGACAGAATCAATCCATATCTATGTGCTTGACCATGCCCCTCTTTATACACACACACACATGCATATATGTATCCATCCAGACAACGCGGTGACCATCGCAGACCCAGGCCCAGAGCCAGAGCCAGACGCAGACGCGTTTCATGTATGTCCGGCCCGGCATGGCCTTTGCTTCATATGGGTCCGCCCGTGCCTCTGTGTGTGTGTCTGCTTCGAGTCATGTTGTTTTATAATAGACTACGGCTTTGAAGTTGTTTTGGCGATGACTTCGTCGCTTCATTCTCTTTCCGTTTTCCATAAATTTAAATTATTAATTTTTTAACCACGGATAAGATGACGGCGACGATGATTATGTCGTTTTGTTATTGCTGCCGCTCTGCCTGATGCCTTTGTGCCGTTTTAACGAAATGAGAGTAATTTGTGAATTTTTACCTTTTTTTCATTTTTTCCCCATTCTATACCAATTTCTGTGTGTGTGTGTGTGTGTGCCGGCCGTGGACCAAACAAAGGCAAACCAATTTGACTACATGCGGCCCGACATCAAAACCGTCGCCATGATGCTCAAAACAAACATGGAACAAGCCGAAAAGAACTCGACCACGGCCACGAAATGCTCCTTGGCTGGGAGTTAAGAGTTAAGAGCCGAGGTCGAGGGCCAGCACCAGGTAATGCCTGCTAATGTAATGCAATAATAACAATGGCCGAAATGTACGCGAGCCTGATTAAGGACATTCAAGCGAAGGCCGCCAGCTGATGGACTGCCATCAGTTCTAAGCTTTATTTCCCTGATTAAGTTACATATTTGAATAAGCAAATAGATATGGCATGACTTTCACCTCAGCCGAATGGGAATGCGCAAATTCAAATTGTCCTTTCCGTGCACTCGTGAGGGTGTTGCAATCGGAAGCTGTGTGGATTAGTGTCTATGATGACTCTTGAAACGAATGCCCTTTGAAAAAAGAGAGCAACAAATGTGCTACATATATATAGAGCCCAACATTTGGGGCCCAATCAAATGTTTTTCTTTTATTCTGCTCCATTTTTTCCGATGCTACCCTGGAGCTATGGCAATCGGGCTATGGGACAGGGTATATATGGTTTTTAGAACACTTTTGTAACGGACTAAGACTGTATGATGATATCTTAACTACAATATTCAAGCTAACTCAGAGCCCCATAAGGATACGCCTTACTGAGTCCTCCTCCGTCTATATTCCTCCTATTCAACTGAAAATACGACTTCAAGCGAAGCAGTTCACAGAAGTCAGCCAACTGCTTAGGTGAGGGGTATCTGCTAGTCAGACACTCCCGCCAGACTAGACCACTTGGACTTGTTTTCTTTGCTGTGTTATTTCGTTGTTTGTGTTTTGTTTTTGTTTTTGTTTTTGTAATCCTTGCGGCTGGCGCAATCATGGCAATAATCTCACATGTTTGGAGCAAGCGATGCCACTTGACGAACTGCACTCCGACTCCGACTCCGACTCTGACCGTTTTGGGCCGCAGACATCCGCTACGCAGCAGCAGCCGTAGCAGCCCCACGGTTAGTGGAATCGTCAGCGGCATCGCTGCGGCCCCCAGCGAAATTGACAATGGTAATTGAAACGCGCGCACGGTGAGTGCTCTCGGCAAACTCGCTTATCGCCATAAAGCACTTATACGGAAAGTATTTCAATGTGCTGTTAGTTTCCTTCATGCCTATACCCTAACCAGGCAGCGGGCACATCAGCTCTGGCTCAAGTATTGTATTTCCATTACAGCGCGTTTTCTTGATTGTTTTTCTTCTCTGGTAGGGCATGCGCTGGAACTTTGGACCTTGTTTTTAATCGCATCAAAATGAAACTAATGCGAGTATTATTATTATAACGAGGCCAGTGGCAGGGGCGCGACCCACAGCTGCTGCGGCTGTGGCGTCTGCTGCGGCGCAAGCCCAGCGCCTGGTTGGAAGTTTTTTTGGGGGGCTAATGAGTCGCTTCGAGTGTCGCACGTGCAGCGCAGCCCACTTAAAGAGCGTACCCCCAGCTCAGCTAGATTGTTCTGGCAGTGCCCAATTAAGGGACCCATTAAACAAATGACCATTCAAGAGCTAAACTTTGGAATAATCTTACAATTGGCAGCAACAGCTTAAGGATCCAGTCCCATCATAAGCAACACACAGCGACCTGGTCTCACAGTGAACTGCATTGGCTGGAACATTTGAGGGGCGGACATCTTGCTGATTGGAAGCTTGTAGACAATAGCCTATCTCTCTCTCTCTCGCTCCCACTCGCGCTAGCTCGCCGCCGCCTCTTTGTTGCTGGCCGTTGTTGTGGCTCTCCTTGTTGCGGTTAAGCCCATCGTTGTCAATTTTTCCTGGAAACAATTCCAAATTAATGATGTTTAATGCTGCACGCTTCGTAGGCCACATGCGTTCGGCGTTCGGCGTCCGACGTCCGACGTCCGACGTTCGGCAATCATCTCGCGAAACAGAAGCAGCCGCAGTCGTGCCATATTGCTGATGATTCCAATATGCGTTTGGATACATGTTAATGCAGCCGCCACACAGCCAGGGGACCCTCCCCCAGCCCACATCTGTGTGTGTGTGTGTGTCACAATGAAACATGCACATTCCGGGCAAACAAGCATGCGTAGCATAGGGGAATAATCGGACATGCAGCGCAATTATGTTTAGATACTCGAATTCTATATATATGTAACATGCAGCCAGCCATATGCCTATAGCCAGCCACGTCCGAATGCCATGCGCACACTATATCTGGAGTGGATATGATATTAGTTCAACTTAGAAGTCATTCTGCTTGAGAAGGCTGTCACTGTGTACCCTATGGCACTGTCTCCTTATCTTTGACCAAGGCACATCAGGGGTGTGTCTTCCTTCGGAGTATCTCTGCCTTCGATAGTATTTCTCCCTTTGGAGGCACTCCTCTACCTTCGATAGTATGTTTTCCTTGGGAGTATCTCTACCTTCCGAGTATCTCTACCTTCGATAGGAGCTCTTCCTTTGGAGTATCTCTTTAATCGGAATACCTCTTCCGTTGGAGTATCCTACCTTCGGAGTACCTCTTCCTTTGGAGTATCCTACCTTCGGAGTACCTCTTCCTTTGGAGTATCTCTACCTTCGATAGTAGCTCTCCCTTTGGCATATCTCTTCCTACGGAGTATCTCTTCTTTTCGGTATCTATCCGATATTCCTTCTTGAGCACCTCAAAAATAAACTCTTCACATAAACTAAGTCCATCATTCTCGGATCGCTGCTTGCTAAACACTTTGAAGGCCCGCACGACTCTCCTTCCACATCAAATCCCATTCTATTACAGGGTATTCCTTACACCCACAATTTTAACTAAAATCACTTCATTCAAACACGCATTCACAAACACTATTCACAGCTTCCATTCACGCGTGCGTGTGTGTCTAATGAGCTCCACAACACTTGCTCGCTCCTTTGCTCTGTCTTTGGCTAGGACAATGGTGCGTGGCATTTGGAGCCAGTTTTTATGGGTTTTTCTTGTGAATTTTGCTAAAATCACATTTGTCCACTTGCGCTTCCCCATTCAATGACATTCACATGCATTCGCGAATCATGAGCAAGCAGCAGCAAAAAAAAAAAAAAAGAAAAAAACAAAAAAAATCACTTGTACTCATATGGTAAATTGATTTTGAGAATTTCTCGCGCGTGCATTTGTTTATCCCTTCAAGCGTTAAGTGAACAACTGCGCTTAATGATCACAACAGCAGCAGCAGCAGCAGCAACAGCAACAATTGCCGCTGCCTGCCCGCCTGCAATTATGACTATTTGCATTGCATATTACACATTTCACACTGCCAACTCTTAACTCAACGCCAGGCAGTTTTTCTTACTTATTACTTACTCGTACTACCTTCTCCTTTCTTGTTATTGCTGCTGCTGTTGCTGCTGCTGTTGTTGTTGTTTATGTTTTTGTTATTCTCAAGTTCCCAAAACCCGGCCTCGTCTTCAGTTCAGTTGAGGATTTTCGCATCAGGCAACAGAGGCAGCAACAGGCCCACAGCATCTGGTTGTCTGCTTGTTATACCCTGTAGGGTATAGGCAAACGATGAGGAGGTAGACGAAAGTTGAGTGGAAGAATGCATAGTACAGATTAGCTTAGTTTCAAATGAATTAAAGATCGATATATCGATAAATATCGACTTGCCATTTACTTTTTCCATATATGTACCGTATATCGAAACACAGGGTCTTCCTCATCAAGCAGATCAGTATATCGATAAAGCGATACATATCGATATCTCCTTTCCTCTTTTAGCGTATATAAAGCTACTCTGCATAATATTCTCAATACAGTGCAGCTCCTAGTCCATCATTTATCACATCGATAAGTCGATAAGTATCGATCCTCCTTCTCACTTCCTATTGTTTTGCATCTCCATCCCCAATATAGGGCATCCAGCCGTCGGTCACTGCCGACTCTAGCAATCATACTTGTTGCGGGTTGTTTGAGATGACGCGAACCGGCGACTAGAGAGTAAGCGACTGTAGACAGGAGACAGGAGACTTCTCGAAATGGTAGAGTCAGCATACGATGGGCTGGGATGGCGATGGCGATGGTTATGGAATGGGCTGGGCTGGGCTGAGCTGAGCCCACCACCACCATCATATGCTCAGTGCTAAGTAGCTGCTAGCGAGCACACGTACCTCAGCGCGTAGAGAGCAGCGCTGCAGTCCGTTTATAAATAACACATATTCACACTTTCACGTTCGGATTGAGCTAATTGAAACGTATCTGCATAAACTGCATCAGGAACTGCCCTCTCTCGTTAAGAGCAGCACTGCCTGCGGCCTGCGGCCCGACCCGGCAACAGAATCCGCATTGCCATCAGCTGCGGCATCGGCGCTGCGGCGGGGCGATGGGTCTGGCTCCCAATACTTGGGGGCCCCGCAGATGGCAGCATGCAGTTAAAGCTAAAGCTAAACTCATTGTCATGGTCGTGGGTCGTGCTAATGATAATGGCCCTCCTTAACCGCAAAGCACACACACAGAGACACACTCGTAAAGCTCTGGTACTTTGCACTTGCAATTTTCGGCTCACTGAATGTACTCTGAGTTTACAAGGATAGATCCTTAGTAAGATTGTAGTAGATTATAGATCAGAGTAGATAAATCCTGAAGGTGCAGCAATCGATCGAGACTTTAATCTGTCTCTAGATAAGCTCTGAGATCGACGTCAACTAGACGAACGGACGGAGAGACGGGCGGACGTACAGATGGGCATGGCTAGATCACCTCAGCTCATTCCCGATCAAGAGTATTATAAATACTAGAAGACTACTAGGATCTGAGCTTCGTCTATGATAAGCTTTCTTCATGTTCGCAGCAGGCGAGTGCTTTGTCGCTTTTTCTCAGCTGATGGCCCAGAAAACTAAAACGAAAACGAAAACCGATAAAAAAGATCGTTTGGCCGTTGGGATTTGCAATCGTTTATGCGATGGCCAACAGCGATGCCAATAGATTGGGCTGGCAGCAGATGTCTGTGTGTGTTAGCGGATAGGCTACTGCACATGAAACCCGGCCGCCTGGTCGTAAATAGTGAATGGGTTTTGGGGGTATGCACATATGTGGTGGTATCTAGCTGTCCATGGCTATGGGTGCTTCATCAACCAAACATCGGCAGCGACATGGACAGCGACATCGACATGGATATGGACATCGCCACTGCGATCATTATTTTAGCTTTCAGCGATCGGTGCCAAGTGAAACGACAGCCAGCCAAATGCAACAGCAACAGCAATAACAACTGGCAACTGGCAACAATCCATCGCAAGTAGCTCGAGCGAACGTGCCACACTCATTTCTAAGCATTATGCATATGTATGTATGTTTTTTTGAAGATAGGCGGGCAGCTGTTACGGTACGGGGGCACGGTCTGCGAGTACACGACAGTAAGCCGCAGGTGGAGACGTACTTGGGGACGGGGCCCAAAAGCATTCGTCCTCTAATCACAGCGCAGCGCAGCGCTGAGCGCCTGAGCGTGACTAAGTACGACTACGAGTACGGGCTAAGACTGTGGCCACTCGTCGAGTCATATGGAGTGGCTCTGCCTTACACATTTCAAAGAGCTGCAACATGGTCGCTGGCCGCTGGTCGCTGGTCGCTGGCCGTTGCATTAATAGCGAAGCAATCAGGGCGTTCAAGAAGCGAGCGCGGAGATCATAACGAACGGTTTAAATACAATATATTAAATGGATTTATTATGCCAAGATATTGCGCCTCTGCACGGCGGCAGCGCAGCTATCGAGCATGTAACCAAGTACGTCTACATGTAAGCAGCGTGTGTGTGTGTGTGTGTGTCTCTCTCTGTGTGTGTGTGTGTGTGTGTGTACGCCACTCTCATTCACAAGTACTAAATATACTCGATGCCATGCATACCATGTTACACGATGCCCATATAGCCCAGCCGAGCCAACCAACCAATGGCCAATGGCTGACCACGAAGATTCGTTGTCGCTGTCGTCGTGCGTCACTCATCTGTGGGAGGCTCAGCGGCACAGAGATGGCAGCGTGACACGAGCTTCACACTGAGGGGAAACATGACTTAAAAGAATTATTTTTCTCTCTTTCTCTCTCTCTCTCTCTCTCTTTGTGTGTGTGTCTAGCTGTCTTTGTTTGTAACTATATTTTTCTCTCTTAACATATCCATTTATATAGATATCAAGTTAAATCTAGATCTATTATATCCATATATATCTATATCATCACTCTCTCTCTCTCCCCCCCCTCTCTCTCTCTCTCTCTCACACACATACACACATCATATATGCATCTGTCCCTCTTTTGCTCTCTCTCTCTTTCTCTATATATATTTATATATATCTCTCTCCCTCTCTCTATTATTATTTTTACTAATATTATCTCATTATTAATCTTTCTCTCAATATACGCCATCTCTCTCCATCATTCTTTCTCTCTATCTACACATATATCTGCCTTTCTCTCTCTCTATCTCTCACCTCACTCATATTCCCACCAACACTTTTCACATATAGCACTTAAGTTCACATTTGCCTCGAGTGAATCCATTTCATTTTTAATTATAATCGACACGCGCCCATCTCTAGGGACTGCCACTCGGCCAGCTACGATTTCGTAGTCGCAGTTATTACTCAGTCCAGTCGCAATTAATGCTTGAAAGTGGAAAACAAAATAAAGGTAACGTCTTTGGCTGTGCAGTTCGCCGTTTGCCGTTTGCCGTTCGCCGTTTGCCGTTTGTTTCATCGTCCTCACTGAACACGCGCATAAATTTGGACTTAATTAGAGATACGAAGACGAATACGAATACGTACCCCAAAGATGTGTAAATGTAGTTCCAAGTAACGCTATCACTCGCATGCCGTGTCGCTATCCACAAGAAAATTGACTATGACATCGTTATCTCCCACCCCATCTGTCTCTCTCTCTCTCTCTCACTCCTCCCTCTCTATCCCTCTTTCGAAAAGCTGTTGCATAGGGGCCGCTGCATCTCCCAACAGTTTGTAAATTGAAATATTTTAGCTGCAATATAGATGCTTGCATGGAATGTAAGAGAAACTCAGCTAAGATGTTTAGATATACTATAAATGTGGTAAGTAAATAAGTTCGAAATAAAGCTTAGGCTAAAACCTAGGCTGAACTTTTTATCAGCAACTTTACCTCAAGCTGGCTTAGTAGCTAGGAACTAGTCTAGATAGAGATAGAGATAGATAGAGATATCGAAGTATAAAATTGTTCATATTGAAAATAATATAAAAACTTGTTCCGAAAACAGTTTGAAAATCTGTAGAAGAACTCTAAAGTAACTCAGCTGTCAAATCTTTAAGCTCGAGCTCAATAATTTTATAAAATATAGAGCTATTCGATATTTCCTAGGGAATAGACAGGCGAAGGATGAAAGGACAGAAGAACGGACGGAGGGACATACTGCCGGACGGACAGTTAGCGAGATATGCATTGTGCGTAAAGCTAATATACCCTATTACACATTATTGATAACTGTGATTATTTTATAAATTGCTTAAGCATTCACCTCTTATAATACATATATATTATATATATTATTTTCTTGTAAATATTTTATATAATCCAGCAAATTCATTGTCAATATAGAGCAATGGCCACTTTTCACACACCCCCACGCACTCAGACTCGCACACACACTCGGACCGTTATATACTCGCGTATTTACTTAGGTAAGTGCTGAACTTGAAAAGATACGCTTTGCCTGGCAATTACCTTACAAGTATTTCATTGTGGGAACTCTGCCGCCTGGATTATGAGAAGCGAAATATGTATATAGAGCAAACATATGAAGGATATGTTGTGAACTAGATTTCGACTACCCTTGGCGAGGGAGAGGGAGGGTGAGTGAGTGAGAGAGAGTGAGTGAGAGATCTCAGCCCTTCAGGTCATGCCCAGGACCATATACAATATGTTGCGTAAGTGTCTAAACAATGGAGGCCAATGCCAGGGCAGACAATGGGCAAATGTGCGTAGGCACAATGGAAAGGACGACAGCGCGTCCTCCATGCTGTCTGAGCCAAGCAGATGGCCCTGGCCATGTCTTCAATATCATGCTCGTCAGCGGATCGCAAGAATTGGGATTTCTATTCGGATCAAAATGACAGCATAATAATGCAGCAGCAGCAGCAGTGGCAGTGGCAGTGGCAGCAGAGCTTGGTCATAGGGGTCGAAGCGTGTGCGTCTTCATAATGGCGTCTGGCGATGATTACACAATATTTATTTACAGAAATTATTATCATTTATGATACCAGCCGCCTGGCCTTTCTATTCACATCATCGTTCCCGCTACTTAGCCCATCATTTGGGAATCGAGACAGTTGCTTCCTTGATTGACCCAGCCAGGATATGCGAATACAGTCGAACAGACAGCAGACAATTGCCAAGTACTTAAGGCCACTCAATGCGCCCAAATGCGACTCATGCTCGCCCTGACAACTCTATGCCCGCGTCTCAACTTCATCAGCATTCACAGTATTTAATGACTTAGCTTGCGGATCTATTGTGAATGAGAGTGCCAAATGTAATAGTCTATGATCTATGATCTATCTCTGATCTATCTGTGATCTTTTTATGATGTATCTATGATCTGTCTATGATATATCTATGATATATCTATGATCTATCTGTGATCTATGTATGATCTTTTTTTGATCTATCTATGATCTATCTATGATCTATCTATGATCTATCTATGATCTATCTATGATCTAATTATGATCTATCTATGATCTATCTATGATCTATCTATGATCTATCTATCATCTATCTATGATCTATCTATGATCTATCTAAAATCTATCCATGATCTATCTATGATCTAACTATGATCTATCTATGATCTATCTACGATCTATCTTTGATCTATTTAAAATCTATCTATGATCTATCTATGATCTGTCTATGATATATCTATGATATATCTATGATCTATCTAAAATCTATCCATGATCTATCTGTGATCTTTTTATGATGTATCTATGATCTGTCTATGATATATCTATGATATATCTATGATCTAATTATGATCTATCTATGATCTATCTATGATCTATCTATCATCTATCTATGATCTATCTATGATCTATCTAAAATCTATCCATGATCTATCTATGATCTAACTATGATCTATCTATGATCTATCTAGGATCTATCTCTGATCTATCTGTGATCTTTTTATGATGTATCTATGATCTATCTATGATCTATCTATCATCTATCTATGATCTATCTATGATCTGTCTATGATATATCTATGGTCTCTCTATGGTCTATCTATGATATATATATTATCTATCTACGATCTATCTATGATCTATCTATGATCTATCTGTGATCTATCTATGATCCATCTATGATCTGTCTATGATGTATCTATGATGTATCTATGATCTATCTGTGATCTATTTTTGGTCAATCTATGATCTATCTATGATATATATATATATATTATCTATCTATAATCTATCTATGATCTAACTATGATGGTCTATGGTCTATCTATGATATATATATTATCTATCTATGATTAATCTACGATCTATCTGTGATCTATCTACATCTTATGCTTGCCATAGGAAACTCTTCGGTTGGAGAGGTCATAGAACAGATCTGCAATTGGCAGTTTCTAGACTACAGACTTAGATAGGCATATATCTTGATATATGTTCGCTCAGTTTGAGCTCTAAAACTTGCTTATGCATCATAGACATCATAGATCGAGCTCCTCTCCAGCCAGCTAGCAGCAAGCCCAATGCACTTTCTTCCTTCGCGCAAATCCCATTAGGCAATGATGCATAGAAATCTAGTCTAGCGTTATGTAATATCATATTTGCTATTAGAAAATGGCGTTTCGCAGTTGCAAATAGCCAGAAAGGGTCCCAGCCAGAGCCTGAGCCAGAGCCAATGGCAGCTGCTTCGGAAATCGGATGCACTGCAGGATTAACGCATTGATTACGAGCTGCTGCTGCTGCTGCTGCTGTTTCTCTTATTATTATTATCATTATGCAGTTCAATTATGAAATCGATGCGTAATTTCCTGCAGCTAAAGATTACAAAGTTAACTTCGATCAGATCTGGGCAGATCTGCGCGCCGATTGCATTCTGTGACCTTTCACCGGGGGCGACGCGTCGCTGGCCTTGAACCTTTGGCAGTGCCGAGCAGATTAACAATTCAAGGCTGTGACTTTAATAGCAGCGACAACATGAAGAGCGAAATATCTACATAGTATGGCAGCAGTTGCTGTGAGTTGAAATGGAAAAAAAAGCTGTATAGAAAATGGGGCGACGCGATGCGGCGGGGCGGCTCTGTAGGAATGTTATGTAAATTGAACTTGAAAATCGCTGAGACAATGGCAAAGGTTTTGAATATTTCTCTCGCTTAATTAGAAACGCAAGGAGGCGAACGCAAATAATTCTCCCCCAAGCTGCCGCGGGGTTACGTGAAAAGCCGACGCAACAGCGCGACATTGCCGCAGCTACGGCCGTAGCGCTAGCCCAAGTCGGAGGAGGTGCCGCTGACAACAGTGCCGCATAAATTATTCAACAGCTGTGGGCTGGCCAGACCCGCCGCGCGCCTCGCCGTGGTTCGCGATATTCCAACACGCCCGCCGCGCTCCGTTCCGTTCCGCATTGGCGACGCAATCCGACGCAGCTGAAGATCGTCAGAGGGAGCCCCGGCGAGGGCGACAGAGGGAGGGAGTGTCTTGGATAATGTCATATGCATACGCGTGTGTGCAGGTATTTGCCAGCGATTTGTGACGCCGCCGACTGCAACTGAAAATCATTAATGTACTCGTTGATATCTAAATGTGTATGAGCAGGTGCCAGAGGGCCTCTCTCTCTCTCTCTCTCTCTCTCGCTCTCTGTATCTGTGTGTGTGTCTGAAAATTGCTCTGGGAGACCAAAAATTTGAATCGTCCCCAGCATTGTTATGCAAATGATGTCGCTTGACACGCAAACGCCACCGTCGACAACCGTCACCGTCACCGTCACCGTCACCGTCACCGTCACCGTCGCCGACATCGCCGTTGCTGTTGTTATTGTTGTCGCTTACAGATCTCTTTGTTGTTTCCACCTCCGGCGATTGCATATACGCTCATATTATGCGAGTCGGGGCAAGCTCTACACTCCAGCGGCCACTCCAGCACACTATACACCACTCCACTGTATGGCCACTCGACTGGCCAAGAAACTGGTCAACAAATGTCAACAGAGCCAACTTGGCCATTTGGCCAAATGCAAAGTGGATCAGTTCGGGTGATCTCATCAACTTAATGGGTCAGTGATTCCCAGTTATGATTAAGTTCGTCACTCGCTTGCCTCGCTACAGTTGTAGCCTTCTAGGCTTAATATTTACCCATGCAATTTCATAATTCCTCACCAGAATGGAGCAGAAGACACAGGTGAGACCTGTCGCTTAGCTGAATTCTTTATCATTCGTTGGCACGGATGACAGCCTAGCCTAGACTGTTTCAGTTTCTGACTTCGGCAAGAAGTCTCTGCAGACAAAAGGCAATTAAAAACTTGATTTACTTTTTCTCCGAGACAATAAAAGACTATAATTCAAGCGATTTGCATATAAATTAGGAAAATGTTGACTTTTATCAATATATCATTGATGTCATTATCATTATCCTTGTCATTATTAGCATGGGTAGTCTGATTATCATTATCAATGCCTTGGTATAGTAAAGTATTAGCATTCCTTTTTGTCAGTATCATTTTCTTTTTCATTGTTGTCATCATTATCATTATCATGATGATTATCACTATCATTATCATTATCATTATCATTATAATTGTCAATGTCATTAACATTGTTATATCATTGTGATTTTCTTGATCATGATCATTTTTATTATAATTATTTATTATCATTATCAATGCATTGTCATTAACATTATCATTATCATTATCATTGTCAGTGTCATTAACATTATCATTATCATTATCATTGTCAGTGTCATTATCATTGTCAATGCCACTATCATTGTTAAATCATTGTCATTCTCTTGATCATGATCATTTTCATTATGATTATTTATTTTCATTATCAATGCATTGTCATTAACATTATCATTATCATTATCATTGTCAGTGTCATTATCATTGTCATGTTAATGGCATGTTCAATTTTTATTAATATTGTCATTATCATTGGCATTTCCATTAGCATTGTCACAGTCATCATTCATTAACCTATACTATAGATACAATAAATCCTCAAAATATGCCTAGATTGGAAATATCTTCAATCCGAACTTATACATATACTTCATAAAATCTGTAAATGGAACTTTGCTCGCTCGCATCTGTAACCATCTATTGACATGAACAACACCAAAAGAGCAAGAGGCGATGGCGGACAAGGGATGGGGCAGAGAAGGTGAAGAAGCAGGCCAAAGTCGATAAGAATGACACCCAGGTTGTGGTGATCAATTGCATTCGATCTGGCACGCTGCGTGATGTAGTGTCACGTGAGGAGTCAGAAGCTTCTATTGCGGCACTTGCCACACACACACACACACACAGTCGGACACACTCGCACACACAGGGACAAACAAGAGGCTGTAATTAGCGAAGCGGGGTCTTAGCCATTGCATGACATTTGGCTTTGGCCACGATGAATGATGCCAAATTAACCAACACTGAACAACACACAAGGCTGCCAGCGAGATGGCTTCGAACAGTTCAGTTCAGTTCAGTTCAGCTGAGATTCAGTTTCAGTTTAGGCATGGGCATGAGCATGGGGGACCTCCTGCTCGGCTGTTGGTGGTTGGGGCTACTCTGGAGCTGCGTGTTCGTTAAGATGTGCCCGCAGATAACAGAGGCGGCAACAATTTTTCGAATTGTAAACAATTTGCGCTGCAGTTGGGTCTAGGCGAGTCGCTCGGCCCAGCTCAGCTCAGCTCAGCTGGCCAAGAGCAATGGGAAAGTCGGGGCAGCCCAGCGAAGGCAACGCAAAGGCCCAATGTGTGAATCGAGCCCAGCATGCGGCGATGCTGTGCAGATCTCGCTTGATTCATTCGTTAATTAAACAGAGGCTCGCTCGCAATACAACAACAAAAATTACAAAAATATAGAAAAAAGCCAGCAAAAACTGTCAAAAGACAGTGAAAATAGTTTTTGGATATCTGTGGATCAGTGTGACCGTTTGGCTCAAAGCGGACAAATGTTAATTAGATAAATCCAATGGAGATATAGAGACAAACGACTGAAGATCGATTTAAGAATTATAACTATAGCTTAAATAGAGCTACGAGTGCAAGCTGAGAGAGAAAACAGACAGAAACAGTGTGACCGTATATTGGTATATGTTATGTAAGCTATGTTAATAGGAAATGTTAACTTTTATGCAGTTAACATAGATGTTAAAATAATAATATACTGCATATACTTCTCAAGCGCTCATTAAATAATTTCTACTCAACCACGCCCCCTTTCTAATGCCGCCCATTATAAAATTTAAATATTTCCAGCCACTTCAACCCCAATTAAAAATTGTTCAAAAATTTCAAGTTGCACTTTGCAGGTGCAAGTGCAGGTGGCAACAGCAAGCCACAGCTATGAATACAATAATAATAATGATAATCATCATCATCATCATCATCACAATGATCATCATCCTGATGATGTTGCAGGCGAATGCAGCTTGCGTGCATCTTCATAGGTTGCCATGTCCCCAGTGCAGTAGCCCGCGTGTAATAAGGATCGAATCCTCCGCAATATGGGTATATGGGAATGGAGCATAGAACATATTGAGAGCCGGGCACTGGTTGGCATCATAATCAAAGGCCGTCAGTGCACGATTGCAGCCGCGGCAGCTCCCCAGGCGTTCCTGTTGTGATCTGCCCCATTGACAACTGTCCGGGCCTAAAAACGAAATATATATAAAAAGAGCTGGGTGGGGTTAGAGAGGGGGTGCCGAGGGGGCGACTAAGCTGGCACAGCCCCACCAATGCCAGAGAGACTGAGTAGCTGGCTCAGCATCGAAGTTGCAGTCAGACAATTGGACGGCTGGCTGGCTGGCTGGCTGGCTGGCTGGCTGGCTGGCTGGCCGGCTGTGCGACCGATCGCAATGGGGCTGGGAAAATTACATGTCTTCGTATCTAAACGCACATTAACCATCGCATTCCCCGGCCAGAGCCACAGTCAGAACTCTGGTCAGTGCCAGAGTCTCTGGCTCTGGCTCTGGCTCTGGCTGTAGTTGGGGCTGTGACGGTTTGGGGGCCAGTCGCTGGTTCCCTTTAGTTTTTTTTTATTGTGGGACGCCAGGCAATCGGCAGGGCATTTTCCTCCTTTCTCGTTGCTTACTTTTCTTATTTAATTTCGATCGATCACTTAAAGAGTACGAATAATGAAAAATTGCAGCAACATGCCGCAGGCCAAGAGCTTGGTCTTTCAGATAACACACACACACACACACTCACTCACACACACATACAGTCAGTCCGATCTGACTGTGAAAACAAAGGGCATGGCACAGGAAGCTTTGTGCTCGGGTCGCCGTTGAACTAGCGTCTCCTGCACAACGAGGCAGATGGCCAGAGATTCGATTCGCTATACTCGTAAACACACACTTTAGCTTGACGTTTCGAAAGACAAAAAGACTTTCTCGAAGACGCTACTTTTATCTATCCGAACCGAACTTGGCCACAAACTGAACCTGAACCTGAACCCGAGCTCAATCCCCAGCTCGCCAGATTACATCAGATTTGTGACGCTCATGCGTAGAGCTTGAACTATAAGCAAACTCATTTGTGGCACATGCATGTGGAAATCAATTAAGTGCAGTTCTCACGATCGCGAATGCGCCGATGATACAACGGCTACTACGGCTACTGCATACTACGGCGTGGCTAGAGCTCAGGTTCTCATACTACAGGCATTGCACGGCTCAAATCAATCATTTCCAATGTGCAGTTCGCATTGAGCTCGCGACAGTTATAGTGGGAAAACAGATAAGAAAATTTACGTTGAGTTTCTCTCTTCGATATGAAGTTGCAGAGCACTGATCAATCAGTCTATCAATCTGGCTGTCAATCAATCCATCAGTCAGTTGTCAGCCAGTAAATCAATTTGCTAATTTCCGTCAGTCAGTCAGTCAGTCCATCAAACAGTCATCAATCTGTCTGAATGATCATTCAGTGCATCATCAGTGAGTCAGTCTATCAATCAGTCGTCAATTAGTTGATTAGTAAGTCAATCAGTCTGTCTTTATCAATCAATCGTCAATCATCTAGTCTTCAGATGAATAGCATTGGTAAAGACAGACTAGATGATTGACTATCTAGTGTAATCTGTCTTTATCAATCAATCGTCAATCATCTAGTCTTTATCTAGTCAATAATCTAGTCTGCCTTTATCAAGCAATCGTCAATCATCTAGTCAATCATCTAGTCTGTCTTTATCAATCAATCGTCAATCATCTAGTCTTCAGATGAATAGCATTGATAAAGACAGACTAGATGATTGACTATCTAGTGTAATCTGTTTTTATCAATCAATCGTCAATCATCTAGTTTTTATCTAGTCAATCATCTAGTCTGCCTTTATTAATCAATCGTCAATCATCTAGTCAGTCAGTCACGCCATTAAACAGTTATCAACCAGTCAATCTGTTTATGATTCACGAGTCAGCCGGTCAATCAGTCAATCAGCTAATAAGATTTTCATTCAATCTATCAGTCGTCAGTTAGTCAATCATTACATCAATCAGTCGTCATTCAGTCATTGAATCCATGAAACAGTCATCAATCAGTCACTCACTAGTTTTGCATTCAATTAATCCATCAATCAGTCGCTCATCTAGTAGTTCAGTCAGTCACTTTATCAGTCAATCCATCACCTTGTAATCAATCAATCAGATTCAGTCATTCAGTCTCAGTCAATCAGTGCCCGTTCATCTGATCAATGATCTATATAGTCAGGCAGTCAATCGATTCACTCATCAGTCCTTCAGTCAATCATTCACACAGTCACTGTAGTCCACTCGCTTAATCAATGCCTTAGTCATTCCCCCACACACTCAATCCTCCACCTCCAACCCCATTTGTAGATCGATTTGCATATGTTGTGAAAATAGTTTTGAGCATTGCTCGGCCTCTGAATCAATGTACTCGATTAGTGTGCTCTGCCCATTTAGGCAGCTGCAAACTGGCCGGCTATCAACCAGCTCAATCAACCCATCCGAGTTGGCTGCGACCCAACCCTAGCCAACTGACTAGCCAAAAGTCTGCTGTGGCTGTGGCTGTGGCTGTGGCTGTTGCAGTTGCCTTCGCATTGCAGCTGATGACTCGAGGCATTTGTGTTTCCGATCCCGGCCAGATAGCATCTGAAGGCAGGGAGGCAGCCCGAGGCAGGCTGATGTCAAAAGTAAATCACATTGACTTGGAACTACGATCGCCTACGCCTGGCCAAGTGGCCAACAAGGGCTCTCGGCCACTTGTCCACTTGGCCGCGGCACTAATCGCATGTCAGGTGTCTGAGCCGCAGTCAAGAGTTTTGCGGCGACAAAACACAAATCCTGTCCCTTTTTACCGTGTGTGTGTGTGTGTGTTCGAGGGTGTTTACGTTTCGAGAGTCCTGATCCACACTTCGGCCTGATCCGGTAAATGTTTGGCTTCACACAAAGGGGATTAAATCATTAAATGCTCACGACATTCTTTGAACCCAACCAAAATTTCACAATTTCATTGTTTTGCCAGCCACATTGGCGCATCCTTTTTTCGCCCTCGTCCTCAGCCTTGTGCCAACAAGGTGACATCGCTAAAAAAGGAAAGGACAAACCAAGAGAAATACGAAAAAGTAAACAAGTGAACAATGAGGCTGACTTGGCTGACAGCCACTGTGCGTGTCCGCGATCTGTTTTGGGAATGTTTTTTTTTTTTTCTCTTCTCTCGTTTTTGTTTTTATCTAGAGACTAGTGCAGGGCATTCGTAATTTGAGAGCGTTTCAATTGCGTCAGCGATTGGCAAATTTACGAGTATGTTGATTGAAAACTGCGATAGCCATGCACTCGCACAGTGGTGCAAAGGCGCATGAAAAGCGCTGAGCGAATGGAAGGCAATGATCTAGTGCGAGATATTGCTTAGAGAAGTTGACAGATGCTTATCATCAATTGCGATTGGGTGATTGACTAACTGGAGACTGATTGACAGAATAAATGACTGGGCTGATTGACTGACTTTACTGATTGATAGCTTATTCGATTCGATTGCTTGTTTGACTGATTGATGGACCAACAGATAAATCCAGTGACTGATTGAATGATACGACTGATTACATATGCGATTCGGTTGATTGACTGATTGATAACATATTCGATTCGATTTATAGATTGATTACGAACTACATGGCTGACCGATTGACTGACTGATTGACTAACCGATTGATTTAGTGACTACATATTCGATTCTATTCATTGACTGATTGATTGATAGGTTGTTTGATTGACTGATGACATGGGGCCATATTAGATTTGATTTATTGACTGACTGATTGATTGACCAACACATTCACTGATAAATCCAGAGACTGATTGACTGGTTAATTGATTGATGAACTATATGACTGATAGACTGACTGATGGGCCGACAGATTCATTGACTGATTGATTGAGTAACAAATTGATTGAGCTACTAACCACATATTTAATTCGATTGTTTGACTGATTGAGTGACTCAATCTATATATTCAAGCAAGTGATTGACTCAATGATTGACATACTTTGATTGACTGCACCGATTTGTTGACAAATTGATTGACTGATTGACTGATTAAAGACCCACTGGCTGATTGACTGACTGACTGATTGATTGACTGACTGACTTTGATTGACTGACTAAGACTGACTGACTGACTTTGACTGACTGCTTGATTGATTGACCTCCAACTGAATTGATAACAGACATGCTTTCTGGCTTGATTGATTGACTGACTAACCAACTGACTGACTCTCTAACTTGATTGACAATCAACATAGCAGACGTTACTACCCTATTCACCTTATCAGTCCATCTGCTGCATCGCCTGCCGCACACCATGCCAGACATTTGGGTGAAAACTTGTTGTTGACACCACTGTGCCCATGGGCCTGGCCATGTCAATTAACATTAACTGAAGTGAAATTAATTGCCGTGCCATGGTCACTCTAATTGCGGTTAATGTGGAACCGATAGCCCAACTCGCCGCAATGGGCGCAATTTCTGATAAGCGATTAAGCGATTATCAGCCGCGCGCAATTTCCACTGCGCTTCATTAGCAGCAAAAGAACTAACTGAAGAAGAAGAAGAGAGAGAGGGGGGGGAGGGAGGATGAGTGTGTGCGTGGAAGTGCCATATGCTGCTGCTGACAGTGGACAGTGGGATCGCCATGTGGCCATACCGTTGGCGTGACCTTTACGACACAATCAACAACTGTTGACCGCAAGGACCCCAAACGAGAAGAGGCAGAAAAGGAGACAGAAGTCCTATACAATATTTGTCATGGTCATTATGAGTTATAAACGATATTTTGATCCCTAATCACTTGGCCAAAGACAGAGAGAGAGAGAGGGAGAGCGCAAGCTGTCAACGCATTCGTTTCACGTTTTACCCAAATGTCGCCGACGTCCTGCCCGACCCGCAGCGACAGTAGGGATCTTTGTCGTCGTCGGCGGCGGAATTAAAGGAACAATTGTTGCAGCAAAGGGCAATTATAGATTATCACCTTGTTGCCGTCTCTCTCTCTCTCTCTCTCGCACCGCCCGCAACTGGGCTAAGCCCGAGCATCGGGCATCGGACATCGGACTTCGAGCATCGAAAGAGAACCATAAAAATGACACCACATTGTTTTTATCTTTATCGCATAATTGCGGTCAATTCCCTCGACTGTGGCGCGGCTTTGGTGGCTTCGGTGGCTTGGCTTGATTTCAACGTTTTCGGCTTTGTCTTTGATCATTTGCCATGGCTAGAGAGTGAGCGAGTGAGAGAGGGAGAGGGAGTGAGGTGCAGAGCTCGCCCCCTCTGTGACAGCGTTAGAACAGCAATAGGTGCGGCAGCAGCCGCTGCCGACTGCGGGGCCCGGGCAGAGCCAACACATTTATCTTCTTGTCACAAATTAACGCTCTCGAAAATTATAGCCAGAAAATCCCAATCGAAATTGTCTTCAAGAACTAGTCACAGCTGTCACACGCAAATCGGAAATGCTTCAGCAGACAAGGGAAGTTTCATAGTGGGTTAAGGTAAGATTATGGAAATATTATTCGGATTTGGTAGATGATGTAACTTCGAATTCGATATCGAATTGCATACATATATTTGAAGGAATATGTAATACGTGAATGATTTCGAATTCGATATAGAAACTGAGTTAACTACTGAAAGATTTCGAATTCGAATGGCATACATACATGATTTCGAATTCGATATAGAAACTGAATTAACTCCTGAAAGATTTCGTATTCGATTTCGAATGGCATACATACTTGATTTCGAATTCGATATAGAAACTGAATTAACTACTGAAAGATTTCGAATGGCATACATACTTGATTTCGAATTCGATATAGAAACTGAATTAACTACTGAAAGATTTCGAATTCGATTTCGAATGGCATATATACTTGATTTCGAATTCGATATAGAAACTGAATTAACTACTGAAAGATTTCGAATGGCATACATAGTTGATTTCGAATTCGATATAGAAACTGAATTAACTACTGAAAGATTTCGAATTCGATTTCGAATGGCATATATACTTGATTTCGAATTCGATATAGAAACTGAATTAACTACTGAAAGATTTCGAATGGCATACATACTTGATTTCGAATTCGATATAGAAACTGAATTAACTACTGAAAGATTTCGAATTCGATTTCGAATGGCATATATACTTGATTTCGAATTCGATATAGAAACTGAATTAACTACTGAAAGATTTCGAATTCGATTTCGAATGGCATACATGCTTGATTTCGAATTCGATATAGAAACTGAATTAACTACAGAAAGATTTCGAATTCGATTTCGAATTGCTATGCATAGGCCATATGTAACTCTAAATTACTTCGAAAGCGACTTCTTGATGTACTTCGAATTCGATATCGATCTGATATATGTAATATGCATTTCTGAAAGATTGCGAATTGGATATCGAACTAATATGTGTTCCAATATTTAATACTTGAAGGATTTCGAGCTCTAGTTCGACTTGATCCGTGTTTTATGTAACACTTCGAGTTCGACTTTAAACTGATAGATGCAATATGAAGCTCTGAAGGATTTCGAATTTGATATCGAATTGATATATGTATATATATATATATATATATATATATATATATATATATATATATAATATGTGTATGACTGATTTCGAATTCGATTTATACTTGATATATGTTGTAATATTTAATTCTGAAAGATTTCGAACTAGATTTCGAACTAATGTAAATACCGTAAAGTTCGATATCGAACTGATACATTAAGCAATATATAATTTCTGTATGATTTATGGGAATTGAATTGGATATCAAATTACCATATCCCTATCTGTGAATGATTTCGAATTCGATATCGAAGTAATATATAAAGTAACAGTCGATTTCTAAAAGATATCGAATTCGAATTGGACTTGATACATGTTGTAATATGTAAATCTGAAAATCTTCGAATTCGACTTCGAATTGATAGATGTGAGTAGATAGATAGATCGAGTTCGATATCGAACTTATATATATATTGACTAATATCAAATTCAGATTCGATATGTGGTAGTATTAAATACCTGAAAGGGAATAGAGTGTGTGACAGCTATAATTCCGATCAAACATTTATATATATATACATATATATACATATAGTCCTATACGATATCTTATACCCTATGAAGACATTCTATAGAGTGGAGTTATCATATATCTATGAGTTAAGTTAAGTATATATATATATATATATATATATATATATATATGTATATATATGCATATTCACACATCTCAGACTTCTTTCATCGCTCTCCCATGCGCCGTCCTGCTGCGATAGGTCTTGAGAGCAACATAAGAACCGATGCTGCGGGTGGAACTGCGATCGTTTAGCCAAAGCATTTGATAATTTGCAACTATTTGCGAGTGTTGAGATAATTCAAATGCTGCGCGCTAAGACCTCAATTGCAATCAGCTCGAGGTCGGAACCGGTTTTAGCCATCCTTGGCACAAAGAGAGCGAGAGCGAGGGAGAGAGAGAGAGAGAGAGCTAAAGAGGAAGCGGCCAAGTGCGAGAGTGTTTGGGGCCTGGACTTGACGACCTTCAGATTGGCTAACAAAAGACCGCGACGCTCCCACACTCCAAATTTGAGGTCTGAGCGTCTGCTTGAGCCGACAGCAACAACAACAACAACAACAATAACGGCAATTGAAGTGCCACTCTTCAAATTACCGTTATGATCTGCTCATAATATTATTTATTTAGTTTTTTATTGAATATCTATTTGGCTATTGGGTCAAGTTGTCGCAATTGTCGCAATTTTCATGCTTAGCCCTAAACTAACACACACACACACACTCCTCTCTTCGCCTTCCCCTCTCACACTCTACCTCTCTTGCTCCCTCGCTCGCTCAGTACACAGCCACCCGCCTTGACCAAGCAGCCCGCTGCAAACAAGGCATTTGCACTGCTTTGCCGACATTGTCATAAGAGTGAGAGCACACAGTGGGCCATTGCTGTGTGTGTGTGTGTGTTTGTGTGTGTGCGCAAGCGAGAGGCACGCTCTAGCTGCGGCCCGCTCGCACACGCGCCTCGCCGCTAGCGCCCTCTCGCTCGCGCGCTTTAGCTCTTGCTCTCGCTCAGAGCCATGCGCGGCCATCCGTTGGCTTTGACCAATGCTGTCTTTTTTCGAACGGGTAGGGCCACAGCAGGGCAGCGCGGGGCGCGGCTGCCGACGCGACGACAACGTTCGACGCGCGACACATTTCACTGTGTCACATTCGTTGCGTGGGCAGCGTGAGCGAGCGCAAGGAGGCGCCGGCCGGAGGGTAGGAGGGAGGGAGGGGGCACTCTGTGTGTGTGTGGGGTGGGGCTTTAGGGTGGCATTGCCGACCGCAATCGCATTGGCTCCATTGGCTGACGTCGCAGTTGTCGTCGATTTGTTGTTGTTCTTGTTGTTGTTGTCGTTGTGCGTGTGGGAAAAGGAGAGCTCTATGTACACACACACACACTTGCATATGTATATATGCATATATATAGTATATCGTTGACGATTACGAACGGACTTAAGCAGCTAACGGTAACATGAGTGCTGACCTGCAGCAGCAGCAAACTGGCAAAAAGAGAAGACAAAAATCGAATGGGGCAGGAAGTTGAGATAAACAAATGATTTACCTGCAAATCGTATATAGCTATGGATATATATAGGTATGTATATGCATATACAGAACCAACGTCGGATTACTATATATATACATAATATATATATATAGTTTTGGCAGATAAAAGAGATACAAATGAATCAAAGAAAACAAATTCCTTTTCTAGCAAACAGAATCTAGATTTTTTAGGGAATGCCATAGAATAGAAAATAATATTATTGAACAAATAAAATTGAGTTAAAATATCTTTTAGACAAAACAAAGAGCTTCGAATCAAATTAAATTTAAAATAAATAAAATAAATAAAAAATAAAGTTTTAAAATCAAATTTGAAATCAAATAAATATAAAATTAAATTTTAATATATAGATATATTAAATTTAAAAAGCCCATGAAACCGCTATTATAAAAATAGGTTTTTCATGGGTTTTTTTTTTTTAATTTAATATTTTTTTTTTTTTAATTTAATTATTAATTTGAAACGAAGACGAAGTTAAATAAAATTGAAAAATATTAAATGTTTTTCTTAAGAATATTATAGTTGTAATATAACAAATATTAAATAGCAATATAATACATTATAATTATATATTAATAAGTATAATATATTGATTATAATATGAATATTTTTTAAAAAATAAATAAAAGGAAAACTCAACTATTTAATTATGTAGCCCAAATCAACAATTTTGGTTTAATCCAATTTGTAAGCAATCCATAAAAAAAAAAAAAACAAATTTAAGTTGTATAAATTTTTTTTTTATTTTTCCCAACTTGTCATTCAATAAATTGCATTCAAAACAAAGTAAATTTCAAAATGAAATCAAATAAAATAATAAATATAAATTTCAAATAAAATAACATTCCCAATTAAAGTCAAATAATATATATATATATATTATATATTAAGAAATTTCATGCTTTTTAAATAATAATAATATTATTATTATAATTATTATTATATAAAATTAAATTTTTAAAACTTTATTGAACTTTTTTATAGTTGTTATATTTATTTATTTTTAAATATATATATATATTTTTTATATATAAAAAATATATATAAATATAAAAAAAATTATCATATCATATATGTATGTATAATTTTTGTTATTTGCTTAAATATAATATTGTATACATACAAATGGCTTAGACTATTTATTATCATATTTTAATTTTAGTTTTTTTTTTGCTCGATTTCAAATTTTATGTTGAAAATTTTCGATTCGAATTTGCTGTCGGATAGCAGATGATAATGCCAATTAAACCTAATCGATTATCAATCAAAGTTTGCCGACGGCACTCGATGGACAATTGAAACAGTTTCAATATGATCTGGGAGAATGTATATATATATGTATATGTATATGTGTGTGTGTCTGTGTCTGTGCGGCAGCAGCATTGTGTGGCTAAGAAATCGCTTAAAGTGGTTTAATTAAATTTGATTTGATTTGTTGTGTTCGCTTTTCTGGCTGCACCAAAAAGGCGACACCCCATCCACACACACACACACACACACAGAGAGAAGCAAACATAAATAGATAAACACACACACACGCACATGCATACACAGAGAGAGAGACACACTTAAAGCTAAGATGTCCAGTGAGCAGCACAAACACACACACGCACATATATATGCAAAGTAAATATATGTAAGTGTATATAGGCCCATCTCTCACTGTCTATCTGTGTGTGTGTGTGTGTGTGTGTGTGTAGATTGAGCAACGGCTGAATGTTGTGCTTGTGCTCGTAATTAATTATTTCATTAGTGCACACTTGATTCAAGCCATGCCCAGCGCCCACAATGAGCTGACCAGCAGCGGCACCGACTGCCAGCCTGATCTTCGAATGCGCTACATAAAATCTATATATTCAATATATTAAAATATGTCAAATATATCAACAACAAAAATATATATATTCAATATATACTATAAACATACATTCACATTCAGCCTCTTAAACCATGCCCACATTCATCCTCATTCACAGCTGCCTGCATTGTAGGGTGCACAGCCCAGCGCAGAGAGTCAAATTAAACTACAAAGAGCGCAAGAGACGCTCTTAAGAGCGAACGTGGGAAACAAGCGCTTGCATATAATTTTGAACTGCTTGCTGCTGGCTGGGCGCGCTCTCTCGCTCGCTCTCTGCCAAAGTGTTTTTTCTGCTCATGCTGCTTCGTGTGTGTCTGTATGCGTGTGTTTGCTGCTTATGGGCTGGGCATGAGCGAGTGTGAGGGAGCAAGCAATACAATACGCACAGAAGCGAATGGACACTTGCGGCGCCAGTATATGTATTCGTGTGTGTGTGTGTGTGGCCACCAGTGGCCGTTCAGCTTATGGGAGAGAGCCGGTGTGCCTGTGTGTGTGTGTTTATGCTGTCTTTCCTCGCCGCTAGGTGGGTCTCGGTCTCCGAGTCCAAGCACGAGCGCCAAACACTGCCCATGCGACGACGACGACGGCGACAGCAGCTGCGTCAGCGTCAGCAGCAGCCAGCAGCAGCAACCGCGACGGCGACGTGCGTTGGATGTGATTTCAAATAGTAAAGTTGAGTTGCCGCTGCCGCATCGCCATCGCAATCGCATCGCAATCGTCGTCGCCGCCGCCGTCGTCGTCGTTGCCGTCGTTGTCGTCGCAGTCGTAGCCTCTCTTGTGTGAAACTGAACTGCTTACCGATATTTAATCGTCGCTGTTGCTGTGGTGTGGCTGTGGCTGCACTGTCGCCCCCACCGGCATTGGCTGCGCTGCGCTGCGCTGCCGCCGACTGCCGTCGACTGCTTTGCCACTGCCACTGCCACTGCCACCGTCGCTGTTGTCGCCGTCGCCGTCGCCGTCGTTGACGTTGACGCTGCTCCTCGTTGTCGTTTTGTTGTGTACGTTTCCTCTGTACGTTGTGTTGTGTTCTGTTCTGTTCTGTTCTGTTTCTGTTGTATTCCGTTGCGTTCTGTTTCTGTTTTGTTGTTGTTGCTGCTGTTGCGCGCGCGCGTCTTGTTTTGCCGTCGCTAAAACGCCAAACGCGCAGAACAAATGCAAAAAAAAACAAAATTTGAAATATTAAAATAATTAAAAATATTGAGAAAAAAAACATTTTCATGTTCGTTTTGCTAGAATTTATCTAAATTATTTATACATCTTATTTATTTTTTTACTGTGCTCAGAATTTACAGTTCACAAAAAAATAATAATTTTTTTTTTTTGTGTTTTTGTTTTTGTTGTGAAGGAAACTGTGATAAATGCGAATGCAAATGCACAGAAAATGTGCTGGAAAATGTGAAACTTGGACAAAGCCATAAAAACTGCCCCTAATACACACACACACACACACACACACGTACACCCTCCGCCCACACACACATACAGACTTAGCTGTATATAGTCCTTGGCTATATACTCTGGACGAGCATAAAAAAATGACTACCCTCAATTGTCGCCACTGGCTGGCTGGCAGCGCCCAGCTAACTGTTGTTGTAGGGGTCGCGCTCGTCGCTCTGCTCAGCTCTGCTCAGCGCTGTGCCAACTGCTGCTGCTGTCCTGCACCACCTACTCGACAGTTACTCCTATTCCTACACTGCTTGCATTCCAATTGCCATGCTCTCGCTCCCACTCGCACTCGCACTCGCACTCACACTCACACACACACACATACACAAGTGTCGCGCGTCGTTTGTCGCTTGTCGCTGCTGCTGCTGCTGCTGCTGCTGCTCTTCTGCTTCGTCATTTTGTGCGTCCTCTGGATTGGTTTCGGCATTTCAATTGCGTTCGTTTTTTATTCTGCCTCCCCCTCTCATTCTGCTGTGTGCGTGCGTGTGTGTGTGTTTGTTCTCGATTCGATTGGATTACATAGTCGTCGTCGACGTCGTCTCTGCTGTCGCCTGCCTTGAGGTACTCTGTGTGGCTGCGTAATTTTTCTTCTTTTTTTTTCGCTGTCCCTCAGCATCTGCAGCGCTGCTCGCCCCCATTCCTGCCGACGACGACGACGACGACATTTCGTTTTTTTGAGTTTCGCTTTTTGCATGTTTCGTATATACATGCCGTGTCGCTGTGTGCGTAGCTCTTGCCGTCTCTCTGCGCGTGTGTGTGTGTGTGTGTGTGAGTTCTTTAATATTGTCGTCGAGTGTCATTGGTCGAAGGCAAACGCAAGCAGCGCTGCCAGCGTAACGGCGTCGCATATTGTCGCAAAACCTTCGTCTCGGCACGTTGAGTTGTTTTTTTCTCGTCGTTTATTTTTTGTTTTTATTGGCTTTCGGCTTGCTGCTGCTGCGGCTGGCTGGCTTTTTATTAGAGTCCATGCAAAGGGCGTAGGGGTGTGGCACATAGAAATGCTTGCTTGGCCCGCTGCCTGCTGGCCGAGCGCGCTTTAGGGCCGAGGGCTGCCAGCACGAGGAGGCGTGTGCACCCAAGTAGCCGAATGAGTTTTTGATTGTGTGTGTCGTCGTCGTCGTCGTTGGCGTCGGGTGCGGGTGACTCTCTATGTGTGTGTGTGTGTGTGTGTGTTTGTTATTTGTGTCGTTGCCGTTGTCGTTGTCCTCTCTCGCCGCATGTGTGTGTGTGTGTGTGCGTGAGCGAGAGCGCATTAGCTGCACATATATTTGTGTACGAGAGCGAGTGCAAAGTGCACAAAAGTTTTGCCAAGCAAAAATGGCGACAACAGCAGCGACAACGACAACGACAACGACAGCAGCCGCAGCAGAAGCAGCCGTCGTCGTCGCCGCCGTTGCCGCAGCAAATTTGTGTGTCGTGCGATTTTATAACCGTTTTCAAAAGCGGCGGCGCTGCTGCTTCTGCCTGTCGCACAAACAAATTGCACGCGGACGGACGCAGCACACAGCAACAACAACAACAACAACAGCAAGAGCAATAAAAATAATACAAGAAATTAATATAGAAAAAATGCAATTAAATTCACATAAATAATGCAAACATTAACTTTAACCCAAATGTGCTACAAAACATTTTGTTCCAGTGCATGTGTGTGTGTGTGTGTGCATGTGTGTGTATGTGTGTGGGTGCAGCTCAAGCAGAACTTCAGATTTGAACAGCAACAAAAAATTATACAAAAAATTCTACTAAATTCTAAAAATAATCCAAAAATACAACATTAATTTTACAGTTAAACAACAATAGCAACAAGCAACAAACAACATAAAACATAATTATAATTATGATTATGATTATAATTATGATGTGATTAGAATTTTAACAGCAACATAACAACAACATAAGGTGCTAACAACAACAACAACAAAGCAGCGGAGCTGGCAACAAAAAGTATTAAAGCCAAATACAAAAAAAAAAAAAAAACAAAAAATTAGTTAAAAGAGAAGAAGAAGAAGCAGCAGCAGAAGCTGATCACAAAAAAATGCTCAACATTTGCAACAACAACAATCGCACACATACATGTTGGACATGTGCATGTGTGTGTGTGTCTGTGTCTGTGTGTGTGTGTGTGAGTGTCTAACAATGTTCAACAACTAAACGAGTTAACTAACTTAACAAACACATCAAGCAAATTGATCAAAACAACAACAACAACAACGAAAACACAAACAGCAAACAGCTCTAGCAACAACCTCAACTCCACCAACAACAACAACAACAACAACACCAATTACAACAAATATACTAAGAGTATTAACTAACAGAGAAAAAAGGAGTTAACAGAAAGCAGCAAAAAAAAAAAAAAAAAAAAACAAAAACAAAGCTCAGAATTCAGGTAAGTTCAAAAGGGAATTATCTAGAGATAAGCAGAGACTGACTCGTATGTGATATAGTCTGTATTATATAGATATTCCAGATATTTTATAAATTTTTAGAGAATTTTAGAGATTTTTCTATGGATGCTCAGGTCCACAAGGCCTGAGATATGTTTTCAGATCCCATAGATCAGTGCTCATCTATAGCATCTTCATACACACATATCTCAAAGTAAAGCCTTTCGATTTCTATACGTTCCAAGCCTAAGAGAGCGTTATCAATGTAGTAGGCGTGGCTGACTATATGTTCTCGTGCCAAGTGCATATAGTTCATATAGTTCAGTTATTTCAAGTATTCATTTTTTCAAGTATTCTAGAGAACTTTTACATATAAACTCTTGGGACCATTCCTTTCCTATCCTATCCGTTCCTTTCCCTGTCTGACCTATTAAAGTTCAATTTGGATAGACTTCTATGCTTGTATCGCAAACTTAGTATAAACTTATCTGCATTATTCCTATACATATTCTATTTGCAACACTTTTATCTGATTTCCTCACACATCAATACATGGACTTGACTTTTTAAGCATAAGTCGAGTATTACTTTTGCTAGAGAGCCCAAATTTGGAACCTAGTCCCTTATAATGACCACACAGATGTGAAGTATCTTATTATAAGGACAGCTCCAATCTGCCGGATTGGGCAACTGCCGCAACTTGGGTAGTAAAACTCTATGTGAATAGTTGAAGCTTGTTTCTTATGGTATATATGTATATGTATATAAGTGAGTGTGCGTGTGTGTGTGTGTGTGTGTGTGTGTGTGTGTGTGCTGTCAAGAATTTCGATATTTGCCAGTTGTCTTAATATTTACATTAACAACTCGCGCGCTCTTTGCCTTTTGTCAAATCGCACAGCTCTAAATAGTTAGAAAGAGATGGGCTCTGGGCATAGGTACGCCTATATATATGTATATGTATATGTCTATCCGTTTGTATTTAGGTATATATAATCGCCTGTTCGTGAGCTGTAAACACAGGCATTGTAAATTTACACCATGCTTATAATTAGCCATAGAACGCGGCGCAGAACAGTTGACTTTTTTCTTATTATTATATTTGCTATTGTTAGTTGGGCAGATATATATATGTATTCAGATATGTATATATTCATGCTGCTGCTGCTCAAGTGTTAACAAAAACTTACAGACTTGGCAGCCCTCTCTCTCTCTCTGCTCCTCCCTCTCTCCCTCTCTCCCTCTCTGTCTCTCGTTACGGCTGCTGCCAGTCGCTGATTTGCCTATGCTTGATTGCCAGCAATAATTGTCGCTCAGGCGTTGACGCTTGACGCCAACTTCAGGGCCCACCAATGGCTCAATGCACCTGCAGCTGCAACAACAACAACAACAACAACTTTGACAGAGCTTTGCTTTTGTCGCCACCGCAGAGTTGTGGCCACAGCAAAATAAATATTGACAAATTGCTGATAAATCATTGATTATACAGTGCCGCCATCTAGCGGCCAGAGCGGCAAGCGCGTTCTCTGGACCCTAAGATATAGATTTGGAGATATTTCTTTTGTGATTTATGCCAATTGAGCTTTTGCATGAACATGCGATTGGATATATAAATATTATATATATATATATATACATATATATATATATATATATATATATATATATATATATATATATATATATATATATATATATAGATATATACATTATGTGTATTATATTATATATTTGATTATATTATTTGTCTTATTATTTATATTATAATTCTCGCAAGTTTCTTACCTGATCATTGCTCTAACTGGCAATGCCTAAGCTTTATCAGCAATACAATATAATACTATATAATATATACTCCCGATATAGTTCAGTTATGTATATAATAAATATAAATAAATAAATAAATATAAAATGAATATAAATAAATATAAATAATATAATTTTTGTATGTCTTCTCTATTACATATGGAACTTACACTAATGTGTTTCAAGTCAAAGATTTCCAGTCTTCAAATCTATCCATAATGATCATATTATGATGATTATATGATGATTATCTATAAAACTAATCATCTGTCTTTATTACACATATTATATGTATGTTTTTTTATATATATCAGAAATTTCATATCTTCAGCAATTTCATAAGTTTTTCCTATATTTTCACATATTCTCAAAGTAAATTCATAAAGTATTGCACTTACCCCATTGCTTGCTATAGTTTTTGAGACTTTTTATCTCCAGCAATATTTTTTTTTTTCATAGTTCATTCATCTTTATCATCAAGTTCTTTTTCTTCATCTTCTTTCAGTTGCTCCTTCTTTTTCATCTCCTTTTCAGCATATTCATCATATACTTCATCTTCATCGTCTGCTTCATCTGGCCTTCCTTCTGCCTCTTCTTCTTGTTCCTCAGTTCTTATTCTTCAGCTTCCGTTTCTTCTTTGCAATTCAACTATTATTTGCTTCGATTTCATTTTTCTTTTTTTATCTTCTCCTCCTCTACTTCTTTCTCGTTCATCCCCAAACTCAATCTCCATCAGTTTTCTCTACTATATCCCCATCATATCAAACATTTTCCATATATTCTCTCTGGGATTCTCTCGCATCTCTCTACACTTCTCTCTAGCTACTCCATAAGTTCTCCCTTGGGCAGTTGCAGTTGCAGTGGCAGCTTCGGTCAACTGCATCGGCTCGGCTCTGCCTGTGCCTATTAATTAACATATTTCGTCATGAATTAGCAGTTGAGTTATAATGAGGTGGAAAGCAATTCCGGTTCCACTCTGAGAGAGGGAGCGAGAGAGAGAGAGAGAGAGAGGGCGACAAACAGAGACAGCAAACGATATTACCTTTTGCCTGGCTGTAAGCGATATCTGCTGTATTATCCGTTGCCCTCGGCTTCGTCCTCGTCCAGGACAATAATCGCTTTGCACGCTCTCCGCTTGCGCAGACCCTTCTTTAGCTTCCGCCTCCTGCCCTGCCGCTCTCTTGCTGGGGACGGACATTCACATGCCGACATGTCGTCGTCGTTGTTTTCGTTGTCGCTGCTGCTGCTGCTCAGCGCCAGCTCTCATAATCCGTTGCCTTTGCAGTAATTGCAGTGTCGCCGCCGTGGCCGCGGCCGCTGCACAGTGGTACGAGGGCAATGAAAAGGCGTGGAAATTTGAGAAAAAAGATGTGGAAGAAATAGAATAATATAGAAGAAGAAATAATAGAATAAGTTGCAGAAGAATACGAAGAAGAAGACATAGTAGAAGGAGAAGACGAAGAAGTTATAGATGAAATAGCTGAAGAAGATGCAATTGAGGAAGAAACAGAGTGGACGAAGAAGAAGTAATAGAATAAGTAGCAGAAAAATACGAAGAAGTAATAGATGAAATAGCAGAAGACGAAGAAGAAGACGTAGAAGAAGAAGCAGAGTAGAAGAAGAAGAACAACAAGAAATTGAAGATGAAGAAGTAATAGAAGAAGAAGACGAAGCAGAAGACGTAAGCGATGATAAAGGAGAGGATTCAGAATATGAGAAGAAGAAATAGAAGAACAGAACGTTGCAGAAGACGAAAGTGCAAGAGGAGGCAAAGAAGAACCAGTAGAAGAAGCACAAAGGAAAAAGTAGTAGTAGAAGAGGCTAAATAGAAATAGAATGAGTAGTGAATGAAGATGAAGAAATCTGGGAGGCTTTAGTCGCTTCCCAGCCCATGTATATTTTTAGTAGAACTAGAACTATTGATGGATAAGTCATGACTATATAGAGAGTAATTTTTAAAGTATATAGAAGACACATATATATATAATAATATCGTAAGTTCTTTAACTCAAATGCTTCATAGTCCAACTCAGGTGCCACAGAGCTTTTTCTCTCTATATTTGAAAGCCCCGTCCCAGTACCAGCAACGTCAACTACAATTTCGACTTAGCACCCCAATTTTCTAATTTAAATTAAAATATTCTAAATATTATTATTCCAATTGTAATTATTATTATTCTCCTTATTCGAACAACATTTCCCGAGTTCCATTTCAAGTTCCTAAGTTGGCAAACGCACGAACTGCCAATTTGTGACACGAGATTGAGTGGGCTTAGTGCTTAGGCCAGTCAGCTTAGCCAAGCGCAGCGATTATCCAGCCCCCACCCCCCCTCGCCAGCCTTTGAGAATAATTTACTTTCGCATGCATATATGTTTTTTTTTTTTTTTTTTTTGGCCCTAATTGCAAGGGTTTCGCACCACGGTGCGTGGCGCAGCAAGTCACCAACCAGATGTTCAATTCCATGTACAGGCCAATGTTGTTGTTGTTGTTGTTGTTATTATTATTATTGCCTGTACCTTGGCCGAGGCGATCCCTGTCGAACGGTCGCGACTGCAGATGAAGACGACAATTCGGAGCTTATGTGTCAGGTGCGCGAATGAAACAATTTATTGCAGTTGCTGTTGTTGTTGTTGTTGCTTTGTTGTGGCTGGTTTTAAATTGAATTTTTCCGCAAAGCTCTGTGCGCAAAACGCCATTTCAAAGACTTTTTGCTTGCAAGTCATAAAAAAGGAGAGAGAGAGCGGGAGAGAGCGGGAGAGAGCGGGAGATATGCGTAAAATTGGCCTAAAATAAGGATCAGCAGGCAGACAATTGCAGTGGCCCCTGCACGTGCGCCATCTGTTGGCCGGAAGTGGCGTTGCCAGCACTCAATTGATTTCGTTTCGTACAGCGTGTCGTATGCGTAATGCCTCAATGTCTCAACCGAAAACACACAATATTAATTCATTCACACTGACGTCCGTATGTGTGTGTGTGTGTGTGTGTGTGCTGTCAGACTCTAGGCTGTAGCTGTCTCCCGGACCTGAATGCTCTGGCATCTCGTCAAATCGCAATCACAAAGCGCTATCGCCGATCGCCGTGCCCCCCTTTCCCCCGCCTCGCAGCCAGCTGGGGTCGCGGTTCAAGGTAGTCGATCCGCAGCGAGTACGAATGCAATTGCAGAAGCAGATACAAATACACAGATGCGAACACGTATGTATGTGTATATAGTCAGCTACAGTTACTGTTGCTTTGTAGCCACTCCACAGTCTTTAATCGTCAGGCCTGAAATAATAAGCAACATCAAATTGCTCGCTTTTTCGAGCGAGGGGGCAACGCACAGCATCAGCATGACTACAGACACACACACACACACACACACTCACACACACACACACACACACTCGCAGCTATGCGTACATAATTCATGCACAGCATTTTTTCATACAAAATCAATTCAGAGTCACAGTCAAAGTCACGAGGCCGTGAGAGATTGCCAACGTTTCCATCTCCATCGCCATCTCCATCTTTGTCTCCATTTATATCTCCATCTATGCATATTGGCCTTTCGTCGCAGTTCATCGCCGAGTCGACAAGGTCAATTAGAAACCAAAAATATAATTAAACAGCCGCAATTATTAATAAACATTTAGCCAATAGAATGGGCGATCTTACGATCGGCAATCGGTTGGTTCTGGCTTTGCCATCGGCTTAACTCGAGACATTCAATTGCCAAATGTGAAATGCTAATCAAAGCTTTGCTGGCATTAACGTGTTCTGCGGGCTTTTCTCATTTGGCTCTCGGCCAGTCATCTCTCCCTCTCTCTCTGCTGGCATTTGTCTGGCCTGTTATAGGTCTATAAATGCTTGGCTAATGGGCTTGTGGCAACAATTGGTTGCACCAAAACGCTGCCACAAACTGTGCTATCGGAAGCGCGGAACTAATTAGGAAGCAATTTGCAGCCACAGGCCATGAAATTCCTAGCGTATTGCTAGAGTCTCTGAGAGAGCTTAAAACCAGCATCAGCTGGATATGGGATAAACTTACAAGAAGTTAAGATACGGATATGGATATGATGTAGACCTATCTGTTTTATAGGCACATCTACTCATATAGTCATGTTCATATCCATATCCGTATCCGTATTCTTACACTTATCCATATCCATATTGATATCCATGTCTATATCCTTATCCACATTCATATCTTTATCCACATTCCTTTCCATACCCATATCCATATCCATATCCATATCCATATCCATATCCATATCCATATCCATATCCATATCCATATCCATATCCATATCCGTATCTATATCCTTATCCACACCTGGGAAGTATATACAAATATTGATACAAATATCCATATTCGTATACTTATCCAAATCCATCCACATCAGTATCCTTATCTATATACTCATATCCTTTATCCATATCCATATCCATATCCATATCCATATCCATATCCATATCCATATCCATATCCATATCCATATCCATATCCATATCCATATCCGTATCTATATCCTTATCCACACCTGGGAAGTATATACAAATATTGATACAAATATCCATATTCGTATACTTATCCAAATCCATCCACATCAGTATCCTTATCTATATACTCATATCCTTTATCCATATCCATATCCATATCCATATCCATATCCATATCCATATCCATATCCATATCCGTATCTATATCCTTATCCACACCTGGGAAGTATATACAAATATTGATACAAATATCCATATTCGTATACTTATCCAAATCCATCCACATCAGTATCCTTATCTATATACTCATATCCTTTATCCATATCCATATCCATATCCATATCCATATCCATATCCATATCCATATCCATATCCATATCCATATCCATATCCGTATCTATATCCTTATCCACACCTGGGAAGTATATACAAATATCGATACACATATCCATATTCGTATACTTATCCAAATCCATCCACATGAGTATCCTTATCTATATACTCATATTCATATCTTTATCCATACACATATCTATATCCCTATGCGTGTACATATCCACATCTGTATCTTTATCCCCATATGTCTATATCTATCTACAGATCATCCCTCTCTCTCTCTCTCTCTGTCTCTCTAACCTTCCCCCTCTCTCAGTCTCTTGGCCCCTCTGCCCTTCTCGCATTGTAGATGTTTGTTTTGTTTGCCGTGTTGCCTTAGACTGTTTGTTGCTTTCGGTTTTTGTTGCGGCGCCTTGAAAGCTTAAATGTTTCGTAAGTTTTTGGCTAATTTGTGACATGCGCGACCTTAATGGCTTCTTTTCACATCGTAAACTGCGTTTAATTGCTCCACAAAAAGCAAATCAACTTCAGCTGCTTCTTGGCTCTCAGCTCGCGGTTGACAATTCTCTGTGCGACTCGGCTGGCTGTCTGGGAAACTGCGGATGGAGCCATGAGCCGAGTTCAAATGTAAATTAATTATGCATTTTTGATGTCTGAGAAAAGTGTGTGTGTTTTTTTCTCTCTTCTCTTCTCTCTTCTCTTCTCTTCTCTTGGCTTGATGTAGTCGTCATGGTACGCGCTCATCAGCTTTCCAAGTAACCCAAGCTGGGGGCTAAGTAATATGCTTTTATATTCAAATTATCACGCATGCCAAACAGGGCAAATGTTGTTAAAGAAAGCCAACAGCACATCTCTCCCTCTCTCTCTCTCTCTGCCTCGGCTTCGCCTAAGTTTTAACGAGCTGCGCTGATGATGGCCCCGGGGCAAACTTTATGTTTATGTTTTGGTCCAAAAAAGATTTTCGATTGGTTTTGCCGGCCTGCAATTAGTCGCTGGAAATGGATCCGGGCTCGAGGGGCGTCTGGGAGGCGGGCGGGCGGTTGGGCGCGCGAGTGCGGCGTCTCAAGGTCGACTTGGACCAGCTTTAATAAGCACGGGTGACATCCAGCGTCAGACAATTAAACTTGCATTTATTGATGAACTGGGACATTTTTGTAATAGCCAGCGATTTCCTGGCCCCCAGGGCTGTCCAGCTCCAGAGCTGTTTGCAGCGCCTGTAATTGAGCTCACGCTGGCAGCTGTAAGCTAATGACAAGCCCGGTCCAAGCATGCCGAGCGGGCACGCATCCAGCACCGATAGTCGCCAACTTGCCGCCGTGCCATGTCGCGTCGATGCGATTCATTTCGGGATCCCCTTTTGCTGCTCTTCTTTGCCAAGATCTGGCCGGCACTTTGCACCATTATCTGCTGCAATTGCCACGCCGCATGGGTTGGTCGCAAACACGCAACGCCAGCTCGCTCCCTGCCCTCCAGCTGGCAGTGCCTCCCCCCCTGTCTCTCTCTCTCTCTCTCTATCTCTGCGGCCATGGCCATCGTGCTGATATGTTGATTAGTCAATGTTCTTGGTGGCGCAGTCGGGCTTCTGCTCGACTCGACTCGACTTGGCTCGATTTGGATCGGCTCGGTGTGGGGGGCACTCGTCATAACTGGCAGCAGTTGGCGCTGTGCTGCAGAGCCGAAGACAACATTAACAACGGGATGACAATGCATTCCTACACAGTCATCCGTCCACCCCTCTCAGCCCCGCTCATCTTCCCCTCATCATTCGTCTTTCCAAATGCTTTCGATCATTATTATTATTTCTCCTTCCTTTTTTTGGCTGGTGAGAGTTGCTTGCACGCGGACTTCGATCGGACCAGCCAAATGAAAGTATCGGGATTAAGCCTTAGTTGATATTTTACAGAGCTGATACTAAAGATGCTAAGATAAACCTCCAAGGTACAGTGAAGCCAATAGCTGAGGAACTTTTACGTCTGTTTTGTCATGTGGCTAAATTGTACAGAAATTTATGTGTAGAAATAGTTGCCTATAACTAATTAAAGATGGTCGCGTGCAGCTGCATGTTAAAGTACATGGTAAACTTGCAATGAACATGACTCAGAGTCTGTTTAGAGCACATTAATCGGTCAATAAATATGTCTGCTAAGCTACTCATAAGTAAAATGTGACACCTACAAGTGCATGTTAAAGTACATGTTAAATTACATGTTAAAGTTACAATGAACATGAGTCAAAAACTATTTGGAGCACAACATGGATATCAGCGTAGCAGTTAGTAAGATAAATTTAGCACCTGCAAGTGCATGTTAGTAAGATAAATTTAGCACCTGCAAGTGCATGTTAAAGTACATGTCAAATTACATGTTAAAGTTACAAGGAACATGAGTCAAAAACTATTTGGAGCACAACATGCATTGCAATTGGATATCAGCGTAGCAGTTAGTAAGATAAATTAGCACCCGCAAGTGCATGTCAAAGTACATGTTAAAGTAAATGTTACAGTACATGTTAAATTGCATGTTAAAGTTACAATGAACATGAGTCAAAAGCTATTTAGAGCACAACATGCATTGCAATTGATAATCAGCGTAGCAGTTAGTAACTTAAATTTAACACCAGCAAGTGCATATCAAAGTACATGTTAAATTTTGCAAAGTATATGAATACATGATTTTGGAGAAAACATAATTCCAATGTCAGCTAACCATTTAAAAGGAAATATACATTTGCAAGCGCATGTTAAAGTACATGTCAAAGCACATGTTAAACGTGCAATCAACATGATTCGTCGGCTGTTTAGAGCACTTAATTCCAGCCAACATGACGCCAGCAAAGCACCTATTAACTGATATTTAACAGCTGCAAGTGCTTGTCAAAGTACATGTTAAACTTGCAATGAAGAGCATGAGTAAATGAGTCCAACTCATAAGCCTGAGCCAATTTAGTTTTAGGAATTTGGTATTTCGCTTCGATGTAAGCTCATTAACTGGCAGCCATCAATGGGCGTCTAATTTCGCTCTATTGCTTAGGCCGTGTAGCTGGCAGATGAGCTTAGGATAGCCCCAGAAGATCAGCAGCAGCTACAGCCAATTACAAGAGCAGCAACAACAACGCTAAGCACGCACACAAGGCTTCCCAATTGACAGCGGAACGGAGATGACGAACCGGGAATGGGGCTTGGTGGTTCGCTGGCTCGGTGGTTGGCTGCACGTTTTCGCACTGCCCTTTGGTTAATATTTACACCTTTGAGAGACGAATCCATCAAAATATGGCAACTCGTTATATAGCTAATGCTAGTGGGGCCTGTCGACTGTGTGCGCAGTGGGGCGGAGGCGGGCCGGTGGGGCGGTGGGGCGAGTCGGCCGAGACCTGTGGCCAGTGGATCACGATTGCGGTTGCGAATGCCAGAAACGGCAGCCCGTTGACGGCGGCTCGTGATGAAGCACGCAAAGGGGGTGGGGTCGGCTATTGGGCTTTAAGCAAGAGCTGCAGCGGTGCAGCGGTGCAGCGGGTGGCGGGCTGTGGGTGGGGGTCTAGGCGGACACTTGTCATGTCGCACGACTAGGCCTGGGCCGTCGACATCGACAACGCACAGAGAGAGAGCAAGAGAGAGAGAGAGAGCGAGAGTCATAGAACATGCCGAGTTTAGTTTCTGTTTGAATTTATTTAATGGCATGACAAGGTCAAGACGCCACTACCACTGCCATTTCGACAGACTGACTGCACAGAGCTCCAGGTTGGGGCTCTGGCTGCAGTCTCTGGCCCTGGCTACCTGCCGACTGACGATCGGCGAGCGCACAAGTTGGGCCGGGCCATAAGTCACAAAGCAATTACAGTGAATTGCTTTCTACAGGCACAGAGAGGCTACGGCTACGGCTTTGGCTTCGGCTTCGGCACAGGATCGACTGAGGCTCAGGGCAGTGCCGCCAAATGCGGGCAGGGCGGGCAATCCACAATAAATGGTGGAGCAGGAGCTGTGGCTGTGGCTGTTGCTGTTGCTGTAGCAGCAGCGCCTGGCGGCATGCAACGTCCATCTTTGACCAGCGGATGTAAGCGTTGGGTGTGAGAGCGTCGACAACGACAACGACAACGACGACGACGATGGCGACGTTGAGCGGCAGCTGCGTCTCTAAAATGCTGATCGCACCTGGTCAACCAGTGGCGGCGTTGGCCGGCTTAGCTCACTGAGCTCAGTTATGGCATTAGCCATGCTTGAATATGCATAAATGCCAATCCAATGGGGCTTACTCTTAAAGGGGGGCTAATCCAGTGTGTTTGGCTAAGCTCCAGCTGAGTGGTAGCGATAGCTATAGAGTGCTGCAGTTATGGCTGTAATCTATTCTTTAGACTTGTAAATCTCATTATTAATATTGATATACATGCATATTTATCGATAACGATGATAACTAATTATGCAGTAAATTATCGATAACATATTGATATGCTATATTCGATAACAGCTTAAGGACTTCATCAAGAGCTTATCGACCAATTCTATATGTTTCGTTGGGTCATGTTTCATTATTATAACATATCGATAACTTATCGATAACAGCTCAAACGCTTTGCATGAGCTCTGCTAGACATTTTATCGAGCAACAGTAATAAATATATATTAATGAGCATGAACTATCGATAAATCACGTTTTATTCAGCTAAAATATCGATATAGTCTGATCGATAACAATAATATATAGCTTACAGCAAACGATGATGCTTTTAATAGAGCAAGCAAAATTAAAAAAATTGAACTATTAAAGGCAAAAAGTATTCTCAAAGGTATATATAATATAAGGCATTCTAATCCCCATTGAATTGATATGCGACGGCGCCTGTGCAGCTGTTGCTGTCGGCTGGAGTGAGCTGAGTGCAGTTTGTGACTTGTGTTGGAGGCGGTGGCGGCGTTCGGCCGGCCGAAAGCTCTTTTTGCGGACCCCAAGTTTCATAACACTATAAAGATGAAATTGAAACCGATTACCGCACTCTTGAAAACGATCAAGTACCACGAATGCTCGCGGACACATTTTACTCATGTAATTTTATTGCGGCTGCGAATGATTGGCAATTCTGGCTAAAAGACAAACGCAGGCAATGGAGTTGCGATTGAGGACAGTTGGCTGGCTGGCGGGGGCGTTGCGCGGCAGCGGGGGGAGATGGGCATGGGTATCGGTATGGGCATGGGAATTGGAATTGAGGGACGACACGATGTCCAGAAAACCAGTTGCCGCTGTTTGCCACAATGGCGCAAAATGACGACAACGACGGCTGACGGTGTTGGAGCGAAGCCGATGATGATGTTGATAATGCCGATGAAGATGAGGATGATGAGGCTAAACGCGAAAACATGAAAAACAATGGCAACCAAATCGACGAAGAACGAATCGAAGTCGGAGTCGAAGTTGAATCGGCAGCCAAACAGTTAGACGAGAGACACCTGCCATCAATATGGCCAAGAGCTGAGCTCAGCTCAGCTCGGCTCGGCTTGGCTTGGCTCAATCCAAAGCAAACCAAGCCAATCCAATCACTCAACAGCACATGCACAGAGACAGAGAGAGAGAGACAGGGACAAGGAGCAGCTAAAAAGTATGGCAATCTCAGCCATCATAAAATGTGCGAACGAGGAAACTTTGCCCCGCCATTTGCCGCGTCGTAGATCAGCCGACATCAAAAAAGCAAAGAAGAGAAAAAATGAAAGAGAAGCCACTTATCTCTTCTCAAGCTCAATAAGCGAACGGAACAGCCGCGGCCACAGGAACAGGAGGCCGAAGGAGCAATGGCATCGGCATCGCTCACATCTCACCTGGCAGCAGCAGCAGCAGCAGCAGCCGCCGCAACAGCAGGCATGAGAATAAAAAGGAAAATAAATGTAATGCCGCATAAAAATAAATAAATAAAACCTTTCAGACGCAGCCGAAAAAAACTGCCACGGCCGGGCCGGGCCGGGCGGCCGACCGAGGGGCGGAGGCAGAAGACAATGCCCAAAAGTGAGGCAAAGGCAACGCCGCACAGCCATATCTATATAGATGGCTGACTGATTGATGACTGCTGAACTTGTTGAAGAGTTTCAGATGGTCCCTGTCCTGCCCGCCCAATAAGTGCATCTGGTTAGCGCTAAAGAAAAACAGCGCAAAAAGCGGACACAAGAAAATGGCAAATAAAAAACGTAACGAAAAACGTGAGAACACCTAGCTGCGAACAAACATGCAAAAAGCTTAAGCTAACTAATTTATTGTCAACCGTTTTCGTGCAGTGTATGAGCTAAGGGGAAAAAAAGGAGAAAATCTTTGGTATTTAGTTGGAAGTTAAGCCTACGAAGAGAGAGAGAGAAGGATGCTTTGTCCAAGGAAGTCAGGAGGGGATACACTGTCGGCTTCAATAGAATCCCCACTAAGGCTGTCGGTGCGAGAACTCCTCACTTCCTGAGAGACTCTTGCATATTATACCCTACACATGACATAATAAGACCCTTGCCAGCCTGGGAATCCGAAATGCATCTGCCCAATGAGTGATTGGCCATAACAGCCATAAGAAAAGCACTCAAAATATGAATGAGTGCAGGCTATAGTCAGCATCCATACTCCTACACACACACTCACACCCTGAGCTTGATTCTGTTTTGCGCTTTTATCGGTGTTGGCGATCAACGCGTCGGCAATATCAAAACAAAGAGTCCTGCCGCGCCGTCGATAGGATGAGAAAATAAGATAGCAACAAATTGCCATGGATATGGGTGTCTGTAATCGTCAGATTGGGTAACATTTGCTCGTAAAAGTATCACTGTGAATCAACACACAGAGAGGCAAGAACAGCTAACAAACAGTTGTCCATATCGTTCAGAGCGATATCGATACGGACTGCAACTGCGGCTGTGTTGTGCCTGGGAATGTGTGATCCGATGGCCAAAAGCGACGCCGACGCGGACAGTATCAACACCAGCAACAACACCAGCAACAGCAACAGCAACAACACCATTGAGTACTGACAACCGCAGGCAGATCCATGGCCTATTTCGATTTGAGTGCGCAAAAATCGACCGCTGAGCTGCAGCTGTAGAGGCAAGACTGCGTTTTTATCCGCTGCCCCAGAGGCCTCTGCGGCATGGTCAAGGAATTGACTTGAGAGGCGACCACATACGGTGCCCAGGCCCACCTGCCCACCGCCTGTGCAGCGCCTCTCGTCCTCTGCTCAGCTCTTTCCGCTTAGTTACGCAGTGGAACCAGCATAAGCTGCTGATCCGCAGCCGATCGGCATAAGCCCGATCAACTTTGTCTGGTTTAGTTACGGCCTAAACGTCGCAGCCACCGCATCGCCAAGCAGCAAGCAACATATAGAGCCCGGAGCGAGTAGTATCTCTCTCTCTCTCTCTCTCATCACATTGAATCGGGCATTCGCTGGGCGAGTGGCGGACCTTAACTTGACTGAACTTAACCTCGAGCAGAGAGTGTGCACAAATTAGATCTAGCTGCTCATGACCCGGTCCTTGACTTACATTTAAATACTTATGACTAAATTAAAGCTGCCGATCTCTATTTGAATTTACTTTGTGGGCTAAAAGAGAAGTTGCTTCATGGGTCTTAAGTATTGGATAACTTAGTATATGGACTTTATATAGGAGCTGTAAAATCGGCTTGAAGTTTGGGTTAGAGACGTCCTCGACTGATCCTATTGAGGGGTGTTCCGCTGATAGTATAGGAGTGGATCTATAGGATTCTTAGGATTCTTTAAGCAAGTCAGAAGAACCTGAAAGATCTATATCTTCAGCTTAACAAGCTCATGTCATCTGATCTCCTAGGACTCTCCCAGCTCCCTAGACACGTCTCTACCTCTCTCTCCATTCTAATCCACTCCTAACACTAAACCACCCTCTGTAACATCAGTCGATCGGGGACAACTCCGAATGAGAGCAGTCAAATGTTATTATTGACAACAGTCAGTCAGTTTTTCCCTTAAACACCTCAACCAACTGCATATCAAACGAACTCAAACCGCTTCAGCAACCAATTGTTTACATAATTTGTTAGTTCTTTTCGTTTTTTTTCTTTTCTGAATTGGTTCGGATTGACAGAGTCGAGAGGCATTCGCAAGTGTTTTCGGGCGACACAATCCACCTTCTGCCATCTTCCACTCATACGCCCCGAAGCGGCCTCTGAGAATGGCATTTGGAGGAGGCGACGAACTATTTTTCCCCGTTAACGTGTTCACTTTTCAAGTGCTTCCTTTGTGACTGACTGCCTGACTGGCTGACTGGCTGGCTGACTGACTGACTGAGCGCCTGTCTACGTATATAATGCATGGTCGGGCGCTCGGCCGGCATAAACACTGACACAGCCATGACGTGTGCCTTTCAAAGAAACGCAAACGCGAACCGGCGAATGCCAGTCCTCAGACCTCCGTCCTCCGTCCGTCTGTCCGTCGTCCCGGTCCGAGCTCTCAGTTGGCAGTTCTCAGTGCTCAGTTGCAGTCACAGTTACAGTCTCAGTCTCAGTCTCCAGTCTCAGTCGCCAGTCACAATCGCAGTGTCAGCTCGTGCGAGCGCGAAAAGCAAAGATTATAATGCCAAACAACTTCAGAACGTTCCTTAGGCAGTTGACGACGCCAAACTTCGTCGTTAACCCTTATGTGGCTGCATTATGATTTATGCCCAATTGTCACGATGCTCACAAATCCCAACTAGGCTATAAAACGTCAGCGGAATGGATCATACCCAAGGGTTAATGTTCAACATTTGCTAAAGACCCTAATGAGTTTCTGCTGCCTGAGGAAATACCCTAGGAAAGAGTCTACTCTCCCTCTCGCTCTCTCTCAACTCTTGAGTCGATTCTCTCGGCTGTTACTACCCATGAAGTCAGCGCATTGCTAACAGGGTATTAAAAACTTAGCTGATTTGACGTCGCACTCGAAAATCGCGCGCACTCTCTTGTCGCACATTCAAGTCAAAGTCACTACTGCCATGTCGGACCCAACTGACGGGGCCCTCGTAGCACTGCGAAATGCCGGCGGTACAGCTGAAAGAGTCAACCTGGTGGACGTCGACGTGGATGTGGATGTGGATGTGGACGTGAACGTGGACGTGGCACGACACAACGGCAAACGGCAAACGGCAACGACAACGACAACACGACATCATTTTGTACGTCACTCAAAATGTTCGTAGGCTGTCAGGGAGACAGTTCAAAAAATGAAATATATACATACACATTATAACAAATTCTAAAACGCAAAAGAGACACTCACTCACACAGACACATGGGACGTCGGTTGGTCGTCCAGCCAGCCAGTCAGTCAGTCAGTCAGTCAATCAGTCAGTTAGTCAAGCTTCATTGTTCGTACACATTCGATTGAAGGTGTAAGGCGTACGGATCAGCCCCAGATCCGAAGACCGATGTCAGAGACCCAGGACAACCCCAACAACACTTTTCCACATTTCACTCCATACAATGAGGGTGCGAGCGAGTCAGCTTTGCTCAAGTGCGCTGCTGGCCCGTTCCCGTTCCCGTTCCCGTTCCCGCCGCCGACGATGACACGGACACCGGCGCCGTCACAGACACAGCCACGGACACGGACACGCTTGGCTGCCATGCAGTTCCAGTTGTTGTCATTGTGGAAGGGTCTCTGAGGTGAGGGTGCGGCGAGAGCACCTTTTGATTTTATTATTGATTCAATTACAACGTCAATGCTAAAGGAGGCGCATATGGTCGCCACCAGGATTGTCAAGTGCGCCACTGCCAATCACAGACAGTTTCGCCATCAACTTATCAACTGTCAATTCATTTTTGCCTCTTCTCCTTCTCCTGCTGCTTCTGCTTCGTTCATTTGATCATTTGAATCGTTTATGAGTATTCATGCATTCACATACGTTCGTTGCGACGTTGACATGTGCCTTTTTAGAAAAAATATAATACACATCTGATAATACTGCTAATTGCTATATACAATATTTGCATTGTTAAAAACGAATTTAAGCTGCTAACTGTCCAAGTTTTAAAGCCAAACAAACTTGAGAAAAGGCCAGAGAAACGACGAGAAGACGAAGAAGAAGAAGAGAGCGCCGGGTATGAACGACTTATAAATATCCAGTAATGAGCGAGGCAAGTAAATGTTTGCGAACAGTCCCAAGCAGTCCCAGCATTATATGCACTGCTTGCAGGACACAAAGATGATAAACATTTACCTGATATCGCTATCTCGCTGACTTCTCACTTTACATTGAATATAGTATATCTCCAAGTCACCTCTATAGTCGGGCAGTCCACTCCAGTGCTTCTTCAGCTGACAATAATACCTAAATGGTACTGCTAATAAGCCGTTTAAATTTTTTTCGTAGTGCTAATGACAATAATATTTGATTAGCCAGTTTAATTGGTTTTCCATTTTTTGTGTCAAACGCTGTCAACTTGACTCTGACTTGGTTGTATTTTTTATATTTTTTCTCAAATGTCAAATCGATACTTAGTTATCGATAGGCAACGTAAATGTTTCACAAATTATCGCATATTTATTACATCAAGCATTTCTGGAGCCGCTCGACTGACAGCTCTCCAATAAATACGAATAGTTTACAGTCAGTCGGCGAGCGAATGTCGTGGGATCTGGTGTTTGCACAAGCCACTTAGCACATTTTTGCCGTATCGTATTAGAGAAGACTCGGATTAAATTTTATGGTCGTTTATTATATTTTGTCATTTGATTTGAATTAACACCATTTCGTGGCATTCGCTTTATGCCGCATTACAGATGTGTTAGCAAAACATTCACATCTGCATGACAAACAGAGCAGTTGATTGTCATTGAATAGTGGCGAGTGTGTGTGTGTGGGTGAGCGCTGACTATCGATAGCATTGTTATCGATAACTATGTGAGTGCATTTGAAAGTGGATTGACACTGAAACGAATGAGCAAACGTTTGACCTGGCATTGGTAAGTCTGATTTGTTATAGTATCGATAACACTGTTATCGATAACTATATATGCTGGAATACTGGTAAAATGTGCTTAAAAGTAAGATCAGTCTGAAAGCATTGATACAGTCAATGTTCGATTTGTACATATGCAGACAATCGATAACTTTTCAATCGATATATTATGTAGGATTGAAAGTAAAGCTAATCTGAAATACGAAGCCTAGAAATGAAGCTTGATATGGCAACTCTTGGATTATATAAGCATGCCATATATATATACAATGAGACTATCGATAACATTGCTATCGATCTGTATATATATACACACAAATATATCATTTAATGTTCATCCAATCTGACGTAAAGCAGCTAATCTGTCTGTCATTCAAATATATATCTCTATCGACTACTGCATCGATAGCAGTATTATCGATAAGTATGAGAGCTTAGTCTACATTCAAACTTTTCGTATTCCATTTAACTAATTTGTGCTTCAAATCTCTCTTTGCAGATGCTGATTTGGCAGGCCTATGCACTTTTCTCAATATGTAAGTATCGATGGCAGCCGCAGCCTCAGCCTCTTACTGATCTGAAGCTTTGGAGGCAAAGATTGCGTCCGTTGTGTGGCTGTTGCTTTATGCATTCATGTTACCTTTCTGCCGGTCACTCATAGGCGTTTTGACAATGTTACAACAGACTAATTTTTATTGTTTCGTAGCATATCTTAAGCGGACCGAGATGCCCTGAGATATGCGCCTCAGATACCGGGGCAACACAATAGAGTCACAAAGCTATTAAAAACTGATATAAATCTCATTAAATGCGATGGTTGTAGCACATGAACAAAGCCGCCGCCTTGCCTTCAATCAATCGTTTGTTTCGCTCCCGGCTACAAATAAGATATAAGAATGGGCTCTTGTCTCTGGTTCGGTTCAGCTCAGTTTAGTTCGGTTCAGTTCGTATCGTTTTGTGTCTCTCGTATTGCATCGCATCTTTCGCTTTTGGCTCTTCTTCCCCAAATGCCTTTTATATGCCAATGTATTTACGAGTCTTTCTGTCCGTCTCTCTTTCGCTCTCGCTCTCTTTGGGGTCTGTCTGTCCTCAGGGCTTTCGGCTTACCTGTGGCCAAGTGAGCGTATCATAACTCATAAATTTGTCGTCAGGTTGATGACGCCACAGCAAGGGAGGGCGTAAACTGCTGCTCCACAAAGGTTATTTGGCATTTTGAGCCTTCACGCGTTTTTCGACTTACACAAAGACTTTTGACTTCTAAGGTAGATAAGCTATATAAACTATTATTGAGATTGTCAACGGAAACCAAAATAGTTTCGATAAAAATCGCATTTCTATAGATATTTATATAGAATTTAGACTATCGACCTCCATCGATAAATATCGATTTCAAGCTTCAGTATTAACCAATTTCAAGCAGCTAACATTAGGTGTCTTAATATATAGTTTTGATAGACTTTACCCAGTCTCCTCTGCCCTCTCGCTTTATCGATTAAGCGTAGCTTCACTGTCATCATCGATCGTGCGCATTTCGAGTCCACTTGTCCACCTTTTGGTGGCTATATTTAGGACATAGTGGCAAGTTCACACCTTGCCGCCCTGCCGATCGTGCTCGTTCGTTCGTTTTCCATTTGCTATCTGCTGATTTGGTTGGCTGAGCATCTTTGGTGCTTGATTCAATTACACAGGCCCCAGCTCTAAATTGCGTTCACTGAGCCAAGGGTCTTACAAAGCTGTGAACAATACGGAGAATGCCAGCTCCTGCTGTGCTACCAAAGCGAAAAAGAAAACAGAATCACAACTGATCGGCTCAGACATGGGGACACGGGGTACAAGTAGCGCCACAGTCTTAGCCGCTGAAGATGAATATGCATTTGTCGCCCAAAATGTGTCAGAGGCAGAGCCCGAAAAACCGCCAGCTCCTACCCATGCCCATGCCCAGGCCCATGCCCATGTCCCTGTTCATGTCCATGTTCGTGTGCATGTCCTGCCATGGATGCCCGCGTCTGTTGGCGCTCTGTTGTTGCCTGAGCTTCCCACCTCTGGATGTTGTTGTAGCTGTTGCTGTTGGCAATGCAACAGCGGCGTCCGTCAACGATCCTAAAGCGATTTGCATATTAAAAAAAAAACAAAAAATGAAGAAAAAACAAAATTTTTGTTGAAATCACTTTGTTAAGCTTTGTGCGGCGGCAGTCGGAGGCGATCAGAGGCGTTCATAATCAAAACTGAAGTGATGCGGTGGTCACGCTGCTGCCGGCTTGTGGCTGGGGGGAGAGGCCATGGGAAGATTGGAGCGTTGGAGCGTTAGCTGCCAGCTGCCGGCTGCCGGCTTGACCAACACATATATGTATATGTATGTGTGTGTGTGTGTGTGTGTGTGTGTGTGTATACATATATTTCATATGCAGCAAGCCGTGTTGACACTTTTTATGTGTTTAATAAATTAAGTTTTACAAAATAGAGAGAATACGACATGCTGTCGCTTCTGGACTCCCTCTCTCTCTCTTAGCCTGCGTCTTTATGGCATCTTTTGGGACATTCGGTTCGTTTAATGGTTGACATTTGAAATTTTTGTTGGTCGACTTTAACACGCATTTATGGCTTCTGCTTTATGGCCTTCGAAATGCGTTGCCTTAAAAAAGAATATATATAAACATAAATATATATATATATAGCCAATAAAGATGATTGGTGTCTGGCCTGGCCGCGCTAAGCCGCGAGCTGCATATTTCTGCTTTCAGTTTTTTGGTGGTCTTTTGAGCATTATGAAATTTTAATGAATTTCTAGGGAAAGTAAAGGTGCTTCATTAGAACCAGTTGACACCAGCAAAAGGAAGTCGAAAAGTTTTTTAATTGAATTAGTTCGGGTCAAATGTGATTTATAATGAGCAATAAATTAATTCACGCTCTGCAGCGCAATTTAAAAAATTGCCATTTAATTTGTTAAATATGGACAACGCCTGAAATAATTACACAAATATTTCAATAGCCAACAGCAACAACGGGCGAAGGCAAAGCTGAGAACTTGTTTGGCAACAGCTTCAAATGAAACCAAATTGGCAGACATACATATATATCAATATATATATATATATATATCTGTCTCAGCCGAAAGCAATTAAAACTTGGCCAGCGTTCATCTCTGCTGGGCAAGTGGCCAAGAGCCAAGAGCCTAGAGCCAAGAGCGTAGAGCCAAGAGCGTCTAGTAAACTGGGCTCTGCGCTTGGCGTAATCGCAATAAATGTCATTACAACAATAGCAACAGCATTTACGAACAGGTGGCAATTAAAATACAATTTGTGCAGTATTTAAATGACTTGCCCGAGATGACATATGTCATGCAAACTGCCCACAGACGACAAACAACAAGCAATTGTCGTAATAACAATAATATCGAAACAATGCGAGCTTCAAAGAGAAGCACACATGTATATATATATATATATATATAGCTTGATCTGTCTCTACTTATAGACATATGTACATTTGTCAATAACAATATTATTTATTGAAAGTGACATTGTTCAGTGCTTAAGTAATCTGCTGTATATCCGAGAACGTTCAATGGCAACTTGGCAGTCGGGCTTGAGCAACTGCAGCATACCCGTTCACTGTGCTAAAATCAAAGTTGAGCTGAGGCTTAAGCATAGAGCAACAATTGCAGCATATATTGATCTCAAGTGCAAAACTTTCACTAGATATATATACCCATTTATATCATTTGTGGTATATACCCATCATCAGCATGGCACGCCCTACAACTTCTCCAAAGTCAATGCTCAATATATTCTATATCAGGCGAGCTATAGAGATGAAATATGTTTTGCCATTAAACTCTGTTTTATTTCTCTGAAAATAAAACAAAATTTGACTCTGCCTTCTTTGAGCAAACATTTTAAAAAAATTTTGTAAAAAAAGTTTCCAAAAAAAAAAGCCTGCCAAAAATAGATTATCAGCTCCCAACTTCAGGAATTTATATCACGCTCAGCTTAGCAGCCAGAGCTACCAAATTAATTGTGTAGGCCACAAAGCTAATCCACTTTAAGAGAAAAATGAGTACAGGATATTAAGTAATCTTCACTTGAAAGGAAAAATCAAAGATTGAAGCTTAATTTGACTAGCTGCAACAAAAATTGCTTTGGTATTTGATAGACATGGGTGGTATATGCAGCAGAGAACTGCGCTTAAAGCGAGTTTTTTCAAGATTGACTTTGAAAGCTAGATATGTACAGAAGTCATGTGCATAATATATTTATAATATATATAGGGTCGCAGACAACTTCTTCTCTGTGTTTCACATATCAGAAGCAATATTTGATATCTCAGTTTTCCCATATTTTTCGCTTTGGTCTCAAATCCCATTTTCATCTCTTGCAATTCGCGAACTGTTCAAGCCTCAAATGTCACTCACTCGCTTATTAAGCTAAAACCAGATTGTCTCGTGTAATTATTTTACGCTCAGCCGCTCAGCTCGGCTCATGTTGACACATTTGCGGCGAACATGTCGCTCCACAGACTATTCGATATACCTATTTAGGCAATATTAGGCGCAATTTGTGCTCGCATCGCTGCTTACTGATCAGCTAATGCTGCTTACCATTTGGGAACGATGTTGAACGATGATGACGAGGCCGTTCCCAATCATAATTTGCGTATCCAAGTCGCACAGCGATGGCGATGGCGATCGCGATCGCGATCACGAGCCGCGCGGCTGTGGGGCTGGAGGGGGCTGACTCTACGGCTGTGGCTGGTGCCATGGCGGTCTTTGGCTAGACATCGACATGGAGATCGCCTCTTGTGCGGCGCACAAGAATGTGACATGGGAATTTGAAGTGGAAGTGGCCATGGTCGACAGCACGAAGACCGTCAGAGCGAGCGTCAGCGTCAGCGTCTTCTTCTCGTATTGGCACTGGTACTTGTCTCTCCCTCTCTCTCTCTCTCTCTCTCTGTCTCTGTCTCTATGTGTGTGTGTGTACATTGTCATGTCACGCCGGGGCAACTCTAGAGCGCAGCTCGTTCAGCCAAATGTCCACTCTGTGTGTCCAGTGACTGTCTGTGCGGCATCGTTACCATCGCTCTTCAAAACGTGAAGTGTCCACTCAGAATTTGTCACATCATTATTCTTATTTTTCTTTTAAATAATCATATTTACACACACGCACACACACGCACACGCCAGTTGGCTGTGGTGCGCCTGGGAGGTCTTTGGGCCACTTCGTTAGGCCTTTTCGGTGGAACTCCTTGAGCATCAGCAGTGGACAATGTTTCACATGGAGACAGCAACAGTGACAGCGACGGGTGCGTGTTTAGCCCCAAACGCAGAGCCAAGGGGCGGGGCGGGGCGGGGCGGGGGGCCACATCGATGACAAGACACGAATTCGAATCGAATGCTTGTGAGCCAAGCGATGAGCCCTAAATAATAATTTATTCAACTTACAAATCATGCGACAATTAATTATAAATCGCGAATGCAAACTACTAAATAATAATAAAAGAAGTTTGAAATGAGTGTAAGGCCTTGAGAGAGAGGGAAGGCAGATAATTAGAGGGAGAATTTGATTTTAATCTTATTCAATGACTTTTTTAGTATCCCTCTCTCTCTTTTACTATCCACTCCTCGCTCTTTCTCTTCCTTTATGACATTACCTCCCTTAGCGACCCTCTTTCTCTCTCTACATTTCCCTCTGTATCTCCCTCTACATCTCTCTCCATATCTTGCTCCATGTCTCTTCCTCTCTATATATTTTCCCCTTTTACTATATCTGTCACTCTCTCCCTCTCTCGCTGTCATTCTCTCCCTCTCATTCTCTCCCTTTCATTCTCTCGTCCTCTAACTGTCACTCGCTCATGTCAATTTGATTGTGAAACTCCGCCTCTCTATGCGATTCTCACACACTAATACTTTAATGAATTGAACACTTTTGACAACCACATGAATTCACAATTAGTTCGATTCGAAATTTAATTATTTTTATCTTTTTCTCATTGCAGCTTCGAAAATTGCCGCAATATCGAAAGAAAGAACAACGAATTAATCAGTTAGGATCTGCAAGGGAATCATACATATATATATATATATATATAAATATATATATCTGTGTCTAGTCTAACGAATCGTCACAACTCTATATAGATTAACGGTAGCTTGTAAGGCAGACGCTCTTGATGAATATTGGGCAGGAAAAGCATACGCATCAGTCGCAGCAGTCGCACACGCATCCGCATCCGCATCCGCATTCGCATACACATCCGCAACACTCGGCGATTGTCAGTCGCAGCCGCAACACAGATCCTCACAGTGGTTCGGGCGCTGTTGCCGCTGGAGCCGCTCCATCCGACTATCCAGGCCTGCTGCTTGGCTATCGCTATCCGCTGCCGCCCGGCCATGACCATCGACTGCACATCGAGCACCTCAGGCGCTCCGCTGCGGAGCGGCAAGTGAGGAGTCCCAACGGCTGTCCCATGGTTATGACACCCAGTCGACGCAGCTCGCCGCCGCCGTTGCCGCTGCCGCTGTCGACGCGCCATGCACTAAACGCCGGCTCCGTTGGCCCAGCCGCCCAGCAGACCCAGTCCCAATCCCAGTCCCAGGCCCAGGCCCAGGCTCAGGCCCATGCACAGGCGCCGTCCCAGACGCAGTGCATGAACGCTCACTTTTTGCACTTCCAGTCGCAGCTGCATCAGAAGCTATCCGCCAGCTACTTTCGCAACCCGCCCTCGCCATCGCCAACGGAACGAGAACGCGATCGGGAACGGGAACGGGAACGGGAGAGGGAGCGGGAGAGGGAGCGGGAGCGGGAGCGCAACATTTGCGGCACCGGCGCTGGTTCCGGCTCCGGGTCCGGCACATCGCCGCCAGCGACGAGCATGAGCGCAGCGCATCTGAATCCGCTGAGCGATCTGCAGAATATGCAGCCCTTTGACTTCCGGAAGATCAACTCGTTCGGTGCGCCGCCGAACGCGACAGACTTCGTGCACCACCAGCACCAGCAGGCGGTGCATCTGCAGCAGCAGGCGGCGGTGCTGGCGCAGGCGCGTCGCCGCATCAACGAGGCAACCACGGCCGGCGAGAAGAACGCTGCGGTGGCAGCGGCGGCGGCAGCTGCGGCTGCTGCTGCCCAGAGCAATCAGTTCTTCAGCGCCATGGCCATGGCCGGGCATCCGCTGCCGTATCACTTGCCCCCACCGCCACCCCCACCTCCGCCGCCGCCGCAACAGCAGCAGCAACAGCAGCTGCAGCAGCAGCAGCAGTCGAACAACAATCAGGTGTCGTTGGCCGGCAGCGTCGCAGAACTTAGTCACGGCCATGGGCCGCACTCGCCAAATCACGCACAGGTGAATCACAGTCACAGTCACAGTCACGGCCACGGCCACAGTCACAGCCAGTATCACCCACACTCGCATTCGCACCACCTCAAGGCTGGGCAGCCCACATCGCCGGAGGATTCGAGCCTCAGCAAATCTCGTCATTTGGCCGCCGCCGTTGCCGGGGACAAGTCGAACAGCAGCTGCTCCTCGTCGAGTGCGTCGGGCACACAGCCGGCGAGCGGGTCGCAGCGCATGACACGCTTGGCCCTGGCCTCCGGCTCGGGCGCCGGCTCGAATATGCGCGCCAGCCGCAAGTCGGGCCACTCGCCGGGCAGCAAGCGCCAGTGGGGCTCGATGCCGGCCAATCTGGGCACGCAGTTCATCAATCCGGTGACCGGCAAGAAGCGCGTCCAGTGCAACGTCTGCCTGAAGACCTTCTGCGACAAGGGCGCGCTCAAGATTCACTTCTCCGCCGTGCATCTGCGCGAGATGCACAAGTGCACGGTGGACGGCTGCAGCATGATGTTCAGCTCGCGGCGTTCGCGCAATCGTCACAGCGCCAATCCGAATCCGAAGCTCCACTCGCCGCACTTGCGCCGCAAGATCTCGCCGCACGACGGACGCAGCGCCCAGCCGCATCCGCTGCTGCTGCAGGCGCCGAATGGCATCATGGCGGGCCTGGGTCCGTTTGGCAGCTTCCCGCTGCTGACACCGCCGCCGGACCTGCGACACCATGCGATGGGCGGCATGGAGCTGAAGCATGGCCAGGAATATCTGCGGCGATCCTACATGGACAGCAATGGCATGCTCGGCCGCTACGAGGGCCAAGGACGTCGCAAGATGGCGCTGGAGCCGGGCGACGAGGATGATGACGACGATGAGATACTCGAGGTGGGCATCCATATGCCCGATGACGACGATGATGACGACGAGGTCGACGGGGACGGAGATGGCGACGATGACGACGATGACCCCGATGGCGATGGCATCGTTGTGGTCGGAGATGAGCTGGACAGCATTCCGGACAAGGACAAGCACAGCCACGACGACTATATGCTGGACAATGACAATGAGAGCGACGAGCGCTCCACCTCGGCCATCTCCAGCCACAGCCTCAGTCACAGTCACAGTCACAGTCACAATCTCAGTCACAGTCACAATCTCAGTCACAGCCACATTCACAGTCACAGTCAAACCAAAGAACAGCAACAGCCAAGTCCCTGTCCGAGCAAGGCCGAGCCGGAGCCCTGTCCGGAGGCTGATGAACAGCACGAGGACTCGCAGAGCCTCACCGACTCGTCGCACGCCCTCGGCCAGACGACGGCGAGCAAGCGCAAACGCAAAAGCCAAAATCCGGTGCGCTGCACCGTGCAGTCGGATGAGAACTCTTGCGACAATTCACTGGATAACTACGATGTGGCCGCCGATCTATCCATCAAGAAGATCAAGCTCAACGATGACGATGGCGATGCGGCAACAGCAGCAGCAGCAGCCGCTATAGAAACGGATGCGCCGGACGCAACAGCCAAAGAAGCCGAGGTGTTAACCGGCTCCACAGAGTCTACCAAGGCGATACCCTCGCCCCCGCTGACGCCCTACACCAGCGAGGCCAAGTCGCACATCAAAATGGAGCTCGAAGATGACGAGGAGGAGCCAAAAGCTGTGCTGCGGACGGACGTGGCCACGGCAAGGGATACCTTCCCTCACCAGGAGGAGGCGGTGGGCACGCTGGATCTGTCGCTGAGCACGGCCAGTGGCTCGCTTATCAAGCAGGAACCGTTGGACGAGCTGGCTTTGACCTATGGCGCCGATGCGGACGAGAATCGCTATATGCGCATCAAGCAGGAGCTGCTGGGCGACGATGAGCACGGCTTTGGGCGCACGGCGGTCGAGGAGTGCTTAAGCAAGAGCAGCAACAACAACAACATTATATTGACCGAGAACCTGACGAACAAGGGTGGCGACTCCAACGGCAGCATCAAGGCGGAGGCCGAGCGTGAGAGGGAGCGGGAACACGAGCCAGAACCGGAACCGGAGCCAGAGCCGGAGCCCGAGCCCGAGCCGGAGGTGCCCATCGACAAGGAGAATCCGCTGAAGTGCACCGCCTGCGGTGACATCTTTCAAAACCACTTCCACCTGAAGACCCACTACCAAAGCGTCCACCTAAAGCTCCATCACAAGTGCAACATCGACGGCTGCAACGCGGCCTTCCCCTCGAAGCGCAGCCGGGATCGCCACAGCTCGAACCTCAACTTGCACCGCAAGCTGCTCTCCACCAGCGACGAGCACAATCTGCTGCTGCCACCCGATCCGCTGCTGGAGCTGATGAGCATCAACAACAACAAGGCCTTCGGCAATGCCGGCGTGGCTGCCGGCGGTCCCGTGACCGCAGCTGGCGGCATGCCCAGCAGCATCCACGCCGAGATTCTGGCACGCATCTGCGCCGGAGCCCATGGGCTAAGCATGCCCCTGTGCTTTGAGGCGCTGCAGCATCGCTTCCACGCTGGGCATGGCCAGGTGCCGGTCGGCTTTGGGGATCCGAATGCCAATGTTAATGCGAATCCGAATGCCTTCATATCGGCGACCGATCCACGGCTGCTACTTAACCACGCCAGTAATCCGCTGCTCTTCCCCGGTCTGCGACTGCCGCGCTTCCCCCACTTGACGCCCCACATGCTGGCGGGTGCCAGTGCCCTCAGTCCGTTCTGCCGCCGCACCTCTTCCGACTCCAATTCCCAGCACTCGATAACACCGCCCGTGGGTGCTCGTGGCTGCGATAGCGCTTCGCTGCTGGGTTTGCGTCCGCGTTCGGGCTCTGGCTCCGGCTCGCCCGAATACGATGCACAGGCGAACCATGCGCATGCGCACGCACACATGCACATGCAGGCGGCCGGCGAGGAGGCCGGACAGAGCCAGCGGCAGTCGCCCGATCGCATATCATGACCATGTACCTCGTACTATGCCAAGGCGCTGGCATTTTATCACTGAAGGATCGTCGTCGGACAGCAACAATTCATTCATGCAATATCAGGCTAAAACTTAGGACTACACAGCATTGCTCATAATCATAATCGATTAATCGATAGGTCGACTTATCGATCAACGGAGGAGGAGGAAGAATTCGCAATCCAAACTGCAGCTTGGCTCGCCAGCGCTCATTATAAACAATACTTTTACTAGGCTAATATAAAATATTAGATGGATCAACTAGCATTTTTTTTTCTATATATATATATCAATATATATATATATATATATATATCACGCATATATATATATAAATAAAATAATGAACCCCATTTTTTTTTGAACTTGTATTTATAAAAACTGTTGTTTTGTGTACAAGCATGAAATTGTAGAGAATTGAATAATAATAATAATTATAATAATAATAATAATCACAATAATCATCATTATAATAATATTAATAATGATAATGCGTATTATAATGATAATGATGAATAATAAAGCAAATTAATATATTAATTAATAACGATATATATTGTTAGTGATACTCGATTATGTAAGCATAGCCTCTAAGCGCATACTTAACATAGATATGTGTGGGTGGGTGGTGTCGACTACTACTACAACTATAATTTTTTTTTTTTTTTTTTTTTTTTTTTGATTGATTTGCACGAAGAATCCCAAGTGTATTGTATGATAACAAATTGAAAACGAGTCAACGATGATGGGGAAGATGAACGAAATGCTTTCAACGGGGCAAACAAAACTGATTACCAATTACTGTATCGATATGATATATCTTTCTAGTTTATATAAATGTTTTTTTTTCTGTTGTCTTCTTTTACGAGAATCCTAGAGTATCATATAGTGGGATAGTTCTGAAGCAGTAACCAGGCAAATACCTTCAACTCATATTTAAGCTATATATGTTTGCAATAAAATATCATGAAAAATATAAAAACAAAAAACAAAACAAAGAATTGTGTGTATTTGGGACGAATTGGGGCAATTAATATGAAGATGATGATATATTGATATATATTCAAGCTTGATAGCTTGAATAGTTTATAGAAGGCGATCATAAAGTTTTCAATCGGTAAGAAACTTCTTTGGGTTTCACCAAGCCGCATAAAGATTAAAAAAGTCTTTTGAAAATCCGTTGAAAATGGAAATACAGGGTATATTGAAGCGATGAAGGGCGTGTGGTAGGCTTTATAAAGTCTATAAGTCTAAAGGAGCTGAGTCGATCTTGCCATGTGCGTCAGCTCCTTTCTGTGACTGTCCGTCTGTATCTCTGTCCGGCTGAATCGCTGTCCGTTTATCCGTCCATCCATTTGTCAGTTCATCCTTTTATCTTTCTGTCCGTCCGCTATCCGTCTGTCTGCCAGTCCGTTCATTTATCCATTAGTTCATCTGTCCATCCGACCCTCTGTCCGTTCATCCGCTCATGCAACTATCCGTCTGCTCGTACTTCCGTCCATTTATCCGTCTGTCTGCCCATCTATCCGTCCATCTGTCCTGCCTTCCATCTGTCCATCTGTGCGTCCATCCGTCTCTCCATCCGTCCGTTTGTCTGTCCGTTCGTGAATCTATTTGTAAGTTCTTCCACCCATCTATCCGTCCGTCTGTGTGAACACAGTAATTTTCAAATCATAAACATAAAGAAGGTGTATCTAGGACAAAAGTTATTCAATAATTAATTTCTCATAACAAAGCCCATATTGCGTGTGTGTGTGTGTGTGTGTGTGTATACAGACTATTTGTCCTGTATATATATACTATATATATTATTTAGAGAAGCATAGCAGCATGCTTAGAATAGCCCCTGTGCGTAGGGTTCATGGCAGCAGCTCGTCAGCCACTCCCGACTAGTTCACTTATTATTGTTTTTAATGGTTCAGCAAAGCTCAGCATAAGCAAAGAGCTATGATTATGCTAGTTCCTGTGCTGAAAAAAGTTTATGTTGGGCATAATAGCTGAGGATAAAGTCAAAGGTAATAAGGGCACAGGTAACCAAGCAAGGAGTATTCGGGATGTGAAGACTCTGGGAAGACGATTAATGAGCTGAAGACGGCATCGAAGGAGCAAGATCATATTAAACTGGATGGGACTACTTTGAAGAGGACTAAATTGAAATTGATAAAAGAAGAAAGCAAAGCAGCGAAGCTTTTTGAACAAGCCTCAAAAAAGCTGATGGACAGGGTATAAGCATGAGTCACCCATAGAAATGCTAGGTTTTACTGATCAAGTTCCAAAAACGGATATTTACGAAGCCAACAACTATAATACGACTATATAGTCAATATAATCATAGCAATAGGTAAACCTTGGCCTAGATACCAACACCTATTTGACATAGGACCTGGCATAAATGGGGTTTCCCTAAAGTATCCTGTCATAGGCCTCTATCAAACGCTCTTCAAACATTCGCATGTGTTAAAGCTGCTCAAAATGCAATTTTAATTTGAAATGATATGAGAAATAAATGCCAAGCTTGGCATAGGTCAGAGGTCTGGCGGCGCTACTTATTAGGATGCCATTGGTAAAATGCAAACTTGTGGTTAGCACAATTTAGGGGGTTGCTATGCATGCGATTTTAATTTTAGATCGATTAAAATGGCTCGTAAATTTGCGCTGCCCCCGCGTGGGCGTTCGGTGTCCAAATAAATAAATGCATCGAATGGGTTGAATTTTGCAATCGCACTTGGGCCCACAACACATGTGGGTAGTCGTGTTCTTACCCAGCGCTATCTATATAGATACACACATGTGCGCATACACATATCCATATATATATATATATATAAATAAAAGTATCTCCGGGCTTGTGGTTGTCCATGTCACCCCTGGGTCGTCGTCGTCGTCGTCGTGGTCGACGCCATTGCCAGTGCAATGCATTGGCCTCCCTTAGGAGAAAATAATAGAGTGTACGGTGTGTACGAGTAGTGCAATTTATTTAAAGTAACATTTTAGTGTTTCCTTCCGCTGAAATTCGTTCTCTTCCTTCCTGTTTGGCACAACTCCCGCTGTCTCTCTCACACTCTCGCGCTCTGTCTCTCTGTATCTCGCTGGGCATAGGGCTACGGCCTGCAGTACTACGTATATGTATTCGTATTCGTATTCGTACTCGAGGCATAACAACAGATTGTGGGCAAATAAAATTGCCACAATGTTATCGTTAAGCCTGCAGGACACGCAGTAACAACAACAACAAACACCAGCAGCAACACCAGCGCCATATCCGTAACCACGGCACGTTCAGAGCCGCCTCCCTGCCGCTTACATACCCTTACATTAAGCTTACATATGCACGGGCACACACACACACACACAGCTGCATATGCCACCATATGGCGGCACACACACACATGTACATATACTGTACTTAGTTTTTCTGACTGCATTTCATTTGCTACTTTATTCCGACTCATATGTGCAAGTTTCTTTACAAACACACACAGACCATGCACATATATAAATATTGCTATTATACACATGTGTCATAGGCGACAGTTACCCCACGCACACACCTGCACACTCACACACACGCAGCTGGGAGATATGACAATATTACATGGATAATGTTGTTCTAGATGCAATGCAACTGCCTTGTGGCAGCTACGTAATCCGCACTTTTGTGCCCAAATCACAGATACAGTCACACACACACACACACACACACACACACACACACACACACACACACACACACACACACAGTGAACAACTGATGAGCGTGTTTGGTATTTTATGGCTCTAGTTGCAACACTTTTAAGACAAACAAGCAAAAAGCACAGACAAGACAATAGTCTGACTGTAGGATACCCTTTAAACCAACTATGAGATACCCTGTTAAAGTGAATATATATAAATATACATACATACATTATAGCAGATGCCCATGCAGGCGCCCAGATGCATGATTAAACAAGGCAGAGCGTTGGAACCGGGTGCTACCAACTGCAGAATACTCAGTCACTGTGAAAATATAGAATAGATATAGATTGTTTCAGAATGTTTAGCACTTGAATTGGGGCAGTCAACAGTAGCCTAGAGTTTCTAACTGTAAAGCTACAGAAGAGGCAGCTTCTTTTTTGACTCCACGCTCTTCAGTGAACGTAGACATATGAATTTTGAAGATCCATAGACTCGATGGTAATATAACCATAGGCTGTAGGTCAATGTATATACATATTCCTCACATATATTTGATCCTCGATTGCGAACATGTTCTAAGCCTCCACTGTATACCATATAATATGGTTTCTACCTTACAATAATACCAGTATATACCCTGTAAAAAGTTCAGTACCCCAAGCTGCAAGATAATGAACTTTGTACCCAAACTTTTTACAGGGCATGCAGAAGTAGTTACACTTTTTGCGCCTTGAGTAGGTGTATATAGGTGCCTTGGTGTGTGTGTATTGGGACATATACAACTACAAAATGTATTACATAATTCAAGCAGTGTACACAAAGGAATTGCCTGGGCAAGTAGACAGGTAAATATCAGTATAGTTTGCTCGTATGTGCATGCATGCGTATGTGTGCATGCATGCATGTATGTACATATGTAGGCATGTACAGTGCTCATATGCCGCTATATAGACACCTTGGATGCCACGGATAATGCAGTCTATGTCTAGCCCCTAACGTGCAATTGTTAAATTTTGGTCTGCCAGCGGCAGTGGGTGGAAATGTGGTCTCGGTCGCTCGGTCGGTCGGTCTCCCGGCTTGGGTTTGGGTTTTGGGTGTGTTACACGGTTTGGGTCTGTTTACGGTTCCGGGACCGTGTTTTGCACACAGCACAATCGCCGCCATACAGATGTGGCAGCCAAAAAAACTGATAATGTACTCCTGCCAACTGCAAAACTAATTTGTTACCGAGGACCTTGCAGTCAGTGAGGCGTTGAATCGCATCGTAACTATTTCATATGCATTGTGGAGCATAGTTTTCAGAGTACGCCATTCCCAGTTATTACCATATAACTAAGCTCAATTTTAACAGGGCTTTAATTAGCCTAGCAATAGCGGAGCAATACTGTGGCCTTTTTAGTCTATTGACTTTATTTGTATTGTTTTCGAATATCACAATGCAATTATGAAACCAGTATAAATACATATAAATGCAATGATAGCAGCTAATTGGCTGATGCTCTGCTGGCGGGGCTCGAGTCTCAATCAAAGTGTTGCTAATTCCGCTATTGAAGTCTATTTGAAAGGAATATCATCAAAATGTACAACAATATATTGAATGTTAGTCTAATAAGCTCCCATTACTGGTAATAATAATGGAAATGATAATATTATGCTCAGCAGTACTTGCAAATGTATATTCTACTTAATATATGAATACATCATGAAATGTATGAAACTTATGCGTTAGTCTAATAAAAACAGTAATGACAATGATAATGCTAATAACAATAATAATATTAATAGTATTGCAAACGATTTGTTTTTTTTTTCACATATAAGAAACTTATATGTAAGTCTAGTAAAAACAGTAATGACAATGATAATACTAATAACAATAATAATAGTAATAGTATTGCAAAGTATTTGTTTTTTTTTAACATATAAGAAACTTTTACGTTAGTCAAGTAAAAAAAGTAATGACAATGATAATGATAATGCTAATAAAAATAATAATAATAGTAATAGTATTGCAAAGAATTTGTTTTATTATTAACATATAAGAAACTTTTACGTTAGTCTAGTAATAACAGTAATGACAATGATAATGCTAATGCTAATGATGATAATATTCAAAAGTAATAATCTTCATAATACATAAATATATCATCTCTATGTTAGTGTCATAAAAACAGTAATAACAATGATAATGCAGTATATAGAATATTCCTATGATAATAATATATATTGACAATACTGAGACTAAGAATAATAACGATGTTACATGTGGCCAAGGCCTAGGCTAAGTAGAACACTCACAGAGAGATCAAGTAACAAGGAACATTTACAAATATTTCCCGATTTTCTAGATCTGCGACAAGCGGAAAAGCAGGCAGGCAGGCAGAAGCAGATAGAGAGGATTTTCGGATTTTGAGCCGCGGGCGCCGCGAATGGGAGTGTTGGGCAGGTAGAATTAATCCAATTTAAAAAGCTGTTCGCTAATCCCGCAAACTGCTCGAATTTGTCAACTAAGTAGCTGCCCGTGCTTCAGCTGGGATCAATGAATGAATCCCATGGCTTTGGCTTTCATTGATCTGCAGTTGCGGCCCAGTGACGATTACAAGGGCGGCCGGGCAAATCTAATTTAATCTATGGCGCAGGATATGAAGTCGTAATCCCGCAGCTTGCGCGCATTCCCTCTCGCTTCCCGGTACGCATAAATAGACGATGTCAGCTGAAAGTCCCTCACAGTCAATTGAGAACATTCACAGCGGACACACCATATCGAAAGAGCAACCATTTCCAATATATCCATGGATACTGCGCCAGTGTTTCAGTCTAGCTTCTCCATACGCTCGCTGCTCTCCAGCACGCAGCTGCAAGAGGACCAGGAGCAGCCAGTGGAGGTCGAGGTCGATGTCGAGGTCGAGGTGGAAGCCAAAGCAGAGGCCCACAAATATTTCATAAGCTCCAGTCCGAGCGACTCCTGCAACAGCTCCGAGGATGCATCCTCTGAAGATGGTCACACCAATTCCCCAACAGCTAGCAGCAGCAGCAGCAGCAGCAGCAGCAGCGGCAGCAGCAGCGGCAGCAGCAGCGGCAGCAGCAGCGGCAGCGGCAGCAGCAGCGTATCAGATGTGAAGCCCGCCTTTACGTACAGCGCGTTGATTGTGATGGCCATAAGGAGGAGTCCGGAGAAGCGATTGACATTGAGCGGCATCTGCAAGTGGATAGCCGATAATTTCGCCTACTATCAGAATCACAAGAGCGTCTGGCAGAACTCCATACGCCACAATCTGAGCTTGAATCCGTGCTTTGTGCGTGTGCCGCGCGCCCTTGACGATCCGGGGCGCGGTCATTACTGGGCTCTGGATCCGTATGCCGAGGATCTGACCATTGGCGAGACAACGGGCCGCTTGCGTCGCAGCAACAACCCGCTGCTGGGCCGCAGCAAGGCAGCGGCTCACGGCAAGAGCCACGGCTATGCGCATCCTTATCAGCAGCTGACCAGCAATCCAGCTGCGGCGGCCGTGCTCTATGCGCAGCTCTTCAAGCCGCACGCTGCCTACTTTCCCATCGTGCCAGAGCCAGCACAGCCCCAGCATCCAATCATGATGCAGGGCGGCCAGCATGCGATGGGCGTGGGTCTGGGCATGGGCATGGGCATGGGCATGGGCACCTTGGCTATGACAACGGCCGCAGCTCAGCGATACCAGCAACAGCATCAGCAACAGCATCAGCCGCAGCATCAGGGTACCTTATCAGCGCCTTACCATCAGACACAGGCTGAGGCTCAGTCGCAGTCCCAGCAGCAGCAGCCGCAGCAGCAACGCTATGGCAACAACAATTACTACCAACGACATCAGCAACACCAGCAGCAGCAGTTTCAACACCAACATCATCATTATCAGCAGCAACAACAACACAATTATTATCTACAGCAACAACAGGAGCAATACGCAGCAGGCTATAACAGCAAATGGATGCGACAGCCGATGGAAAGTTTGTGGCGTTAAGAAAATTTAGGCGACAATTTAAATGTGAACATTAGTGTGGGTGTGTGTGTGTGTGTGTTACTCTTAAGTTTTTTTTTTTTCGACTTATATAATAGCTATGATTAGACCATGCCATGGCGTAGAACGCGTTTAAGTTAAGGGATTTTCACAGTTGGCAGACGATATGACATGAGAATATATGATGTGATATGGCAAAGGTATATATAAGATATATGACAATGAAATAGATATGATATGGTATACGATGTGAAATAACATATATTCATATATATATGACATAGAGCAATATGATATATGACATATGACAATATATTTCATATATGTGATACGATATGATATAGTACAGTACACAGATAAGTAAGAAATTATATGATAGAATATGGCATATAAATGATATATGACAATATAATATGATATGATGTGATATGATATATGATAATATGATATACATAATTTTAATTCACATCTTTAAACTAAGCAATAGTTTGTAAACAATTGGAGAGATACATAAAATCTTAAATATTCAGATTAGTATAAAATATTTATATATAAGTTAGTTTAAAAAATTCTTTTAAATAAAAACTAAAAAAAAAAAAAAAAAAAAAAAAATTCTTTTCTTTAGTTAGCAAATCTTTAAAATCTTCGTAATTCACAAAAAAATTAAATAATTTCGATGCGAAAGCAAGTTGATTGCTTGAGATCTGCAATGGAACCAGACTTGATAAACTATATAGTCCAATATCAAGTTGACATTTCAGCATATATGATATTATTTTTAAATACAGCTGATACTGATGTTAGTTAAAAGAAGATAAGCTAAATAGATGTATATAGATAAATACATATATAGTATATATAGAGAGAAAGAGTGTTGAGTATGCAGTAGAGGTAAGAAAGCTCGAAGAGGCAGCATAATAAAGAAGCTTAATCAGCATCAAGAACTTAATGCCTTATAGACAAAGCTTTCACAGTCATCAAGATTATGTCTACTGCTATACCCCAAAAACCCATATCAGCTACATATATGTTCCTGATTTCCACTTCCACCTCAACCCATCCACGTCAACTAGTTGTCAAAACACTTGATGGTTTTACAAGCTTAGCTTCAATGCTAGTTGAAGTGCTTAAAAATCAAGCTCAATTAAACTAAGCGCGGATTGAGCTGCCTCAGCTGCTGCTGCTGCTGCTGTTATGCATAATTATGGCCAAATCGTGGACTAAGCTGGGCTCTGATCATATTTAGCATTGGCTCTTAGCTACACCTGTCGTGATGATCAGCAGCATTATTATTGCCATTACTATTATTATTAGTATTATTTTTATTTTTATTTTTATTCGCATTTTTATTATTATTATTATTATTATTATTATTATCAACAACATCATAGAGCATCATATGGCTGCTGGCTCGACTGGGCTAGCTGGGGCTGGCTAGCTTAAGTTTGGCTCGTAACTTAATGCTAGCGGTCAATAGCATTACGCCAGCAACAACGGCAACAACAACAAATGGCTTATGAAAAGAGCTAATCTGATAATACAGAATTGAAAGGGGCGGTCACGGCACGAATTTTGCTACACGCTCTTGATACTATGGCAGCAGCAGCCGCAGCAGCCGCAGCAGCCGCAGCTTAGGCCAAAACAAAAAGCAGTGGGAGACGCGGGCAGTGGGGAGGCAGCGGGGTAGAGAGGGCGTCAGTGGCAGTGGTCTTCAGACTGAGCCACAGCCTCAGCCTGGAGCCGATGCGACGATTGACGACGACGACAACATCAACTGCCCCACCGAACCGCCGCCAACATATATTGGTATAGTGCACCACATGCGAGCATAAAAACAGAAGGGATCGATGATCGGACAGCGAAATTGCATTTGTCTGCCGAGTTGGGAGTTGCAAGTTGCAAGTTGTTGGCCGTGCTGCACTCGTACTTATTATTGGCCAGCTCTACATGGCCATAACGATATCGAGTAAAGTGCACAGTGCACACTCGATGGTGTGTGCATGTGTGTGTGTGTGTGTGCAATGTTCGAACATGCATAATGACGAGAAGCTGCATGCTGCATGCTGCATGTGGCATGCCCCCAGTTGCTTGTTGCTGCTGCTGCTGCTGCTGCTGCTCGTAATCTGTTGCCCGATTGGCGTCTGAGCAACAGATGTCAATAATTCAGCAGCAATAGCGGTGTTTTTTCCCCAGTTTCCACTGTTTTCAGTGTTTTCCCTGCTTTCCACAAACGCTGCAATAGTTGAGCTCTATATTTATGTGCAACGCGCACTTTGCTCCACTTTGGATCGTTTTAATTTGCTTGCTTCCTAACCGATTGCCGATTGCTGGGATTGCTGGGACAAAAGAAGAGATTAACGAAAATGGAATATGCGCAAAAGGAATACGAAATCTGCTCTCAAACTGGCAAACTCAAACTCAATTATAAAAACTTCAACCCAATCTCAATTCTGGCGAAAATGCTGTTTTGAAGTTTTTATTATTGCCGTTCGTGGCTGATCCCGATTTCAGAACCCTTATCCCTATACATGACTCTCTGTGTGTTTGTGTGTGTGTGTGTGTGTTGTTTTGTGGTCATTCGTCATTTTAAGTTTCGCACACACACACAGAGACAGGGCTATCTGCACCCGCTCCCCGTGCCCCAGCCAACAGACAGTCCCTAGCCATTGACACTGATATGTGTGGCAAGGTATGTCTTTTGAAATGACAATCTGCAATTTGCTATTCGAAACCGTTTAAAGTAATTTATTTTTACCCTTGCCGAGGACGCGATCCGCGACTTGTTTTCCAAACACACACAGCCAGAGCAGAGAGACAACTGCAGTATATAGTTATAATATATATATATATATATATATATATATATAAATATATGCATATCTGCTGATACACGCTAAGAAATGAGAGTGTTTTAGTTATGTTAAGAGCTGGACTTCATGTTTCAATTATAGTCTAGAGCATTGTTCAAGAAGTACTTTCTAGCTCTCTCTACCTACCAATCTATCAATATCTATCTTCATGGCACCAATCTTCATGTTCTCCAATTCAGCTGCTGGCAACTTGTCAAAGTTTTTGACTTTTAAAGTAAAAAGTTTTAAATTTTAATTCATTATTTGAAGTTTCGATTCAGCTTGAAGAATTCGTTGAAATTTTTGTAAATTTTGTAAATTTGTCAAAAATTTTTAGTTCTTAAGCTAAAATATTTCAACTTGAATTTTAAGATTTTTTTTTTACTTTTTCTTATATATCTTTTTTAAATTTTTTATTTTTTAAATTTAATTCTAAGCATTTCTAAATTTCTAACTAAATTTGTTGTTTTCTGCGAAAATACATATAGAACTTGAGCAATGTGCTCGCAGTTTCTCTAAGTGTAGCTGCCTTCGTCGCCCTAGAGTGCCCAACAACTGATAAGCTATAGATCAATTATAGCTAATATGTAAATAAATATATTTTCAATATAAATGGATTTTTTTTTATCTATATTTTTTATCTTTTCTAAAATATAATTCTTATATATCTATATTTTCAATCTAACTGCAATCTTCGACTTCCTCAAGAATTTTAATTTCTAAAGAAGATTCGACTTAGTTCAAAGAATTCCTAAATTCCTAAATTCCTAACAAATTTCGATCTTTCTTGCAAAACAGGATATAGTATATGAGCAAAGTGCGCGCAGTTTCTCCAAGTGTAGCTGCCTTCTCTCTGCAGAGTGTTCAGCAATGGTCAGCAAGAAGCTTCGCAGGCTGAACCGGATGTCTGCGCAGATTTAGAGCTTCACACAGTGAGCCTCATTATATATGTATATATATAATGCTCATATATATATACATATATAATATATATAACTACAATCTCTGACATTATGAAACAAACTGAAATGGCATTCCCAATAGATTCAGTTAGTGCGCCGCCCCTGGGCGGGCCGAACGCATTGATGCATTGCCCTGAATCCAGTTGGGGACAAATGATTGGCAACGCGCAGACAAATGACACTGGCTGATTAGGGCCCATTGGAAAGGCATTTAATTAATGGTTTCTGCACGGCACGAACATAACTCAAAGCACACGCCACTCCAGACTGGGTAATCAATGGATGCGGACTGTACCATCCGGCGCCCATGTTCATCCTTCGGGCAGTCAGCTAATAAACCAAAAGACGAAAAACATTTCGTTATGCTAAATTGAGTTCGTAAATATTTTATGCAGCCGAGCGATACAATAGTTTTTCGCCCGCAACCAAAGCCGGGCGTAAGCCCAAAGCCAAATTTGCTCTCTTGACGCTGTGATTGAAGAGCCCCGAACACACACACACACACACATGTGTGTGTGTGTCCATATGTCAACCCTTTTATTGTGGGTTGTCATTGCTGGTCAGTGGATGGCCAAGGACCATGGCCCGTGGCTCGAGTCCTGGCTCATAAATAATGCAGCCAATTAAGGGAGCGTACATGTCGCACATTACATCATGTTATGCATGAGAGTGTGCACGGATGCTGCTGCCCAGGTATCCTTCTCAACAAGGACATGCCCAGACAGCCGTCAGCCGAGGCTACTGCATATATGTATAGACTCGACTGGCGGACTAGAGGCATCTGTTGTAGTAGTTTCGGCTTAGACATAATCTGCGGTTGCTGGTTTACGCAGGTGTCAGGTGGGGCGTCTTAGGCTGAGGCGAGCATCCTTTGCGAGTAGAGAAATCAGTTGAGATTGATTCGATTTCCGATAGTTTCTGTTATCGATAACAGAACTATTTGATAGGACGTGCCTATGCCTGCCGAAGACTGTGAGAATTGCATAGAAGAGCGTTTTTATGTCCTGTACAATGATATTTCAGCTCTTCGCTGGGTTCAGACTAGACAACACCTACTTAAGGCCAAATATTATGCTTAGTATATGTACTGGCAGGCAATTCCTGCTATTCTTATTTATCATAAAATTTCTTTATTGTCTTAAGACAGATCGTAAATAAACATGAATTTAAATATTTACTCTAATCAGTAAAAGTTCCATCCACTTACCTCTCTTAAGTCGTAACTTTTGAATATCTTGACCCAGTTGCTGACTGATCGGCTGACAAATTGGCTTAAGGAAAAGTGATAGTGTCGCAGTGTCAAGTGTCCAGTTCACATTCACAAAGTTGTCCCAGTGATTGACAAATCACATTGGACTTGGCCACGGTCCTCGTGAGGTGCATTTGGTGCCAAAGTGAAACTGGTTCAGTTATGAATAAACCGCAATTAAGTCAGCGTTGAGGGCTTATGATTTCATCACGCTGCACTATATAACTGGCAGTAAATAGGATTAAGTGCTGCCAAGGTAATGTCAACAGGCCGACTTTCGACTCACTTTCGCTGTGACAATTTTCACGCAGCTCTGGTCACACTCGGCCAACCTGTTGCCTGCGTTGCCTGCGGGCCAACTGCACAATCCGGAGATCGTTTTTCATCTTTTCACGTCGCTCCACTCACAACTTGAGCCCCATAAACCATTTGATTGCCTTGAACCCTTTTTGCAATTGTCTTTGACTTCTTCTGCTTCCACTTCGTTCTTTTCCTTCTCTTTGGCTGCTCTTGTTACTGTTACGATCGCTGGCGCCGCCTCCACTCGACTTGCCAAAAAGCAGAATCCGAAGACTTCTTTTTTTCCTCGTGCTGCAGTTGGCAATTTCTTGTGGCTGGCAGCTCTTTAGCCGACTCTTCTCGAACTACCTGTAGCTGTCCGCTGTGCATTGACTCTGCGCCTTTCGATTTCCTTTGTTCGGCTGCCCGCACTTTGTCTTGGCCAAGCCACCAGCACTCGACAGCTAATCATAAACATAATTAAATTATTTACAAAACTTTTTTAAATTAGTCAAAACACTTGCGGCAGCTTGAGAATATAAGTATCTCCGATTTCTTTATGTTTAGTTTAGTTTACCTTGACGAGTGCTGGATCTATCGGATTATTTGTTATTTATGCTTTGCTTAAATTGAATATTTTTTAGGATACGTGTTATGGACTTGACATACACGCCTACTTTGCATAATGAAACCCTTCAATTCAACTTATCCAGCTGATAGCTGATCCCTTTATATATAGGAATATTCATATGTATATCCCTGATTCTGCTATAGTCACTATGGTGCCTGCATCAGCCGCTCTCTCTTCCCCTCAATCACCTCATCGTTTCATCTTTCTGTCTCTCTCTACCTCTCATTCTCGCAGCCTGTCTCTCTTTCTCATTCTTTCTCTCTCTCTTTCTCTCTCTCTCTTTCTCTCTCTCTGTCTGTCTCTCTCTCTCTCTGTCTGTCTTTCCTGTCTTTGCTTCCTCCTTATCCTTCTCCTTCTCCTTCTCTCTGTTTCTCTATTTTTCACTGCTCTATCTCCCTCTCTCTTTTTCCAGCTCTCTTTATTTCTCTCTTTCTCCTATTTAGCCCTGCCTCTGTCAGTGACTCACTATCCTTCTCTCTCTCTCTCTCTCTCTCTCTCTCTCTCTCATTTTCTCCATCTCTCGCACACACTCTCTCCCACTTGTTCTATCTGCCTCTACCATTCTCTATCTCTCTCTCTCTTTCTCGCGCTTCTATCTATCTCTCTCATACAGTCTTCTCTCTCACTTTTCCATCTCTCTCTCCCTCCCTTTCTCTCACTTTTCCTTCTCTCTCTCTCTCTGTCTGTCTGTCTTTCCTGTCTTTGCTTCCTCCTTCTCCTTCGCCTTCTCTCTGTTTCTCTATTTTTCACTGCTCTATCTCCCTCTCTCTTTTTCCAGCTTTCTTTATTTCTCTCTTTGTCCTATTTAGCCCTGCCTCTGTCACTGACTCACTATCCTTCTCTCCCCCTCTCTCTCTCTCTCTCTCTCTCTCTCTCTCTCCATTTCTCGCACACACTCTCTCCCACTTGATCTATCTGCCTCTCCCATCCTCTATCTCTCTCTCTTTCTCGCGCTTCTCTCTATATCTCTCATACAGTCTTCTCTCTCCCTCCCTTTCACTCACTTTTCCTTCTCTCTCTCTCTCTCCCTCTATCTGTCTCACAGTCATTCCATCCCTCTCCACCCTCCCCCCCCCCCTCTTTCTCTCTCTCTCTCTCTCTCTCTATCTGTCTCACAACTCTCCCTCTCCAACCTCTCTCTCTCTCTCTCTCTCTCTCTCTCTCTCTCTCACTCCTGTGTTTGTGTCCTCTATGACCTGTTCATTGTGTAATTATTGACAGCATGTGCGTAAATGCTAATGAATGCAAACTAGTTCCCTCGTCTATTATTTTCGCCCTTATTAATAGAGACAATTACAAGTCGATTTGTTGTGCTAGGTGTCAGTCAGTCCGCTGGGCCGAGTTGGACCGCCTGTTAGTCTGCAGAGGCAAAGAAAAAAATAAAATAAATGCATGCGGCTAATTAACAATAATTAATAATGCAATAGCTTCAAGCAAATGCACACAGCACACACATGAACACACAGACAGGTAGATATATACACACATACACACATACACACATATACATTGTGTAAAAGTCAGGTCCAATACATGTTGTCTCATTGTCTCTGCGGTTGCTGTCTGCTGCTGCTGCTGCTGCTGTTGTCGTCGTCCTTGTTGCGTTGCCTTGTTGCCAGTTGACTAGCCGCTCTTCTTGAATTGCGTGTAAGGGGCACATTTCGCCAACATGCGTGAATAAATAAAAGTTTCTAAAGGGATTGTCACCCATGCCACTAAAAACAAAATCCGCCTGTCATATATATCACTCCACAGAGGGGGCCCCAGACCACTGGACTGTTGCTTTCGCTGTAGTTCGGAGCTTGGAGCTTGGAGCTTGGAGCCGTAGCCGGAGCCGGACGTAACCGGCCCATAAAATATGACAAACTTAACAACGGCACGGACTGCATAACAGCAAAGACAACACCAACAACAACAACATCAACAGCGGCGGCAGCAGCAGCAGAGGAACTGTCGGCTTGGCCAAGAGAGCCATGGGTAAAGGCAACCAATGGACACCCACTTCGCAGCTGTCAATCGTCTAAATCGTTATGGCCACTTGTCGGCCAGGCACAAAACAAAACGAAAGAAAACAAAAATTGTATATGCAACCATTAAAAATGCCACAAAGTCAGTTCCTAAATTATTAACGACAACAAACGTTCTGACGGTCCATGTGCCGATGACATGTAACACGGGAAGAGGCCAAATAGCCCAACTACTGACTCTATAGCTGCGGATATGTATGTAGAGGTGTATGTATGTAGCCACAACTCAGTGCTGCTCTAATTAAGCCGAATTCATAATTGACTTCCTGCCAAATAAATGACATCGTATACTTGCACATCCTGTCGTCACATTCGCTTAAAGCGCTCTGCCACAGCCAACTGATCTTGCTCCAGTTGGGCGTCCCTTTGGGCCGGCCAGTGTGGGCTATGATGACCATGTGAATGAGCTACAGCGATATCATTTTGAAATTTCATTCTCTTTTTTATGATTTGGATGTAAATCTTATTTTTGAATATTTGTCTCATATAACCTTGACTAAATAGAATATATTTAAGTTCTTTTGGAATTCTTTAAAGTTTGCAAACTATTTATAAGTCTTTTATTCATGGGATCTGGAAAAGTTTTGAGTGCATTAAAACTGACCTATAGATATATGGACTAATGCAAATGAAGCATATAAAAAAAATCAAATTAATTTCTAAACAATTTTTTTTAAAGTATTGTAATATAATAAAATTATTAAAAATTAAAAAAAAAAATATTTTGTAACTTTTTAAAATTATATCAAAGTTTTAAAATTATTTCAAATTGTGAAATTTAAAAAAATTTTAAAAATTAAAAAATAATGGTCATTTAAAAAAAAATGTAACTAAACCTTATAAGAAAAAAATTCAAAATAACTTCAAAAAATTTTATTTTCATTTTTAAACAAATTTTCTATATTGTTTTTAAATTTATTAAAAAAAAAATTACAAACTTTTTTATAATTAAAAAGAACGTTTATATATTTTTTTTTTTAATTGCAATCTGCTTATAGACTAAAAACAATAGCTATAGCTATATTCCAAATAATATCTATATATATATATTTTTAAATTTTAAGCTTCTGCTTATCGACTAAAAACGCTCCTGCTCTTGCTTGAACTGCCTCGCAACTTGGAACCAGCAGTTATTCTCCATTATCATCACCTTCAAGCTGAAGCCTTTCTATGTGCTCTAGCTGAGAGCTGCAATCTGAGATCCTGCGTGTAGGTCCTATAACCTAGTTCAAGGCCCTATTCCTGAACATTTGCTCTACTGTAATCTATACTTTGACTGCAGTGATATTTACAGGTTAAATTTTATCTTATAATTGATTATAATGCTGATAACAATAACAATGAGAAGAAGACTAATGATAACAATTGCATATGCACAAGTTTCTCTAGAGCAAATGAAGGATTATCTATAGGCAAACCTATGTTGGACTAGCACTGAATACATACATATACCCTTAGATATATATCCACCACATATATAGGTCATATTGATTTCGTTAAGATCGAACAGTTATTATTGTTGCTCTTGTTATTTCTTTGCTGTTAATCCACACAGTGCTGGGCCGGTTAGCGAAGGCGCCAATGTTTGCACTGCGGGGCGCATTCGCGATGCAGATGAAGCAGACCTTCTCCTCCTCTCTGGTATTTTTTTTTTTTTTTTTTTTTGGAAAACCGAAACGATTTACCTTCTGAGTAGCATATTTAGGCGATTTTATTGCATTGGCCTGTGAAATGAGAAATAAAACAATGTTGTCGCGGGGCTCCATCTGGGCTCTTGTTGTTGTTGCTTTCTATTTGCCGTGCAGGAAGGAAGTTGTGAATCTTTTTGGGCAGCACACGTCTGACAGCAAAGATTGTATTATTTTGGGTTTTTTTGTTTTTTTTTTTTCATTTTTTTTTTTTGAGCAGGGTGTTTCTGTGCTTCTTCTTGTTGTTCTTCTCTGGCTTTTTGGCGAGAATGACGCCGGTTGGTTTTTAGTTTTCGAAAACATTTGAAAAGTAATCGTTCAACGAACCGATTGACAAGGTAATCTTCCTGAAAACATGTGTTCACAATATCAAGGCCGAGCCACACACACACACACACACTCACACACGCACACCCCACACACACTGGCAAAAGTTTGGCAAAGGAAAAACCCCATCGAGTTAATGCAGCAGGCGAATGAAAATGATGCAAAAAAAAAAAGGAAAAAAAGCAACGGGAAAAGGCAAACGTGATGGGCGAAAAGTTGAAGCATTCTGATAAGATTCGACGAGCGGCCCTTTGGGCAGCATTGAAAAGGGTTTTTCGCCTGGTCCAGAGGCTGTCCGTGGTGGGGCGGGGCGGACGCACAGTTTCTCGCTTCATCACTTATGCATGCTTTGGTCTATTAGATTTCCGTTTCCGGTTCAACTGTAACGCACGAAAGTTACGCAACGTGTTTGAGGTTTTACGCTCTCTTGGCACACACGTCAATGCGATTTGAACCGCTAAGGCTCACACACCTGGCCCGGCTTATAAGCATACTCCAACTGCTGAAGGGCACAGTGTAGCCAGCGCCCAGCACACTGCTGCCGCCCGCCGCTCTCAGGCACTTTCCACTGTTATGTTTTTTTTTTCATTTCTTTTTGAATTTGGTTTAATACGTGCGTTTTCATACTCTAAGCGGAACTAGATGCTTGACCAAGAGGCTGTCGGAAGCCTGGTCTAGGCTTGTTAAGGAAGGACAGATCGTGGGGCAACAGGGGTTGATCTCAGTGATCTTATAAGAAATTAGAAGCAAGTTGGTAAAGTCTCGCTTCTCATCGACTAGATCCAGACTTATGCCACATATTCCTAGTCAGTCCGAACTGCTTAGGTTATGGTATCTCAGTCTGAACTGCTTAGGTTAGGGTATCTCAGGTTCGAGCAGGCTTTTGTTTAAGCACTTTGAAAGTCTTTTGACAATGGCTGCCAGAGGTTTAGGTGCACCCTTTGTTGATGTAAGCATTTGATTCGTTCTAGCCCGTTGGAATTCAAGCGATAAGGACGAACGTTTAGGACGCGAATGGCTAGATGGATGGATGGTTGGCTGGATGGATGGGCCAGTGAGTGGGTGAGTGGCAGCTTGGGCAGCCGAGTTTTTCAACAGTTGCCAAAAAGACAAAAGGGTAAAGATGCACACATGTGAACATTGTACACATATGTATATGTATTCTATACATCTAAGGGGTTGCCATCGCCGCTTAGCCTTAGACCCGCTGCAAGTTATTGTTGCTGATTTCTTAAGTGGCTGCTTCAGCATTTTAGATTGTTTTGCTGTTGCGCAATAAATAAGGAAACACTTTCACACAATATGCTCAATGATGAATCAGCCAGGCCGCCAGGCAGAGTCTCAGTCAGTCAGGCTTTCTTTGCATATTAATGTGTGTTTAAGTGACTTCCTCTAAGAGCTCGGAGAATTCAATTTCTATTAATGTTCTTGAACTGTTTACTGCATACGAGATGAGCTGCAGCTTGGACTGCTTGCATTCAAGCAGAGTTGCCTAGCTGAAAGGCCAAGCTCAGCTCTGGGCAGTACTTAGGCTTATGGAGGCTGACATGGGTTAGTCAAGGAAGCTTGCTCATAATTTATGTTTATTCTCACTTATGATCAGAGTTTTTCTTATATCTTATCCTGAGTAATCTCACAAATCCATATTTAAAAATTATATATAGTTAGAGATATAGAGATGTAGTATATACCTTGATGGAGACATAACTCAGATTAAGTCAAAATCTCATTATAAGGAAATCCAGTTTCTCCCTGAACATATGATAAGAATATATGATATATCATAAATATCATCTATAGAGTGTATCTATCTATATACAGTGTATCTATTAGTAGCTCTTGTTCACCCTGAACATAGTATAATATCTTAATATATGATATATACAGATATATACAGTGTGGGTCGAAAGTAATCACCCTATTGGAAAGGTCTATAACTTTTGCAAATGGCGACCAAGCGAAAGAGAGGGAGAGAGATATAGAGACATAGAGAGAGATAGATAGAGAGAGAGAGACAGATAGATAAAGAAAGAGGAAGAGGAGAAGAAAGAGAAAGAGAAAGAGAACGAGAGAGAGAGAGAGAGAGAAAGACAGAGAAATTGAGAGTGAGGGAATAAAGGTAAAGGGAATTTTATATTTCCTCGATATTCAATCGTTTTTTGAAGTTACTTAGGAACTGTTATCCCTGCCAGGTCCGCCATTTTGAATGCTGATAAATTAAGTTTATCAAGCTGAACCCAATTGGCATGTAAACATAATTTTCACCCAATTACTAATCTAATCCTACTAGACTAGTCCTAATATCAGCGTATATATCAATCTATCTATCAAGCCCATATATAACTCTCATATATACATAAGGTATATCTGCTTGATTACCTGCGAGGCTCATGGCTTGGGCTTAACTTAATTGAGAGGCCGTAAATAAACGGGCTGCGGCGTGGCAGCGATAAAGCGATTCATCAATTAATCGAGAGATCAATGACAGCGAGTCCTTTCCCGATATATCGAGCGTCTCACGCAGGGACATTTACAATTGTGACAATTTCTCACTCCCCATGATGCAGCCTATGCAATTAATCAAATTGTGTAAAGCTCTCAATATGACAAAAGTGGAATTAATGATATACATGAGTATGTACCACATGCCACTCCACTTGTCGAAGGGGCACGAGGAGGAGGCAGCAGAAAGGCAAAGGAAAAGGGAATACAAAACGAAACTGAAAACTGAAAACTGAAAACAACAAATCATCAATTGACAAATCGATGCGCATCACTAAAAACTCATTATTCCAATAACAGGACACAGCAAGCCACATTCTCAGCCTTAGCCGGGCCAAGAGCTCTCGGCCAACGTGCAGCGGGCAGCGGGCAGCGGGCATATAACCATCATCGGCTGTCCGTCCGTCCGTTCGTCCGTCCGTCTGTCTATCTTACTGACTTCAACATCATCACCGCCTCCACCTCCGCCAGCGCAGGGCTCAGGCAGTCGTCGAGCAACATTTTCAAAATCGTCGCATTCGTCATCGTCATATCAGCCGCTCATCTTGTAGTTGAGTGCGAGAACAGTGGTCATTATCTGTTCAGATTTTGTTGCCTGCGTATTTGTGACGACAGACGGACAGACGGCGAGACGGACGGACAGAGCCAAGAGGGCAGCTGTATATGGGCGACAAGAAGAGTGAAACAATTTTGTTGCTGACTGCAATCATTGCCAGGATCAGGGGCCTCGGCCTCAGCCACATATCGCATCAAGTGTGGGCAAGTGGAGTGGAGAGCAGAGTTAAATCCACTTTGCCTCATTCGTAATTTAGCAGGTTAATGGCTAAAGGAGGCAACCCAAGCTGGAGCTGGAGCTCGAGCTGGAGCTGAGGGCGACAGGCGTTGTCCAAAACGATGGCCACAAGGAGCGAAATATGAAAAGAGAGAGAGAGAGAGAGAGGGAGAGAGAGAGAGAGAAAAAGAAGAAGATGACGACGACGACCAAACTAGAACTGAACAATGGTTGCGTTGTGGTTCGATAAAAATGGCCTCAGACCTCGGGACAGTTGAGTTGAGCCCAGTTCAGCTCAACTCAGCTCAGCTCAGCTCGGCTCAGCTCAGTCTGCAATCTGTTGAAGTCTTCGTGCTCTCTCTCTCTCTCTCTCTCTCTCTCTCTGTCTCTTGTCTGCATCTCAGTTTGGTTTAGCTGGTCTGTCCATCTGGGCGCCCCGTCTGCCAGCCTGTCCATCCATCTATCCATCGAGCCAGAGCCACAGCCAGAGCCAGAGCCAGAGCCACATACATTATTCCAATTCTGATGGTCATCATCTTTATCATTAACTTTTTGCCATCGACGATAATGCCCGTGTGCCGGCCAGTCCCATGCCATGCGTACCGCAACGCCCCCGTTACCAAAGCACCAAAGCAACCTGCCTTGCCCCCAGCCCTCGGCCTCGACTCCCCACACACACACACACACACAGACTCACGCTCTCTCGACTCGACAATGGCGCAGAGTGAATTAAAAATACGAAAATGAAAATAAATCATCATCAGAGACGCATGTCAAATTCATCTCTTGACTGCGTGCGCTGCGGCTGAGATTCAGATTGAGATTTGAGGCTGCTGCGACGGCGGCGACTGCGACTCAGATTGACTTTGTCTCTGTCGCTGCCCCTGTCCCAGCCTCTACCCCCCTCTCGCTCTCTCTCTCCATCTCTGCCTGCATGTTGAGCTATGTCATTCAGAATGTAACATGATAAAAATAATTAAGGCAGCGGCCCCAGCACACACTCCACCCAGCTGAGATACACACACTTTGCCAGTGCCTCGCATAGAACAGGAGTCTCTGGAATTCACTGACGCCGCATGCTTAATATTCGCATACCAATCAGATCTGCATAATTACCTGAGCTCGAATGGAAAGGGGCAGAAATTTTCCTGATTGAAAATATCTGATGTAAGGCATTATATGTGCATGATTAGATTGAAGAGATTAGGCGATTTAGCTAGGATTATTCTTTACACTGTCTGTTGTAGAATATGTTCGATCTCGAATACTATAACGGCTAGAGATTCCAAATTTGAATACAGATTTTTCATTATATATATAACGATTTCTTCATTTACTTTGTTAGGATTGACGAAAAATTGATTTGATTATAGATGAGACTAGAGAAACATAAGCAAATGCAAATGCAAATGCAATAGCTGCAATTAAGCCTGTTCTAGTCAGGAGTATCCGACTAGGAAATACTCTTCTTGGGCTGCCTGGGATTGCAGAGGCAGCCTGGGCTATCAGGGCCTCCAAAGACCTCCTAGAGATATTTAATAACTTCTTTCCTAGATGCACTTTCTTAAGATTTTGCAGTTAAGGAGAGGAGCTGAGCTCATACGAGTCAGTCGAACATTGCTCATCGTCCCGATCCAGAATATATATACACACTTTATGGCCTGCTTCTGTCTGTTACAAAGTCATTCTGTCCTCTACTCCCATTATCTATCAGGGCATAAAAGGCAACTCAAACCCGAATCGATCTATTTTGGCTTAGTTTTCAGATCTTAGTTTAGTTTTTCGCGTATATGATATAAGCATATCTTAATTATAGCCAATCATATCTATGCCCAACAAGTAGTCAGCAGCTGAACTCAGATACACCTCCCATAAAATCCTGTCGAAATCAAGGTTACACTCATCTGCCTCTTGTTACACTATCTTAAGCATGAAACGTCTGCCTTTGTTGCCAGCGACACATTGTCAACTCGAATCAATCATTCATCACGCTGCGAATGACAAGGTGCTCGCTGGCCCTTGGACACCGTCTATAAACCTGTCCGTCCTGGATAAACGGTGTGAAAAGCCGATGCGATCTAGTCAATTGCCGAACTGCTTGTGTTTCGGGCCACTCCACGCACGGAGAGCGACAACGCACACACGTCCTGCCGAGATGTGTCAAACGTTTTATGTGGTAATTACCTGAGCCCAATCTACAATCTAACCCAATGTGAACCCAGACACCGTGCCACAAAAACCGAGCAACCTAATCGGCTTAGAGTCAGTAGCGTTAAGCTGATGCTGATGCTGATGCTGATGCCGTTGTAGTTGTAGTTGCGCTTGCTATGCTCCAAAAATGTAAATAGAGCACGACTAATGGATACGCAGTAGAAACTACTATAGGTAACTATATCCTTATACATATATTTATAAAAATCTGTTTTGTAGAAAAAAATATTTTGTTGCAGAACCAACAAATTTTTAAAATACTAAAATATTTTTTTTTAGCTTCAAAAAACATTTTTTAAATTATAAAGAAAAATTTTAATAAATCAAAACTGTATAAAGTATATTTTTTTAATATTTAGGATTCAAAATTATTTTTTTTTAATTCCTTATTTTTTTTAAGTATTAAAAAATATTTTTTTTAACTATCAACATTTTGTAAAAATCTCTACAAATCCTTAAAAATGTTCTAAAAATATATATATATATATACCGATAATTTAAGCTTTTTTAGATCAGAATCTAATCTAATCTTCCTTTCCTGAGTAAGCTGCGTATCGATAAGCTAACAAAATAATTTGTTTTGTGGCTTCAAATAACTTCATGGAGATTCTAATCAAATTATATAAAAACTATATATTAGAAATTAAATATTCTTCATTTAAAACTAAAGCTTAACTTAGCCTCCTGCCTGTATTAAGTCCCCCTTGGAATAAGCATACCCGCCCTTGCATATTCAGCTTTGCCTAGGGTATTTCCAGCTTGGCCACAAACAATTTATTGTCAAGAAACGCGTTGGTCCACGGTTGACAGACGCTCGACTATGGGACAATGGGTCGTCGTGTAATCAATCAAAATTAGTTGTGACTTAGAGGCAGAAGCACAGTAGTGCATATTGTGACAAACCGGCGAGCAGAAGCGCAGAAGGCATTAAGCCATGGGCATGGCCAGTAGGTAAGGTAAGTAAGGCATTCAAATTTCAATTATGATTGACAAAAAGCTAGGCGATGCCAGTGGGCATAATTGTAGTGGAAACTACACTTGCGTCTCTCCTTCTCCCTCTCTCTCTCTCTCTCTTTGTCTCTCTCTCTCTCTGTGCTGCCAATGGCTGTGCTGCTTATCCAGATGCAGATAAAGTCGACGGCGACTCGCAACCAGCAATCAAGGCGCTTAATAATAACAAGCTCCAACAGCCCCAACCCCCAGCCAAGGGGCAATTGCCAGCGCCCTCGACTCTGGCAAGTTCTTAACTCCAATCCCAATTCCAATTCCAATCCCAATCCAAGGCGCTGCGATATAGCTGACAGCTGCGTGAAGAGCGACAGCATTGCGATTCCCACAATTTCGACCAAAAGTTTTGTCAGTGATTTTTTTTTTTTTTTTTTTTGAGTTCTCACTTGACTGAGCCCACAGGACTTAGCACAGGAAGGCAACTGTCGCTTATCGCCATCGCCAGCCAGATAGTTGGCCAAGGCGACCGCAAAAGAAAGTTGGTCAGCGGAGAGTTAAGTTGCAGTTGTAATGTGAGCTAATGCTTAGGTATCGGTCAGACTACATGCATTAAAGACTAGCAGAGGATTGAGCTTTAGTACCAGTTGACTTACTTTGCTTCATTATAGGATTCATCTCCTAAGAGCTCTTTAGCCCAGATAGCTAGATAGATAGATATATATACATAGATAAGCTATCTAGCTTGATCCATTTCGTTCATTCCTTGATATCTGAAGACAAGTAGATAGATAGATAGATAGACAGATATACAGATAAATGGATAGATAGATAGATATAGATAGATTCGAAATTTTCTAGAAAATAATTAAGAGCTTTTATTTGCCTGTTAGCTTTTATATCGATCTTTGCTCCAGATAGTCGAGCATCAAAGTAAGCGACAATCTCTGATTTGTACTCCCAAGACTTAGCTACATATCTGCCTAAAGTAATATTTTTCTTATAGAAGATCAATTTAGTGGCCTGCATAATAAATTTGGTAAGTCTAGTTGATATATTGCTCGAGATATTCACACTTGACTTTGGAGACGCTAGGCTGAGGATTCATTTTACGCAACTTGAAAGCTCTTATTGATCATTTTATTTAAAATATTTGCTGGAATCTAAAGGAATTCAATTTTATTTTATTTAGAGCAGAATAAAACAGAGTTCAATAGAAAAAATGTTTAGGACTATAGCTTGAAGCATATAGAAAATACAGAATATATACAGAGAATGGGTTAAGAATGCGCTATGCATCCTGCATATGCATATGCTATAAGGATATATAGATATGTGAAGATAAATGTAGATATATATATAAATATTGCAGAATCGCTTAGTTTTCTTGATCTATTCAGCAACTACTTGCTATAAGAAACTTATTCATGGAACACTCATAGGAGTAGTTCAAACAGATATGGCATGATATAGGCTGATGTGAAAAAGTATCTGCAGATAACAAGATTCCACATGTTCTACACCCAATATATAAGCCTACTCTATCATATACCCTTACTTGCCTCTTTCACAGGGTATATGGCCATGCAAATACCCTAGCTTTAGACCATTTGTGAGGTCTGCACATCGAGTGACCTTGCGTAATGCCAAATTGACAGCAGCTACAAACGGCAGCAGCAAATGACACAACAACAACAGATGGAGAGTCGTTAAAAGGAAGAAGAGGCAAAGAAATGGATATTAAAACGAGGAAAAACAGAGACCGAGCCGAGCAACAAAAGTTCTCAGGTAACCAATGGATTGGTTCGAGTTAGTGATTGCAGAGTTTAATAGCCGCATTATTACAGCCAAACAGATCCATGCAAAAACCATAAAAAAAAAGAAAAAAAAAAACTGTGGCTGAGGCTGCAGCACGTTCGCGTTGCTCAGTGGTTGCCTTGCCCCAAACAGCGGCAGTTGCAACTGCAACATTAATGCGCTGCAAGTTAATGAATATTGTGTTTCATAGCCAGGCAGGCCGAGTCGAGCCTTTAACAGCTTCCGACTGGAATCCGTTTTCGACTGCAGCTCAATAGAAAGGGAGCGAGACAGTGCGAGAGAGAGAGAGAAAGAGAGAGAGCTGCAATCTGTTGGCAGCTTGTGCTTATGCTTATAGATCGAATGAGCCGCTGACGCCCGTGGAAGGTCGTGCACGCCATCAACAGATCAGAGCACGACACACTTGCGCCTATGCAAGCGCCGTCGTCTCCGAAGACTTGCCACAGAGCCGCCGAGCCAAGTGTAGGCGTAATTGTTTTATGTTGCGCGCTTCGCCACGGCAAACAGTCGGAGAGAGAGAGAGAGAGAGAGAGGGATAGACAGAGAGAGTGAGAGAGCTACGAGCTGGAAGCTCTTGGAAGCTGGCTTAGCCTGGGCTTGGCTTCGTTCCAGAAGCAGCATGCCTTTTAAATTGGCCGACCGTACCGCCTACCCAGCCATGGCAACGCCAACGCCAACGCCAACGCCATCAAATGGTTGCAAGCTGCACTTGACTCGCGCCGCATGCAGCGTGCTGGCATCGAGGAGTCCCTTTGGCCCAATGAGCGCATTTTCAATTTTATGCTAATTAGTTTGGATGCGACTGCAGCCAGCCGCTGGCCCAGGCGCGAGCGCCCGCAGTGGCCAGCCGCCGCGCCATTCACCATTCCATGTGCAACGCCTCGAACGACGCCTTAACGTGGCCGAAAACTGAATGAATGAAACGCTGCCACCTTAATAGGCCACAACTGGCAGCGACTACAACTGCCTCGACCCCTGTCCCTTGCCCTTGCCCTTGCCCAAATCGTAATGCAGAAACGGCAGCAAAAGGATTCTGCTAGAACTATCTTGTATTGGATCTATCTATGATATGATATGGATCTATCTAAGTGGAACTTTGCTTAAGAATGGTGCTCTAAAGGATCTAAGGGATGGGAGAGATGGAAACATGCTGAGTGAGAGAAGAAGTGAATGAAAGAGCTGGAAGTAGAGAAATAGAGATATATAAAGTGTGGTCTATAGGGGTGGAGAGAGAATAAAAGAGAGAAAGAAAAGTTAAAGGAAAGAGGGAAAGAGAGAACGAGACTGACAAATATATGGGAGAGACAGAAAGATGGGTAGATAGACAGACATAGAAAGAGATAGAGAGCAACAGAGAGAGAATGAGAAAATGAGATAATGTGCGACTGAGAAAGTGTGAGAATGGGAGAAAGAAAGATAAAGAGAAAGAGAGAGAGAGAGAGAGATTGAGTGTGAGAGTCAGAGAGAGAGAGAGATACAAAATGATGGAAAGAGAGAGAGAGAGAGAGATCTATATACAGAGAGACATAGAGAAAGCGAGAGACAGAGAGAAGAGGAAAGGATAGAGAAAAGGATGGAGGGGCATATATACGCAGAGACAGATAGAGAAGAGAGACAGAAACAGAGAGAGAGAGAGAGAGAGAGAGAGTATGCAATTGAAAGAGAGAGAAGTCCAGAGAATTAGCAAAAGTAATGAATCATAGAGTGAGAGAGAGAGAGGGTAACTAGAGTTTCAAAGAGAAAGAGTAAAGAAAATGAAGTGGAGAGAGAATAAGTTAAGGTATTGATATACAGAGAGAGAGAAAGAGAGAGAGAAGGAGATGACAAATAAGGTATAGAGTGGGAGGCAAGGACACAGACAGCGATAAAGTGAATGGGAAAGAGATAAAAGTAAATGGAATATGCAAGTAGTAGAGAGCTTTACGGATACCGAAAATATCCAGATCTAAAGACAAGAATGATATGTGATCTATCGAGTTAGCTGCTGCCTAGAGACCGAATTGTCCCCAAGACTGCCAACAATAGACAGTGAGTTAGTGTCACTAATATGCCCCTATTCAATTGCCGAACAGGGTATATAATTTGAAAATAATAATTACTACATAAAGTCTATAGAGTGCCAAGCATTGCTGTTCGGCTTGATTAGCAGCGACTGCTGCAGCTGCGTATGGAAATGAGCCAGAAGTGGAAGAAGAGCAAGAAGAACAAGAAGAAGAACGGCGAGAGATTTCATGAGAATACAGTCCATATTGCGCTGAGAGGCCCAAAGCAATTGCAACTTTAATTGAACCCAATGAAAATTATGGACAAGCAAATTTTCCCACAGATTGCCAAAGGTTTAACGATATTTTGCGTTGTTTTTTGCATTTTTTTTTTTGTATTTTTTTTTTTTTTTTTATTTCGAACGTAATGAGCCTTTAAGTCAAACGTAGACCTGACAGCTTCAATGGCTTAAACGTAGCACAGAAGCTGCAACTAACCACAAATCACAATAACACCCATGCCACACACACACATGCAGAGAGTCTCGTGTGTGTGTGGATGTGGAAGGGAACGCATAATCATTATCACTCAAATTGGGGGCCCCCATGAGTGTGTGTGTGTGTGTGTGTCTGCCCGATCCAAAGACCAATTATATATCGAAACCCAGAGACGGAGAGAGAGAGAGAGAGAGAGAGAGAGATATTCGCATATGCATATGAGCTGGTCCGGCACTTAAACGGTCTACAACCATGAAATGGGCAGATCCCGGCATCGAAAATCCCAATTCCGTATACCGTAACTTAAGCCCATGAATTAAGCGGCCGCAGCTGATGATGAGAACCAAGCCAAAACCGAAGCCAAAGCTCAAACCCAAAGCCAAAGCCAACGACGATGTCCAGCGACGATGACCACCGCGATTCGAACTTTGCATACGTGAGAGAGAAAAAGAGAGAGAGAGCGGTAGAGGTAGATGCAGGCAGCTAGGCGGTACCAAATTTATAACTTAGATCACAAGTGAGCCTCTCATAGATCAGCAGCGCCTCGAGCTAATAAGTGCATACGCCTGCAGCTACTGGCTTTGAGGCAAATTATAGACCACAAAGCATTTTTTTGGTCAGAGAGACTCTATATATATAGACTTTATACTTTTTGGCATGACAATTCATATAAAGCTATGAATATAGATATGCATAGATATGTATGTATATGCTTGTATATGCTAGTCTATCAAAACCCACCCAACATCAATTTCCGTTAACAAAAAGGCAATTTCCATGCCCTACTTTGCGCTTCTCATAAGCCTAAATAGACGCCGTTAACTTTTTATAACATTTTATATACCAGTATATGTTAATACTAATAAAATATTTTTATGTACACTACAAAATATTTATTTAAATTACACAATCCGATCTATATCTACATATAACCCATATAAATTGTCTTTAAAAAATAGCGTCTCTCACCACCATAATCACAGACAACAACCATTTAGCAGCTTTAAGCTGTTGAGCACACCCCGTACACACACCTTTGCTATCGCCATCTAGTGCAGCACTTACACAACTGCCACTGAGCCAGGACACACACCAGCAATGCTTTAAAGCTACAGCTTAGCCTAGACACACACCGCAGTGCTCGTACTCAACGCAAGCACTTACTCACTCAACGACGAACATCGCTCGAACTTAACGAATCGAACGCCAACTGAACGAACTACGCTCGCTGTTAGTTAACAGGCAGATTGTTAGATTCAAAATACATGCGACTTTCGTGGTGAGCGGACGTGTTTTTTTTTATTGTTGTTGATTTTGTTGCTTCTGTCCAAGTACTCGACGTTTGAGTACACCGCTTAGTGCGCGTCGTAGATTGTGTTTATTGTTGTGAGTACTGCAAGCTGTTGTTGTTGTCGTTTTGGTAATTGCCTGCCATACACACACACACACACGCACAGCTCAAGTCAGTCATGAATTGGAATCGTCGGTGCGCGCGCTCGTGTGTGTGACTGTTTGTTTGTGTCTGCAACTGCAACTGTATTGTTGTATTTTCGTTACGGTAATATTCGTACGTTTTTTTTCTATCATAATTTTTTTTTACTGTTGCTGTAGTTATTAGAAATTGACGACAAGACACGCCAAATTAATAACCAGGCGTGTGTGAGTGTATGTGTGTGTGTGCTATTGTATATCTCTCCCTGTGAATGTGTGTGTGTGTGTGTGTGTGTAGCTGTATCTGCAGCCGTGCATCCGCAGCAGCGGCTGTGCTTAAGCAAGAGTTTTGAACGAGACCAAGTTGGATGATTCTTATTGGATTGTTGTGGTTGTTGTTGTTGCGTTGCCGGTGAATGAACCCAACCGAAAAAAACGCACAACGTACGCGTGTGTGTGAGAGACCACAAAATGGTGGTAGAAGGTAGAAGAGCATTAAACATTTCTCGAAATATTAACCCAACTGTGCACAACGGCATAAAGCCAACAACAATAGCAACAACGAAAGGGAAGCAAGAAGTAAAAAGCCAAACGAGCGTTCGCCGCTTTGTTTAATGTCTTTTTCACAGTTGCCTTTTTTGTTCATTGCTGTTTAACAGCAGCAGCAGCAACAACAATAACAGCGGCAAACAATTATCATTTACATACTACTATACTTACTATTTACTATCTGTCCAATTAGAAATCACACACACACACACACACTGTTATCTTATCAGCAATAATCTTTTGCAATCTGTTAGCAATATTTGCGCGCAGCACGACAGAAAAAAAACACCCAAAACAGCTGCCTGTGAAATTGGCTGACTAACTAAGGCTGCACATATGTATGCACACCTATACATATAGCAGAAGTGTTATATACATGCATGTAGATTTACATAGCTGCATGCTACATGCATTACTCAGAGCTTTTGTTGTTGTTGCTTCTGCTTCTTCTTCTTCTGCGTGTGCCATATCCGATAGCCGATACCGGTTTAAGGTCTTAAGGATTCGCAACTCGATTCGCTGAAAGCAGGGTGCGCCAAAAAGTGCTCGGCCGCTGCCTCTCTCTTTCTCTCTCGCTCGCATGCTGCCCCTGACTGTAGCTTGTCTTCGTCTTCTGCGTCCTCTCCTTCGCCTTCTTCTGCTGGCTGCGCTCAGTGCTGCTCAAGTCACAGCTAAGCAGCTGAGCGCATGCAAAAAAGGCTAAACTTACTCCAGCAGTATGAAAAAAAAAGGCTTAACAAATGTTTGTGCAATCAAATAAAAGAAATTGACTTTATTTACTTATGGAATTGACATCATCATATACATATATTCGATAACTAAATAAGTAAGATATCAGCTATATACATTTATGTATATAGAGTATATATATTTGTGATTTAATATGCAGTGCTGCCAACGTATAGCAAATTTAAACCTAATTTTACAAGCAAGCTAAATGTGTCATACCTGAAACAGAGGCTACTAAAAAGTAGCCAAAGTAGCTATTTTAGCTTATAGCTTAGCCAACTGAGCATCACTGCGCTCACTCACTCGCTCGCTTGGCTCAGTGCACACGAAACAGTTAAAAGTTCAGGCTTCAAAATTAAAGTTCGCTCCGGTCACATGAGAATGCTGTGAACACAGCTGTACTGAGCGAGCAGGGCGAGTGCTGCTTACCAAAATACTACGAATCGAAAGCGCCTTATCACACTGTCAAGGTGAATCTGCTATGTAATCTAAGTGGTTCACACTGCTCGCTGTATGTATGTACATATATACATACATAGATATAGATATGTCGCATACAAAACAAATTATGATTTATGGGCAAGGCAAAGGCAATTGCTAACCTTCTGTACATGTAGGTATGTATGTATGTATGTATGTATATAGGGGCATGTATGTATGTGTGTGTGTGCTTAAATTTACTGTCGACTTCAGTTACATAGAAGTGTGCACATAAATTTGACTAAAAAGCGCTAAATTGCCGGCAAAAGTCACACACAGCGTTTTCTTTATATATATATAAATTTTTGTACCTCTTTTTTTAGCTTCTTCTTCTTTTCTTTTTTATTTTGTCCATTGTTCAGTTTTTTGTTACTTCTGAAAATCTTGCATAACTACAAAGGTACACACAGTGGGTAAAAATAATAATTATAATATGTACGTGGCAAGGGGTGGGGGCAGTCAGAGGCGCACACAAAAGCCAGCCTTGTGTGAGTGTAATCAGTGTGAAACTGACTGTGTGTGTGTGTGTGTGTGTGTGTGTGTGTGTGTGTGTGTGTGTGTGTGTGTGTAGTTCATATGAGTTTGGTGTCTAGGCGGCTGCTGTAATCATACGTAATCATTACAGCCGGCGCCCATAGGCACACACACAGACATACATACACTAATTAACATATATATAAGTATATCTGTATATGTGTATATTCATATATATTATATATTAACTGATATACAAAACGCTGTGTGCAAGCATCTGTATAATCGCAATTGCCAGCGATATCTGGCTACCTTCTACACACACACACACATATATATGTATATATATACAGTTACCCAAAAGCCAGACAGAGTTCACTCTCTGGGTAGGGGTAGTGTTAGGGCCACGGGGGCAAGTCGCGGGGCAAACACTTCATAAAGCTGGGTTAGTAGTTCACCTGTTGATTGCATTGCTGCTCGCGACCGCACAGTGAGTGAAATTTGATACACACACACACACGTGCACAAACTCACTGAATTATCAATTTAACGGCTCTTTTGCAACTGCAATTGCACAAGTTGTGCGCCGACTGAAGGGGGCTGGGGTTAGGCAGGAAGAGCGGCAGACAGAGCGAAACAACTTCACTTTAACCTAAGCTAAGAGCTGGCTGTGACGTCATGCACAGTGGGCCCAAGCAGAATTGGAGCTAGAACTAGATACACCTCATATATAGCACCCAAGATGCACCATAGATTACATATATATATATGTACTGTAGATTATATATATATATAAATATTTAGAAAAACTTTCCATATTAAAAGTAAATTTTCCTTATCGTAATACTCCATAAGTCGCCATGATATAGTAGCTTAATATGTAAAGCATGATTAGTCTAGGAAGTGTCAAGTGTATATATGCTTAGTATATATCCATACATATATACATATACCTGTTGAAGTGTTGATCGATTTGTCTGACAGCCAGATGATATAGTGTTTCGATCTATAAACTAATTAAGCTATATAGAATTTCATGGGCATCGCTTACCAACTAAGAGACTTACAGACGTCTATGGATATTGATCGTTAATATATATACTATATATATGCCAGTAACTTAATATCTCAATATATATGCATATATGGTCACAGATATCAGTCGTACAGTGGGCACACGATGACGTGACCAACTTGCTGCTAGCTAATCACTGAAATGTCTCCATTTATGGTGCGGCCATTAAATCAATCAATATCTCATCACTCGACAGTCCGCTAAAAAGTTGCCACTAAACTTTGAAGACATTCGAGCCGTTCTAAGTTTTTGATGGGCCTGTGACATTGTCACGCATCTCTCAAAGTCACAATTAATGCGAAACATGTTGAGCTATGAGCCAGGCACAGTGGTTAGAAAGTTGCAGCAAAAGATCCATAGAGACAGCATTAGCAGATCAAAGGAGTAGTCGTAATACCCACACCCACTGTAGCTCTCTCTCTCTCTCTCATAACACCCAGCAGTGGCCTTATAGACGCTCTCTAGTCACATAACTGAACTATCAGCTATATGCCGCATTCCGCACGTTTCTTGAAAGTCGAATTCGAATTGCGTATGTTTCATAGTCATTTCTCTAAGCTGTAGCTAGTATTTAGCTCTCATAGAGTTCAACCCCAAATATTACCCAATTTCTCGAGAATTTCTGCTGCACTTTACATGCAAATTGAGATAGACTTAGATGTTCCAGTAATTTCTCAATTGAACTTAATTAAAAGTGCATCGTAGGCAATGCACTTGTCTACGTATTTCTTGAGAAAATCTATTTGCATATATAGTCTAGGTATACTAGAGTCTATATGCGGATAAGCTTGATATGTGGATAAAGTTCTATCTATACTACAGTCTATATTCGAATATATATAGAACTTTATCCCACTATCGTAGTGTATACGGATAAAGTTCTGTCTTTACTAATGTGTACATTCAGAAGAGATAAGGTCTAGCTATACTAATATTTACATTGAGATAAGTTCAGATATTTGGATAAAGTCAGTATGAAGAACTACGACATATGGATAAAGTTTATCTATGCAAATTCTATATTCCGATTATTTAATATATCTGGATAAAGTCTATCTACACAATAAGCTACATTCGGCTAATCTCAGACATGCGGATAAAGTCTATATATACTAATGTTTATGTTCAGATAAGTAAGGCTATTCGGATAAGGCCATTCTGATAAGTTCAATTCGAAAAGAGTCCATCCACCTATCAGATATTTCCATTATCTACTTGGATAATGTCTATCCACACTATTCGACTTACGTTTACTTAAGTTCCATTACTTGTCCATTATCCATTCACATATCCCATTTATCCGATAAGCCAACTTATCGTATGGGCGCACCCCGTCCACACATACGGCCCTCCAACGAGCTCTTCTACCTCCGCCGTATATAGTAATCAATTTTTCCGCTATTTGTACGATTTGTAATGTGAGAGTTCCTAAACAATGGAGCTGTGAATGCACATTCGCAATGGCATTCTGGCAGCATGCATAAATTCATGAGGTCTGCTTGTCTGGCTTTTGGTTTCGCAATTTCGGTCTCAATTTTCCTCAGCGAGCTTGTGGCTAATCGAATTACCTTAAACAATATCGAAGACGGTTTCATTCATAACTGCAATGGAAACAAACAGTTTGAGTGCTCACTGTGGCTGGGCGGAGCGAGTGCAACGGCGCTTTAGTGGGTCAATTTCGGAGGGGGCGGCATGGCTTGAGGTGGGGTTGGGGCATTAGAATGGCGTCATCTTTTAACAATTAATCGATGCCAAGCATTAAGTAATCGCAATTGACTTAAATTTGCTGCAATTGCCATGCGGCTTATGAGTTTGTATAGCCATATATGCACATATATCCATATATCCAAATTTATATATATGTATGTGTGTATACTTGTAAGTCGACTAGAATATTGGATAGTAAGGTCAATAGATGACGTATGCACAATGCGCAATTAAAGATTCATTCGACTCAGTGCACAGATTGAGCAGCGGGGACGCCCAGAGCCATAGACATGTGCATATCATTATAAATATAAAATAGCATCCAAGGCATGACGCGACTATTAGATACCCTGTAAATATGATATTTTTAGTTGCTTAGCGAGATATATTTTAGATATGGCTTAGAATCAAAGCATATGATAAATTCAGATGGCTCAAGTGAAATAGCATGGCACGACTAGAAGATACCCTATAAATGGAGTAACTCAAGTTGCTTATGGAGATATAGGGGAACTAATGGATATTTGAAATATGAAATTGATTCAAAGCATGTGCTCAGTATGAAATGACATCAAGGAAATGACACGGCTACAACATACCCTGTAAATTAAGTTTCTCTAGTTGCTGAAAGAGAGAAAAACCTCAAAATATATTTTAGATATCAAATAGTATCAAACTTTATTTGAAATGACACGACTATGAGATACCCTGCTAAATGAATATTAACAATTGTTTATATAGATATAGACGAACTGATAAGATGATTTGAAATATGACATAGAAATATACACTATAAATAAGAAATGTAATCAAAGGCATAGCACGACTAGAAGATACACTGTAGACTGGCAATATACACTATTTGCTTAGCTCAAAGGCTGCATGAAGAGCCCTAAAATACTTCTATATGCTTGCACTATAACGCATAACAGGGTATCGCCGCAGCACGGCACATCTGCCCAATTAAATTCAGAAAATATCTTGGGCATTTCTCGGGCATGCTCGTAAATAAAAAACCAAACACTTGAGCCGGCTGGGCGCTTTAAGTAGCACTGAGTACTAGGCGAACGGAGATCAAACAGAAAGAAAAAAAAAAAACACGCAAATAGACGGGAACTGCGCGAGACCAAGCTACTTGGACAGTCAAAGATACATTCGGCCAGTCCGGGAGATACAAAGATACAGATACTGAGATACTTGAAAGTGTTGCGCAATTTATTGTGCGTGCCAGATACACGCATACACAGACACTCACACACACACGGACAGAGTATATAGAGAGTTGATAAAGTACGCACTGTGCGTAGCGCACACGTAATCACGAAGTTTTTGCCTGACTTCGAATTGAATTTCACATCGTATTGGAATGCCCGTTGCCATTCCAATTGGAACACAAGTCACGAGGGCTCAGCACGGCAAAGCGGAGCAGCGGTTCTAATCAGAGCCACAAGCAGATACTAAAAGAATTGTACAAGTGTTTTTTTTTTTTTTTTTTTTGAATTGGTTTTTGCCTTTGCCTTCCGCCTCTCCCCTTCTCTCTCCCCCTTCTAAGTAACTCTTGGCCTTGCCGTAAAGCCAACTGAGTTTATGGGATCAGCGCGTCGAGTAACTAACGTTTAAATATTTTGAGGAAACGAAAACCAGTTTTCTAAATGCGCTTCGTGCTTGACTCTGAAGTTCACTTGAGCAATTTCTTAAAAGGCAGCAAGACAGACAAACAAAATAAGAAGAGGAAGACTGCTGCGATCTGCTATTAGATACATCACTAATTATACCCTGTAAAGTGCGCAGAAGAGGAAAAAGAGAAATGCGGCTGGTCAAAGAAAACAAAAGCGCAATTAAGCTGGGAGTGTTTACTTTACTATTGAGATGCAACACTGATTATACCCTGTAAAATGTGTCAAAGGAGTGCCTAGCTACCAGAGTTGTGTAGAAGGAATTAAAATTGGAGTTGGGGAAGTATGCCCATATATAGTCTTATAATTTGTCTTTACAATAGATGCAACACTAATTATACCCTGTAAAATGAGTCGAAGAAAATGGAAATGAGGCTAGCTCACTCAGCCGTGTAAAAGAAATCACATACACAATTAAGTTTGCCAAGTAACACTGTCTCTATAATGAATACATGCTAATTATACCCTGTAAAATGAGTAAAAAACGGCTGGCTCATTGACTTTTGTGGAAGAACTCACAATGAGAGCCAGAGAGTACGCTTTGTCTCTAGAATAGATTTTATCTGTCATTGCCACAGATATAGTATTAAGTATACCCTGTAATATGATTGTCTAAAGGCAATCAATAGAGGGCATAGGCTAGATCTTATCTTTTGCTTTTGACTCTAAATCTGTAATTTAGTCTACTAAAACTGAAAACTCTAAGTTTGCAATCAGACGCTGTTTATCGATAACTAAGTTATCGATAGTTTGTAACATTCATGCTTTGATCATGGATCGTTTACTCTTCATACAATCTTCTGTGCTACTTTAATTGTATTATATTATTTTCCATACACCTAGGGTATTTGCTAGCCTATCAACCTGTGCCTCTCCGCTTTGGCGCCGAGCACATACAAAGCTGCAATATCATGTATCGTCTAACCCAAACGGGATTTACCTCTTTCGAAAAGCAGCAACAACAATAGCGAATAATCACACAAAAACATAATTATTGATTGGAAGCGCAGCTTCGCCCTCTCTCTCGCCACGTCTAGATATGGGCTTTATGGCCAGCTCAATGCCCCGACAAGGCTTCCCGCACACACACATTTTGCAATCTTTATGCAAGCCATATGGGATTTTGCCAACTCAACTGTAGATAGAAATTAATGTCTATTTGAATGCATTGAATAGGTGGAACTGCATAGACTAGGGAGATAATAGAGATAGATGAGAGAGGTGGAGAGGGGGAGAGAAAGGGAGCGTATAGTCCATATGTGTTATAGGGCATATATGGGTCGTTGGGGTTGGGTTGAGCTGTATATGGTACAAATGTATCTTTTTAGTGTATAAACTGTAGAGAAGTTAGAGCAGCTGCATAGGCTGTATGGACTTACTGGATTTATAGGCTATACGGAGTATATGGAGTAGGGGCTTTGTACTCTGTATGGGCTATATGGGCAATATTAGCTATTGAGGCTGCCTGAACTACAGAAGATTATGTATATATAGTACAGAAGACGTATATCCATAAGAAGTTTCAGTATGAGCTATAAGAACTGTACGGCCTTAATGGGCTATACGTACTGTATGGCCTAAACGGATTATGTGGGCTGCCTATGCTTATTGAATTAAGAACTCGATAGGCTGGCTAGGCTCTTGTATAGATGGATAGAGAGGCTCTAGTCTAGCTAGGCTAAACGAACGGAGGGGTTATATGCACTCTCTTGGCACTACGGACTATATAAGCCGTACACGCTGCATAGGCTATATAGGACCTACTATGCTAGCCTATATAAAATAAAAAAAAGGCCTATTAAGTCGTACAGATTGATGGGCTTTACAGACTTTATGCACTTGAGGGACTCTCTGTCTCAACAGCTTGTATAAGCTTTAGAGGCTATACGACCGTATGAGCTTTAAGGACTCTAGACCCATATGCATTCTAGGCCTACTTCGACTATATGTGCTTGAGGGACTCCCAGACTGTGAGCTTCAGAGGCTATTCCAACTATATAGGCTACACAGACTGTATGGCCTACACGTACAGCGTAGCCACTGTCTGCACGGGCTGCGGGGGGCGTATGTTTGCCTTTATTGAGGTCGATTGTTCATTTATCGTCAATGTCAGTCATCAGTTGGGCTGGCTTCGCGCGTGTTTTGTTGTCTTTACACATTCCCTTGCGTGTGTGTTTCTGTTGCTGCTTCTCGCTTTTTGTTTTATTTTGTTTACATGGAGTGGGGGACGTTTATATTACAAATGAAGAAGAGCCAAGTGCAGCCAGCAATGAGCCGGACGGGATCTGGGCTACTCCGCAGAGCAAGAACAAATGTAATTTAGGTGTTTCTCAATACAAACAGCTGGAGTTTCGGCCATTTGCAGTCTACGATAAACACGCAATTAGCGCTAGATATATGTTTAGGCCAACACACACAGAGAGATGGGAGAAGCTGCAGTGGAATCGATAAAGCTTGTCTAGACTTCCCTTAGCTGCCTTCTTTCTTTTTTTTTTTTGGCAGGACTTTTGTGCTGCAGTTTGAGTGCCAGCGTCTGGCCAAGATACGTATCTAAGCATGATCCATATTACAGTACACACATGCCTGTGTGTGTGTGTGTGTGTGTGTGTGTGCGTATCTTATCTGCAAGTTGTCGCATAAATCTTCTTGGGCCGCAGCCCATTGACTTTATGGCGCCGCGTCTCAATTCTATAAATCACTCCCAATTGTCGTCTGCTTAAAAAGATAAAAGTCTCTCGTCTGCGAGCCCCAAAAAACTCACCACAAAGCAAAACTGAAGTTTACACAAACCAAAAATCATTAGACGTAATTATTGCCTAATGAAATGTTAAATATTTGAAAATTTTGATTTCTTCATAGTTGATAATAGAAGTTTGTGACTTAGCGCAAAGGCCAACTGATGTAGATTGCATGGGGGGATATAGTTCAGTTGTAGTTAATTTCTGTTTTCTTGGGCGACTTCGTGCAGCTCTCACTCTCGTCGGATCGAAAAGTATTTGCTTTGTGGACGGACACAAAGAAACGTCTCACTTGACTTATTCGAATGCCTTCGAATGAGATTTCTTTATCTTTACAAAGAATCGATATCGGCACATGTTTGTTTATCTATATGTATATGAAGACAAGATAAAGAATACTTCAAATTTGTTTACAGGGGGAGAGAGAGAGAGAGAGAGAGAGAGAGAGAGAGAGAGCTGTGCGCAAGTGAAATATCCTTCTATATGGATAACAAATCAACCTAAAGGTGTTGCTTGAGCTAATGAGAATTGCCGAGAAAGGCGCATATATTGTACAACTTTACTCTCTTTCTGCTTATAACAAAAAGTAGCTAACATTATTTTGAAAACAGTTCAAAGAACACTTCAAACTTATTTACAGGGTATATACACGTCCTATGATAGAGAGAGGGAGAGGGAGAGAGAGCGAAGCAGCGACTGTGAGTTAGTGTGAGACGAGTGAATGATAGCTTTATTTTGCACTGAGAATCATTCTATTTAAATAACAACTCTGAAAGCCCTTATTAAATTTGTGAGAATTGCAGAGAAAGGCGCATATTTTGTACCAACTTTGCTCCGCTCTTCTCATTACAAATAGAATCTATATATACATCACTGGAATAGTCATTAATACTGACTACTATATAAACATATAGCCGAGAATACCAGACAAAAGTAATCCCCAAACCCCGTCTACAAGGTACTCCCACACTCCAACAGTAATTAGCCAAAACTCACATCTATATATTATATTATATATATATATATATATCTAAATATTTAATGTGAGCAAACAGCAAATAATTATATATTTACATACATATATTTACGATAGCACTCAACATTCTTTTGATTTCTAAATATATCCACGTTGAGGAACCCCACAAACCCCCGAAAAACCACATATACGTACATATATAGAGAGAGGACTTATGCACACGAAATGAGAAATAGCAAAAACCAAATTATTTCGAAAAACATTTTCCAATTGCATTTCCAATCCAGAAAACACTTTTCCTGTGCCTATGGTTATTTTTATATATATAAATATATATATATATTGCTCGTAGTTTCTCGGGGGATGTTAGTTAATAGACATCGAGCAGGGGTGGATCGCACACATGCACAGGGTCTGAGGTAAGGGTGGTGAATGTTGACCCCACAACAAATGCTCTGAACATTTCTCCATTTAATCGAAATATGCCGCAAAGGGTGGCATTCCGTTCTATGTGATTTCGCTAAGTTTTCCTTTGACTTCTTTTCTGGATACGCTTGGAATCGCGTAGAGCTGGGCTGAAGGTTAGAAATATATGTGGATGTGGCGCACACCTGTCCCTGTTTGTTTTTATTGTTATTGGGGTTTGTGTATATTGTACGGGGAACATGTTCAACGTGAAGAAAAATTAATTGCGTACACTCTTTAAATTGCTTGAGATGACAATAGTGCTCTATAAGGTCTGTATAAATATATATATGACTTTTGTCTATCTAACTGACTGTTAATATAAGTGCATACTGAAGCCTATCCTAGCTATATATAGCTTCTTTTTGCGCTTTACTTAAACATTGTCAGAGAAAGACGGAAAACAAATTTGGGCCTTTCTTTGCAATTCTCAGAAGTTGAAGTGGGGCTTAGACAAGGCAATTTATGTGTTTCTGTATAAGTTGTGATGGGATAAGAATTCTCAATTCATACAGAATCGATCTCTCACTCTGCCTAAGCCTCTATCTTCTCTCTATCTCCATCTTTCAATGCCTTTTTCTGTATCTCTCTTCTGCTCTGTCCTCTACATCTTTTTCTTTGTGTTTCTGTTTTCTTCTATATCGCTTTGCCTCTTTCTCTTACCGTATGTCTTTCATGTCTCTCCCCATTTCTCCAATTACCGCCCTTCTATGCGATTTTCACGAACTCAATTAGCTTAAAGATATTAATGCCGTTTCAATACAGTATGTGTGTGTGCACTTATAGGTAAGCTCATAATTCTAGATACTTTTCGTACTCCATAGAAATGGATTAGCACAAAGGCCGCAAAATGCTTTGAGTGAAGCTTTCAATTTGCAATCGGCTGGCGATTTTGTGAGACATACACTAAATGCGCAGCTAGTCGTATCAAGGTGCACTAGATATTTACAGAAACAGATAGAGAGAGAGAGAGAGAGAGAAAGAGTGGTAGAGAGAGAGGGAAAATGCCACTAGAAGTCGGTCAGATTTGCATGCAAATTGGATGCAAGGCAATTTTTTTTTTGTTTTTCTATTTTTCTTAAATGCCTCAAGCCGGTTAACAGCTGCATGCAATGCAATGAACAAAACCCCCTGCCACGCCCACCACCCGCTGTGCCCGGTCAGCGCTGCATGTGTGTCAACCCCAAGGCAAGGCACGGGGCAATCTTCGTGTTAGACAATTGTCAACTCTGGCGTCAAATATGGGTGAAAAATATTGATTACATTGGTAAACGCAGGCGCATGCAACACGCCAGAGAGGGAGAGAGAGAGATAGATATATATGTGTATATATATGGCTTTTACATACATATCTAGATCATAATTCTGCATATGTTTAACCATATGCGCATTTCATTACCGCACAAAAGGTACGCGCAAAAGATTAGCTATCAAGTGACCCAAATGCACACACACACACACACACACACACACACACACACAACATGTCTGCCTATACCTATCTATGCCTATATCTACATATATGCTATTCGTATTCAGTTCACCTATGTCTATGAGCCGGAAGAAATAATAATTATTTAGAAATTGCTTTGGATTTTGTTTTTGTTTTTGCTTTAGCTTTTGCAATTTTTCACTCAGCTCTGGCCATGCCCTAATGAACAATAATAAACGATTTGAACAACTTTGTGGCAAACAACTGCTGCAGAAGACGCAGGGCAAGCGAAGTGCTCGACTAGCAGATACCCTGACTGTGCTTGAAATTAGCTATAGGCAGCTGGAATGGGTTTCTATATAGACAGCTATATATATATATATATATATAGCTATGGATATGCTAATATGCATATATATAGTCTTGATAAAGCTGAACCACTGTTCGTGTCGTGTCGATTTAGCCTTGTTCGTCTGTATGAACGCAATCATCTCACTAATTGTAGGCGATTTGCAATTTTAAATATATACAGATATATATACATATATATCTATATATATATATATTTATATAATGACGCTAGCTAAGCCAATTACAAGCGGAATTCCCACTTTCAATGGAATTCACTTAGGGTCAGCGCGTTTGTTTGCCCAGATATTGCTCTTTCGCAGTTTACCTGAGACGCCACAGCGCCGGCCATGACTGCCAAATGTCAAAAACCCGAGCACAGATGTCGCGAGAGATTCTAATTTTGCAAGCTATCTAAAGGAAGAACACTCTGAACTCAGAGATACATAGTATATATAGATAGATAGATAGATGGATGGATAGATAGATAGACAGACAGACAGATAGATAGATAGTCATTATAGTATAGATATGGATACATAATATATACAGATAGATAGATGTATAGAGATAGAAAGATAAGAAGTAAAGATGGATAGATGGGTAGATAGATTATCTATCTATATATTATTATCTATCTATATATTATAGATATATAGTATATATAGATAGATAGATAAGATGTAAAGATGGATAGATGGGTAGATAGATAGATAGATAGATTATAGATATATAGTATATATGGACATATAGTATATATAGATAGATAGATGGATAGATAGATTGATGCATAGATAGATAGATAGATAAATAGATAGACAGATAAATAGACATTATAGTATAGATAAAGATACATATTGTAGAGATTATAGCGATAGATATATAGATGGACAGATAGATAGATAAATAGATAGATAGACAGATAGATATAGATAGATAAGCTATCTATGTTGTTCCATTTTGCTCCTTCCTGGATATCTGAAGACAAGTAGATAGATAGCTAGTCATTATAATATAGATATAGATACATAATATATATATAGATAGATAGATAGATAGATACATTGATTTACCTATAGATACACATACATGTATACAGTCACCTATGTCTGACACAGTGACATAGGTCCAGGCACAGTTTGAGCTAAGATCGATAAATATCGATTAGGACTTTTTGGGTTTCAAACTCGTTCTGGGTCTCTTACTGGATGCAGTATAGAAAAAGTTAACTATAGCTATAGAACATTATCTATTATATATTTCCCGTATAGCAAATATATATGGGGTCTATATAGTCTACAGCCATTGCCAAAGGGGCTGTTACTCTTCTTTCTAAGGATCATCTAGTATCATCAAGTTCTGAGAGCGCAACTCAGATGGAACTTATATACAGATAAGATTTCTCTAAAATACGGTCTGCGCTGCGCATATCTATTGCTATCTATAACACCTATTAGATCTTCGAAGTACTAAAAGCCCTTTTCTCTGCCCTCGACTTGCAGATAGAAGAAGTTCCGCATAGCTAGAGGCGTTATGGAAACGCTAAGCGATTGAGACAGCCTAAGGAATATAAATTGCAAGTAAGCAGAGATCCCTGTCTCTCTCTCTCTATATATATATATATATATCTATATCTATATCAAAATCTTTTATAGAATTTCTTGCGTGCGGTGACTTGGCAACAATCTCAATGGTGGGCGGATATACAAAGGTGACTTCCAACTATCTTCCACTCCAAATCCCTTCGTACTCCCCAGCCCTGTCCCCCCTAGACGAGCGATACGGCGAAAGATGTCTGACACAGTTGCCAGCGAGCGTAGCGCCCCGGCAAATGGAACTTTAAGCGATACGATAGAGTTGATAGAGTCTCTGGACGATGCCCAGCTGCTGCACGACAAGTCGAAGATATTCAACGATTATATAGTTGAGGAGGAGGCATTGAAGATAGTCGAGCCGAGCGATAAGCTGGAGAAGAGTGTCCCGGAGAAGGTGAAGAAGTGCGTCACGTTCAATCCGAATGACGAGAAGATCCGAAAGTTTACCACAGGCGAGCCGATTGTCGACCAGCAGAATCCCTTCAAGAATGGTCACATAGAGAGTGGCAAGAAGAAGACGCCGCCGCCGGTGCCCACCAAGCGCTCCACATTGAGTGTACGGAAGACGGTGACGCAACAGCTGCGTGAACGCGAGCGCGAGAAGGAAAAGGAGCGCGAGAAGCTGAAGGAGCGCGAGCTCGAGGAGAAGTCCCTGAAGGACAAGGAGCGGGAACAGCTGAAGAACGAGGCGAACAATCGGAAGAAGGCGCAGCAAGCGGCCGACGACTACATAACCACCGAGGAGGTGCTGAAGCAGTCGAAGTATGTCAAGACCTATATCAAGAATCCGGATGCATATTTCGTCTATGATCCCACGGTGCTGGCGCGCCTGAAGTTCGAGGAGCTGCGTGACATCGCGGGCAAAGTGCCCAAGCGCAAGCAGGCCTGGGTGAACGGGCAGCAGGCGGCGCAGCGTGCCAGGGAGGCGAAGGCGCCAGCGACGAAGCTGGCGCGGCAGCAAGAGGCTAACGGCAAACCGAAGACGGCCACGTTCAAGAAGTGCTCCAAGCCCAACTATCCGGAGTTGGCCAATTTGAAAATCCGCACGGGCACCGACACGAACGGCGTCTACTTCAACCCCGCCGAGGTGACCAAAAACGCCAAGAAATTTGATGAGCGCGTGAAGAAACTGCAGATTAGTTCCGACGACGATCTCGACGAGATCGACGGTCCGTTGACCAAGAGCGAGTCCAGCGACGAGCTGAATCAGCCGAGTGCCGAGGAGCGCGAGCAGAGTCCAGCTAAGATGGCGACCAATGGCAATGGGCCGCCCACGGGCACCTTCACCAACACCATCAGCTCCGAGGAGTTCCAGGCGTATCTGGAGCGCAAGGGCCTGGCGCTGATGCCCAAGCGGGAGATCAACAGTCCCACGCCCAAGTCGACGCCGGCAACGACGCCGACGCTGACGCCTACGCCGACGGCGACGCCAACGCGTGCCACGGCCGAGGAGCGGCGGCAACAGGTGGCCGAATCCTTGGCAGCCTTGCGCAAGAGCAATACCAAAAAGTTGTCCGTGCTGCAGCGCCTCTCCAACAGCCTCTTTGCCACGCGGCGCAAGACGACGCCCAAGGGCGTGTTGCCGGTGCCGCGCAGCGTCTACGGCGATGGCGAGGAGCAGCGGAAGGTGAATACGCCCACGGAGATGCGGCGCATCCTACTCGAGAGTCAGCCAAATGGCCAGCTGAGGCACGAGATGAAGCCGCAGCCGCAGCCCAGGTCAAAGCCCACACTGGAGACTGGACTGGAGCCGGCAGCCTTTCAGCGCAACGTGGAGCGCCAGAGTCTCATACCGCGACGCGTCTCGCCGCCGGAGAACCATGTGAATCGCTTCAACCGGTCCGCCTCCATGGATCGCAACCAAATCAAGCAGCACAGCCAGCGCACCATGAGCCGGCTGGAGAGCGTGGGCCAGCGCCGCTCCGTGGCCTCCTGCCAGTCGAACGAGGAGCGCAACGGCCATCCCATGGCCACCTCGACGCCCGTGCGCAAGGCGCTCGAGTCCCAGCAGAGCAATCACAATCAGTGGGAGCAGCTGAGGGCGATCAAAGAGGTCACCGATAGGCAGCTCTACCACAAGGTCATACAGCAGCAGCAACAGCAGCAGCAGCAGCAGCAACAGCAGCAGCAGCAACAGTTGCTGCAGCAGCGCCAGCGGCAGAGCGAGGAGAACATCTATGAGCATCTGCAGTCGCAGCAGCTGGCGGCGCCGGGCTTTGTGCGCGGCTCCGTGCAACGGAATACCTACGCTGGAGCCAGTGGACGCAATCGTCAGATGTTGCTACAACAGCAGCAGCAGCAGCAGCAGCAACCTCTGCAGCAACAGTTGCCCGTGCGCTGCCAGAGCGTGCTGGATGATCTGATCACGCAGCCCAGCAACCAGGCGGCCACGCGCCGTGGCTATGAGAGCGAGAACGAGACGCCAGTTGTGCTGCGGCGCAAGGACTCGAGCGCTGTGCGCCGCATTGGCGGTCTGCTCACGCGCGACGAGATCCTGGAGAAGGTCAAGGAGTTCTGTCGCAAGTCCATCAACCGCACGCCGCTGCCCGCGGCCAAGATGCAGCCCATCTATGAGCGTCACAATAATCCCAGCCAGACGGCGGACATCTCGCCCGTGTCGTATGCCTCCGTGGAGACGCACAAGCGGCCCGCCTCCCAGCTGAGTCTCGCACGGCCGCAGGTGCCGCTGCGTGTCCAGAGTCTGCCGCGCTCGGCCGCCCTGAACAGCGCCTCGCCCATCTATGCGCACGTGAACAAGCGCAACAGCCTGCTGTCCAACGACTCCGAGCAGTACGTGTCCAATCAGCAGCTGCTGAACCAGCGCCAGTCGCTGCTCACGCTCACGCCCACGGAGTACGTGCTCATCCAGACGGAGGACGGGCTGCAGGCGGCCAAGTTGATTGATTACCACAACAGCAGCTTGTATATGCAGCCGCAGTACATACGCGCCAGTCCCCAGGGCTATGTGCGCATCGAGGAGCTGGCCATGGCCCAACAGCAGCAGCAGCAGCAGTTGCAGAATGGCCGTGCCACGCCTCTCATACTGGATCGTTCCGGGCAGCAGACAAGCCAAATATATTGGACGCCGCAACATCAGCGGCTGCAGCAGGCGAATCAGATGAATCAGCTGACGCTGCAGAAGAGTCCACGCATGTATCCGGTGCCGGCGCCCAGGCTGCACATGCCGCAGAGCTATGTCCTGGCCAATGGTCAGCCGTATGCAACGGTTGTGCCGGCGCCAAGGAATCAGGCTAACAGCAGGCAGCAGTTGGCCAGAAATACGTCCAATTGGGATTGCAGTTCGGAGGCAGGAGAGATACGACGCATACTAGATAAGTCGTTGTAGGGTAAGTTTTGCACTATTATTTATAATAAATGTTAAAACTGAGTTCAATTTAAAATTGCCCCCACAATCGCCAGTAAAGTGTATCCACATATATTAAATCGAACAAAATGTCTTAAAAAATACCTAAAAATATCCCAAATTCCCATTTATCGCGCTAAAAGCAATTGTTATCGATATATCGGCGGTGAGTGCAGACAACATCTGCTTGTAATTGTATCGTATCTATGTGCGTGTAGTCCAAACACAAAGGTTGAAGCGTTAGGAGAAACTGCGACGTACGTTCATTGCAGCGGCCAACTGCAGACAGTTATTATCTACATTTGTGGGCTAACAACAATTGTCAAAAGATTCAAGGTCTGCCACTTATCTGGCGAGTGCTGGCTGATAAATCTGAATGTTGAGACAACAGAATCAGTGAATATATAAATGTAAACGCGTTCACCCACACACCCACAGACGCTGTGTGTATACATATATGCATTGTTTTTAAAACGAGCTGGTGAGTATGTGTTCAAAACAAACTGAGTTATCTCTATATGTGTGCCTGTATGTGTCAGTGCGTGCAGTGCATTTGCACAACAAATGCTGAAATTTGCGTAATAACAACACACACACATGCACAGACCGTGCTGTTACAATTTGTTGTTAATTCTAAAGTAACGAAAACAACGGCGAATCGAATTGCTAAAATTTCAACTTCAACTGTCAAAGACATTCGAGACCTTTCGCATACAACAAATACATATTCCCAGGTAAAGTTTGATATATATATATATATATATATATATATATATGTATACATGCACACAAGTGTATATAGTCCGAGGCCCGGACATAACAGCAGTAAATACATACAGACACAAGCAGACGTACACACACACACATTGGCCAGCTTGCAAGTACCTGCACTGCATGCATACATAAGTATGTACATACACACATGCAGGCGTGCATATACATACATACACACATGTAGGCCTTTGCTTGAGCAACAGTGCAGCACGTCGAGATTTGTAGAGGATATAAATATGTATGTATGTATGTATTAGTTAAATGAAAATATTACAAAAATTAGGCAATATATAATGGATCGAATATAATTAACTGTTCATAATAGGGTAGTAGCTATATAATTTAAATATAATTATCTCTTGGAAAACATGGAATAAGTTGCGATTTGTGCGCGTTTGCAACACTGGTCTTTAGTGTTACAGCGAAAAGCTGTTTTTAAGTACTTTAAAAATGAAGAAAAAAAACAACTTGGAAAGCAAAAACAGATTTTGCTATAAAAAAAAACACTGCAAAACAAAATATTTACAGTACTAAAAACAGACTTAGCAATAAAACTATATAAAAAGCAGCTTTTACTATAAAACATCATACTTAGCTTAAAACAGTACTAAAACATTTAGAAATGAGAAAAATCAAGTATAGCTACATATAAATACGCGACTTTAGCATAAAAACTAGCAAAAGAAAAATAAAAAAATATATAAACAATAAAATAACAATTATTTAAAAATAAAAAGATCCAGATTCAGCTATAAAAAAGCTAAATAAAATAGTAGAAAATATATATATCGAAAATAAATTTAATAAATAAACAAACAAAAATTAATAAAAATAAAAAATATTTCAATATAAAAAGGCCAGCTTTGGCTCTAAAATAGATAGCCAAATTTAGCTGCAAAATAGCTAAATAAAATAAATTAATAAATAAACAAAAGAGAAAAAATGTAATTTCTATAAAAAATCAAAAATATTTAAAAATAAATAAAAGCCTCATTTAGCTCTAAAGGAGCATATTCGAACGGCCTACTAAAAAACTAAAAAACCCGCACAAAATTCAAGTGTCATAAGCACGGATAGAAATAAATTCACTCGCCTAACAGCACTGGTGAGAACTAGTCTTGAAAATTCTCAAAAAAAAATGTGAAAATTATTTACAAAAAATAAATTCAAAGAAAATACAAAATTGCGCTAAAAACAAACCGCTTTTCTGAACAACATTTGTTAATAACGGTAACAATAATAAACTCAATTGAAATACGAAATAATCTCGTTGAGAAACCGCGAAATTCAGCCATACACACAAACTCCTTAAGCATCCGCGATATTTAGCTATAAAACCGCAGGTTTGTCAACACTTGAGCACGGGCCGTGGCGCCATTGACGCCATTGCCCCATCGGCTAGCTATAATTCTAGAGCGCCACGAAGGTCAATACGAAAATAAAGAATTCTTGTATGCATTTTCAGACAAAGAGGCCAACAGCCCAGACGATAACGACGACAACGACGACGACGACGCAGCAGCAGGATGAATGAGCAGAGCACCAGCAGCAGCAGCATCAGCAGCTACGACAGCCATATTAGCGTACCCAAGGCCAAGGAGGAGTTGCCGGCGCTGCCCATTAGCACATCATCGTCATGGACCATTTTGCCGCCAGAGCGCGTAGATGTACTTGAGGCGAGCAGCAGCGGAGAGGAGTCGGGCGCAGGGCAAGCAATGAGGCAGCGCCCGCAGGCCGTGGCAGTGGCAGAGGAGGGCAAGCAAACCAATGCAGAGTAAGTGAAAGGAGAGCGAGAGATGGAGAGAGAGAGATAGCATGTCAGTAATCCCTCTTAATCCCCCACAGAAGCAAGCTTGCCGAGGAAACCGATACCCAGGCCGAGGACGTCTCTGATGGCATTTCGATAATAAGTGACTGCGAGAGCACTGGCCGCATTTCGCCGCATCCCTTTTTGCGCGAGCATCTCGCTGAGCTCGATCGGGGCCACGACCTCCCGATGTGGAGCAATCTGCGCGAGCTCAGCGCTGGCGAGGAGTTGCGTGAGCGCCGCCATGCCACGCGCATGCAGGTGAATGATGCAAAGAAAACAGCTGCACGCAGGTATCAGCTGTCGCCGCTGGTGCATAACGGCCTGGCCGCTATCTTCTATGTGGGCGCCACTTTGGCCGTCCTGGCATTCATTGGCCGCTTGAGGAATCCCGAGTGGCAGGGACTTAACGGCGATAAGCCCATGTCGGAGCTGGATCAGCGTCTGGTTGAGCTCGAGCTGCAGAATAATCTGATGCGCGCCGAGATTGATATTATGTCCAAGCAGCTGCACTATCTCAGCGCCCTAGCTGGTCAGGGACAGGCCCACGGCCAGGGCCAATCGCGCAGGTCCAAATCCTTCAAGGCCTGGCCCGGCAACGGTGACTCCGTCGATCCGGTGGACATTACCAAAGCGGACCTGAAGCGCCCGTTCAAGTGTACCGATGGCAACTATGTGGAGATCGCCGCCATGTGCATGGAAATGAAACCGCATGCCGAATCTCTAGCCGATGAGATTGGTAATGTGGTCAACGATGTGCTGCAGCAATCTCAAGCTTTTCACCGCTTTGAAAAGGTCACCGAGCGGCTAGGCACACTCGCTGGCAAGGAGGCGTTGCCCACCCATGCCACGCCCATACCGATTGGGGGCGTCAGCGAACCACCAGAAGCTTTCCATGCGCATGGCGAAAAGTTGCGAGCTCCGCCCTTGGAGAGCAACAACAACAACAACAAGCGAATGGATGTCTCCAAGGAGCGCTACAAGACCAAATACAATAAGCAGCATTCGCACTCCAAGGAGCACAAGTACAATAGGAAGTCCAAGGAGCAGCACGGCCGGAAGCAGCGTCACGGCGATGACGATGACGATGACAGCGAGAGCGGCGAGTGGCACGAGCGCATGATGCTGCACCGTGAGAACTCGCGCCAGCGCCACCAGCAGAAGCGCAACAACAATTGGTACATTGAGCGGGGCGACAGTCGGGCGCAGATGCGTTCCAGCGAGACGCGTCGCTAAAGGGGTAGACAGAGGGGGGGTGGCCGAGGGCGTGTGCGAGAGTAGTCCGTAAAGTTGTCGCGTCCCAGCTATGTCAATTCGTTAGGTCGTCATCTTTGCAGGCTGCCCTCGCAACGAGGGGCTATTTGACTGTTGGCTGTTCTGATTGTTCGCATATTATAAACCCAAAACTCTAAGCTTAAGTAACTCGATTCATGTCTAGTTGTTGGTACTATTATGAAGTTATAAATATATGTGTCGATCTACAAACATCAAATGTAACGTGCTTAAAAATATATATGTATGTATGTATGTATGTATGTATGTATGTATTTGTCTCTTATCCTATGACAAAACCATAAAAACGCTATTCGCTGTAAGGATCTTATAACTATACTATAAAGCAAACGAGACGAAAGGACGAAAAATATGAAATATATATATATATAAAAGATATAAAATAATATACAATGATATGATATATTGTTCGATTCTAAGGTAAACCTAATTGGGCTCTTCCTTTATCAATCAAACACAATTTTTTTTCTCGCTAAAATATACATATTTGTGATATATACACCTACACACACACACACACACTACTACTACTATGATAACTGTGTATGTTTTTTTTTAATTCATTTTTTTTTTAGCTATAATATAATAAATTATTGTACCATATTAGATATTCCTGGGAAGCCAATTCATATAAAAATATTTTTGTATGCATGTAATTCCTTATATATATATATATAACTGTGTCTACATATATGTGTATTAGTGTATGTATGTATATGTACCTTTCTGACAATGATAAATAAATAAACCTATCCAAAGCACACGAAATGATGAAGTTCAATTGTGAATCGGATTATGTAAAATGCGAAAACCTATTTATAGAGGGGCAGGACTATGGGTGACATATATACATATATATGTATAAATATATATAGCATTTGCCCTTTTCAGGACATTTTTGTATGTCAGCTATATATATATACTGTGTCTATGTGTGTGTGTGTGTGTGTGTGTGTGTGTGTGTATGTGCTATGTATGCACTTTCGTTTCTGTGAGAAAGTTCTCTAGGCGCTAAACCTTCGTTGTGTTGGGGTTGTCCTACGCTTACTACGTTCCTAAGCTTTTAACATATACATATGTATACACCAGTGTTATGCATGCAGGCAGCGCTACCTGTGTGTGTGTGTGTGCGGGAATAACAAAAGCACACAATCAGTGTTGGCAACTGTTCAGCGCTAAAGTAGTCGACAAAAAATAAGCAATAAATAGCTAGAAATAATTGAAATTTGCAGTAAGTTGGAATTTGTTGATGACTTTGGCTATAGACAAGCGTAAAGCACACCGAAATCACTCAAATTATTATTATTATTATTTTTTTGTATATATGCAAAAATCCGCATTAAAAACGCATCGAAATCTTGTTTTATTTCATCAAATATAATTCGTTCTATTTAAATATGGTAGCTATGACCATTATCTTTATGCTTGGCATTCTCAAATCATATCTCTGAATCAATACCAATATCTCAGCTACATTTGACAAGATAGCCGTTCAATGATACCCGCACGCTAAAACTGACTAAAAAAATAGCTAAATTGCCAACACTGCGCACACTATTATGATGATAAAACAAATTTAGCCATCGTATCTGTCAGGAAAAAGCACAGAGAGAGAAAGAGAGAGAGCGAGAGCACGAGCACAGCTTTGAGCGCTGCAAACGTTCGTGTGGCCAGTTCGTTAAAGGCACGAACGGCGTGTGCACATCGTTAGAAATGCAATTGTGTCAGTGCTTGCGCGCACGGCTGTGTGTGTATGTGTATGTGTGAGTGAGTTGTGAGTGCGTAGTATGAGTGTGGGTGTAGAAGCGCGTATTTTGTTTGTTGCTGGCTGACTGAGTTTCGCGTTCGCGCGTCAATTCAGTTTCATTTCAGTTACTACAACGATTTCAAGACCTACGGACGTTTAACACGGCGTTGGTAGCGCGCGCTGCAATTAAGTAACGGGACAGAGCGTTTAAAAATTACAATAAAAACGAAACACAGGCAGACAACAAAAACCAACCAAAATTAGCTATAAAATTTAACAACACAAAATCAACTTAAATACTTAGAACAATAGCAAAGCAAATGTAATAACTAAAGCGTATTACACAACTCGACAACTCTCGCCCAACGTAATAAACAACAACGACAACAACAACTGCAGCAACAACAACCGTCAACAACATAAATACGTTTGGTATATGCTCAAATAAATACATCAAATATTGTGTTGTGATATCTAAATCTAAATATAAATGTTAGTTTTCTTACTCTACTCTCACCTTCTACTTTTTTTTGTATATTTTTTTGCTTAACTAACTGTAATTTGCATTGCAAATGCACATAGTGCGTGTGTGTGTATGAAGATATCTAAACACATACATACATAGGTATAGCTGTGCACTACATAGACTAGAAAACGACAACAAAACGCATTGCGAATACATAGAGTACACAAATTTCGAGTCCGAATCTGCCTGCCTCTGCCACTGTCCCTGTCCCTGCCCCAGTCGCTCTCCTTGTCCCTGGCACTGCCCCCCTTCCTTGCCGCGACTCTCTCTCCCTCTCTCTCTGCTTGTCCCTGCCCATTTGACTCCATTTCGTTTTCGTTATCGCTCAGTAGGCCAGTGGAGCTCGTGTTCGTGCTTCAGCCAGCTGTTGAGGCTGTCGCCTGCACCCTGGCCCCGCCCCCCGTCGTAACTCTCAATCGCATCATGTCAACCCCTCGCCAAAAATAAATGCGGACACGTTCCATCAGCCAAGTGCTCTGACTGTTGTTGCCTCTAAGTTATTTTTCACGTATTTGCTTCCCGTGCGCAGCAGCACACACACACACACGCATACATACGTACATATTGAAAAACAAGTGCGTCCTCTCATGCTCTCGTTCACTCATGGCCTGCTCTCGTTTCTAGCAGCAATTTGTCGTCATAGTCTGCACTCAGCTGTTAGCTGCTACGAGACTCGCGACGAGCTCTATACGTAAATAGGTACACTCATACACACATGCATACTGTATGTATGTATAGGTACTTATATATCCTACACATGTTTTTTGCAGTAGCTAACTAAATACGACGAAATACTCCTCTTATTATGTATTCAATTCGATTTAGTGTTGCAAAATTCTTAAAATATATGCATATGTATGTGTGTATATGGATAAACATGTAGCGCAATGCATGTGTGTGTGTGTACCAACGTCATTTGACATATACGTCTGTATGCACACTATATATACATACATACATACGTGGGCGACTACAACTGTTAGCTGTGATACATACATACATACATACATATCTATCTGCATATCTACATTTGTTCATATTTACGTATTTGTCGTTTCAATTTTCATGTGTGCAGAGATAAAAAAAAATCATGTGCTTTAGTTTTGCCCGTCACTTATAGTAGGTACATTCGTACCTACATAAATACACACATATGTAGGTATGCATGTATGTATGTAGCAGACAAAATTAGCAGCAAACGAACAGTTCCCCATTGTCTATTAACGTTGAATAACATCAGCTGTTTTTCCCACTACGATATTTGCCAATACCGTGCGTGCATTTTGTTATTGACAACTCAGATAACAACAAAATTGTACACGAACAAAACAATTTTAATTGTGGCAAATTGATATCGAAATATGCAGTGCGGCACAGTGGTAAAGCTCTGGATAAAATATGCTCAAAAGCACATTCAAAACGCGCGTACACACACAGAGATATAGACACAGAGGCATATACGCACGCACGCAGATGTAAACACATGCAAAGGCCCGTCAGCTGTTTTGTGTTGTTATGCCAAATTGTCTTCAGCAAAATTTTTGCTTGCCTGCTGATGATGATGACGATGTTGCCGTTACTCCTGCTAGCTGCAGGGGCGAGCAAAACGTAAATAAGCGACAGCCGTTGGCGCGTAAGCGCAAGTGGGAGCAGAGCAGCATTAGTGTTGTGCTGCCTGCGCCTCTCTCTCCCTCTCCCTCTTTGGTTGCTTTGCGTGCCTTTGCATGCGTGTGTGTTAGTGTGGTACATGCTCTTGGGGGCAAATGAGAGACAAACGCTGAACGCGCTCGACGATGTTGGGACAAGAAGTCAGTGAAAAATATTTCCCGAGTGAAAAATAATTTAGTGTATTTACGATTTTGTGTAATATTAAGTACACACAGTCAGGTGCGCGCTCGTGTGTGAGAGTGTCGATGTATGTGTGTGTGTGTCCACTCAATTTTTAAAGATGTGCTAAACGGCGAATAACCTAAAAGGAATTATGCAATGAATAGAAAAAAGGCTTGCGCTTAACTGTTTCTTTTTCTTTAGTGTAAGTGAAAATCAACACAAACACAAGCACACACATACAGTTATATACATACATATAATACTCATGTAAAAGATGTAAGTGCACCGCTCAAGATAAACAAAACAGAAACAGCGAAAAATTTATTGGCAAGCAAAATGAGAAAAGGCAAAAAATCAGCTGCACAAATGCACACACACAGACAGACATACATACATATGTACATAAGTAAATATAAATATATGTGTGTATTAGTGTGCTAATATACATCACGTTTGTATTTATGTAATCGCCAATTGCTCTCTGTTGAGAGTTTTGTGTCAGCTGCAGAAGCATCGTTAAAGCAAGGGAATTCGAACAGTTGTTCAAAAAGTGCAGCAACAACTATACAAATACATACATACATACACATGTATAGTCAGCGTGATGTAACAACAACAAGAAGAACAACAACGGTTTCTGACACTGACATGTGAACTGGATTACACATATTATTGGCAGCATAAAGAAACAAACAAGAATAACAAAATAGAAAAGCACAAAAAAACGTCCTCCGTTATATGTACATATGTATACAGCCATGCAAGCATACATACGCACATCTGTATAAGACTGAGCATGTGTAAGTATGTGTGCATGTATGAAAATACATCCATACATACGTATACATAGACCAATATGGTTTTACGTACGCTCTAATTATCGACAAACAAGCTATTCGAAGGCCACTCAGATAGATCCGTAGACGTCTAGCGATAGGAGGGAGCATGGCATATGCCTTGCCTTACCTGCCCATTATCACGGCGAATTCATAATCGACGGCTTAAGAGTTAATTAACTTAAAGCTGTATAATTGGAGAAACCAGAAGCCAACAACAACAACAATGACAATGACAATGACAACAACTACAAATACTCTAATACTTTTAATTGACTGCACGACAATGCCAAAGTATCACGCAATTCCAATGGCAACCCATTTGTAAGCACTTTGTCCGTGTGCCCTACACACGACAATATGCTCTATATAACGGTAATGCTGCACAAATTTCTAGACCACAAACAACAACAACAAATTACGCAAACGAGAGTACAAGAGGAGCGTAGGAGTGAATGCTGACTAGCCCATACCCTGAATGGCATTTAGGCTGTCCGTTGTATGTATAGATTGAACTTTTACTATCTTTCAAGAATATCTATATATAATTAGTAGATTTCCAAGCAAGATTATATAAAATATAAACATACAGAATATCAGAGTTGGCTTAGTTAGGCGTTCTTCATATAAAAAAAATATACACTTTCTTATACATTGCTAATGCTTACAGGGTATAACATAAGCATAAGAATAGCAAAGAAAAGGGAAATTGCAGGGAATTTGCAGGGGATTTGCAAGGGAATTATATTTAAATGAAAATTCCCCTTTAAGGCGCGCATTAAATTGCAGCTAAAAACTAAATAAAATTGACAAAAACGAAATTGACTATCAATTAAATTGATTACTATTGATTTTCATTGTTGATTAACAATAAAATATTTATATTATGTTTTTGCGCATTTTATGGCGCACGAATATTCGATAAAAACGATATACAAAAAAACAATTTAATTGAAAAGATAAGCTGATAAATTGATGGAAATTTTGCTTTAAAACAACCCATCATATGACCAAAGGGGGAGGTTGATGGGCGGCGCCACGCAAACAGTTACAGTAAAAGACCAATTGACAAACAAGTTCCGTTACACGGATATTACTTTTTATCTGCAATCTGGATATTTTCAATTCTTTTCGGCTTTCGTATTTGGGGCAATTATTGGAGAGAGAAATCAACAAACGAGAACTGTTATAAATCCTCAATAAAAACTGAAATAAGTTTGATTGGAAATTTCAATTTGTAAGTTCTTCTTTGACAGTTATGTATATTTCTATATGTATACGTTAGCTTGGGTGTCCTGCTTGGCAGAGCTTTTACTGTATATGGTTACATGCATGGCTTTGAAGTCCGTTAGTTCTATAAATAAATTTCGCTTCAAGTATATTTGGACATTCAAAAGCATTTTGACAATTTGTTGCACACACAGCAACGAAGCAGATAATCATCATGATGATGATGATGATGATGATGATGAGCAGGCTTCCAGCCGACATAAAATGTCATGTGAAAGTAAACACAGCAACATTTGCGCCTTGGCTCTCAGCCGTCGCTCTCTCTCTCTCTCTCTCTATCGCGTTCGCACTCTTTCAGCGGCGTCGACGTTAGCGTCGGCGTCGCCGTTGTCGACTGCTCTTTGCCACACAATAAAAATCAATAAAATCTGGGCCACCAGTTTTAAAGGTTGATTTAAAAGGTATGGCGATGCCACTTTGACCCAACTCTGCATGACTGCATACATATATACACACAGACACACACACACACAGACACACATACCTACCCTGTATATAAATAAACAATAATGAACTGTCAACATCCGGATGTTGCCTACCCAAAGGCGCTTTATTAATTACGGCCATCTGGCAACTCTCTGTATTGCACTACGTCAAGGAGGATTTGTCTGCATCTTATGTAGCGACGATATATGTATGTGCTTACATACATGCTCATAAAAGTGAAAATTGAGCTTTTTCAAGTTCACACACACACAGGCATGCTTAGATATATATGCATAGCCTAACTATATACATATGTATACATATATATGTATGTATGTAATACTCTATTTCTGCTATGGGTAAATGTTAAGCTGAAATTAAGCTTTCTTGGGCGCAATTTTTGCATATGTTTTCTAGTTCTGACAGCTATCAATCCGTCAGATGTGTATGCCTTGTAGTTAAACGAGAGAGATAGAGTACAATAGATTTAAATGATATATAACAGTATATGTTCATATATATATATATATATGCTTCTATATTTGATATATAATTGATATATCTTCCATATTTGAAAATATTTCCTGAAGCAACACTCATCAATGAGTTATTTATAAGTAATTACGATTGGCTCTTATCGTTAAAAACTACATATGTATATATGTATCTATATAACGTGTATAGATATAAATGTTGATAAGCTGAAACTTGTATAAAACATTTGCAAACTGAATAGGTTACTTATTTTTCATTTCATTTTTATTTTCATTACTTATTCTATTATTTCAGTAGATTGTTATCATTTGTTATACACTGTTATAAGCTATTATAGGGTATGCGAGCTTCGGTGCTTACAGCACTTGTCCTTGCTGCGTCTTCGCTGTATGCATGTGTGTGTGTGTGAGTGTGTGCTGCGTGGCTATTATTAAGCTAAGTTTCCCATAGCGTTGAGCTTTGCGTCGTACGGCCTTCAGCCAGAGCACAGACTTGCAAACATACATACACACCCGCATACACATATGTATATACCAATACATATGTACAGCTGTGCGCCTATATATATCAGTGCACTTCACACAGCTGCAAAAGCGCGATTAAGCTGTACATGCATTTGTATACATACATATATGTATAGCCGTGCATAGCCGCGTGCTTGTGTGTGTGTGTACCGTTTTAAATGTCATTGCGCATACGCACCAGCAATTTGAGCAACAAGAACAGCAACAACAACAACAGCAGCGTTTGCTCTTTGCTCTTTCGTTCGTCCGCGTTGCTCCAATTATGAACTGCAGGCAGCGCAAAAAAACAGCAACAACAACAGACGGGCACATTTTGCTATTTGTTCTTTGCGTTTTTCGTTCGTTTGTGGCTCGTCTTTGCTCCAATTACGAAGATGCAGTTCGGCTTTCGCTCTCGCCTGGACTAGTTTCTAGAGCAGCTCTCTTCGCGTGACAATGGTTAACCTATATTCGCCGCTGACATTTAGGTGCATCGCGTAGGGCACTTGTCTGCAGCTGCAATGACGTAGCTAACTGTCTGTGTGTGTGTGTATATATACAAGTGCAAGCAGAAGCCGTTGTTTGATGGGCTTTTAAAATATTCATTGAATAGAAGAAACCGGGCACTCGCAATTAGCGTGAGAAATAATAAAGACCTAATTAGCCAATTGATTGGGCTTTAAGTAGGATTACGAATTTTTATGGATTTACGGTAAACATTGATAATGGAAGGACTTTATAACGGATTTACTTAGAAATACAGCACTTACAAAATTTTGTTCATTTACTGCATCGGATTGGGGTTTTCAGGATAAATATATATTCCTAGATCTACAAACTGTAGCATTACGCATAATTTTGCACTAAACTTGATATCTGATACTATATATACTATACTATACTGTACTATACTATACTATACCATACTATATTATCTGTTTTCACTGTGTTTTTTGTTTCTGCTTGACTACACTAAGAATTTGGTTGGCCAAAGTATCGATTCGAGCTTTAACTATCATCTCTCAGCTCAACAATGCGACAGATAATGGGTATATCTTCTTTATGCGTACTATTCACGCTGTTCTCATTCAAAGTGCTGTTCACATAGTCCCGCTTGAATTTCTCCCAGCTTCGTGTCTTCATGAATATGCTAAAGAGCTCCTCGCGTGAGGGTATATTCGTTTCGAGCGAGAATCGGCGTCGCAGCCAGATATGGCCCGGATTCTGCTCCTCGGCCATTAGCCAATAGCGCGGCAATAGCAGACATTGCACCACGGTGCGGGCCATGATGACGCGATGGGTGATTTTTTCGCCCAGGCCAAAGATACCGCCGTAGGTCAAGGAGCCGACATCTATGAAATGCGTAAATGCGAGCTATCAAAGCAAAGCAAAAACATGAGATCAAGTAAGCTGAGTAAGCTAAACCCTCCAGTCGGAAGGGACCGACTTGGAGATACCGTGAACTAACCTTATTTGTTACACTCCGCTTCTCGTGGTGGGAATGATAGCCCGAAACCGAGCTTGTGCTATCATCAGAATCGACGCTGTCGCTATATTCTCTATTGTAAACGGTTACAACTTTGCTCATTTTGGGGCTGATCATAACCGAGGTTGGGTGGTCCTGTTCCGGTTCTTGTTCCGCTTCCTGTTCCGGTTCCTGCTCCTGTTTCTTTTTTTCCAAAGAACGAAAACTGGACTTGGTGGGCTCCTGCGTTAACTTAGCCGAGACAGACTCGCTTTCGGAATATAGCGACTCATCCTCTTCAAGGATATATTCCAGTTCGCTAAAGCTAGACACGTCGCCCTCGTCGTCGTTTGCCTCCGTAAGATAGCTGACCGAACGCTTCAGTTTCGCGTATGTTTGCCGCTTGACGTAACTATATTTCTTTTTGCTGTGGGCCAGAGCGGCATCAGTCACGCCAAATCCACACGCAATTTCGATTTCTCGCAGACCCGTTTTACGCTTCTATAAATATATATTTATATATATATATATATATATATAATGATTCTTGATGAATCTATACGAGAATCTATACCGCCTTTTTCTGCTGCAGTGTCTCCTCGTCGTTGAGGTCCGATGAGGACGCTAACAGATCAGCGAGATTAAATTGCGAATCCGACATTTGTTTATCCCTCTTCGAGGCTTCGTCATGGAATGAACTATTGAATGATCGCGCCGATGTCGTTGTATTAGCAAACGTGTCCTGATTCTTCTCCTTAACAGTGGTCAACTCAAACGTTTTGGTGCCGTCCGACTTGACGACTTTCTACACCACATAAGAGAGCATTATCTGACACATATAGGGACATATAGTCGCATGTGTACTCACAATCATCTTGAGGCATTGCAGCACTACGCACTCGCCGCTCAATATGAAGTGAACGCAGCTGATAGCGCCCCTATCCTCCGAGTAGATCGAGTGCAGGGGATCGTACTGCTCCAGCTGGCAATAGGCACAGGCTCGCACAATCTGAAACATACATACATATATATCTGATTTATGCATGTCTATATATATTCCTCACCTGCTGTGGTGTGAAAAAGCTGAAATGGGTCAACGAGCTCAATGCCTTTTTCTTTTCCAGCCAAAGTTTTCTCATGAATTTGCCCAAAACAAGCTTGAACTCATCGTCGGTTATGTAGAGAATTTCACAGGGTGCTGCGACATTGAAGGGTAGTTAGTCTGAGATTCGAGCTGTGCCATCGTTATCGACTCACCCAACGTTATGTAAGTGTTCAGGCGCAGGCAGTCCTCGAGCATTGCCACGTCGCCAATCACGTCGCCTCCGCCCACAATTGCCTCGGAGACCAGGTCTGTTTTCTTTGTGGTCTAGTCACCGAGAGAGAGAGAGAGAGAGAGAGATAGAGAGGAGAGAAAGAATATACCTGCATACTCCTATAGAGATGTCTAATTGGAATGCTATAGATGATCTGAACTCACCTTATCGAAGCTAACTTTCTTCATTTCAATCTCACCGGATATCATGAAGTAAACCGTAATCGGTACATCACCTTGTCTTATCACTGTACGATCCTCTCCATAGTTGACAAACTTTAAATGCGGTATTAGGCGGACTCGTAGTTTCTATGGGGCCGATATCAGCTGGCAACTGGGTAGAGCGATATGTAACTAGGCAAACACTTACTGGCGGTAAATTGGCGAAGCACGGCAAAGCAGCTACAATCATGCAGAGCTTCTTACGCTCCTCTACAGTGCGTAACGTATGGGGAAGTCGCAGCAAAGCTTTCTCCTATCAAAGATTCGAGAAATATATATAGGAGAGCATAAGTAGTATATTGTAAATGGTATATCATAAAATGAATGTCGTAAAAGGAATATCGTAAATAGTATATCGTAAATCGTATATCGTAAATCGTATATCGTAAATCGTATATCGTAAATGGTATATACTTACCGCAATTGTCAACAGTCCGGTCTTTCGCTTCTGCCTGATGAGAAAGGCAACGTTCTTCTTAGCATTCATCAGAATGCCCTGATCCTCCTGATCGTCCATCCATTGTTGATTCATCATCACACTAAGCACCAGTCTCTTGAAACGCAATCGCCCATTCCTCTTGCGATGTTTCTCGTCATCGCGACCCCTTTTAGGTAACATTCTGTCCAATTACCAAACTTCCTAAAGTTCTTTATCTTTTCTAAGTTTTTTTTTTTTTTTTTTTTTTTTTTTTTTTTTTTTTTGGCTAGCCTTTAGTGTTTTACTGTGTTTTGTTGGTATTTCTTGGTTTTATTCGTTTTTTTTGTGTTTTTGTGTTTTGCTTAAGGATACGAGTGTTCAACAACTGAAGGGATTATCTAAAATACACATCAAAAGCATCGACTGCTTTGATGTAAATCTCTTCTTTTCGAGGGAAAAAGGAAAGGTTTCGTTGTTATATTTTGCATTGTTTAATGAGGCCTAAGCGAATCCCATTTGATTGATGAAATCCTAGAATTCATTCAAATAATATATTTAGAGATATTTATAGAGAGTATTTTGTGTGTTCTTTAAAGGTGGAATTGAGGGAATTATGCTTTTATGCAATGAATGAGAAATGCTTTCTGCCTCTCTCACACTTTCTTTCTGTGTCTCTCTCCGTCATCTCTCTCTTCTTTTGGATTTCCTATAACTTGCTCTTTATATCTGTTTCCCTTTCTTTCTTTCTCTCTAGTTGATTCTCTGTATCTCTGTATCTCTCTCTATCTGCTTCTCTTCCTTTTTCTTTGTATGTGCTCCTCTCTATCTCTCTCTATATATATATGCTCCTCTCTCTCCCTCTTTCTCTATCTGCTCCTCTCTTTCTTCTTCTCATTCTCTTTTTTTGTTTCTTTTTCTCCGTTTGTCCCTCTTTTGGCCTACTGTCGGCCTGCTTTCTCTCTCTCTCTCTCTCTCTCTCTCTCTCTCTCTCTCTCTCTCTATCTAAATCTCTATCTCTATCTCTATCTCTATCTCTATCTCTATCTCTATCTCTATCTCTATCTCTATCTCTATCTCTATCTCTATCTCTATCTCTATCTCTATCTCTATATCTATCTCTGTACTCTATACTCTACACTTCCTATAAAATATTCGCCTCTCTATGCGATTTTCATGTGATAAAAACAATAAACAAGTTGTTAAATATCAATAAATGTTTGTTTTTTTTACAATTTTATATAGTATATATATTTATGATCTTTTGTTTTCTTTTTCTTTCCAGGTACATAGAATTTAATCCATAATATAATTCTTATGAGCACTGCACACCGCTGAAAGAGAGAGAGAGAGAGAAACGCGGGAGATCGAACAGAGTCAAAGACAATAGACTACCAAGAGCAATAGACAACCAGTACATATAGATACAGATAGAACATAGAGATATATACATATATAAGCCAAGATGCATCTTTAAGGTATACAGAAGCCACACACACATAAATATATATACATATATATGATGAGTCTAGTTAGCGCTGCTCGTTACGTCAACTAAATGGGAAAAACACTTAGTAAACCGAATATAAAGCACACAATTCTCATTTGACACAGAGAAACAGTTTAATAAATATATTCAAAACAGCGTGCAATACACAACAAACAGAAAACATACATTGGACCTAAGCAAAAACAACAAAAAAAAAACCAAAAAAAATAAAAAGAAAAACACACACCTACCAGGCACCACAAACACAACAAGAAACATCGGGAAAAAAACAGCAAAAGCAAAAGCAAAAGCAATAGCAAAAGCAAAAGCAAACGAAAATTATTAACAATTGCAGAAAGAGCAAAAAGAACCCAAGAGTTTTTCGACCAAACGCCATAAAAAAAAAAAAAAAATCAATTAAAATTGAATAAAATCAAATAAAAGAGTTTCCAAATTGTTCGACAGTGAAGCGTTATATAAAAATCACTAGAAAAGAACCCAAAATAAAAAGTTTATAAATTGGATACTCAGACTGCCCCGCATAAGCAAACGAAAAAGAACAAAAATTATTATAAATTTTTTAATTTTTTAATTTTTTATTTTTTGCAATTTGACTGAGCTGAGGAGAGAGCGAGAGTTATATATATATCGATATATATATATATATACATATATATATATATATAAATATATATATATATATATAGTTTGTAGATATATATATATATATATATATATATATATTTGTATATATTTATAAATGCATATATATATATAGTAGATCAAGCGTAGATCGTGTAACACAGCTAGCGGAGTCTGGGGGCGGCCATCAAAATGCATATTGAAATACAAGTGGCTTTGAATTTTGTCATTTCGTATCTGTACAACAAATTGCCGCGTCGTCGTGTTAACATATTTGGCGAGGAGTTGGAGAAGGCGTTGCGCGACAAGTTCCAAGGACACTGGTACCCAGAGAAGCCCTTCAAGGTGCGTGTGAAAGCTGACTAAACTGTATAATGATCTATATATTGACTCATATATGACCTTTCCAGGGCTCGGCGTATCGTTGTCTCAAAACTGGCGATCCCATTGATTCGGTGCTGGCTCGTGCTGCGCGCGAGAGCGGCGTGCCCATAAGCGATGTGCTTGAGAATCTGCCCAACGAGCTCTCCGTCTGGGTGGATCCGGGCGAGGTGTCCTATCGCATAGGCGAGAAGGGCGCTGTTAAGGTGAGACACCCACCCACCCACTCTCCCTCTCTTTCTCTCTCTCTGTCTCTCTATATATAACTCTATATATATCTGTTCAGATACTCTATACGGAGAACAATGATAATCCTGAGGATAGCCATTCGGCCGATCGTGAAGTTACCAAAACGTTCAATCCGGAGGCCCAATGCTTTCGTCCCATCGATGTGGTCAATACGACCATGAACAATCTGAGCTTAAGTCCCAAGGCATTGCCATTGCCTTTGCCGCTGCCATTGCCGCTGCCTTTGCCGCTGCCGTCGTCCGGCTCGTCGCCACATTCGGCCGCCTCCAGCGGCTCGCCAACCTACAAGGGCAGCCCGAATCCCAATGGCAACGGCTCGAGCAATGGCGTCAGTCTCGCTGGCAGCAACAGTGCCGCAGCCAACGGCACAGCGAACGGCGCTGCCGCCGCCTTTGTGCAGCGCGCGGCCCAGGCCCCGCTCACCTTTACCACGGCCACCTTTGCCCAGACAAAGTTCGGCAGCACCAAACTGAAGACTAGCTCCAAGCGTACCAATAGGTAGGGCAGACAGTTTATGTCCTTCAGGATCCTCCTCTCATGCCTATTCCCCTCTCTTACAGCAGCTCCTATCGCATGTCGCCCACTGAGTTCTCCAACTATATCAAACAGCGCGCGATGCAGCAGCAGCTGCATCATGGACACAGTGTGGGCGGCTCCTCGGCATCGGCCTTTGGCGGCTTGGACGCTGTATCGCCCGCCCGCTCGCTCTCGCCCAATCCTCTGGTCCTGGCTGGCAATCCGAGCAACGGGCCCAACGTCGTGCCGGCCGCTGCAGCCGATCCGTTCTTTTATCCAAATATTTCCATGGGTCTGTATCCGCAGTTCAATGGACAGCGTGGTCTATACGAGAATCATTTTAATGCGGATGCGGGCAGCCTTGGACTCTTTGGAGCCGCAAGTGGCACCGCAGCTGCCGGAGCCGTTGCCGTCGTCAACAGCGGCGCAGCAGCTGCAGCTGGCGGCAATAGCTTCAGTACTTACCTGGAACCATGTTACTTTACCAATGGTCATGTCAGTGCCACAGGCACCACTATGATCAATCAGCAGCAGCAGCAACATCTTCATCATCAGCAGCAACAGCATTTGGAGCATGCGAACAGCAGCGAGAGCTGCTTCGGCTTGGACACTGACTGCTCGGCCATCGTTGGCATCGAGGAGTCCCCCAATTCGGCTGTGGGCATTGCTAATGGGGAATCGTCCACGGATAATAGTCCAATAGCCACGCCCACAGCTGGCATGAATGGCATCGCGCCCACTATGGCCAGCAGCTGCAACAGCAGCGGCAGCAGCAACGGCCCCACTCAGACAGCCGTCTCACCAGCCAGCCTGACGGCAACAGCAGCAGCGGCAAACAGTCAGCCGGACAGCAACCAGCCGGCCGCTGCCAGCAGCAACAGCAATAACAGCAAGCTGATCGACGGACTGAGCTCGTTCTATGGCAGCGGCTCCACCTACCAGCAGCTGCTGGTGGCCAACTAGAAGCAGCTGAAAGCACCGCGACAACAAATCATCATCAAAGACGAGAAAGTGGCGGACCGGACCGGAAGTGCAATAAAAAACAAAAAAAAGACGAAAGTGAAGGCGACAAATGTTGTTCAAAGCAAAAGCAAAAGCAAAAGCAAACCGAAAAGCAAAAGCAAAAGCAAAAGCAAGCGGCCAAAGTCATCTTAACTTTAACTAGAAATAATGTT